>OX463853.1:21616067-21873478 GCA_949825065.1 Odontocerum albicorne
ACCCTATTTTTTTGTAAAATTTTACGCAAAAATTATCCACCCTAAGCTTTGTTTTATCCGAGTTAGTAGTTTTTATTTTTCATTATAAAGGGATTGTTGAGGCAGTAAAAAAATTCTAGGCGTTGAAAATATATAATATATAACGATCGAGAGATTGTTATTTCACCAGGTGAATAGAAATCGGCGTAAATCGAATCATGCTCCTTGTTGCATTTTGTCGAACTCACGGCTTTTTTTAGACTTAGTATTTTTGTATCTCCATCGAATTTTTCAAATCTGTGTCTAAAAGATCTTACTTCAGAGAGGTGTAGAATTTTGAAGTCGTTATTGTCTTTCATTGTTCCAAATTAATTAAATAGGGCGAAGTAATATTATAGGGATTTTGTCTTTGCTGGTCCTGTAGCATCGAATCGTCTTCCTCTAAGCATTTGACATATGTGTGGCGTGTGCAGCTTTAGAAAGCACTTGAAGACAACCCTTTATTAAGAGGTCATCTTGTTTTTTTTTAAATTATATACAAACACAACCTTTACACACGTACGCCACACAAAAGTCGAATGCGACCTTCACATATCGGAAGATTTACAAACATTTATTTCGAATTCGTCCTCCTTTGGTAAGTTTTCTGCTGTTTCCTTACAAAATATGTTTTTTCTAAACATATGCGTGGAGAAATGCCTTTTACGTAGAAGTATTGGAGAAGTCATCAGAGTCTGTCATTTTTTAATTCTTAGTATGTCAATCATGGTGGGTTCGAATCCCTAGTTAGAGCGTCCTTGAAAAGATAGTGCTCTCTAAACGACGCTTTATAAATTGTCATTTTATTATAAGTGCTGGTTGTTTTCGGGTATGGCCATTGCATTGTATTACACTTCCGATGTATATAGTACAATCTGGTGACACTTATTCCCATATCATTTTGTTTTCCAACCAACTATAATGATATAAAATGATGTTTGTTTTAATTTTTTTCGGCAGAAACATTGTGAAAATTCATGTTGAAAAATACTATCAACATAAACATTGTTTTTTTTTTTCACATGAAGCATAGTTTCCTTAAGAGGGTGCTGGGGCACGTTGCTGGTCCCAGAATCAGCATGGGTTGAGTATTTTAATTCGTATATGTATAAAATCTTAAAACTCTATGTATGTTCCTTCCTTTCAAGTTCCTTCCTCACTATTAGACTGTTTTCGAATTGTGTGCCGAGCAGTTACCAGTTTGGTGAAGTGCAATACCTAAAAAAATGTGCTTTTACGGTTACCTGTGTATTATAAACAAATGATTTTATTGTTCTAATAAGTCTTCAGTTTTTACATGAGTATTCTTTTATTATATCTGAAAAGCTCATTTTTCTAGCTTTCTTACTAATAAAATTATGTGAAAATAATTTGGATTGACGCGAATTGCATGCGAAATTTGTTAAAATTATAAAACAAAAGATATCCATGGCAAGTTGAAACGCTTGTTTTTCCGTCACTACTCGGCTGAATTCAAAGTATTATTTTTTTTTTCAAATATATAAATAAAACTTAAAGAACTCTCTAACAGTTATTAAACTTTCTACCGATAAAACCAAAGAAGAAATTTAAACAATATAATATCGAATATTTGAAATGTGGTGTTTTTAACACTTGTTGAGATAGATAGACATGAAATTTTCCCGAAAGGAGCGGTTGATAAAATCTTTTAATATGAGTAGCGAGTCAAAAAAGTTTGGAAAACTCTGGCCTGCAGGGTATATTGAATTTTTTATCCGGTCGGTTTCCATATACTTATCATCTTCAAAGGACACCAATATACTAGTGTATACAAGTGTATATTGGTGTCCTTTGACGATTATAGTAATATGGCTTACGTGAAAAAAATAGACTGGGACTGATTATTTTTAGGGTATCATCGGAAATTGTACCTGTAACGACCACGAGCTTTTCTTCTAACAAGGGCACTGAGCTCTTAAATCATTCATGTAAAAATATTCAACAGTTTTTTCTAAGATAAATTTTGAAAAATCCTCCTAGTTTTTAGCTTTGACACTCAAAGATCCAACGGTATTATGGTGACTTCGCGAGTATTTTTATATTAGCAGTCCAATACATGATCAACTAAGAGGTTTGATGCCTGTTGAAAATCAAAGAAATAATAATTTAATATTTAAAAACCAAGAAAAAGTAAACTTAAGTTTAAAAACAGCAATTATTTAAAAGTGCTATTGATGGTGGGAAGATGCGTGCACTAAGAAAAAAACGTTATGTGTAAAAGAAGGTAGAATAAAGACATCAGAAATTTTCGAAGTCATAAAATAGGAGTTATAAATAAGATGAAAAGCACGGGGCCTTAAGATAGTTTGGACATGTGGAAGGTATGAATGACGCAAGGATAAGAAAGTGCACAAATCACAAGTGCGTAAAAGAGGAAGACCGAGGAATGTGAAGCTAAATCGAATGAGTGAAGGAGACGAAAATAGTGTGCATTGATATAAAATTATAAAAATCTGTTTTCTCTACCTATCCCGCAAGGGACATGACTTGATAATATGTATGTATCAATATTAAACTATCACAGAAGGAAACAAAATATCTTGAATACGAGTAAAGAATATTTCAGTTGAGTTACTCTGAAAACATTAACATACACATATAAGAGATACAAAAGGACAAGATGATGAAAAGATTCACGGCTTCACAATATGAGACATTGGTTTCATCTCTCTTTTATTGAACTCTTTAGAAGTGCAATGGATAGAAATAATCTGCCCATTTTAGTGGCCAACGTTCGAGAAGGACGAGAGAAAGTTTTCGTGATCTAGGAAACAAATTAAGAAAAGTCATGATAATTTGCACATTAAATATCATTTTTAATTTTTCTTTCTGAAGCAACAATTCACAATTGAAAATTTCATTCCGAGATAAGAAATTAACAAGAAAACTTTCACCCAAGTATTTTCCGACTCCCTTTACTTTCCCTTTTGAGAGTAATGAATCATGGTGCCGACTTAGTGTTATTCATTTTTAAGACAAAAGTAAATTGTAATTTCATCTCTTGGAAGAATCTTAACGAGTTTTTAAATTCAGTTTTCAAAAGTTTATAATACACTGAAAATATAATGTTTCGTGCTCTTTTCTGATAACATTTGCAATCCTTATTAACAGCTTGCCCGCTTTTGATCAAGTTGATAGACATTTATCAAATATATTGCTTCATTTTGTGAGCATTAATAAAAATTAATAAGAAATAATACTCGTTTTTTTATTTTTTTTATTTAACACAAGTAAACCAAACAAAATATATTATACAGGAAAAAAAATAAAATAAACAGTTAAATGTGGGAAAATTCTAACAAAATAAACAATGGTTACTTATATTTCATTTTGAAATACTCAGTTATGTATCTAAAGATTATTAATTAGTTAAATCGTCAACTTATCCATCCATTAATATTTAAAAATAAAACATTAGAAAGAATGTAGATCAATAGTCATTAAAAATCATATTCAAACTAAATTAATCTAACCTAACCTAACATTTGTTTTTACATTGCATAAATGTTAAAAAAACCAAAACCATAAAAAAATGTGTAACAATAGTCGTTAAAAATCACGTAAATTGCGCAATTATTAAAAGTGAATTAATCTTACCGAACCTAACATTTGCATTTGCATTACATAAATGTTAAAAAATGAACCTATAGAAAAATGTATAACAACAGTAATTAAAAATCACATAAAATGCGCAATTTTTCAAAGAAGATTGATCAAACCTAAAGTGCCGAAAGTGCCATACCTTTGTATTTGCATTGCATAAATGTTAAAAAAATAAAACAATAGAAAAAATGTAAAACAATAGTCATTAAAAAAAATCACATTAAATGCTCAATCATTCAAATTAGATTAATCCACTTATTACTATTTATTGACTGTGGTAGAATACATAGAATTCTCCGAAAAAAGTCCTATCTCAAACACAATAAGCAATTTCCCTCTCGGCTGTCACGTGTTGTTCCAATCGTTTATACAGCATCAAACACAACCTTCAGACGTCAACTCCAGTATACGTGTCTCCCCAGTCATCCGAATAGACACGGGTCCAGCACCGCCAAATCCTGAGGTCATAACTCATCATTGCTCCGAGTGACATGGGGGACAATTACTTGAGATGCACGCAAGCGCACACGTGTTAGGACGCGTGTTGCTAGTCGCGCTGACCCGGTACAAATACACATGGACACCCATTAAGGAAGTCACCCATTAGACGCTTGTCAGGAAATCGGATTCCTTTACGGGATCAAGTAGCCAATGTATAGTATGTAAGCAAATTGATTAATTTATTTTGTCCAATTGGAATAAAGCCAACTTTCAAATTAATTTCTTTTCTAATCACAATACAGTTAATTTGATTTATTTCTCCATATTTTCTTTACATTTTAATATATTTATTGACTCAACATTATAACAAAACATGATGCGATCAACCTGCCTGTACTGTAGAAGTTTTACAATGCACAACCACTCAAAGTAGCCCAGTCATACCATCATGCCGTTTCCCTGTTGATGTAGATAGGGAGGAACGAGTGTCAGACTTTCCTATATCTACACACTTATTTCGCCTCTACCACATCTATAAATCTTATATAGCTTCGATGAAATATCTTACATTTCCTTCTTTCAAAATTTCCTTGGTCTTCCTCTACCACACCTCCCACTCACATTTCTGTTTACATGCATTCGTTCCAATTTCCAAAACCATCTCAGAGTGCTCTTCTCTATCTTATTCAACACATCAGTCTTTAGTTCACATTCATTATCCGTATTCGGTATTTTTCACCAATTTTAATCAACTAAGCAGTTGATTGTCATTAATTTATTTATTAATTTAAAAAAATATTATACTCTAGGCATTGACATACCACATTAAGAACTACATATAAACATAAGTTAACATATCAACATTCAAATTCAGAATATAACATATATACAAATATCATTAAAAATATTAGAAAATAATTGTAAATAATAAGTTCAATTATATAAGAACTACATCAGACCGATCTTGATTTATAATGAAAAAAGTAAAAACGACACAACTAAAACAATGTGCCTTCTTCGAACATCCAAAATAAGAATATTACGAACCATCGCACAGTTTTCGGATTGACCAATCTAGAGGGACAAAATCCTAAAAACTAAAATCAATACTTGCCGTTTTAGTGTGTCAAACAAACCTATTGATAAGATGCAGTTGCCAGATTTTTCAAGAAACCTTTATTTTATTTTTTATGTGTCGCAGGTATAAAATATTTATATTAGTACATTCCTGACTTACGAAGTTTGTGCATGTTAACAGTGTTTTAAAAAGTTATTGAAAATAATTTTTGTGATGGCATCATGTTCTACAGGTATTATTCATTTATTTATGTCATAATTATATTAATTTATATATTCTATAGATTATTTTTATAACAATAACAAATTCATGAAATGTCATCCCATGCATTTTATTGAGTTCAAATTTTAACAAGATGTAAGGTTATGCGCAAGATGTCGCAAGGCTATAAAACTAAGTTTAAAAAATAATCTTATATTGGGTCCTTACATGTGAAATTGGCGTTTTGTTTGGGAGGAACATAAAGTTGATTTTTTTTTAATATAATATATTTATTTAATCAAAGTATGTACCATTGCTATCTATGCACTTTTGCCATCTCATAGGTAGTTCATCGATCCCTTTACTAAAAAAAACATTCGGACGGGAATCAATAAAATCTTTGAAGTCGGTTTGGACTGCCCCATCGGAGTTGAATTTTTACCCTTGCAAGAAGTTATCCAAATTTCGAAAAAAATAGTAATCTGTTGGGGCAAGGTCCGGAGAGTACGGTGGATGTCTTAGACATTCCAATTGAAGCTCTTCTAATTTGGTAGCCGTCTGTTGTGCAGTGTGTGGTCTAGCGTTATCATGAAGCAGCAGTGGCCTAGAGCGATTAACCAGCCTCGGTTGTTTAGCAGCTAGCTTTTCCATCATGGTTTGCAGTTGCTGACAATAGACATCTGCCGTAATCGTCTGGCCAGATTTAAGAAAACTGTAGTGAACGACACCAGCACTAGTCCACCAAACGCTCACAAGTAACTTTTTTGGAGTCAATTTTCGCTTGGGGCATGGTTTGGCTGGTTCGGCAGGGTTCAGCCATTGCGATGAGCGCTTCCGATTATCATACAGGATCCACTTTTCATCACAGGTAATGATTCGATTCAAAATCCCTTCATTATTGTGCCGGTTGAGTAATGCAACGCAGCAGTCAACGCGCGTTTGTTGATTTGCTTCACTCAATTCGTGAGGTTCCCACCTTTCAAGCTTTTCACCTTCCCAATTTGCTTCAAGTGGATTAAAACAGTTTTATCACTAACACCGCAGCCTGCAGCTAACTCGGACGTGGTTTGCGATGGATCCGCTTCCACAATAGCCTTCAATTCTTCATTATCAACTTTCTCCACGGGGCTTGTTCTGCAGGTCGAAATTTCCAGAACGAAAACGTTGGAACCAAAAACGCACTGTGTTTTCTTTTGCGGCACCGTCGCCATACACATCATTAATCCTTCGAGCCGTTTCTGCAGCACTGGTGCCACGGTGGAACTCGTACTCGTAAATAACGCGATATTTCAAGTTTTCCATTTTGTAAACTGAGTGACGCAAAGAAAAAAAACAATTGAGGAAAAAACAAATGAATTATAATTTTCGAAACACAAATACTTGAGTAAATAGCTGTATAAATTTGAATTTGGAATTCCTAACCAAAGAGAAGATATTTGAGATCAAAGTTGCCAGTACGGCAAAACGCCGGTTTCGTATGTGGGGACCTAATATATTATTTAAATAAAAGTATTACCATTTACTGCGATAGTGTGCGATATCTAAAATATATCTATTTTTTTGTTATAGGGACCAGACTTAGGAGAATTACTATTTTTGTAAGTATGGCGTTCTAACCCTTCAAAACCAGCGTGTTTATGAATTTGTAAAAACGTTTTACAATATTGAAGATGATAAAAAAGCAGAAGCTATAAGATTAAAAAAAATTGTAAAAACCGAATGTGAGAAAATTCGTCAAAAATGGTTACAAAAACAAAGACGTTTGAACTTGTTTTTAAAACTCTCCCAACTTTGGTTGTGTGAAGATTTAGATGTTTCTTCTCCAATGCAGACAGTTAATAAGGCAGGCCATACAGCTAAAATATTTCAAGAATGTTCATCCGAATCAAAAAGGAGAAAAGTACGTGATTTGGTTACCAGCTACGAGAAGGAAGAATTGACATATGAAGCTGCAGTTAGTAGTCGAGTCAGTGGCAGACGTGATGGGGCAAATTCAATACAAGATATGTTGACTGCATCACCAAGAAGAGCAACGAGTTATAAAAAAGCCAAGAAACAAATTTTCACAACTCCAATACAAAATGTTTACCCCCCAGAAGAAGCTTTAGCATTCTTTAGCAGTATAAAAATTTCCAACAGGAAGCTTCTGAAAGAGGTTTCAATTTATATCCATCATATGATAGGGTTTTAAAAGAGAAAAAAACTATTGTTATCCAGAAGAAGAGAGCATAATTGTAACATATTATATTTTGAACAGCAAAATCTGAAAATTACGCTGAGGAAACAAAAATGTTATACATATCACATTATATACTCGTGGTACAATATGCCTGCAGCCTTGCACAAAATATTGATGCACGGTGCTGAGATCATCGATTCTTCTTTGATTCATATTGGACAAATGTCTGGACAAAGGGCATCAGAGGCCAAAAATAAAGAAATTAGAAAAATTAGGCAACACCACACTTTAAAAACTTGGCGTGTTAGGAAAAATTACGATTTATTTAAATATGTATTAGTTTCTTCTGATCCGTATATAAGTCTCATTAGAAAAATACCCAAAAAAGTTAAACATGTATATGAAAGCGATTTTCTAATGCTATTAAAAAAAAGTTATTTTCGTATATTTTTTTCATAATTAAGAGTATAAGTATTAAGTTTTTAACGTTTCTAAATTTGTCTTATTCTCAATGTACGAGTATTATATATAGTATTATTATATAGTGTATTTGATAAATTAAAAACCTATTATTAAATTAAAAACCATTTGTTATATTTTCTAAGCCTCTAGTTATTAAAATGTAACATAATTATGTCAAATGACATGAAAAATAATTTTGTCCCTCTAGATTGGTCAATCCGAATACTGTGCATCGTAGAGAAAATCTCTCAATGAGGGTCAGAAACTCTCATATTCAACAGATCTGCAAAACAGAGCATATCGTCAGATAGAGCAAGAAGAAAAAGCGGTACTAGCGTGACCATGTTGATAAAATGGAAAGAGATAGAATAGAATCCCATCAATAGCAGCACACGTGATCCCCACTGGACATCGCATGTCAGGAAAGTTCTAATAGGCGAAGAAACAACTGGTGTTTGCCTCCAAAGATTGATTTCCACAACAGATCCAAAGTGTACATTAAAAAGAAGCTTACTAATATCAAAGTGCAGTCGACGGAAAGTATAAAAGTATTAAATCAAACATAATTCGTTAAATTCAATCAACTATATAGGACTTGAGTAGGAAAAAATTAAATGTCTGAAGGGCAACAATAATAAGAAATGGTATGGCAAATTAAATGTCTGAAGGGCAACAATAATAAGAAATGGTATGGCAAATTAAGTGTCTGAAGGGCAACAATAATAAGAAATGGTATGGCAAATTAAATGTCTGAAGGGCAACAATAATAAGAAATGATATGGCAAATTACAAAATAAATATTATACTATGAAATTGAATTATTATACATTCTGAGGAGTGTTATTCACTCATTCAAAAAAAACAGTATTGTGTTATGGGTTCTTTAATATCTCAAAATGGATAGTATGAAGGAATATCTCGAAATGGATAGAATATAATGGAGATAACTTCCGGGGTCTAGTTGGTAAGATGTTTGTCCCCCAGCCCAGAGGTTGCGGGCTCGATTCCCGTTAGAATCCAGATTTTTTTTAAAAAGATTCCAGTCTGATTTTCACTTAAGGCCTCATTAACATATTTTTGATCGGTCAAAAGATGTTTCCACCTGACAATAAATCCGCCAGGTTCAACTGTATGCAACGAAAGCGTAAAACAATAAAATACGTGTCTTTTTTTGTATGTACTAGAGATAAATTAGTGTAATTAATGTTATGACAAAGCGATACTTAATTTACAGGTCATGCGACACACTTGGAGCTATCGAAGAGAATATCGGCGGTGTGTCACGTAAATATTGAATACGCAATAACTGTTGTAAATGGCCGAGTCCAGATGCGTCTCGGCATGAATGGGAACGGTAACAAGTGGCCTGCGAACGTATGCATAATTCAGAAGGGATACACCTAACGAGAGAGCCGCCGTCCGCCGGCCCGCCGCCCGGCATGATGCGACGCCACCGCCGCATTGCGGATGTGTAGAGGAACTTTTTGGATTTTTACACGACGTTTTAACATTTTAAGATGTAAAGGGTTGAACGACTGGAAATAAGTAGTGTGAAAATACTGGGTCAGGTCGTTTTGAACGCAATAAATGCCTCGAAGGGACGGCACGGCGCACATATATACACAGACACATTGTTTTGTGTGCGGAATATTTTGGCTACTTTTACGGAATCTACTGAGAGTAAAATACGTACTTTCTTATCTAAAATTAGACGCCTTGGAAACTGGACTGAAAACGGTGTCTTAAAATTTATCTATGGCTATCAATAACAAAAAACTATTAACATAAAAAAAGGTTTTGGACGATTATTTTATCTTTTTTTCCATATTAGAAATCGTTTACTTAACGAGTTTGTCGCATTATTATTTGGCATATATTTAGGTTTTACAATTAATTCTTATATATTTAATCTAATGTGTCGCATAAACATGCGACTTATTCCAACCAGCTTTCGTTTCAATATAATTATCGGCATTCATCGCCACGTCTCAAACTTTAAAAAATCTTAAATGTTGAAATAAAAGTGACAATAATTACAACAAAAAATAAATTTCGAGGAAAATAAAAATTAATGTGGGAATTGGGTTTCGAGTTCGATTTCCGTTAGCGCCAGTATTTTTAGAAAGGATTTTCAGTATCTCTCATTTAAAGTCTCTTTAACATATTTCTAATTGGCTGGTAGAAATTACCATATTGATATAAACCAACCAACTTAAGTGTAATATAATACAAAACAATCAACATTTACATTTGAGCAGGTATAGAACACAGATTGCCATATATTAAAAAATACATTAAAGAGTCGAAATTTCTAGATCCTTGTAATTTAGTCCTATGTCCAAAAATTACATCCCTTATTTAATAATTGTGCTTCGAAAAAAAAACTGTTCATTTTTAATTGAGGTGCATAGACGCGCGGTAACGCACTGGACTTCCGTCTGTAAGGTCGTCGGTTCGAACCCCACGCTGTGCTACTCCCCTCGAACGACACAGACACTTTTTCCGCCTATTATTTTTTTATTTTTTTTTATTTATTGTCTAAAAACAGGCTTAGCCCAATTACTTTGAAAAATACAAGAGGTGTTAACATTAAAAATAAAGAAAAATTACGTAGAATAAAAAAAAATTACATAAAATAAAAAAATAATGTATATGCATACATACTCGTATATACACACAAACATACACATATATTTAAAGTCACTTAAGTACGTTGATGAGTGCTTTCTAACGCGCTCAATCTTAGAAGAAAATTTACTTTTGCTTTTGGTAATGTGATATGAAATATGTCAATATCCGAAGCAGTCCCGTTCAGAAGAGTTAAGGCCCTTCCAACAGGCATAGTGGCTGGAAGACCCGTTCTTGCGTATGTTATTGAGAACAGTTTTTGTCGGCGCAGTCTAACGTAATGGTTAGGAACATTTAACGCTGATCTTTGTAGTAATGCTGGACAGCTCACAACTCCTCGAACGAGTTCGAGGGTATAAAAATACCTATGACGTCGATCATATCTATTCTTTAAAAAAATATATATTATATTTGTTTAATATTGGTGTACATATGTGTAATTAAAACTATATGTTACCAAGATATTGTACCATATTTTAATAAAATCGCAATATTCTACGAAAATTAAGTTTAAAAAGATATACTCTTGCAAAATCAGATATATAAGATACATGTAATCGTATGTATGTGAATGTGTGGAAGAGTTTGCAGTCGTATTCCGCATAATTTATATTCGACAAGTGTCGTTTGGGACATAAATATCCATTTTTATATCCAATTTATTGCCCCGAGATCTGGTGGTCGGATTTCTCAAAGACGAAATCAGGATCTCATCATAATTCATGCACATTATGTGAATACCATTTCGCAAGGACTTTAAGGACTATCAGTAGATTCACAATCAACACATGTTTCAAATTCCCTGAACGTGTTCGCTGAATAAAATATTTTATTTAAATTCGAATTGTTTTACAGAAACCTTATTTTCTTAGCGTTTTATAAATTTAATGAAAATTTTGCTTTTCAATCAAATGTTTCATACAACTATATGATTAACTCGTGCCATGTTTGGTTTCAGAGTTTTTATAACGTTTCTGAACTGTTACATTATGAAACGAGGTTTGTATATATGTAAAATATTCACGGGGTTAATATTTTACCACTCCCGTAAACAAATAAAATATCAATTTTTCTAATAAAAGATGACACTAAACACAATAATACCGTATTGACACATCACCTGACAGCTATCATATATGTAAAAAATTCTTCGCGACTATTATTTATTTATAAATACGTCAGGACGTGGATAGAAAATAAATTATTTCCCAAATCAAAATATTACAGGGCGCATTCATTTTATTCACAACGGAAAATAATGTGGCATCTGTTCTTACAAATCAGAACTACAATATTTAAATTTTAATCTACGATAAAGTTATACGAGGTAAGTCCAGAAAGTAAGATTACTGAGGCTCTCACGACCGGATGGATTTTATTTTCGACATGTTGGCTACACTTCCGTGTAGCCTGACCCTTCTCCTCCGCAACGAGACCGGTTCGAGGTCAGTACGTTGAGAAGTATCGACGCGACAACACGTTTCGTGAAAAATGTAAATCCAATCTCCCGCCAAGTGCGAAATACGCGGCGTCATCCGTTATCTCGTTTGGAAGGGAAAACCTCCGGTCGAGGTTTATAATGAGGTGAAAACTGCATATGGTGATAAAGCTATGAATTGTACGAGTGTGTACAAGTGGTGTCGCGAGTTTAAAAACGGTCGTACGTCTGTGCATGATGATCAGAGG
The DNA here is from genome assembly GCA_949825065.1 of Odontocerum albicorne. Classification (NCBI taxonomy): domain Eukaryota; kingdom Metazoa; phylum Arthropoda; class Insecta; order Trichoptera; family Odontoceridae; genus Odontocerum; species Odontocerum albicorne. The sequence goes on from OX463853.1 coordinate 21,628,385, forward strand.
AGCGGAAGACCTTCAATTGTGACGGACGAAATTGACGAAATTGTTTTGGGACTGTCAAGGTATAATTTTAATTGAATATATGCCTCAAGGGGAGACCATCAACTCTTCAAGATACTGTGAGACCCTAAAAAAATTGCGGAGGGCGATTCAGAACAAGAGGAGAGGCATGCTGACAAAGGGAGTCTGCCTGCTGCACGACAATGCCAGACCACACACGGCCAACGCCACGAAGGAACTGCTCGCCTCGTTTAAATGGGATGTCCTGAACCATCCCGCGCATTCCCCTGACCTAGCACCTTCAGATTACTATCTTTTTACCTCCCTGTAACTCAGATTACTATCTCTTTACCTCACTACTACGGTAAACACGTAATATTTTTGTTTAAATAAAAAAAAAAATGGAACCAACAAAAATTCAGTACACTTACTTTCTGGACTTACCTAGTATTTATACGACATCTGTTTGTAGATTCGACACATTTTTTTTACTTCGGACTATCTTCAGAGCGTTCTGGAAAGTTATGCCTCATTATTATTATAAATGAGAGACGTAACGGGACTACGAGGAGTCGTCAAAGGCTATCATGGGAGTCATGATGCTCAGTCATGAGCTGCACGACAGGGTGGATTAATTATTATAATTCACGCACAATTTTTCAATAGCAATGCGGACAGTGAGAATTTTTTCTGTATTCATCAAATCGTGTAATAACTAAGACTTACGTATAATAAAACATCTGTTTAGTAGTCTGGGATTGATAAGACATCTGTTTAGTAGTCTGGGATTGATAAGACATCTGTTTAGTAGCCTGGGATTTCTGAGTTCAATTCCCATTGAAATTCTGATACTTTTTAATATATTCCTGTCTATTAACACATTGTTTGCGGGAAACGCTTAAAAGCGTCTTTTACATACAGTTGGTAGAGAGCGGGAGACGCTTAAAAGCGTTGTATTTGCTTACTGTTGGTAGAGCGCGGGAGACGCCAAAAAACGTTGTACCGATCGGAATTGGGTTTGCGTTTACTTGTGAAGTGAAGCGATTAGTATAATGAGAGTCGGGTGGCAGACTGTCTTAGTATAATTAGGGTCCGGTGGCAGACTGTCGTCATATAATATGCACTCGAATTACAATAGTTGTAAGATAAACATTTCGTTTTTATCTTTATAATTCTTCAGTATTGAGGCGATATTGTTTAGTTCAAGACGTTCTCCATTTTCGTTTCTGCCTACATTCCGCTATTGCGAATTATTTTTATTAAAAAAATATTACAAAATCCCTATCATTGTATCATATAGTATAGTGGATATCGATCGCTGTTGTGTTTGAAAAGTTATTTGTTCCGTATTTTTATAATAAATGAATATTTTTTTCATAAAAAATACTCAATAAAAATGGATTACGATAGTAATGAGAGCAAAGGGATGGGGAATTGTGTGCTGATAATTTATCAGATTATTCTTGTGTTGAGAAAAATACAGATGGCGAATTTGAAACTAGTAATAATGAAGTTACCGCGCGTCCTCGGACATTTTCAACTATATAATCATACTTTAAAATAATATTGGTGTTTATTTTTTGTATTTTACAAAATATATATTATGTTGAACATGCACAGAATGACTAAATGGACAGTAAGGTAAAAATGTAATTTAACCTTAAATATCATAATTGTTTACCCAAATATATATAAGTTTATAAATAGATCATTAAAAACGATTTCATTAATGATAAAATGCTGAAAATTTTATTTAAATATGATCAATAGTTCTCAAGTTATAGTAATTTTACGTGAAGCGTAATTTCGCGCGCGAATCTAAATTAATTGCCCGCTTAACGGCATAGATTGATGAAAAAACTGCCCGACAACAATGTGTTAAAATGTTTAGACTTCTTAACATATTTCTGGTTAGTTAAAACAGATGACCACATAGAAAGATTTTTTTTCCTATTTGTTTGTTTTTTGTGGTCGCACTTTTTACCCACGTACGAGTATAATGAAGAAACGCCAAGATAAAAATTTACAAACATTTAATTACTAAGGAAGTCCCTAATGTTGGAATATTACGTTATAAAAGTGAAGAGGGATACGAGGGACTCTTTCTTTATCTTTATATTGCTTTCAGGAGCAATATCTAAGGAAAATTTGTTCGAAAATATATGGTTTTGTGTTTCTTACAACTATTTGAAATACAGAAATAAAGATTTGTTTACTTTGGTAATTAGTAGAACTAACTTGCCAAGTACTTTGTTTCAAAGACTATTCTTTTTTAATGATATCTCGGGTATTGGCATCTTCAAGATTTCAGAACACGTTTTAAAGAAACCATATGGAGTTTAGTAATGGAAGTTATTCGTTTCGAAAAAAAGATTCTAATTTGATGTTTTGAACTGTACACATTAATTTTCAATGTTTGTATGCAATTGGGTTTAACCTGTATATATTAGCTGTTTAAAAAAGTCAAGACTCCATAGAGGTGATTTTTAACAGTAAACGGTGCTAAAAAAATTAAAACGACCGTTCTAAGACGGTTGTCTAAAGTGTAATAAAAAAACATTAGAACTCGCTATGATTATTTACATGGTGTGATAAATAACATTATAACTTCTGAACATGTATGATATAAATGGTAAACTTTTTTTAGTTTTATAGTGTTATCAAAGATGCTTTTGTTAGAATTATTAATTTGTTTATTATCTACATCTTTTGAAACCAAGTTACATCATTTTAGATGGAAATCATTTTCTGGGTCCACGTAAGAACACCGTCTATTATATTAATATACATTTATATATACTATCAGTACCATCTTGGTACACATATTTTGCCTCTTCCAAATTTTTACACATTCTCATACCACTCCTACAATTACTCTAATTTCTTACATTTTCTTCTTTCTAAATATCATTCACTTGATCCAACTATGCTTTTCTTTCTACTCATTTTGGTACTGTATACTTATGTTGTTAGTATTTTTTCATTAATTTATTAAACATGCTTAAACTGTTTTAAAATGCCCTTCGTGGTGTTATTTTATACATTGATGTACGTGTATGTTATGCTTGATTGCAAGTTATGACATCGACTTGAATATGCAAATATGTTACATTCTCAAACAAATTACAACATCGTCTTTGATGATTGCATGCTCTTTAATATATATTACATATGTTATGTTATGAAACAAGCTACAATGTCGTATTTGATATATGTCATGTCCTGAAATCAGTTACACTATTGTCTTTTATGTATGTCGTGTTCTGAAACCAAGTTAAAAAAACCGTCTTTGATGTATGTCATGTTCCAAATTCAAGTTATGACAATGTCTTTGATATATGGTTTATAATATCATGTTCTAAAAAAAGTTAATCATTTTTAATGTAACATATGTCATGTTATGAAACCATGTAAGCACATCGTTATCGAGCCCAAGGGATATCTTTTATCCAGATGATTAATTATCAAGTTATACTTATAATATTGTATTGTATTTTATAACGACTTTGATAGATTTCATCAAAATACAATGAAGGACTTCCGAAATAGCCTGTTTTTATTAATTTACTTGTCGACTGAACCCCAATATCTAATTGTTAGATTATTCCATACAACCGTTGGTGCCTCATTTAAGGGCATACGATCACGTCCCGCGGACCTCATTAATAATAAATAATGAATTCCCCAGTCCCCCTCACAAGCCTTCTACGGCTTGGGTCGTAGGGATAGACGACTATTTCTGTCCACCACGGCATGGTGTTAAGAGAAAGACAAGCAGAAGCAATAATTATTTCACCAAACTCTCTCTTTCATGACTTATTCATACTTATAATGATCGAATCACAAAGGCATGTTCAAGAACACCACATTTTATAATTCTCCTGAATAGTTTAACAGAATAATTTTAAAATAGTCCTTATTTTAATGCACTTTAAAATCTATTGTGGAATATAACACAATTTTTTGATAAAAATTATAACAGAGTACCGAATGAAGTGATTGGAGATGAAAGTGAACTTAAAGATATGTGAACTTAAAGATGATTGGTGTGTTGAATAAGATGAAATAGAGCACTCTGAGATGGTTTCGGTGTGTATAACGAAAGAATAAACAAAATTTTACAAAATATTTATATTCAGTGCTGTTGTGAGTGGAAGTTTTAGAAAAGTACGAAATTTCCGTATATTACTTAAAATGTCCTTAGGTATTAGGCAGATTTGGAAGTTTTATATCATAAATACCGAAAAGCATTTTTTATACAATTTTATCCAGATTCATTGATTTTTCTTCTTTTTATCCACGAAAATGTGTGTTTTGTTGGTAAAAAAGATAAATTCATTCAATGTGTATAATATTGCGTATGCGTATCTATTACTCTTTTGTCTTTATAATGTCTTGATACTTAATTCTGTCATGATTTTCTACATATATTTGTGCATTATTATTACCGTACATGCGGATTAAGCAGATTTTGACGTTAAATATCACAATTAACGTCGATGCGTTTCTACTACTCTTTTGTCTTGATACATTACAATTCAAGCGTTTTTGTACGAAAAATTGCTTTTTGTTAGGCAAAAGTAATAAAAGTCATCAAAACTGGAAAATATTGACGCAAAATATTGCAATTTCGCAAAATTAAAGGTTTCGGGACGAAAAACATGAAAACACCTTGAACTAATAAAAATTCTGTCATGGTTTTCTACATATATTTTTGCAACTCGGTCGTCAATGGTAGTTTTTCGAGTAAAAAGTATGAACTTTCAGCATATTACTAAGAAATACTCATACGGATTTAGCTTGTTTGTTAATGTTTTATATTACAATTAACGTCAATGCGTTTCTACTACTCTTTTGTCTTGACACATTACAATTCAAGCGTTTTTGTACGAAAAATTGCTTTTTGCTTAGGCAAAAGTAATAAAAGTCATCGAAACTGTAAAATATTGACGCAAAATATTGAAATTTCGCAAAATTAGAGGTTCGGGCTGAAAAACATAAAAACACGCTGAACTAATAATAATTCTATCATGATTTTATATATATATTTGTGCAACTTGGTCGTCAATGGCAGTTTTTCGAGTGAAAAGTATGAACTTTCATCATATTACTAAGAAAAACTCATACGGATTTAGCTTGTTTTTAATGTTTCATGTCACAATTAACGTCAATGCGTTTCTACTATCCTTTTGTCTTTTTACATTAAAATTCAAGCGTTTTTGTACCAGAAATAGCTTTTCGGTTAGGCAAAAGTAATAAAAGTCATTGAAACTATAAAATATTAACGCAAAATATTGAAATATCGCAAAATCAAAGGTTCGAGACCAAAAACATGAAAACACGCTGAACTAATATTAATTATACCATGATTTTCTACATATATTTGTGCAACTTGGTCGTCAATGGCAGTATCTCGAGTGAAAAGTATGAACTTCAGCATATTACAAAGAAATACTCATACGGATTTAGCTTGTTTTTTTAATGTTTTTTATATCACAATTAACTTCAATGCGTTTTTACTACTCTTTTGTCTTGATACATTACAATTCAAGCGTTTTTGTACGAAAAATTGCTTTTTGTTAGGCAAATTAAAGTCGTCAAAAATGTGAAATTGATCAAAAATATTGAAATTTCGCATAATTAGGGGTTTAGGACGAAAAACATTAAAACACGCTGAACTAATAATAATTCTATGTAGATTTTCTACATATATTTGTGCAACTTGGTCGTCAATGGCAGTTTTTCGAGTAAAAAGTATGAACTTTCAGCATATTACTAAGAAATACTCATACGGATGTAGCTTGTTTTTAATGTCTCATATCACAATTAACATCAATGCATTTCTTCAACCCTTTTGTCCTTTAAACATTACAATTCAAGCGTTTGTATACCAAAAAATTGCTCTTTGGTTAGGCAAAAGTAATAAAAGTCATTAAAAACTATAAAATATTAACGCAAAATATTGAAATTTCGCAAAATCAAAGGTTCGAGACCAAAAACATGAAAACACGCTGAACTAATATTAATTCTATCATGATTTCCTACATATATTTGTGCAACTTGGTCGTCACTGGCAGTTTCTCGAGTAAAAAGTATTTCTTTGTTATATGCTGAATATTAAAAAGAAATACTCATACAGATTTTGCTCGTTTTTTAAATGTATTATATCACAATTAACTTCAATGCGTTTTCTCTTCTCTTTTTCAAGTGATGGATAGCTTGTTCGGAGTTTCGGTCCGATGGTAGGACACCTTACTCCTTCATCGGATAAGTTCTGACTGTTAAGATATTTATTGGAAATTTTTGGATCTTTTTGGGAATCGGGAAAGGATAGGTTTGTGGTAATTGTTTTGATTTTATGAATGATTATGAGAAATTATAAACGATTAAATACATATATAAATATGATGATATGTACATAATATTAAATACAAATATACATAAATTTGTGTCGTCACACACTGTTTTATATTGAATGGGTGAAAAAAAAAAAAAAAATTAAAAAATGAATTGTGAATAAATTATAAGAATGAATATAGTATATGTAGATAAGTAAATGAGTGGGGAAATGTGTGTGACTTTTATAAATATATTAAGGTGTAGAAAATGTTTATTGAAGGTGAGAAATGCGGTTGCCTATGGGGGTAAACTGTCTGCCGGAGGAATTATCGATGATGGGGTGTTCAGAGTGACAATCGGGGGGTCATTTGGGGGGATGATTAGAGTTAAAGAGGGGGGGGGGTCGGGGGGATGTTTCGCAATATTGATTTCGGACGAGTGTGTCTGATACATTACAATTCAAGCGGTTTTGTATGAAATATTACTTTTTGTTAGGCAAAAGTAATTAAAGTCATCAAAACTGTAAAATACTGATCCAAAATATTAAAATTTCGCATAATTAGAGGTTTGGGACGAAAAACATTAACACACACTGAACTAATAGTAATTCTGTCATAATTTTCTACATATATTTGTGCAACTTGGTCGTCAATGGTAGTTTTTCGAGTGAAAAGTAAGAACTTTTATTATATTACTAAGAAACCGTACATGCGGATTAAGCAGATTTTGACGTTTTATATCACAATTAACGTCAATGCGTTTCATATACTCTTTTGTCTTGATACATAACAATTCAATGGTTATTGTACGAAAAATTGCTTTTTGTTTGGCAAAAGTTATTAAAGTCATCAAAACTGTAAAATATTGATCCAAAATATTGAAATTTTGCATAATTAGAGTTTTTTTACGAAAAACATGAAAACACGCTGCACTAATAATAATAATTCTGTCATGATTTTATAATTATATTTGTGCAACTTTGTCGTCAATGACGGTTTTTCGAGTGAAAAGTATGAACTTTCAGCATATTACTAAGAAATACTGATACGGATTTAGCTTGTTTTCTATGTTTCATATCACAATTAACGTCAATGCGTTTTTTCTACCCTTTTGTCTTGATACATTACAATTCAAGCGTTTTTGTACGAAAAATTGCTTTTTGTTAGGCAAAAGTAATTAAAGTCATCAAAACTGTAAAATATTGATCCGAAATATTGAAATTTCGCAAAGTTAGAGGTTTGGGACAAAAAACATTAAAACACGCTGAACTAATAATAATTCTGTGTAGATTTTCTACATATATTTGTGCAACTTGGTCGTCAATGGCAGTTTTTCGAGTGAAAACTATGAACTTTCAGCACGTTACTAAGAAATACATACGGATTTAGTTTATTTTTTAATGTTTTTATATTACAATTAACGTCAATGCGTTTCTACTACTCTTTTGTCTTGATACATTACAAGTCAAGCGTTTTTGTACGAAAAATTGGTTTTAGCTTAGGCAAAAGTAAAAAAAACATCTAAACTGTAAAATTATGACGCAAAATATTTAAATTTTGCAAAATTAGAGGTTTGGGACGTAAAACATGAAAACACGCTGAACTAATAATAATTCTGTCATGATTTTCTACACATATTTGTGCAGCTTGGTCGTCAATGGCAGTTTTTCGAGTGAAAAGTATGAACTTTTAGCATATTACTAACAAATACTCATACGGATTTGTACGAAAAATTGCTTTTGTTAGGCAAAAGTAATTAAAGTCATCAAAACTGTAAAATATTGATCCAAAATATTGAAATTTCGCATAATTAGAGTTTTTTTACGAAAAACATTAAAACACGCTGAACTTGTAATTATTCTTTCATGATTTTCTTCATATATTTGTGCAACTCGGTTGTCAATGGCAGTTTTTCGAGTGAAAACTATGATTTTTCAGCATATTACTAAGAAATACACATACGGATTTAGCTTGTTTTTTAATGTTTTATATCACAATTAACTTCAATGCGTTTTCTCTTCTCGTTTGTCTTGATACATTACAATTCAAGCGGTTTTGTATGAAATATTACTTTTTGTAAAATATTGATCCAAAATATTGAAATTACGCATAATAAGAGTTTTTTTACGAAAAACAATAAAACACGCTGAACTTATAATTATTCTTTCATGATTTTCTTCATATATTTGTGCAACTCGGTCGTCAATGGCAGTTTTACGAGTGAAAACTATGAACTTTCAGCATATTACTTAGAAATACTCATACGGATTTAGCTTGTTTTTTAATGTTTTATATTACAATTAACGTCAATGCGTTTCTACTACCCTTTTGTCTTGATACATTTACAATTCAAACGTTTTTGTACGAAAAATTGCTTTTGGTTAAGCAAAAGTAATTTTAAAGTCATCGAAAATGTAAAATATTGACCCAAAATATTGAAATTTCGCAAAATTAGACGTTTGGGATGAAAATACGCTGAACTAATAATAATTTTGTCATGATTTTCTACATATATTTGGGCAACTTTTTTGTCTTGATACATTACAATTCAAGCGTTTTTGTACGAAAAATTGCTTTTTGGTTAGGCAAAAGTAATAAAAGTCATCGAAACTTATATATTGATGCAAAATATGGAAATTTCGCAAAATTATAGGTTTGTGACGAAAAACATGAAAACACGCTGAACTAATAATAATTCTGTCTTGATTTTCTACATGTATTTGTGCAACTTGGGGGTCAATGGCGGTTTTTCGAGTGAAAATTATGAACTTTCAGCATATTACTAAGAAATACTGATACGGATTTAGCTTGTTTTCTATGTTTCATATCACAATTAACGTCAATGCGTTTTTTCTACCTTTTTGTCTTGATACATTTACAATTCAAACGTTTTTGTACGAAAAATTGCTTTTGGTTAAGCAAAAGTAATTTTAAAGTCATCGAAAATGTAAAATATTGACCCAAAATATTGAAATTTCGCAAAATTAGACGTTTGGGATGAAAATACGCTGAACTAATAATACTTTTGTCATGATTTTCTACATATATTTGGGCAACTTGGTCGTCAATGGCAGTTTTTAGAGTGAAAAGTATGAACTTTCAGCATATTACAAAGAAATACTTATACGGATTGTTGTTGTTTGCTTGTTTTTAATGTTTCATATCACAATTAACGTCAATTCGTTTCTACTTTTGTCTTGATGTTTCACAATTCTAGCGTTTTTGTACGAACATTTGGTTTTTGGATTGGTAAAAGTAATAAAAGTCATCGAAACCCGAAAATATTTAAATATGGCAAAATTAGAGGATTGGGACGAAAAACATGAAAACACGTTCATCAAATAATAATTCTGTCATGATTTTCTACATATATTTGTGCAACTTGGTCGTCAATGGCAGTTTTTCGAGTGAAAAGTATGAACTTTCAGCATATTACTAAGAAATACTTATACGGATTTAGCTTTTTAGCTAAATTTCCGTCTATTACTTACAAATGTCCTTACACATAATGAGCAGATTTGGACGTTTTATATCGTAAGTAACGTCAATGCGTTTCTACTACATGATTTTTTTATCATAAGTAACGTCAAAACGTTATACTGATTTATCATAATTTTATCATTTATGTTCGAGAAATTGGTTTTTTGTTAGTCAAAAGTAATAAAATTTATTCAAACTGGAATATACACAAAATACTGAAATTTCGTAAAATTAGATTTTTGGGGCGAAGAACAAATAATAATTTAATCATGATTTTGTACATATTTTTGAAAACTTGGTCGTCAATGGCAATTTTTTGATTAAAAAGTATGAAATTTCAGTATATATTACTTAGAAATGTTCATACACATTTAGCTTGAAAAGAATGAAATTTCCGTGTATAGTATTACGAGTATATAGAAATATCCTTACATATTTATCAAATTTGAACGTTTTATATCATGAATAACGTCAATGCGTTTCTTCTATACATTTGTCTTGATTCATCATAATTCTGGAATTTGTGTACGAAAAATAGGTTTTTTGTTAGTCAAAAGTAAAAATATTCATTCAAGGTGGATAAATGTTGACGCTACTAAATATGGAAAATTTTCCAAAATTAGAAGTTTGGGACGAAACACGTTGAACAAAGACTTGTTGACTCATGATTTTGTACAAATTGGTCATCAATGGCAGTGTTTCCAGTGAAAAGTTTGAAATTACAGTATACGAGTATTACTTAGAAATGTTTATACACATTTGGCTGGTTTTGACGTTTTATATCACAATTATCGTCACTGCGTGTCTACCTCATTTTTTCTTGATTGATCATAATTCCAGCGTCAGTCGTCAATGGCAGTTTTTCGATTAAAAAGTATGAAATATCCGTCTATATCTTATAAATATCCTTATTTATGGAGCAGATTTGGTCTATTTATATTATAAGAAGGAGACCCGTTTTCCTTTTCTTTGGTTAGTTGAAATAGACACCCAGGGCAACAAATCCGCCATAGTTTACAACGAAAATGTAATATAATACAAGAAGTCTTAAAGTTTTTACGAGAAAATACGTATTATTTCCATTTTAGAAATTTCACTATCAAATTCTTATTTATGTCAAGTACTATATTCACGAAGGTTAGTCTAGTCTGACTTAGTTATCTACGAGTAGTTTTCCCGCAGTGACAAGATTATCAAATTTGAATAACAAACCGTCAAACGAAAAGAGTAGTGGCTAGATCTTTTGATTGACTTTCTGATGTTATTTCTGAAAATTATATTCAAATATCATTCGATTTCTTAAAAGATGGATTTGTAATCGAACAACTGAGTTGAACGGTCACTAAAGTATTGTTATCAATTTAGTGACTTTCGGTCTTTATTCGTCTTTACATAGTCAATGAATTATATTGTCAAAGACATATGAAACAAATATTTCTGAATTAGACCTAAGAATAAGGAAATAATTCATAATTTATGATAGAAAATAAGACTTTGCTTTACTGAAGTTGAAGAAGCGTATACTCCAACAAAAATAAATATGAATATACAAGACTTAAATAAACAATACTCGTATAATAACGAAAATTTTATTTTGAGATCGTTTTCGCATTTGGCAGTGTATAATACGTGATGTCGCCGATTAATGAAATATATTTCGTATTATTTTATTTCTTTTATTTAAATAGTAAAATTACTTTTTTCAATAGAAAAACATACAAAAATAACTAATTAAATTCTACATAAAAGGAAAAATAAGTAAAATAAAAACTTGTTTTATATATATATATATTTTTTGTGTTCACCACTGGTTTATTTTAGGTTCGCAACTAGTTTCGAAGACCACGGTCTTCATCGTCAGGTGAAGATAAACTCAGTTGTTAAAATATATTCTGCACAAGTGTAAATAATATAATATAAGAGGGATGAGGTAGGGGGAGATATGTGATACAATGGTGAATGGGGCGGGGAAAAAATATGTGAAAGTGGACGTGAATCTCTAAGACAGGGGGGGGGGGATTTAAAATTGGAAACATTTTAAGCAGAGGGCTATTGGTTTGGTTATTAATGATATTTAAACTTAATTTTATAGATTTTTTTAATCTCGAGAATTTCCAAATTGTCAACATGCAATCCCCCTCGGTTTATTGTTTTTATTTTACTTATTTTTCCTTTTATGTAAAAAATGGCACCACAAAGTGAAACTATAGTCTTTTCGAAGAGTCAAGAAAAAAATAAATTATATATTTTGAAGTAAGCAGTGCTTTTCTATAGAAAAAAAACTCGCGGCACTGACCGTAACAATCATGTAGATTTTGTCTGTGTGAAAGGAAATGATATTTCCCGTTTTATGGTACCTTATAGGTACTCTACCTTTTTTTGGAAACATTTCATTGAAATTCGCTACTAAATAAATACAAAAATACAATTTGTATAGGGGGTAGCTTCGGAGTCCCCTGCTCATGATCGAGTCAAGTATATTCATTTTTTTCGGAAATCGCGACATATTTTTCGAAAATCTCGACATATCTGCAATGGGTAATATTTCTGGTAAAGTCTATTTAAAACGGTTCCAACACAATGAAAAATCAATCTGTAAAAATATTTTTCTTTCGCAACTATTGTAAGTAGTGAGAATTCTAAGTTGTAAATATCTACACAGCGTCCATATTGATTACTCACTATCTACAGCTTTGTCACGCAGACGTTATTCAAATAATTATTACAAATATAACTATTGTTTTATTGGTGTAACTATTTTACATTATTGTAGAATGAAATATTTTGCCTACATGGGACGTGTATCCTTACAAGCTGAGTTAGTTCCCGACTTTTGAAATATGAGCTAACAATCGTTTATAACGTTGTGAGGTCAAACATTGTTATTCTGTCTGACAAGGCTGTAAGATTCATTACTTACAACAACAGATCCTAGTCCAAGTTTGCTTTAGGGATTAGCAGTTTGAAGTTTATTAAACGTAATAACTTTACATGTACACATTTTTTTCAAGATTCGCATTCTAATGGGGGTCATATTACCGAATTGTAATAAAAAAAACAACCAGAGATGTGTATGCAATTTCAAATAATTAAGTCTTTAAAAATCATTACCAAAACTCAGTATGAAGCTAAAACTGAACAATACTGCAGGTAATATTCTATGTGTATACTACGACTTAGCTCACCCTCTTATCGAATACTGTTTTCCGATGATTTAAAACTGTTTAAACAAATTGATTCACTTCAAAATGGTTTGAAAATCCAGATCAGCTTGAATGGTATCTGGAAGTAGAGTGAAATCAAAATGTTGGTCTTCCACATCTCTTAATGTAATCACTTGACTCTTTCTAGAGCTGAAACTTAGCGGTACTTGAGATACTTAATTGAATATCAGCCCATCGTGCGTATCGACACTATCAAAAACTTTGGCATTGTGTTCAACAGTAAATATGCACTTAGCTATCATATTGAGGGTATCTGATACCCGACGATTGATGGTGACATTATTATGAGAGCTCTTTCTAACTTACTGGTTTGCAATATATTATAGAGGACGGCTCAATTACATGTAATCCCGAATTTCTAGATACTTGAGAGAGTGCAAAAGAGATATCTGCAACACCTTTATTACAAAGAGTATGCTTGGATATTTCTCAAATATTACAAAACCATCTGTTTATGTGTAGATGTCTAGCAAATAAATTTCTAACAGGAAAAAAAGCAAACCCTTGGATTGATTGACCAAACTGTATTTAATGTGCCAGACAACTATATACGAGTACATCACCGTGAATTAAAATTATTTTTAGTGTCGTATTCACAAGCTGAGCATTTCCGAACATCACGTCTCGCACACGGAATGAGCTTTTTAAATATTTTTTTTGATTTAGATATCTTCTTTATCTCTATAGATACATTGATGATTGAACCCATTAATAAAATGTATTGGTACAACTGAGCCAATTCACAGTGAGGCTGAGTAACATAATTCCTGTTATAATTATGTTATATTTATACTTTTGATCATTTATTTTTTACCTTGTAATTTGATGTCCTTGGGTTAAGCGTAAATCAAATTTAAAAAAAATGTCAATCCGAGGTTACGGACCTGCGAAAATGTTCTTATTTCGTTTTAATTTAAAACATAGTTATGCATTTAATCAGATTTTTCTACTTGACGATACGGACATATTAAAGAACGTCACCTGGAGGCGACATTGTTTGCGGCCTCGTTAATCAAGCTTAAAGGTTAAGAACTTTTGGAGGAGATCTGAGACTCACTAAATATGATAGAATTTGATGAAAATACAACAGTAAATTTTCTTCAAATTTAATAGTATGAACTATTGCAGAAATATGAGAGTTGGAACAATGCGCTCACAATTAACATTCTCACTAGCAGTATGATATCAATATGCCAGCAGTATTATCGAATATTCAAAATAATTACCAAAGTTCACTCCGTGGTTGCATTCCCCTATACATCACAGGGCGCAGTGTTGCACGTGCAGAAATTTTCAACTCGTTGAGGAAATATCTCGATATAGACAAACATTGCTTTATGATTTATCCGATTTAATCTCCACCACTCGATCTTCTTCTCTATCGCTCTTTCCTGGACCTTATTATTTATTCGATACTTTTTTAACAAAGTATCCAAATAGCGAGTTTATGTACGGCAATATTTTCCAATCAACCAGATAAGAATTATACAAATTGATGTCAATTGCTATATTAATTTCAAATGTGAGTGAAAGAAGAACAAATAAGTATGGTTGGAACAAGTGAATGGTATTTTGTTGTGAGTGAAAGAAGACCCAGGAAGTATGGTTGGAACAAGTGAATGGAATTTTGTTGTGAGTGAAAGAAGACCCAGGAAGTATGCTTGGAACAAGTGAATTGTATTTTGTTGTGAGTGAAAGAAGACCAAGGAAGTATGGTTGGAACAAGGGAATGGTATTTTGAAAGAAAGAAACGTAGAAAGTCTTAGAAATCGTTCGATTTGCATTAGAAGATTTATGAATGAGAGGCGAATGATGTATGTCTAGATATGAATACTCTTTGATTTCCAAAACGAGAAAAGAAACCTTAAACATACTTAAAACTTAAAAAACAAATTTTGCGAATGTTAGCAAAGACTGAAAAAGGAAAAGTGACAGCAAAGGACCGAAATCAGAGTTCTTATAAAACACATTTCTTCATTGAAGAGAGATATTATTGTATATAATATTTTTAAGTCGCTTTATGTAGCAAGTCACCGAATGTGAGAGTCTTAACTGATTTCAGCGTCTGACGGCATGACGGCATGGATGAGAAATGATTACATACAGAAGGAAGAACCATCAACTGGAATTGCCAAGAGGCTATCGCTGCTTCAATGTAGCGCAAGTCCATAATCAGAGAAGTACTGAACGTTTTCAACAAAATATGCCGGGGTGGTGGGAAAGTTTAGGATAGTACATAAAATTGGCAATATATGAAGTTGTCGACAATTTCTTCTTCTTATTATTTTAGGCCTGTTGGCCTGTTATGGTCCTGCATCATTGTTTCCCTCTTGTGACGTCGACTGCCAGCTGTCTTTCCATCATTTGGGAGGTCATCCTGGAGGTCTGCTTGCTTGGGGGATACTATCCCCGCCCATTCTTACGGCTCATGGTTCCGCCATTCTGGATAAATGTTCGTTCCAGAACCTTCTTCTCTGTCGTCCCCATCTGACAATATCTTCAACTTCGCACATCCTTCGGATTTCTGTGTTTCGTACTCTATCACGAAGGGTTTTGCCAGCGATACTCCTGAGTACCTTCATTTCGCTGGTTCGAAGGAGATTTTTGGTTCTGACAGTGTCGGCTCTGGACTCTATGCTGTATGTCTTTATGGGGCGGACACAGGTCTTGTAACATATATCCTCACCTTGTTTTGGATGTTCATATACTTGTTTTTCCAGATAGTGTTTTTTAGACATTCGGAAATAGCTGCGGCCTTTTGTGATTGTTCAAGCATTTTGCCATAGAGGTCATTAAAGCGCATTATGCTAGCACCCAAGTATTAATATTTTGTTACTTGTTCAATTGGTGTGTCGTTGATCGCCACACTGCATCCAACTTGCTCTCTAGCTAGAGTCATGCATTTAGTCTTGCTAATGCAAATAGACATGTTGTATTTTTTGGAAGCAGTGTGGAATCGATGTAGCATTTGTTGCAGGTCTTCCTCTGATTCGGCTATGATGGTGGCATCGTCAGCATAGCATATGATGTTTATCATATTATCGCCCCTCTTGTATCCCAGGTTAAGGTCGGCAACTTCTATAATTTTATCCATAACCAAGTTAAATAGAAATGGGCTTAAACTATCTCCTTGTCTTACTCCGGTTGGTGTTGGAACGTCATTAGAGAGTTCTCCGTCTACGCGAATTCTTGTGGAACTATTTAAGTTTATGTATCTAATGGTTTCGGCGATTTCTTATATTAACATATTTAACTTTTCTGGTATGATCATATTTTCTAAGGTTATAAATGTACTCGTATCAACCTTGGATTTGTCTATTTAATCAGGAAAGAGTCACTTGGGATTCTCGGGAATATATCTTTTCTTTACGTGACCTTCCTAGAGATTGGCTGTAATTTATGTTTTCGAGCATAGCAAAGTGTGGTATTCAAGAGTTTTCATTTTCCAAATGTGTTGACTATAGCCTTCTTCATTGTATTCTCTATCTGAAAATATCCGCCATTCTCTAATTTCTTGAATACTGATTTTCTTCATTCTGTATATTTTCGGCGATGCAATTTTTTAATATTTTGATTACTTTTTTCCTCTATTGAGTTAGTCCGCCCTTCCTTTACTCACGCCTTGCGGTTCTGTTCAACATATATTATGTTCATTATCCATTAAAAATAGGACAGCATCTTGTTTTAAATATTAAGCTCATCATAAAGATGGGAGACAGAATGGTCTGATTCATGTTCGAGTTTCAGAGTACAGTCCGAGGCCCTTCAATATATAACTACACAAAATATGATAATTAAAATGTATTATAGAATTTGTAACACCTGATATTAAGTCGATTTAACCTAATTAATAACTAACTGTTGTTTTCAAAATGCGAAATTATGTTTTTGGTCACTTAAGGATATGTCACCATCACAACGGCTATTCAAACTAGCTTTATATCACGAGATGACCGATATTATACTTGATTGTTATTAAGATTAAGTGTTATATATAACAAATACCAAAATATTTTAAAAATTGTCCAAATTGTTTTAATTTTGTTTTGTCTGTAACACTTCGCGGCCTTGCCTCCTCGTCTGCTGGACTAATGTCTGTAATACTTCGCGGCCTTGCCTCCTCGTCTGCTGGACTAATGTCTGTAACACTTCGCGGCCTTGCCTCCTCGTCTGCTGAACTAATGAGAATGTATTGTAACATACGAGTATGAATAGAGACAAAATGAACAACACTTTGTCTGTAAGTATTTATGTATAATACATACATATTTATACCATCAAACCTTTTCCCTTTCAGGGTCGGCAGAAAAGACAGAGATCCAGTATTTCATATCTCGACAAATATCCTTCGCCTCTTCCTCATACAACATCAACAATTCCTCTGAGTTTCTACCTTTCCTTCTTTCAGAATCCAACCACACTTTTCATGGACTCCCTCTATCACGCCTTTCCCTCACATTTGCATTGTATGTTTATTTTCTTTGTCTTTCTTCATTCATCCACATGCCCAAACCATCTCTGAGTACTATTCTTGATCTTAAGACTCTATTACTTAAGAAACCTTTAATTCACATTCATTCCTAATCACTTCATTCCATGTCTAGTCATGTATAATCATTCCATGTATTCTTCTCAGTACACGCATTTCTTTGGTATTTATTTACCTCCAATCAATTATTTTCACGTTTCAGTCCCGTAAAGTTGATTCTAAAATATAATATTGTAAACTATCGTCTGAGCAGATGTATAAACTGTTCGGTTCTAGTATAAACGAGTATGCTGGGGCGTTTTAACTTTTTATCGCTACACGCCGTTCGATATCTCGCGTTACTCGTCCGTCATCTGATATCTCATAATTATTATTTTTAACAAAATATTTAATTCCATTTTTTTTTTAAATCAATATTTACAACTTTTACTAAATTAATACTAAAAAGTTTTTTAAAAAATGTGCACTTTAAATGCAGTCTATTTTTTCAAAGAAATTAACGGTTGTCAAACACTATTATGTCCCGAACAGTGAACTTTCCCCCGAGGAATACCACGGAGCTCCATTCAAATAGTTTCAGTTCGTGTTCATACACCGCGGTTAGTTATCTTTGCTCTCTCCTTCTTAATAAGTCAAGTAATTCATTTTCAAATGTACATTTTGAAAATTAATTTAACTTACTAATTCATTTAGCGCTTTCCTACAATTTCCAATGTTATGATTTTAATTGTTTTATTTATTTACGTGCGTGATAACGTATATTTAGTCGCTAACTAGAGGCAATTTTCTCGGTCATATCATGAATTCGTTTAAGGTCCACCCATCTTTACACTCTGCAGAATAGAGAACAGTAGTTAAGGGTATGTAATATTTAGTAGTTAAGGTTAATATTCTGTTACGTTCAATACTCAATCGGGGATGCAACTGGACTTCCCTTAGTAGAGGTAGGACTAATGCATCTGAAATCTTCATATTCTGCGTCGTCTACACTTCTCGTAATCTAAATTCTTTTCAAACTGTATCCTTCCTCACGAGTGATGAAAACTTCTTGGTCTAAAAAAACATTTAAAGCCACTCTGAGATAGAAAAAACTTCCACATAGCCAATTAATTGTAAAATAAGATTAAAAGTTTTACTTTAAAAATGGTATTAGGCCTTAACGTTAATTTGTTCATTTTTTTTTAAATACGAGATGATATATGTTGCCTAGTGTGTAAGACGTCTGTTTTTCAGCCCATGAGGAATGGGTTCGATTCCTTTTGAAACCTAGATTTTTAAAAAGGATTCATACCTTGTTTTCACTTAAGGCCTCTGACATCTCTCTGACTGGTTAATATGGATACGTGGCATTAAGTGCCATATTTTACCGTTCACAAAAATGTATATTACAATTATATAACCAAAGAAAAGGATAATTTGTACAATTATTATTCAAAACTTGTATATAACACTCCATTCTGCTAATAAAGACTCATTAGTAAGACTTTTTTTTAGATATATGGCCACGCGATAACGCACTAGATTTATGTGCAGAAGGTCGCCGGTTCAAACCTTGCGCTGTGTTACTCCCCTTGAATGACACAGGCAATTTTTCCACCTAGTATCCAAAGGTATGAAAATACACATGACATTACCATATCTATATATTATTTCAAAAAAAGGTAAGAAACATGCCGTACTCTAATCGTCTCACTTCGGTAAGCCATCGGATCCAGTACATGGGTGTGGCCGGTGAATTTGCTGGTGTGCAACGCTTCACTCACTTAACGAAGAAAAGTTAATAAAACTTCATGGCTTTGCCTTCCAAATGAATTGGCATTAGAGAAGCAAGAGATTCTCGACTACGAGACCCAGCAACTACGATCGCGGTACGACTTTCCATATATGAAATTCGTTGCATCTTTCACCAGTACCACATTTCAACTGTATACATTTTTATTTTCTTGCTTGTTTGTGGGATTGATGTCTCTATACTGGCATAAACATTGTAAAATTATGAACTTCATAGAGGGAGAAGTAGAAATCAATGGGTAGGTTTTTAAAAAGTGTCCCGAGTTTTTCTTAGCCAGCTTCATGAGATTTATTATTATTTAGGAAATCTAGACAGGATAACAATTATCAAATATGGAACTTATGAACACATTCAAAAACCTAGGTTTTTTTTTTAATTGGGATTAAAATAAAACATTTTTACATCAACAGTTTAAAACTAGCAAATCTCAATATCGGAAAAATCAAATCTCAATCTCCATAGGTAGATATAGTGTATATTTTCTGTTTTATTGTTTAACAATAAAAACTAATTTAGCTGCACCCTGATTACAATATTCGTATAATTAATGAAATAGTCAGTTATGAAAGTAGGGCAGAAATAACGAAACTGCTATTAAAATGTGGCACGACCAAATTAATTGAATTCTGAAAGAGGTAAGAGGAAAAACCCTTTTTAAGAGGAGAGTATGCGTGAAGCGAACCATTTGTGTCAGAATAGAATAAGGTGGATATCTATTATATCTACCTACTTCAGAAAGGGTATGATGTAATAGTGATGATGATGATGAGATGATCATAAAAAACACAGGCAAAACGGTGAAATATGAATATTCCGGAATACATCGTTACAAAGAACTTTTCCATTATTATGTAATTCCGTAACTTCTTTAAAATTCAATTACAAAAGCTTACAAAGACTATTTGAAGTGCAGAATCATCAAAATAGTCCTCATGCAAGAAATCGATTTTGTTTGCACTTAGATTGCTCTTTCAATCTGTCGATGGAAGAATGTTTTGTATTCCAACGCATCCCACATCATCGTTTGCGATTTATTCCTCTCGACTTTGGAAAGATCTTCCAGGCTCGATTAGAGTTGATTTATTCTAACACATATAATAAATTAATATATAAAAAAAAACTAAAAAAAACTTAGTTTATCTCAAAATATTCCTCATCCCAAATTCCTATATAATTTCCACCCTTCTCCCTATTTTCTTTGTGACGAAAATTTTAGCCTTCATTCATTAAGCTCTTGACACGGTCATGATAACGATCACAATCTATGATATGAAACAAATTCCGGTTGATTCTTAGAAATTGCTTTAAAGCCTGAATTTGCCAGATGTACTTATATAAAAGTGTTCTCTAAATAAACTATAAAAAAGTTTTACCCTCTAAGATTAGATCTATCCAACTATGATGATTCATTGCCTTTTATATCTACAGATTTTTGCTTAGTCTCTCTTATTTTCTCCGGCAATATTTTACATAAACTGCCGCGTTAATTGATAAAAATATATAGAAAACGAGTGTTTTAATAACTTAATATTACCTAAATAAACATAATTATTTAGCTTGTCGAATGATGTTATGCGTTGACCAAAACGTTTATTGTTATTTTTGTCGTCAGATTGCATTAAATCAAGACAGTGCTGGAGAATAATTTACGCAATACTACGAATAGGGAGGATACTCAAAATTTTCGAATCAAGCGTAGAAAATCCCTTACACTAACTTGGTTTTGTTAGACGGCTTGACATAAGGGTTTCACTTAAGTTTGGTGACAAAAATATGCTGGTTATAATATCCGTGTGTGATTCGCTGATTAAACATATCGAAAAAAATCCGTTTTTGAAACAAATCATTACGGATTATGAAAAATTGATACTATACCACAGTGTTAAACGCCATTGACTGTGGAGCAAGTGAGATGAACCCCCACAAACCATACCAAGCAATGGTCTTCTTCCAATGAAGGTGATGATGTGTGTATGGTGAGATTAGAAGGGTATTCTACATTATGAGTTTCTTCCGAAGAACGTAACGATTGATTCGGGTAAGTACTGCTTGTAATTAGATAAACTGAAAACAGCGATCGATACAAAACGTACCAAGTAAGTGAACAGAAAGAGGGTGATTTTCCATCAGAACAACGCTAGACCCCATGTTTCTATGGTGACCCGGCAAAAATTTGTTTCAACTCACCCCCCCCCCCCGTTATTTCCAGATGTAGCATTTTCTGATTTTTATTTTTTCCGATCTTTACAGAATTCCCTTAATGTAAAAAAATTCGATTACCCGGAGAACTGCAAAAGTTACACGAATAAAATCTTTATTCAAAAAGTTCTTGAAGGATGCCATTATGAAGTTGTCTGAAAGATGGAAGAAGATAGTAAAATTAAATGGAAAATATTTATTCACAAATTTGAATATTCTAAATAAAGAAATTTATTTTATATTTTACTTGAAAAGCGAACGAACTTTTTGTCCAACCCAATCTATTTAAGTTGTGTAAGCGATGCAGGATATATATTGAACTAGTGACCGCAGAGTTGTGGCGCAGCGCTTCATCCGTTCTCCCAAATCCCTTCACACAGGAGATTATCTTAATCATTGACACGTTGCGGACTCACACAAAGAGGACTTGGCCTGTTGTACAATTTGAACGTTCAAAATATATTTTAATTA
Organism: Odontocerum albicorne; assembly: GCA_949825065.1. Classification (NCBI taxonomy): domain Eukaryota; kingdom Metazoa; phylum Arthropoda; class Insecta; order Trichoptera; family Odontoceridae; genus Odontocerum; species Odontocerum albicorne. Next base: position 21,650,375 of record OX463853.1, read on the forward strand.
TTGCGGAATAAAAATAAAATATATATTTTTTAATCAGCACCTACCATTTAAACAATTACCAAGTAAGCGCAGGACAGAATCACATGACAAAGTGCACTCCTCCATATGAATTGATCCCGGACTCTCTCGGGAACGATCTTAAAGTTCATTATTTTCATTCCTTGATGCATTCAAATTGTACCCCTCAATTTGTCTGAATTGCCTATGCGGACATTTTGAAGAGCGTAGCTAGTAGACAAGATTACATTCGGTCCCATTAAAGAAACCTTCAAATTTTAGAATCACTGGAGTTTGCCAAAAATGCACAGTTTATATTTTTAAATAACTTTCGTACTTAAAGAGATAACAATACAACCACACCTCAAGCGTAAGTTTATTGTCCCCAGACGAACTAATTTACCAGATTTTTTTTCTGTAACCATTGGGAATCAAACCCAAAATCCCCAGGTTTAAGTCGATAGTCTTACCACCATACCACAAAGGTTGCCCTCAGTCTAGCTTAAATTTAATCTAGTACAATTCTTTCATCTAGCAATGTCACGTCTCTTCCCACTGAAATAAATAATAAATACAATATGAATATTTCAAAAATCCAGATAGAAATGGAGATTTCATGTATTTTAGCGAAGATTTATTTAGCAGATAAAATAATTATTTCAATATGGTTGTATGGAAGATACTAGTTTTAAAGTAATTCTTAGGAGCATTCAATAAAAAAATCTTTACAGCTCTTTACATCTCTCAAAAAAAATCATTTAAAAAAAGTATATATTGTAAATGTTACAAAAGAAGACAGTCATTGAACGTAAACAATTGCTTATGAATGTAAATCATAGCCTTCGCTTAAGTTATCATTGAATGAGTACTACAGTGTTAACTTTTCACAATCACAGGTGAATGTGTACTTTCACTGCTCATAGTTGGTAAATGTTCAAGAATATGAACATACATGCATGCAGATTTGAGGTTCTTCCAATTGAAAATGTAATACTCGGAAGTGTAAATGGAAGAAGAGTGACAATTTATTGATTTCAAAATTTATATCTTCGTATTCAAGTTCATCAGTAGGATGTCTTTATTGTATCTTTCGAATCTGTGTCTAAGAGATGTTACTTCGGAGAGTAGTAGAACTTTGTAATCGATTTCTTCTCCTTCTAATAAATTGACTTCTAAATCTATTAAATAAGGTGGGGTATTGTGATAGGGATTTTATCGTTGCTGGTCCTATGGCGTGGAATGGTCTGCATCTTAATGTTAGATGTTATATGTAGCTTATGCGACTTTAGGAAGCACTTGAACCTAACCCTTTTTTGGAGGTCTTGGCAAAATTTATGATTACGTATGAACCCTACACACAGACTGTATACACAACGTCTAAAACGGTATGTGTAACTGTCATATATCGAAAGATCTATAAAGATTTCTTTGTAGTTCGTTTTCTAAGGGTTTCTCCCTTAACGACGGAATATAAATTTTCCCTTTATTTTCATTATTATTACTATTTAAGTCGAAATGTCGTAACTTTTTGAATTGCTGCAATATATAAAAAAACTTTTAAAAAAAGGCTTTGTATTGCTTTATTTTCAATTTGCTTTTCCTAGCCCTTAACACTAGGGACGGTATACAATCTCTAATAAATATGGATTCATCACATTTAAATGAAAAAATTCTTTTATATTCATCGATTACCTTAATAAAGATGTACATTCAATAATAATAGCTTACATTCACTGTACAATGCACGTTTACTGCGGCATTAACATGAGTTGACACAATTTAATATTTATAAAATTATCATCATGTTACTTTTAATATTTTCCGCATTTTATTTCATTTTTTTAATGTTTTTTTCATTTTAAATATAAAATAATAATAAAATATTTTGGATTGTATAAGCGCGAGTATGTAATTGTTTTTTTTTAACTTACGAAATCTCTTTTTATGACGAAAATTAAAAAAAATTTTAAATAAAATCTCAGACTTTATAAAAGTGGAAATAACTCAAATCCTCTCTCCATATAGGTCAACGGTCGCAACCGACTGGGCTTACGGGGACTTAAGATAGAACCATACAATTCCAGATTGCCGAAGCAGTGGCCTTAGTTTAATACGGCAAAAGCAAAAGCAAAGAAAGCAAGATTGATGTCATTGAGCCATTGATTGCACTGAGCACTCGGTTTCATTAAACGAATCCTTTTTCCCACCTAACGAGATTATTCCAAAGTAATTTTCCGAAGCTCAATTTTATAAAATTTAGAACGAAATACTTTTCGAGAATTTAATACTCTTTTTATGAGTCTTTGCTATATTGTATCAAGTAGCTAATGATATTATTTTATCTTTGAAAGATCTTTTTTTAACTTCTCTGTTTTTTTATTGAATATATCGTCCCCCTGTTTCACTGTTCACTGTTTCATTTCAGTGAAAGTGACTTTTTAGAGTATTTTTAAGAGAACATTTCTTAAGAAGCAAAGCTAGTTAGTTGCTCATAATTGAATTTTTCCCCAACGTCAATATATGCAAGCAAAACTTAAACGTCGCAAAACATAGATGGAGAGTTACGTAGAATGTGGGAGAAAACTATGCACCCCAAAATAAGGGTATTAGAAAATAATGTGGATTGAAAGAAGATGGATTGAGATGGTCCAGTCAGGTTCAAAGAATAAATTACAAATTTACTTTATACAGGTAGTATAAAAACATATTAGAAGACCTAGAAACGTAGCATGATCATATTCTAAAAGAAACAAGAATAAAAATCTTTCATGATGGGACAGTGTGCTCGAAGAGACTTATTGACTTGGTAATGGCGAAAGATGCGTGCAAGGATAAAATAAGGTAAATACTCGTATATACCCCAATAAAGACATAACGTGATGGTGCTGTTTTTATTCTCTATAATTTAAAATAAATGTAATAAGAATTAGTATTGTAATGATGTTAATATCAAATATTAGCAAGTATATTTTTCAAAAATATCAAATATTAGCAAGTATTATTATAAAAAAATCCTTTAACTTGTACCTCTGAAGTAGGATACAACTTTTTTTTCTGTATGAATTAAGTTAGTTTTTATTAAAATCTGTTAAAATTGTTTAAGATGGCAATAAAAATTTATTATTATCTTAACCGTAATCCAATTTATAATACCATATTTCACTATATCTCATACAGTTAATTTATATCTCATACAGAAATATTGTGATGTATTTAAGTGGTTTCGAAAATAGACGATATTTTGGTTTACTTTTAAAAATATCTGTTAACGCTCAATAATCAAAAAAAATATTTTTGAGTGACACAAACATTTAACTATTTTAAATCATTCATCGGATGTGTTTCATTAGAGGTTAAACTAAGTTAATAATATTTATTTCGGTTTGTGCATGTACTATATTCTTGAAATCATACATAATCGGTTTTCAAATAATTAAGTGAACTTATTTGTGATTCATTCAACAGTAGTCCCCCATTATCCGCGCGGGATTGTTTCTACGCCCTCTCGTAGATGGCGAAACCGAGGAAAGTAGCTAATAATCCGTTCTAAATTGCCGTATACTTAAGTTTACCTATGCTTGGCAGACGTTTTTTTAATAAATTCACTGAATCTCTCGTCTTCATTCTCTCGGATACTTTTGCAGTTTTGCAAGTGCAACAGCAAAACTGGTACAAATATATTTTTTGTGAGAATTTCACGAAGATAAGATTCATTCTTTTCATACTAGCAACAACAGCAATTATTTCTCTAATTTTCACACTAGATCAAGAATTTTTAGCTTTTATAAGTATTTTCCAATCTCTAAGTCACCAGCATCACTAGTCTTACATTTCGGGGACATTTCTACGACACATAAGAATTATTCGAACAAAAACACTGAAATATCGGGAATCATGCGATCACAGTACAGAAAAATAAAGCGCGACTGATCACGTATATGACTTAATATGAATTTTCGGGTCTTTGTCAAATGTGTCTTGATCGTTAGTGGTACTGATTCGTCGTAAGATTTAAAAAAATCACGAGAGGTCAACCGCAGATAACGGGATACAACAGTTTATTTTTTATTTATTTTACACATGACAAGAAATATACATAATTAGCGAAAAAATAACTGGTAATTTAATTTGGACACATAATTTTAATAGATCTGGGTTTGTTGCCTTTAATTTCTCGTGTCCCCTATAAACTAGGATTTTGTCTGTATCTCACTGAGGACATAAAACATGAAAAAATAAATCGATACTTCTTTCCGATTTTTTATTTTATAAAACCCCGTTGCACATTTTCATCACCAGTGACACTCAATTACATATGTACACATCACGCGAAATCAAACTCCTCACACTTCATCACTCCTCACAGACCAAAAACATTCATCTCACAATATACCGCACATAATCATAAAAACAAAAATATAAATATAAAACAACAAAAAACACCACACTGAAGAGCTCACACAAACCTTTTCCACAAGTTATTCCTCTTGCAAGGTCAAGTACTCAAACTCCTGTTGCAATAACAACCACGCTCCGATCGACTGCCTAAATTGTTTTCCTCCCTTTGCCTTTATTGAATTTGAATTTTCTAAATACAGTTATTTCGAATCACATAAAAAGATATTCTATACGGTGTTCTGAGAAACCAGTTAATTATTTATGACTGCTAGACGCGATTCTTTACTAGATTGAATATTTTTTTCAATTGATTTATTTCGTGAATAAAAGGGGCATTATTTTTATGTTGTTTTCAACGGTGGTTATCCACCGTTGAAAATATACTCGTATATTAGTGCTTGTTCTACAAAAAATCTAGTTTTTTTGGAAAATTTCACATGGTGTTGAATATCAGGTCCATCTGAAATTAGCCTAGAACAAGTTAAAAAGGTATCAATTTTAAAAAATATAATCAATACTGAAGTCTGTTTCACTCACTTTATGTCCATTAACCGGTTTCACTCTGTCAAGAGCATCCGCGGAATGGTGGTTGGGTGAGTGGGCGTATTTATTTATAAAAATTCAAATGCCATTGGTTTACAACATTTTTTGTGAAAATAGGATAAAACCAATTCGGTATATTAAATCTAAAAATATTGTGATGTTTTAAATTTTCCTGGAGATTTATGAAAATTATATATTGAAATCTGTATTTTCATTCAAGAACAGCACAGTTATAAAGTTAGTGCTATTATGGGAAACTATGAAATTAATGAATAAAGTGATATCTTCCAAAGAAAAATAAGACTGCTGAATATCACCGTAAATAATGTTACATATACAATATTTTTTTATTATTATTTAAAGCCATTGCGAGTAATACTGTATGAAAAATTAAAACAATAATTTTAAAAGCGTCCTTAATTTTAATAATGTTCATTATTCTTAAAAACCAGAAGATAGTAACTCGGGTTAAAAGACTTTTAACTTATATCTTATTTTTAGGTGATAATAGACCAAAATTTTCTTCATCTCACAAAGCAAGGGACTCCGGAAGTGGAAATATATTAAGTCCATTTTCTCCGCAGCACAAATGGGGTGTCGGGTAATGATGTCTTATTTGTTCAACACAATACACCAGTAAATGATGCTATTTATTATCTTTTCAACGGGATGTTTTACAATAATATTATATACGTAGAAATACAAAGAAAAATGTTTTTTTTTATTTCTTACAATGAGGGTTGCTTGGCAATTATTGCCAGTATTGATGATAATGATGATGATGATTTTTGTGGCCTAGATATTTAAACAACTGACTTCCAGCCAGGATATGGCAGGTTCGACTCCCGTTGGAGCTCAATTAATTTATAAAAATTATTCCAGTCCAATTGTCACTTAAGATCTCTTCAAAACTTTTGTGATTAGTTGGAAAAGATTCCCAGATAAATAAAAAAAACTCGCCAGTATACGACGAATGTACTCGTATTATACAATATACATGTTAGAATTTTACTCTCCCAATTGTAACTGAAAAAAATATGAAAAACAGAGAGTTCACGTGTGGTAGTGTTACCAACACGTGCAATCACGAACCGCGAGTTTCGTGCCTACTTCAGTGGATCCAAACCCGATAACTTGGGTCGAAAACAATATTGTTTCCAGGCAACTCATTTTAATACGTACTAATCACCAATTCGGGTACATTGTAGGGTACCACCTCATAATGATGAGTATGACTTTATTTGACTTCATGATGATTTAACAAATATATTAAGAAAAATATTTATTTACGTTTCGTTGCTCAGCCTCGTAGTGGAGTATCACCTCTATTCCAACGTCAATTCAATTGGAAAGCGAAACCATGTCGTGGATTTTTTTTAAGTGAGTAAGCCGTTGCACGCCAGCAAACACACCGGACACACCGCTGTACTGAACCCGATGGCACACCGAAGTGAGACGATCGAAGCATACTGGCATGTTTTTTTTTGAAGGATTATATATGACCGAAGTCATAGGTATCTTTATACCCCCGAATACTAGGCGGAAACAAACATGTATAATTCGAGGGGAGTAGCACAGCGCGGTGTTCGGACTAACGACCTTTCGCACAAAAGTCCAATGCGCTACCGCGCGGCAATGCCCCTCAAAAGAAAAATATACTCACAGTCTGACGGACTTTTCTTCATGATTCCATGATTGAAGTAACAAAAAAACTTTCGAAATAATTTAAATAAAGTTACAATGAAATCATTATTTTTACAAACATACCATAACACCCTTTACCCGTTAGGGTAAGCAGACAAGGTAGAGAGCGCTTTATTTTCCTATATACAACTCCCACCATCACATACAACTCCCATAGTTTCTCTGATTTCATTATTTTTAACCTTCCCTTAACTTAAGTTTAAAGAAATATTCGGGAAAATCCCACTATGTTATTGTACTCGTACTTTCTCATTTATATCCAATAAAAGGTTTTAGCTATATTTTATTTAGATTTTATTCGAAGTCAAAAAGTAAATTTGCAACACTTATACGCACGTGTGATTTTATAATTTATAAAATATTTCACCTTAAAGCAGAATCATTCACACCTTGCTAGTCTAGTTCATAAACCACATATTTTCCAGAGCGGAGGTTACGGGTTCGATTCCCGTTGGAGCCCAATTTATTATAAAAAGGATTCCAATTTAGTTTTCACTAATGGTATATTTAACATATTTCTGTATGGTTGGGAGGAATTGCCTCAGGGTAATAAACCTGCTAGTTTTTACTGTATACAACGAAAATTTAAAACGATAAACTAGGTGCTAGAATTTAATTATCACAAATGTGTTAAGAGCAATATTCCAGATAAACTAAACGACATGTTTGGAAACCAAAATAAAGTCCAGGAGAAAAATGTAAAATCCAAGTAGGCATGACAATGTAACACAAAGTCAATGGAGAACTAAAATACTCGTACATGTACTATAACCAAGCAATATCAACTATGTTCACAACGGTGTCACTGTGCACACTTTGATGCATGGGACTTACACGTGAATGTAGAAAATGAATAAAAGTGAATGCAGAATAAATGCACCATTGAAAAGAATATTGTTGTGTTAATGTATAACATAGTTGAGTAAGAGCTAAAAGTTATGTGTTAAGGGTAGAAAAGAGCACTTTGGAGTAGTTAGAACATGTTGAACGAATACGTGATTAAATACTGACTTAACAAATTTAAAATGCAAACATAAGCGGGAGTTGTGGTAGAAGACGACTGATAAAATAATGCTTAGATCAAGTATATAAATGTTTAAAAGAAGAAAATTAAGGAATAAAAGAAGCAGATGAAGTTGTATGAGAGAATAATGACTGTATGAATATGGAAAAGCCGATGGAAGTGTGTGAATTTTTCCGCTTTAATTTCTCTGTCTACATCAGAGGAAAAATTACGTGATGGACTGCTTATATGTACTCGTATAATATAGACAAACATATCCTTTTTAATATTTTATCGGTTCTTCTTTTTTTCATCAATTTGACTCGATAAAATAAAATGTTTTCTAACATTAAAACAATATTTCAATTCTTGTCATTTGTTTAGTCAAACACTGTTTATTACACTTTATATAACGATATAACTCTACCGGTTTCAAGGTTTATACCTCATCATCAGGTGAGATGATGAGATGAAAACCTTATAACCGGTAGAGTTATACCGTTATATAATATAATATATAGTGGAATAAACAGTGTTTAACTAAACAAAATACAATGTCTTTCAACCTCCACAGTGTTAATGTCTTAACTTTAATCAATATATTAAATTTCTTTCACGTCCGTTACTCCATTCTCTATTCGCTTATTACTTCCTACCGCAAAATATTTTTAATCTGATAAAATTATTGCATTTACTTTAAAGATTAAAAAACGTTTGGCTCCATAATGAACTCAAGAGATCCTCTTCAACGTTACGGGAGTATACCAGGGGTTGTCGAGGAGTCGTTTGCGGTCGATTTGGGCACTGGGCTGAAACTTTTTTTTTCTTTGGGTAATTTAAAAAATACTGCTCATTTATAGAAACAGGCAAAATATGGTCTTAAGAAAAAGGTTCCAAACATAGGTGGATGTTACAACGACTAGATCTTACTAAGAAATATACGAGTTTAATACGAGAATAATATGCTCCGATACAAGTTTGATATGTGACTAAAGAAACAGTCTTCATAATATCAGAAATCTATATTCTTATTCTCGTCATTGGACTCAATCTTTGAATATAAAAACAATACAGCACTCGTTATGGACGAGATATACAGTTTTATCACTAGTTCTTATGGTTCAAATCCCACTACGGAATATCTCAATTTTATCTTTCGAATCTGTGTCTGAGAGATGACACGATGATAGAAATAGAACTTTGAGGCCGATTACTTTTTTAACGAATTAATTAATTATTCTTAATCGATTAAATAGGGTAGGGTTTTATGGGATTTTGTAGTTGCTGGTCCCGTGGCGTGGACTCGTCTGTCTCTAAATGTCAAATGTATGGTAGCGTGTACCATAACTTTAGGAAGTACTTAAAGACAGCTCTTTTTGGAGGTCTTATCAAAATGTACGATTATATATTAATACTATACTCTACCTTAAGCTGAATGTGTTACGATCTCATATCAAAATGTCTACAAAGGTTTCTATGTAGTTCTTCTTCCTTTGGTAAGTTTTTTGCGGTTTTCTTATCAAATATATTTGTTTAAAATTACGCAGATGCGTGGAAGTACCTAATCTGACGAACGCAGCCACCAGCTTTGTATCCTAACACTTGAAATGTAGGTGGGTTCGAATCCCGAGTCAGAGTGCCTTTGAGCGAGTCAGCTCTCTAAATGGTGCTATATAAATTGCCCTTGAATTATAATTATTCAGACTCCATAAATATGCTTTAATCATCTCAATACTAAATCAAGTAAGCAATAAGAGTGCCTTATATTATATTGCATTACTATTTCGTTATATACATTAAAACCTGCTGGGTTTTATTGCCATATTACAATATCTTTCAAACCTCCCTAATAATTTTAAAGAAACCTTAAGTGATAACCAGATGGAGACCCTATTTAAATTGGATACTAGTGGGAATTAAACCCGCAACTTCCAGGTTCGAATACTTAACAACTAGGCCACGAAGGTTATTATACCCCGTTTTTCACCAATTCTTCGGTTGATTAAAATTATGTTTTCAAAAATTATTCAAAAATGCTAGATTCTTCCGAGCAACCGGAAAGATATGAGAAAATGGTGCATTTTAAAGATTCCGCTAGGAAACGATTCCGTGTTTTTGGGATTAGTCGGGAATCGAAATCAATCGTTCTACAAACAAGGACATGGAGGTGGGTAGCAATATTTTTTATTTTTTATGAATGAAGAACAGTTAAAAAGTACCAAACGTTGTGATATTTTTATAGTCAATTACATTCTTAATTTAAACTTCTTCTAGCCTTGTTCTAAACCTTGAGTTATACTCAATTAAAATCGGTTCATCTTATTTACAAGCTGTAATTTAAACTTCTTCTAGCCTTGTTTTAAATCTTGAATTACATTCAATTAAAATCGGTTCTTCTTATTTACAAGCTATAATTTCTAATGGTTTTGATATCGTTTTCTGACAGCTCATTCACTTATAATTTTTTCCCATTGTTGCATTCACCTATTTTAGGTCGTGTCCATTTATTTGGTGGTTGGTGAAGGTCCCGACTCACAGTTTGTTTGACAATGTAGTCAGTAAGGGTCTTGGTTCATAGTTCGCTTGACAATGTGGTTTTTAAGTCTTCTCATTACATGGTCATGCCATTGAAGTTGTTTTTACATTATTTTCTCATCTATGGTAGTAGCGCTTGGGATCCATATTATCTATATTATACGAAAAAATCATAGATAACGGATTTTTTTATTTATATCTGAGTGTTACACCTAAAAACCGTATACGTATACGAGTCACGTTAATGTTAATACTTTTTGTAACACATTGTTTTTAAATCGTATTTGAACTTAATCATTTAACTTTTTACTGATTAAAAGCGATCGTATTTTTTGCTTAATAAATAATTACCATTCATGAGGATAAGATAGCTAAGAAAAATTGAATTCTGCAAATTAAATTTTACGTCCAGGAGAGCACAAACAAGACTGAATAGTGTTTGTGCTCCCCCTGATAATAAGATGAAAGCTTTGAAACCGGAAGGGTTATACCGTTATATAAAGTTTAAAAAAAACAGTGTTTGACTATACAAATTACAATGTATTTGTAGACAAAACATTAAAATGTCAATTGAACTTTCAAGAGGTCAGAATCTTGCGTGTCTCGAATAATTTCTTGATAAAGATGAAAAATATGTTTTCAAAGTAATAATTTTTATTATATAAAAGGTCTTGTTCAATAGACCGCTGGCATAAATGATACAGGACAACGTCCTGGAAAGCTTAAAAGTTAAGCCGCCCCTGGCATACACTTAACGGCCTCTACCTACACTCTAACGATACTTTTCACCTGCTATTTTAATTAGAATTTTCTGGCATCATCTAAAAAACTCGATGAAATATTCAAAGGGAAAAACCGCCGGACTGAAAAATTAATTGAAGGAGATAGATAAAATCCACTCCAAAGAGAGGCAAGGGAGAAAAATATTTGCGAAATTATGCAAACGATGAGAAAAAAACAATAACGCAACTAGGATTTCTCTATTTTAGACAATTCATGTGAGAATGCTTTGTGTCATTTTACTTTTTCCGGTAGGTGTGTCTAATTTTGTGACTTTTTTTCTTTTTCAACTCACTTTGACCGCATTTTAGACAATTTTTAATATTGCCTTCGGGTGTCCTTCTTACTCAATTATTTTACCATCTCTAATTCCAAAAATCTGAGTCAGTAATAATAATGGATTTGAGTCCCAAGTTGCAGCGTCCTTGAGCAAAGTCTGCTTTTTAAACGGTGATTTATGAATTATGATTTTATCAATAATATTATTCAATACTATGAAAATATAAAGGAGCTCTAACAAGTGATGGATAGCTTGTTCGGAGTTTCGGTCCGATGGTAGGACACCTTACTCCTTCATCGGATAAGTTCTGACTGTTAAGATATATATTGGAAATTTTTGGATCTTTTTGGGAATCGGGAAAGGATAGGTTTGTGGTAATTGTTTTGATTTTATGAATGATTATGAGAAATTATAAACGATTAAATACATATATAAATATGATGATATATACATAATATTAAATACAAATATACATTAATTTGTGTCGTCACACACTGTTTTATATTGAATGGGTGAAAAAAAAAAAAAAATGAAAAAATGAATTGTGAATAAATTATAAGAATGAATATAGTATATGTAGATAAGTAAATGAGTGGGGAAATGTGTGTGACTTTTATAAATATATTAAGGTGTAGAAAATGTTTATTGAAGGTGAGAAATGCGGTTGCCTATGGGGGTAAACTGTCTGCCGGAGGAATTATCGATGATGGGGTGTTCAGAGTGACAATCGGGGGGTAATTTGGGGGGATGATTAGAGTTAAAGAGGGGGGGGGGTTGGGGGGATGTTTCGCAATATTGATTTCGGACGAGTGTGTCTGTAACTGGTGTTCGCGTTGTAGTTATCTAAGGCTTTTATGACTGGGTTGGGATGACGGGATATAGAGCTGTAGAACCTTTCGGCCAGAGCGCGCATATGTTCGGGGATAGTGTGTAGTTTGGTATCTGCGTGGAGTCTTGAATTACGGACGATGTAGGGTGCTTTTAAAATTATGCGGAGGGCTTTGTTTTGAATGATCTGAATGTGATGTAGCGTTGTTTTCTTCGCGTGGCCCCAGACCGGAAGGGCGTATGTCAGTTGCGGTCTGACGATCGCTTTATATAGGTGGAGTTTAGTGCGCGTGCTAAGTTTGCTGTATTTACTGATCAAGGGAGATAATGATTTGAGTGTTCCGTGAGCTTTTGATTTGATATTGAGGACGTGTTTATGCCACGAGAGTCTACTGTCTAATGTGAGGCCTAGGTATTTTACGTGTTTTGACCATGGGACGCTCTGGCCGAAGAGTTTAAGAGTTCTGATGGGTTTGATGTATCTGCGTGAGAAGCGGACTGCTGTGCTTTTGGTGGGATTTATTTTGATCTTCCATTTGGTGCACCAGTGCTCCAGAATGGGAATGAAGTCTTGCAGTCTGTTGTGGGATACGGACTCATATTTCGATGAAGAGAGAAAGGCTGTGTCGTCAGCGTATTGCGCGGTGATACAATGTGTACGTGAAAATTGGGGCATATCGCTCGTGTATATGTTATACAGGATAGGGGACAACAGTGCACCTTGGGGCACACCTGCCAGAATGGGGCGAGGGGATGAGTTTATACCGTCTATTTTGACGGAGAAGGAGCGATTTTCAAGGAATGATGCGATGATTTGCACTAGTCTGAGGGGAATACCTGACTTGTGCAGTTTGAATATGAGTCCGTTGAGCCAGACTGTGTCGAAGGCTTTCGCCACGTCTAGTGAAAGGAGGGTCGTGAGGCCTTTGGAGCTGAAGTATTTGATGATGTGTTCTACAACGCGAAGAAGCTGATGGTTGGTAGAGTGTAATGACCTAAATCCGTGTTGCGAATCTGGGATGATGTTACGTGAGTAAGTTTCTAACGAGAGACGTTCTAGGATTAATTTTTCGAGCACTTTACCTAGAGTCGGGAGCAGACTGATCGGCCTGTAATTTTCAGGGATAACGTGGCTTTTACCCGGTTTAGGGAACATGATGACGTCGGCGTTTTTGAATGGGGTTGGAAAGAATTTATGTCGAAGGCAGGCATTGTAAATGGCGGTAAGGGCGTAAATGGCTTTTTTCGGAAGTTTTTTCAAGGTGAGATTATTGATTTTATCGGGGCCGGGGGCTTTTTTGTTGATGAGATTTTTTATGATAGATTGAATTTCTAACGGTGAGAAGAAGTCTGTGGTGGGGGGGGTTTGCTCATTTAATATGTCGGCAACTGCGTTGTCGACCATTATTGAGTGAGAGGGGTTAGAGAGGTCTGCATTTGGTGAGAAGATATTAGCTAGAGAGTCAGCAAAGGTTTTTGCGCGGTCGCGAGCAGAGAAAACGGGGCCATTTGGTCCTTGAAGAGAGCTGGGTCGGGAGGGCGTATTTCTAAGGCTACGCGTTAGTTTCCATTTGAGTCCATCATTGTATTCGAGAGACTCGACGAAGTCTGACCATTTGTCATTGCGGAGTTGCTGTAGGAGGTGTTTGATTTTTTTGACTAATCTGTTGTAGTCGGTTTTGTAAGAGGGGACAGCTGTGTTTTGCCACAACTTTCTGGTTTTGTTTTTTTTTCCATAATCAGTATTTTGATATGTGGAGGAAGGGGAAGTTCGGGTTTATCGGCTGGTCTCTCTTTTGAAGAGGATGTGAGAGCGGATTTGATGGTGGTTGTGAAGTCATTTATAGCGGCGTCTATGGAGTTCGTGTCGGGGAAGGTTGTCGGTATTTTGATGCTGCTGTCGACGTTAATAGCGAAATCGCTCCACGAGGTGGTGTGTCGCGGAGGGGCTGAGGGCGAGAAGGGTGGTAAGCCATCCGTCAATTGAAGTAATACCGGGTAGTGATCGGATTGAAGCTGGTGAACAGTCGTGAGATCTGTTTGATAGAGAATGTCGTTATGGACAATGATGTCGATGACATCAGGGCGATGATTGTCTATTAGTGGATAGAGGGTGGGAGACGTGGGTCCTTCCACGAAGTATCTTTTCCGGGAGGAGATTTCGTCAAGTTTATTACCGTGAGTGTTGGAAGTGCGGCTGTGCCAGAAGGGGTGTTTAGCATTTAGATCTCCCGCCATGATGGTGGGGATATTATCTGCGAGGAATGAGTCCAATTCAGACTCGACAAGTGGGGAGGTAGGTGGAAGATAAGTCGCGCAAAGTTTAAGAGGGCCGTGATTGGCGGTGTTCACCACTACGCATGTGGATTCTATGTTGACGGTGGAAGGGGAGGGGATGTGGCAGTGGTCTATTGTGCTTTTGATGAGAGTTGCGGTGCCGCCTTTTCTGCCGATGAGGCGGTCGTCTCTGTAGCAGTAGTAGTTACGGATGCTGTAACGGTAGCTCGGTTTGAGATGCGTTTCCGTTATCAGCAACACGTCCAGGTTGTGCTCGAGAAGGAAATCCTCGACCTCTTGTTTATGTGTTCTGAGGGAACCGTTTGCATTCCAGAACGCGGCGGATATATGGGATGGTTTATAGGTGCGAGCCATGTTCTTGGATGTAGTTGAGGAGGTTCATGGCTTCGGTGATGGCTGATTTTAAGTTATTCAAAATGAGATCGCGATTTGGGGGGGGGCGGCGAGCAACATGTAGTTTTGGGGTGTAGATGTTGATAATAGGGGGCGATGAGTTGCGACGTTTGCGTATGACGCGTTGGAAGTGACTGGTTTCGATGCACTCTGGGGGGCGTTGGGGAATCGCCGTGTGGCGTTGTTTGCCGAGGGGGCGTTTGATAAGGGGGCGTTGGTGGAGGGGCGTTGGTAGATGCCATCCATGAGGGGGCGTAAGGGCTGCGGGGTCTGGAAGTGGTGGTGGGGAGCGATTGAAGGGAGGTTGCTCTTGGGGAGGCGTGGGCAGCCTCTGAAGTTGGCCGTGTGTGGACCTCCGCAGTTACAGCAGGTGGCGGGAGTGTCCGCGGGCTTCCTGCATTCAGATGTGTGATGCGTTCTACCGCATTTCACACAGTTGGCTGGGGCGTGGCAGTTGCCGGCGGAATGGGCAAACTGTTGGCATCGATGACACTGGCCCATACCTTTGCGCTTGTTCAGCTCCTCCACTGTGACTCGAATATCGAGTACACCGTGGAGTTCGGTGAAGATGCGCTTTGCGGAAGAGTCCCTTGTCATCTTGACGATGACCATGGGGAGTTCCACTCGATTCCGGTTTTTCATGCGATACACATTTAAAACCGGATAATCGAGTGATTTGAGTTCATCTGAAATGTCCTCGACGCTGATAGGGGTCGGTAGGCCGCGGATGACGGCTAGCAGGGGCTTCTCGCTCTCCAAATGGAAAGAGTGGTATGGAATGGCGAGAGAATCGGTAATGTGGACTAGGGAGCGGTAGGCCTCTACGGTTTCAGTGGTGATTTTAAGATCACCATTGGGCTGCACCTTCGAGGAGAAGTGAATGTTTTGAGACCTGAGTTTAGCTCTCAGGTCTCCATATTTGGCGGAATTGTGAAGTACGATGGGGGAGATGCGGTCTTTTTTGATCTGAAGTAGAGGTCGTGAGTCATTATTTAGAGGTGGGGCGGGGGCTGCGGGATGAGGAGGGCTGAGTGGGCCTCTCATTTTTTTGCTGGTTTGGGCCACGGTGGCACCAGCTGGCTTCGGGTCTGATTGGGGGCAGACGAGGGGGGGGCTTTCTTGGAATTGAAGAGCCCTTTTACGGTTTTTGGCAACAGATTGCCAGTCCATTTCTGGAATATCCGGAATGATAATTATTGGCGGGGAAAGTGGGGAGTCAAAAGTGGGGGTGGGGCGCGGCGGTGTTGTGATAGGGATAGGGACCACTGACAAGACAGTGGGTGAAATAGATGGAGGGTTTTTGGCCTCAATCGAGACCTCACCTTTATTGAAGAGTTCACGAAGAAGTTTCACCATCTTCATTGTCTCTTTTTTGGATGTGGTCTCCATCTTGAAGAGCTCGAAGGCTTCCTCGAAAGTGGAGATGGTCAGATCAGGGGATGTTGAGCGGTCCGGGGACTTAGCGAGGTCTGGTATAGGCGAGGTCACGGGGACGGATGCGGGCGTTTCGGTTGGTTCGGAACTAGTTTTTCTAATAATGATGCGTGGAGTTTTAATGATGAAGTTCGGTTTGACGGATTTGACGGACTTCATGGCTGCTTAATAGGAGGAATTGAACAAATAGAAAGAATAATTGTGGACAGTAAAAAGTAGGATATAGCTGTGGAAAAAATAAATATAATTGTGTAATGAGTAGAAACACAAACAGTGATAAATAAAGAATTAAAGTTTTGATGAGTAATGTGAAATATGAAATGAAGATAGGATGGGGAGAGCTGTCGACCTTTTCAGATCTTCAACTCTGCCCTCGGAGTGTAAAAGGGTAAGAAGGATAGTAACAGTCAGTGGCTTACTTGATGAAGAAGAAGAAATTCTGGCATCGACCGGCACTCGGAACAAATTATGTCACCAAGAATTTGTGGAGGCCGGCTCCTTATCACGAGTCAATATAAAAAATAAACCGATTTGATCTAAACAGCTGTCTGGGACGAGTGGAATGTCAATTGGAATGTCAATTTAATGTTTGTTGTTTGTGCACATGCGAGGCCGGGAACGACACTTGTTATCACTGTTTTAGCGACGATGCGCGGAAAGTATGCGCACTGGCAAAAACGGCGACGGTGAACTTTAAGCGACACTATATGAAGAATCGTGTATTATACTTGTTCGTTAGCAACGGATTGCAGTGAGATCGCGTTATGTTAGCAACAAGCGACTGCTCTGTAGCAGATCCGTGACTGAACTCAAGGAGCTCTATTCAGCTATACGTTGGATAAGCTTCGACTAGCTGCTTTGACTTTGTTGTGGACCGGGATAGTTGAACAGTTTTCTCCAATTTTTGTTGAAAATTTGATGACTCTTGTTTGGCCGAAGTATGTATTTTTGTATTCTCTTATTTCATTTAAATTTCCTTTCTTTCATTGGTATATGTTATTTTATGGGTGCCACCGATTTATTTTTAACACCCCAGTGTGTCGCCAGCAGAGAAGCCTCCATCCGGAGACAGTTTTTTTTTTTCATAGTTTGACTATTCCAATTTTTCTTACGGGTATAAAATCGCACTGGAAGAACTTTATCTCTGGTCAAGTCGGGACCGGGACGAGTCTCAAAGAGCCCACTCGAGATTCCGTTTCGTCGTCTGACTGTATACGGCACAAGTGGACGCCAACCATCCCTACTGTGACGACTTCTTCATTTTAACGGTCCTGTAATAGCATAATAAGGCCTGAGAGCCCTATAGCAGTCAACCTGTGGTCTTGCATCTGATACTGAACATTGAAAATACATTGTGTCAATTGTATTGAAGTTAGGTGAGTTTATTTATTTTCTTTGCTTGTCATTTTATGTTGATATCTGAGTAAATTTAGAGATTGGTGATATATAATTATTGAGAATTGGCACAACTCCGCAACGAACTGATGTGAAATTACCCCTCAAATAAAAAATACTTCGACTGTCTGTCCATCTGAAAGGATAGCGGAGTATCAGAAAGTTATCTGCCCAATTTAAGTTTACTGACGGGCTATCAGCTCGTCAAGATCAAATATATAACTATTTAATAGCAAATATGTGTTTCATTGTATATTTCTACCTACCCAAGCACTGACGACTGACTACTTCTTCCCATGATACCTTAGGGTCTAATAGAGCCTTGCATTATTACCACTGACTGAACTACCGGATTAAAATACATACATTGTTACATCTAGGATTTTAGTAATGCAATTGAAATAATTAAACAAGGGAGGTACCCTAACATTGTCCTATTAGTCTTTGACTTTTCCTTTTGATTTAAATCTCTACCAGATATGCACTCAGCCTAACAAAGTGCTGCAGCCGATTAAATTTAACAATCATCATGAAACTTTCATCTCCTTACTGTCGAAACTTGGGTTTGATCTGTCAAGATTGTGTATTTGCTGAAGTGCAATAGCTTGTACGTAAAAAAGTAATACTATTATATTCAATGAATCAAAATTTTAAAACTAAATTTATCTTAAGTATTTTTATTTCACTTATCTTATTGACCTCAAAAAGGGAATTTTGATTTTAAAACGCAATAAAATGAAATGGGGCAAATTTCCAAGCCAAAAACCTTTTTCGTTTGGTATTTTATAAATATTCTCTCACATTGCACATTGAGCATGTGAGAAAAATATATTTTATTCAAGAAAAAAAGCCTTCCGGAAAGTTTGAATTTTCAACGTTCATGAAGTTCGCCCTAAACTCGCATAAAAACCTCTTTTTATTGACAAAATCAACCGAAAAGAGTGTACTTGGCCGAAAGTGTGAACTAGGAATAAAAGGGTTCTAAATTGTAAGGCATGTTCATATAAGTTAAAACCTTTTCATTCTAAGGTCGAAAGTTAACGCTTGCTAAAAGTTAACCCTATATTTTCATAACAATACACGTACAATATAAACATAAAAGTTTCTTAAACTACGCCGTACGACATTTCAGTATACTAACGTTTCTATTTTCATTTAATCAAAGTTTTCTTGGAAAAGCGGAATATTTTCTTCTATTACATTCTTGT
Source organism: Odontocerum albicorne (assembly GCA_949825065.1). Classification (NCBI taxonomy): domain Eukaryota; kingdom Metazoa; phylum Arthropoda; class Insecta; order Trichoptera; family Odontoceridae; genus Odontocerum; species Odontocerum albicorne. The sequence goes on from OX463853.1 coordinate 21,669,171, forward strand.
TTTTTTTCAGTTTTCTTTGGTTTTTATGATTATTTGTTTCTGAACATTTTTTCAGAATTTATGTGTATTTTAACGTCAAAGAGAATTTTAATATATTTTTACAGAATCGTATAATGAAATATTCTCAAAATGATGATTTTAGAACAAAATATAAATTGGAAATTTTCGAAAACACATCGAATTTTTTTAAACTAAATGAATCGGTCTTCTGACATTTGTATTGAAAACATTTTTATAAAACTCAGCCCCATTATAAGATATAAAGGTGTATGATTATATTAAAAAGACAATCTATACAGCGCCGTTTAGAGAACAGGCTTTCTCTCAAGAGTGCTTTAACTCGGAAATTAAACCAACTATTTGAAGACTACATATTCTCATTCAAACTGACTAAAATAATAATATTTAGAAAGAAAGTTGTTTAATATTAAATATTTAGTTATACAAAGTTTAAGCCGAAAATGATGTGTTTAGTAGATGTCATGATAAACGTATTAAAATTATTTTGTAACTAGACAGTTTTTTTTGTAAAGATGTATTTTTCAGACTATTTTCATGAAAAACATCTATAACAGTGGTTTTTAAAGAGATTTTATTTATTTCAAAAACTTATTCGATTTCTTTGGAGAAAATTATATAGTAACTGTAATATTATCTTCAACAATGGATTTACTATTTTGCACAAAATTCTAAGTTATCAATTCATACTAATTTCGATCACAAAAAGCTTACAAAAGTTTAAAGCCTTACAAAAAGCTGCCTGGTCCGTATAAGGCTACAAGCTTTGCGTTAGTGTATTATACTTTCGTTGTAGACATTACAACACGGGTTTATTGTCTTGTGGCAATATCTCCTAGCAAACCAAAAATATGTCAATGGGTCTTAAGTTATTACCAGACTTTAACCCTTTATAAAAAAATAAAGAACCAACGGGAATTAAGCTTACATCCTCTTGGTCAGAATCTAGGCATCTTACTTATTATGTCACATAGTTTGATTTATATTTGGTTAAAAGATATTGGGCATATGATTGTATAAATTTGAGTAAAATATCAATGAGCCGTGTAGGATAATTCTTATTATGAAAATAACTACTGAACTATTCAACACACAAAAAAAATTATCGTTTTATATTACACTTTAACTGTATACAGACCAACATGGTGAGTTAGTTGTCTCGTGGCAATCTCTTCTATTCCTTTTCTAAGAATTATCTTACCACTTTAATCCCCTTTTTTAGTCAATTAATTAGTCACAGATTTAAAAAGTGCAATAGATTTAATGATTTCTCAATTGTTACTTATTATTTTATGCACAATAAAAAACAATAATGAACGTAAAAATTACATTCTCCCCCTAACAATGCATAATAAATAATTATAAGTACAGGATAATCACATAGACATACTCTGTTATGAAAAACTTCTAAGCTTGAAAAAATATCTCATAAAGCCTTGTTGTGAAAAAAACCAACTGAAACATTTTTTGGTCAAAACTTAAAATATCATCGTGTGTAGATGCAACTTGAGTCCATTGATACCCACAAGAGCAGACTAGAATCAATTGTGGAAGGATTGTAATAAACTAATAGATAATTCATTTTATCCCCTGTTTTTTTTAATAAAAAATGACAGGTACTTCCCAATCACTAATCTATAATCGATCTTTTGGCAAACAAAATTATCCATTATGGTGTCTTACCCGTATTTGATATGCTTCAATTTTGATAAGCAAAGTTTTATATTGAACAGTGAGATGGTTTGAGCATGTAGAATGAATAAAAAGTTAGAAAAATCGTAGAAGTTATATGAGAGGTATATGGATACGAAAGAGGCAAAAACTGTGTATCGCGATAAGTGTCGCTCTTTCTTATATGCCTACCTTAAAAGGGGCACGATCTATATATGCATGTATATAGTATGTATGGTATAAATAACTGTATTTTTAGTAACCTTTTAGTAAAGTATATTTGAAATGTTCAAAAGGTAAATAATTTCATTTATTTCATTTTTAACCACAATGTAGTTAAAAAATTAATCTGAAATGTTTCAACAAAAAAAAACTTTTTTTTTTCCTTTTTAGGCACAGTGACTAAAAGGTTGGATTCTCGGCGGATTTACTTCAAGACTGAATTACTTTTAGACCTTTCTCATCTGATTTTATTGTTGTACTGGCGTTTAGAAGTTACGTATGATAAAATCTCGGAGGGCTCTAGGGTATCAGTTTTTACAAAAAAATGGTATGCAAAGTTTGACTTTATTATTAGTTTTATAATCATAAATGTTAAGAAAAAACTACCTCCGAATTTTCAAAAGTCAATTGATAAAATTCTAAGACTGATTTATACGTGTTTTTTAGCATTCAAGTATAGTCAGAACAACGAGTACCGAGGATAGAAAAACAAAGTCATAAAACACAGTATTTTCAAGCACAAGGTAACATATCAAAAGTACTATACTCGTACTTTCAGAAATATCAAATAGTATAAATCTTTGTTTTCGGGTTCAGATGACAACAAAAGGATATTGAAAAACGATTTGTTACAAAAACTCAACGAACTCCAAAGCATCTTGTGGTTTAAATCCTTTAAAATATATGTGAAAGAAAGTAGATATAAAACATTCCAAAACGACAATTTCTTACTCTTCAGTTTGACCTAGGAATAAATCTTCATCTTAAAATACTTTGTACAGATCTTCGCGCTCCAAAGTGGAAATCTGAAACACTCGTATGGAAATACGAAAACTTCACAATGGAAAATACTCTGGAGAAATTTGCGGGATGAATACTTGTATATAAACACGTTTCTTAAGGCACCGATCGATTACAATTGATGCTTTTAAAGCCGAGTCCTGGATTTTATCTTGATATTTAAAAAAACATAAAAATAATATAAAAACTTTGCCTCTTCAATGGACTAAATTGATGGTGAATTTATTACATTCGCTTTATACAGACATTTAAAATGAAGGATGAAAATACGATTAAGTTTAAATATCATATGTAAAAACATATTTTTGTTTTTGAATCATTACAACCCAATACAACTTCAAATAAATAAACAGGTGAAAAGGATAACTAATGATCTTAGACCAAGATGACAAACCTGAATTTTGTGAAATAAATAATTGTTTGGAATTAGTCACAAGCTTTGTTTACCTAACCTCATGGTTGACATAATGGAGAAAAGACAAAAGTTAAAAATGATAAAATAATGTAAGTGCGGTATTGTAACTAGAAAATGTATGAAAGTGCTTAATCACTCTTCTTTGCAATATTGTCATATTTACAAAAACGAAACATCTTTGTTGTTTGTAAAAGATTACTGCATGGCAATCTCTCCGCCATATTTTATTGTATTCAACAAAAATGAAGTAAAATATTTATGGATATCATAGAAATGTATACAGTTTATTAGCAAGCAAGAGTTGCAAAATAGATGCATTTGAACTGTGGTCCTAGAAACAGATACTGCGAATTTCATGGGCACAAAACATATAATACATTTGTCTTAGAAGAACCAAGTGTTATTATTAACAGCCTACACCAGCCAAGTTATCAATTTTTATGAACTCATTCTGCTCCAAAATATATAGCAAGGAAATAATTCTTGTGGCTAGAGGTGTGGACGTACAAGCTAAAAATCCCTGATGACTCGGTCCTGCATGTCCTCAGCATAGTCCTCTTATGTATCTTTCTGAGAAAATAGCGGAACAGGGCAATCTTTTAACCGCAGCATTATTTACTGAAACGAGATTTTAGAATATAACGGTGATTACTGTCCTTAACATTAAAAATAAAAGACGGAGATGAAAAAACTTCACGAACAGAAACAGCCCGTGAAAACTCATTTTTAAACTGAAGTTTGTCTACAAAGGTAGAAATATTTCTTACTATCTTAAAATAATAATTGAAACTACTCATAAGAGGCCATCGTTGGAGCGTTGGTAATCTAAATTAGACAAGCTTACCCCACTCTGTGAATGTGGTTTGGAAGTTATTGTGAAAAGTACCCAAATAAAAATAGAAGACTGGAAATTAAATTTTCTTTTAGGAATCAGAAAAGATTCATTTTAAACCTTTCCTTTATTTTAAAAGTTTTGGAATGAATTGTAGCGTTTCATATGTCGTTGTTGCTGTGTCTCGTAGTCGAGGATCCCCTCATCATTCTTACGCCAATTCTGTGCCGTGAAGTTTTCTTATATTTTTTTTCCTCTTTAAAGTGAGTTAGTCGTTGCACACCAGCAAAGTTACCGGCCACACCGCTGTACTGAATCCTATGGCACATCTGAAGTCAAAAGATTGGTGCACAACGGCATGTTTTTTATCTCGTTTTTTTTAAAGAATAGATGTAACCGAAGTTAAAGTTATCCTTATACCTTAGAACACTAGATGGAAAAAATGCCCGTGTTACTCGAGGAGAGTAACACAGCATGGGCTCAAACCGGCAATGTTTCGCACGGAAGTCCAGTGCGTTACCGCACGATCATACTCGTATCAAATCTCATAAGACAGCATAATTAAACAACAACCGACTATTGATCATACATTAATCGATATCTAGCATTTTCTATTAGATGCTATTATAGGTGTTAAAGCTCAAAATGTTTTTTTTGCTATCAATACTGCAAAGAGGCGCCGCATTTGATACAGTGATCACTCAATTTTATAACAGAAACTTTAATATTAATACTGAATGTGTTGTAATCATTTGCCATGGCCATATTGGTCGTTGATTAACAGAAATTAATCTTATTTATTAAGAAAATTATCTTAAAACCTGAGACAGTTATATATGGAATGCCACAAGGCTCAATTTCAGGTTCCTTTTTCTTCATTATGGGCACCTGATACCTGAAAACAATAAAGTTTCATTAAATATTTCTACGCTGGTGAGCATTTGATTATAAAGTTCTGTGAACCTGGAAATAAAGCTGCATTTCAGGATGTTACCTTCCAATAATCAATAATTATGCTAACATATAAATATTTATGGTAAACATATAAAGCAACTGAGCCCACCAAAGTTGTTGTTGCTGCTCATTTGGTATTAAATGCTAAGAAACAGAAGAGGAAACGATTTAGAAAAAAGTAAAACGTGTATCTATGTTACGTGCAAAAGCATTATTACTTAATTCGTACTTCAAAAATTAGAGAAACTTTTAAAAATGTTATATAAACTGTTAATCTCAAAGATTACACGTAATTTCATTGCGCTGAAAAATGAATCATTATCGACAATATCTTTACAGCTGAGTGTTTTCTTCATTAATAATGTACATCAGATTATTTAGAAAATTTCCTTATATTTTAATTTAGGTCGATTTTGATCATTAATATTTTATACAAAACACAATCGAAATTCAGAGTGAGAATGAATAAATAATTACAAGACCTTGCAATACTATACATAAATATCAAAACGCTAAAATGATTCATACAATCTGCTGTCAAAAATATATACACACGGACTACCGTATATAATAGGCAAAGGCCCAGAAAGCCCAGAGCCGTATGCTTTGCAAAAAAAACATAAAATATTTCATTAATTCATTTTAATGGGCACGCTAACACATCAATACACATTCCTTACTCCTCTTTACGTGCCAAAAATAGCTTATATACAAATAAAGACATCCTCATAATGAATATGAATACTTAAAAAATAATGTCAACTTGTAATTTTATGAAACGAAAAGATAAAACTCTTTACGCATAATGAATAAGCACATTAACACTTGAAAATCTGAATATTTTAAAATTAAAACAAGAACAATCTTTCATTTTGAAGTAAATTATCTTAACCATCCAACGAACCATAACTAGACATAAGTAGAAACTCAAATCAAGAAAAAAAATCCACTTTCAGCAAATTGGTAGATGGCGTTGATTAGTTGCAAAAGGTCCGCACAATGTTTACTCAACCTGTGAAGCCGCACCATTGAAAAGTTGATGATTAAAGAAAATTAAACGTCAATTTTAACAGTGACGTTGTCTAGTAAAAATTTAATGAAATTTTAAATATTAAAAACAGTATTTGACCTATTTTGTAAATTAAAAAAATAGATAGCAAATAAAATGTTTTTTTTTCCAAACAAAATTAAAAAATCTCCTAAATCCGAATTTGTTCCAGTATTTTATCTAGCTCAATCTCAAAAGGCTAAAAATATACGATTTACATCATTCATTTTCTGACTGTGCTAATATTTTCTTTCATTTTACTTAATAATATCATCATTCAATATAAAATACTGTCAAAATATCATATTCCATATCAAAGGTTTCGGAATACACAAAAAATATTTCTAAGGAAATAAAAAATATTATATAATGCTTTCTCAAAGTGTTATTTTAGCTAGCAGCAATTTATTTAAAACAATTCAAATTTGAAACCAAACCACTAACTACTTTAGTATCTGAATTAAATAACAATTAAAAGACAATTTATGCAGTAAGATTTAGTGAGCCGACTCACCTAACATGAGAGAAAGGTTTCTCAAACTATTTATGATTTTTTGCTATTTTGAAACCATTTCCATAGCTTTCCAAAAATACTATTTAAACTATTATATCCCTATTGTCATCCTTTAAATATTTTGTTAACAGGGTGACATAGTACGAGTACATAAAAATATATCTCAAACATAATATCGATTTCTGGATTTATTTCGAGGATGAGTTTATCAATTAACTTTTCGAAAAATTTATTTTAAATGGCTAGATTGGAACGAAGGTCCTCGGCATGTTTTGGTATCAGGATGGCATGCAGAAACAGGAGATATCCGGTGTAGGCGGAGCGGATGCGATGATAGCATCGCGCATGCGCCAGGGACATCGATCTTGTATTTCCGTGTCTGGACCCAAGAGGCTGTGTATACTCTGTTCAAAGAAAACTCACGAATTAATAACATTTAATAACTGTTAGTTTCACAGTCCATTTGTATCGAGAGTTGAATAGTGCTTTTTTGTATATCATAGATAAGTGTTTGTATCAATAACATTATTTGGATAGTAATAATTTACCAAAACAAAGCTTTTATGTTTTTCTTTTACATTTATGACATATAATTATTTTACCTTATATAAAAAAGAAAAAATTAAAAACAATACATGAAGGAATTATTCATATTTTTTAATTATTATTCATATTTGTACAACTTTTTCAGATTATCTTTAATTTATTAAATTTGGGAATGTTCAATGTTGAAATTTAAGCATACATGAAATTTTCTTTTACGGTTAATAAAAGTCACTTTTTTTCAAATTAAGATTATAAGCTATTGTTTTTAAACCTTTTAAGCCTTCCGACTCCCCAAAAGTTAAGACTTCGTGAACCCCCTACAAAAACTTGGTATTTCGATTACATTACTAACGCCATCTACTTCAGACTATCACTAGTGTAATAGAGTAGATATACCATACAGAGATAACTACTGGAGTAAACAAAAGCTTGGACTGTATTTAAAAAAAAACTGTGTTGATATTCTCTAAAATGTGTTATTGTCCTTTTTTGCTAGTAGGATCATTTAATTTTTGCGACCCCCTGATATTTCCCGGCGACCTTATTAATAACGATGTTCCAGGCAATTAAAATGTGTTCATATCATACATTAAATTTATTTAACATAAATCGAAAAGTTGTCAATGTAATATTTAACTTTAGTCCACACAATCTGAACAGAGTATACATTTGGAATTCAGTTTCACTCTGTTTCCTCTTGAATGTGTACACTGCTTCAAATTCATTTCAGTTATTTCCATATCCTGAAACGGCCATACTCCCGAGTTTCAGGGAGGACTACCGTAGAGCGGGACAAAATTATAAACCGAATGTTATCATTAACTAGACAGAAAGGGATAGATTCACATCGTAGATATCGCAAATATTTCAGTTTGCAGAATCTCTCCGTCGAGCTCACTAAGGAATAAAATGGAGTAACATTACAAGAGCAGTGTGAATATAGGTATACATGTTTATACACGTACTTGCAAAGATCAACGCGTAGGATTTTACGTACATTGTATCCTTTAACGGGATTTTTAAAGTGACTAGAAACAGTATGTGACATAAGTGATTGAATATTGTTTTCGTTATTCGTGTTTCAATTGACTCTTTGTACGTTGCAGGGAAAATTGCCGGCGTTATAGGCTTCAGGGCGTCCAGACGCTACATAACCTCAAAATGTGAACGGCAGACTGTTTTGACAGAAAGATTCGTATGTTTATAGATACATTCAAATTGAATTTTCACCACTTCTTATATCACCGCCTATTCAAATCTCCTCAAGTCAACAAGTTATTGCGTAATGAAGTATTTGAAAGAATATTTTTCGCTTTTCCAAAATTTATTTATTTTCAGTTAATTCTACGTTCTGATGCAGACGTAAAATCGATGAATGATTAATTTTATTATAAATTAAATACAATTTTTCTAAAACTAAATTATTATCTGTAGTTTATTAGAATTTCCAAAGAATGTCGTCTTATTATTAAAATAAAATGTTTTGAAACAAATCAGTTTTTTAGATATTTTATTTCGTTTGCTTATTTATTGATAAATTAAATGTGTACTAGTGAAGGGATTTTCATTTTATTTTTGAAATGGTAATCAGCTTCACCCCTTAAATTTGTTCTTTAATTTAGCAGTAACTGTTTTTTTCTTTAAATGAGATCGAATAAATTATGAAACAATTTTGGACAATGAAGTGGTACACAAACGTGACGTTTTCCCGTGCACTCAGAGTATTCCTCACCTCGATGATCCTGTCGTCTCGAGTATGCTGGTGCAACCCTGATGCTAAGAGACTGTACGATGACCTGCTCAGTACTTACAATAGACTTATTAGACCTGTGACGAACAACAACAACACGGTTTTGGTAAAGCTTGGGTTGAGGCTATCCCAACTCATTGATTTGGTAAGTTTCTATGGATTATTAATTTATGTATTGATAAAAAATTATAATTTTATGTAAGGTTGTTATATACTAGTGGCATTATTATAGTTTAAATGTTATTTTTCTGTTACAATTTATCGTAAATGTTCTCAAAAATTAATTATATTCCTAAAAAAGTATTTTTAAAGCTTAAACTTCAAATAGCTTTTCCTTTTCGAAATTGTTGGTTTTTAATGCTGAAAAAATTGTTAACATCAGGAAAAATGTATCCTTCATACTTTCAGATTTTTATAAAAGCAATTTTAAAACACTTTTTTCGTCCGTAAGTATTACAATAACAATATTATTCAAACATTAAAATTCCTTATCTTCGTATTATTCGTCGCATGCGCAATACTTATTGTCATAGTCAGCGGATATGTATGAAACTCGGTGCAAAATCTATCTCCACCCTTCCCAGTCCTAGTGAATTATCTAAAGAAGATCTTACTAACTCTTTTGGGTTCGTCTTTTATATGACACCTTCCTCTTTCTCACAAATTTCTCCAGACTTCCATTATTCTTTGTAACACTATTTATTATCACAACAAATTAATTTCTCCCCACATAAATGTTGTTGAAACTTAATGAAAAAACTATGTACGATTCCTATCATTTTTAAAACAAAAATATCTTCCCTTTATGTTGATGAATTGTTTTAAAAAAAAGTTTCGATTGCTATTGAAATAAATATGGTTCGACATTTTTCATAATTTCATCTAATAAATGTATATTTCAAAATGTTAATAAAATATTGTATTTATGTACAAAAAAGACGCGCGCACTCTGTTAAGACAATTCTGCGCATGCTTAACACGGTTATGTTCATTTAAATTTTTATTTTATTTATATATTAAAAACATTCCGGAATATGAAATTTATATTTTTCTTTAAAAAACATAGCATTAAAACCGAACATTCTTTTTGACAATAGACCAAAGCATTGGTGTATTAATGAACTTATTTTATATTTTGAACTACATTTTCGAAGAAAAAGTAAACGGGTTCGATTTTCAATAGTACTTACAATTTTTTTTAAATAGTTCATCTGGTTTTGACTTAAGGCCTCTTTAAAATCTTTCTGGCACATTAAAAGATTTACACATTGCAATTAAATCACCAGGTTGGACTGTATACAACTAAAATGTAAAATAATTCGAAAATAGAAATGCTGTAACCAGTCCTATTTATTTTCTTGAAATTTCTCAAAATATGATTAAAGATTTTTCCATAAAAATTCGTATTAATATTATTTTAGAACATTGTTAATAAATTTACTGATATATCGAATAAATTATTTTATTTTTCTATTTACACAATTTTCTTAACATTTTGTGCCTGTAATATTAATTCTTTATGTATATTTTCCCAATACGGAATAAATTATTGCAATTTATAAATAATTTATTTGTTTGCCATCTGAAATCGCTTCACCCTTTCTATTAATTTGAAAAGCTTTATGCAAAACAAACTTTGTCGAAAGTAATGACTCGACTGGAACGTAACACATGTTAGAAATGGACGTTTAATAGTAGCAACAAAGCCACAATCCAGATTTTCACTTCAACAGAAACTATAGAACACCCTTAACCTGCTGAGTTGTGGGAAAAGATAAAACCAGTACCATAATATGCACGATCCCAGACATCTCTGTAGAGTAACAACGACCTTTAAACTATAAAGATACCAGTTAACCAGGGTAATTGCTATTAAAACTACCCGAATGATCGTATTTCTACTCAAATATTGTAATATATTATTAGGTGTTAACATAAGTTGTGTCCGTTTTTTTTTTTCAAATTTAAAAATGAGCACCAAAAGTAAAACAAAATGGTAGAGGCTATACGTCATTCGAAAGAAAATTTTCTGTTCTACAAGATATTGTATTTGCTTTTAAGTTACATATATTATTTTATTCGATTACAAGCCTTCAAAATGGAATGTCAAGTAGATGAAAGTGAGCATTTTCGACACCTCCTTCTGTTCGCGTTCAATCGAGGGAATAAAGCTGTCAAAGCTGCTTGCGATATTTGCGAAGTGTACCGTGAAGATGCTATGAATGAAAGGACAGCTCGTCGATGGTGTTTGCGTTTCAAAGACGGTAACTTCGACCTGAAAGAAATGGAGCGTTCCGGACGACCAGTGAACTTCGATGACGACCGCTTAAACCATATTATTCATGAAGATCCCCTTCAAACCACCGTAGAATTGGCTGAGCAGATGAATTGTAGTCACATGACTGTATACCGCCATCTTAAATCAATGGAAAAGTCCAGATGTTTGGCGCTTGGGTTCCACATGTTTTGAGTGAAAACAACAAAAATCAACGTTCGACACAACTTATGTTAACACTCAATATATTCAAAGAATCACATTATTGGTTCGATATATCTTTGTTGATATATTTCAAACTAATTAGCCCAAATATTCCTGATATATTACGTTTAGCTAATGGAAGGATTTGCATACTTATATTTTGTAAAGCTAAACTGATACTGGAACGTCAATAAAGAATAGACCACATTAGTAATTGAAGTGATTTCAACAAATATGTTAAAAAAAATCACAAATTATAAAAGTGATAAGACTTATTGCTTAGGTCAAAAATGTTAAAATCAATTCAATAAATAATATTTTGTAAAACTGCTTGCGATATTCGGACAATAATAAAATCACTTATCCCAAAGAAAGAAGCGTAATGATTGTGAAAATTCCAAAGCAATATTTTATGTTCAAATTTTTACTCTATCCTTTCCTTTGTTTTTTTTACAGGTTCACTCAATAAATGTAGTATTTTGGTTTCCACTACGGGTATAAGGGTAACTTTTAATATTGTTGTATTAACCTTAACCCTTTCAGACCTGAATTATTGTTAAGGGAGAAAAAAAAATTTAAGAGTGGATTAGGCTTCATCGGGGTTTTAATAGAAGAAAAATGTTTTTTTTTTTTCCAAGAAATTGAACATGTGCATAATTATGCCCAACAGGTCTCAACGTACACAGACGACTGAAAAGAGAATCTTGTTGCATAGGTTTTTAAAAGAAAATTTGCCGTTATATTATGCTATTCGTTATATTACGATTATTTTATTCGTTATATTATGCTTTGAAATAAGTGTGCATAATTATGCACACAGGGTCTGAATGAGTTAATTAAATACTATTCTTATAACAATTAAACACTGTTTTTACATTACATTTGAAATATATTTGAAGATTTTCACAAACTTTTTTCAGTAATTGAAAATATTTTTTCGGAATTTATAAAACTCGGAAATGATGGGAAACACATTAAACCTGTATGGTTTCCTATTTTTGAAATATCCAGATGACAACAAAAGTACCTGAATTTGAAATTACTGTGTAGGGGGCGCGCATAATGTGCTCGTTGAGTCTGCACAAGTAGCCACGAATGTGTCAAGTTGCGATCGTAAGAGGGATGGCTTAGGAAGTAAACACATAATCACGTTGCAGTGACGTATACGGGTGGCTAGTTCGGTGCTTCTTACGTGCTTGTTATAATCGATAATATATTTGAGATCATCCTATATAGGATAAACGTTAAAACACCTACAAAACGTTGGGCATAGTTTAAGCTTATTTAACACGGCAAAATTTCGACAAACATTTTAAATTGATTCTTATGTTTACTAAAGTGCCATTTTATAGACTGCATAGAGTCTTCAACTTAGCAGCTCGATTATCACTGTTAAAAAAGTTCACCAATTAAAGTGTCCAGAGCGTGGAGAGTTCAAGCTGCATTTTGAGTAATATTTTCTAAATTATCTTTAGCCGCATTACATAAAAAAGTGTTATCTCTATTAACAGTTTTTTTTATTATTGCGTAAAAAGTTTTATAAATATTTTACCAAAATATGTATTGTGACTATTGATTTTAATAAAATAAAAACTTAGAATTGGAAGTACGTATATGATACATTTATCTTCTTCATAATTAGCTATATTTCTAGCTAGAATTTCATATCTGACATTTTCCAGCTAGAAATTCATAAATGAAATTAATTGAGGAAAGCCGCTTTGGCTTCTATAATTCTCCTCTCAGGTCTGGTCCAAGTGATCGAATTATAGAACTTATTGTTTCAAAACATTTAAATTCCATTCAGTTGTATTTTAATGTATATAAACTCTATATATTAAACAAAAATCCGTGCTTAGAAAATCATCAGAAAAAAATATTTACTGATCAAAACTGCAGCTTAAAAAAATATTAATAAAATATAAATAAAGTTTCGTAATACGTAAAAAATCGAGGCACAATCATTACTCTAAAAAAAGGGAAATGTGAAAATTCTTTATGGGTATCATATTTTTTAAATATTCAAGTGTGGTTTAAACTATGGGCCTTTTTAATATAATGCTGGTTAATTGGAAGAGCCATATGTCAATAAGCTCGTCAGATGATACTGTGTATAACGAAAGTTTAATACAGTGAAAAACCTTAATCTGGCCTTTTCTGAGTGTAACATAGGTCTTTACCTAATGCCTCTTCTCTCTTTTATTCTGGATCTATCTTAATTAGTCTCTCAAATATTATATGTACACCTTGAAGGTCAATCACTGTGTTTGCTGTGGTTCTCAGTCTCCATTCAAACAGTTTTTCGTCCAACGATCTTCTGTTTATTTAGCCATATAGCCTGCCCAGTGACAGTTACTATGACGTTACTTTAATGACTTTTTTGCTTAATAATGTTGGATCCTAATTACCTGTGTAACAAATTGTGGCCTTACGTTGGAGTTAAATAAATAAAATATAGGCTTATGGATAGCAATATATAATTGACATTTATACATATATATCCTGAAATTACATGTACATGTTAAGGTAATGAAAAATATACATTTAAGAGAGAAAGAGCTATCAAACGATCTGAACTCTTCTGACAATATCCTCCCAATTGAGAAACACCCCCACCAATAGGAGAGCGAGCTCGACCACGAGGACAATGGATGTTTTTCAACCCACACCCTTGATCTATGTTAGGAGCTATTAAGTGTTTGCCAATCGCACAACACGGTGTTAAACATCGAATAGAATTGGCCCGTACAACATTTCTGATGATAACATTTGTTTTTTGCAATAATAACTTGAATCTTAAACTACAGCAACGCACAGTTAAGTATATTATTCTTGATAGTGTTGAGACGTAGATCATGAAGACCAGAACCGTTAATAAGCTTGAATCATTCGATTTGTGTATTAATCGGAGAATGTTCAGAATTTTACTTCTGAAAAATTGCCGATCTGAATCATATGTTGAGAGGAGACAAAAACTACCTCCTGATTAATATTGTTAGGCAAAATTAAGGGTTGGCCCCAAATCGTTAAAATCTTGTTAGTCTTGTCTATTCATTCATCAACATTCGCAAACGGATACGTTGAGAAGATGTTCCGTGTAATTAAAGGCAGAAATATTTTCTTAAAAGTAATCGCCAACGCCAGTAGTCAGGATATAGCATATGAAGAATATCACAGGTTCTTGAATTGTATTCCATCTATGCCGATTACCATTTCGTCTTAATCAAGGCACTTGAGGGCTAGAGAGAAGAATTATTTTTGTAAGCAAAATAACTTACTTTTATTAATTAACGATAATTATTTATACCAAAAAGATTATTCTTTTCAATAGTCGTGGTGTGTTAGCAGAAATCTCTTTTCACTTAAATTTTGTCGAGAAGTTTCAATATGTTTCTTATATAATAATTGCCCAGTCTTATTTGACATAAACCAAACAAGAGACGTTCTCGGAAGATGGTTCATAAAATTGTGTTAGTGAATTAATCATGAAGTTTGTCTAAATTTTATTACAAAATTTTTAATTGCTTAAATAATGGCAATAAAGGTGAAGAATCACATTAAAAACACTCAAATTATAATTTGATTTATTATTAGCGCCAACCCTGTTTATAATACATATCGAAACAAGTTTTCATATAGGGCATAGCTTATTTGATTCAATTTATAATAATGATATTTTTTTAGTGAATTTAAAGGGCGTATGACGCACCCTTCAATAGAGTTTGCTATCTAAATGACAACTTAAATTATAAATGTAACTACTCATTTAAATACCTTCGTTATTTTTAAAGACTTAAAGATATTTTCATCCTTAAGAAAATCTCATAGTGTTTTTTGGTATTTTCATCATTTAGAAAATTTTATACCAGCTTATTCAATGGCATAAAGTGTTTTTTTTTTCTTTAAATATATTTTTTTAGATCAGATTTTTTTCGTTAAAGATTCTTTATGGTTAGAAAATCCTCTTTAAGTATTATATTTCGTTTCCCTTTCGATTATTTTTCAGGAAAAGGAAATATCATCGCCAGTAATATTTTTCAAAATACCTTTCCCGCAGTAAAAATTTCTCCAGCAATCTCATCCCATTCTATTCTCGGGCTGCTTCTTCCTCACACTCCATTTATTTTAGACGAATATATTTGTTTTGCAAGTCTTTCTTCGTCAATTCATATTATCAATCCAGCCAAACCACTTAAGATTTTTTATTAATTCAATTTATAACACCCGACTTGAACAAACAGTTACATTCTATCTGATAATTTTTTATCGAACTTTCACTCTACATAATACTCAGACTTAGCTTACATACATCATAGTGGGTACTAGGACACTGCTGTGCACTATCATTTTTAAACATCGTAGAAATTATTGATTTGCAAATAAATATCAATTTAAAAATAGCAAATCAAATTATATAATTATGTTCATAACATCAGTATGAAATTAGTAATTTAATGTAAGTGTAAATAATCTTAATTCGAAATTAACCAAAAGTCTTTATAATTTGGTAATTGAAATTAATGATGGTAATCTCATGGATGAACAAAATGCGCAATGAAGATGCCCCTAGCACGCAAGAAAAACAGAGAAATTCTTCTAGTTGTCAAGAAAACAAAATGAGACTTCTTTGGGCATAAAATGAGAAAGAATAAATGTGAAATAACTAAGTCATTTTGAAAGGAACGATATAAGGCAAACACAGAATTAATATAAGAAAAAAACTCGTGGTCGAATTCATTCCAAAGAAAAAACAATTCATTTCAAATTACCCACATCCACTGTTATTTGAAATCAGTTAAATAAATTCAAGTACTATTTATTTAGGGCATTTCATGTAAATGAATTATATTATTATTCATTTAGGTACTTTATTGTTGATCTGAATTATTGATAATTAAAATAGTTGCAGTTATAAAATTCAAAAAAATATATTGACTGGGTATGAATACAAAACCAACGTGTTACAAAAAGTATAAACATTAACATGACTCAAACATAAATACATCAAAAAGAATTACATGTATGCATTCAACCTACCATACGTACAATACAAGATTAGGGCAGGCCAGGTCTCAGGAGGCCCAAAACCGTAATATACAAAAAAAGAATGTGAATAAAAAAATATACATTCTTATTTTTCAATAGATATAAAAATCGCATAGACATTTTCACATACCTTTAGAAATCTTGGAAAGTTTGAGAGAGGAAAAATCAATTGGAAGGGAAAAAAACCACCAAGAAGTAAAGTAAAAAACCTACAATGGTCCCACCGGCACTGGATTAAAGGTTCAAATAAACAAAATCGCTCCTTAAGAGAACTTTCAAAGGAATTAAAAATGTCCCCAAATACGTCCGAGATTGCAGCATACTCATTACCCAATCGATGTAATCTGGGTACGGGATAATTCGATTTACAGTTCTATAACTCTAGCCCCGGAATATATCTGGCAATCTCGTAGTATCCAAAAGAAATAATAATTTTTAACAATCCAATATCAATTCAACCCGTTTGAGTGGTTCCTCGTAAGCCCAACACATAAAACGCAACGTCAAAGAAAAGCTGCTTTTACCATAAAGAGCATAAGAAGATAAATCCACAAAAGACAATCACGGATATAAACGTTTTTTCTAAATCTACAGAATAGAAAAAGCGTTTGTTTTTTTTTTGTCGTAAAAATATATATACCTTTACAAAATGATTTTCAAGTTCATTTAACCTTCTCAGACCCGAATCCTCGGTGCTCGTTAGTTAAGCAAACTCGGGCCCGCTACACGCTCCGTCGGGCCAACTTATGACTACTTACTCGTACATATACAGTTTACCTTTCGCAGCGAATCTATCTGATGACTCTCAACCTTTTGTAGACTGAAGAGCATATCAATTTATTATTTTAATTTATACATACCATCCCGCCGTTTTCCTGTTAGGGTAGGCAGAAAGCACCAGACTTTCCTATCGCGACACCCATCTCGCGTCTCTTCTACATCCATGCAACTCCTAAGATTTCTCTGACTTTTAACATTTATTTCTTTCAAAATAACATTCACTTGATCCAACCGTACTTTCCTTGATCTTTGTCTATCACGCCTTCTATTAACATTTTCCCTGTATATTTGTTCTGGTAGTCTTTCTTATTACATTCCTTCTACATATCCAAGCCATCTCTAAGTGTACTGTATTTTACTCAACACACATCAGCTTTATTGCACACTTATTCCTAATCACTTCGTTTTGTATTCTAGCATACATTTTCACCGCGTGTATTCTTCTCAGTGCACGCATTTATTCGTTTTTTCTCGTTATTTTTCCATATCCACGTTACACTCCCATACATAATAGTTTCGTATTGTAGTGCCCTATGACTTTGTTTCCTTTCGCTATACACCCTTTGATATCCATGTAACTATTTCATCATTTAAAAAAATACTACTTAAATAGCAGAATTCTTAAATGTTTTATTGATTTTGTATTCATATTAAAGAACTCCAATTTATTACAGAATATTTAAAATTTAAATGTGAAAAAATCGACACAAAACTTAAATTAAAAATAGAGATCTGGTTTGCTTTACACGAGCATTGTCTAAAACGTAAAAAAATCTAAAACGTAATAAATCGTTCACTTTAATTTGATTTGTGTAGATTTTTTTACATCTAAGTGTTAAATCATTATGTAATAGAATTATTCAGCTTGCTCTAATTCTTCAGCTCGCTCGAATATACTTTTTTTCAGACTTTTCTTTCCATTTGTGAACCTTTTCTCCATATTTATTCCAAACACCTCTTGGGAATTCTATTATCTTCTTTTTGCCTTCCCGAAGGACATTGACCAGTAAGTGACAAACCTCACCGATAATAAGCTTGGTTCCTTGAAGGCTTCTTATTTTATATCATACATCATACATTCGCTCCACCTTAGTAACCTAAGAAAAACCTCCCTATGTTAAAGTTCAATAAATGTTGAGAATTTCTGAATGTCAAGTATTCCTATAAGAGTATATGGGATAGCCTTATGAACGTAGTTTAAACAGTTTAAAACCCATCTGATCGTTACAGTAACTCCTTTTCCATTACGACCTTCCCTTTCAATTTTTTGCGACGTTCAGATTAAAAGCTTTGTTTTTCAACATCTGAGTTTCGTTTTAAACATAGACACAAATAAGGTAAGGCGTATACTTACTTCTTTTGAATTTGTCTTTCGATTTTCTACCAACAATTATTTTGTTCTCTTGCTCATATTATTAATGTACAAAAGTTTCTGGCTTGAACAATTAAGAGCGTGTATAGACAGGCATCACGCTGGTCATGTCCACGGCACGGTCAAGTAATGTTACACTTAAAATTAATACATCTTCTCTTAGTAGTATGTTAACTACAATAGAATCGATAGAAGACGTGTCGTTTCTGTTTTGAAGTTTTCGCTGTTCTTCTTATCAGTGGTATAAAGTCTTAAAGATGATAACTGCAACGTTTTTGAAACATTGGCATCATAAGACAAACTAAGTAATACAACTGACGTTACATTATATTCTGAACTGTTCAAAATTCAATATCGCGTGATTATGAAGTTCTTTAAAAAAAAGTTCGGAAAAACATAAACAATGTTTAGATGCCGTATATGGAGAATATTCTCCATATAAACAGCATTTAAACATAATAGATAACGTTTCAACATCTAATTATTTTGAAAGAATCTTGATAACTGCAAGATATTCGATTTTTAACATTTTAGAATTAATATTTTTATAATAGACCATCCACTCTGATGATTTGTGCCACCAAATAAAACTCATTTTTCAATGTATATGAGTCAATATAATAAAACTATTTAAAAAATGCTCATTCTGGAAAATTTCAAATTTCGACTGATCAAACTTCAAAAAAATAATAATCGATCTATTAGTGGAAAAATTCCACTAAGAAAGAAGAAACGCAACATTCATTGGACGCGGTAAATATATAGCTTTGAGTAAATCAAATATGTCTGGCAAATGACAGCCGAAGTCATACGAGTATTATTCAGACCACACTCGCAACCGGGATTATCCATAATACCCATTCTGTAACGGTGACTAGCCACAACACAGTGGCCCGTACGCAAACGAAATTTCCATTTTGTTTATTCTTATTATAGTACATTTAACCATGGTTTCAAAGAAATAGTTTGTTACATTGATTTATATGTATCTAAAGCCTTTATTTACAATAGTTATATCCCAATCCAACGCCCATCAGTGCCTATACAGTAGTTATATCCCAATAGAACGCCATAGATGTTATATAAATTGTCCTTTTATTTTTATTATTTTTATATCATTGAACCTTGTATACCCTTTTCCAACTATCAAAAATCCCCTATCCTCAACCTTTAACCCTTGTTTAGTTTCGAAAAATTATTGCAGCATATTGAACAGAATTCTGGGCCTTCGATTATTGAAATTTCAATGATTTATTACTGTTGACGGAGTTACAGCCTGATATATCTTTGCCTAGTTTCAGTCATGTCTTCGCTAAATATTAATTCAATTAGGCAAGCCTCTGGCTTTGAGGAGTTATAGTTTAACTTATCAATTTACTCCAATATGGAATTAAGGGTTTTATTTAGTTTTCGTGAATATAAACAAGGGATCACTTATCGTGTTATTTATAGATTTATATTCAAATAACCAAATATGACACCCGAAGTCTAGCTAGTAAGATGACTGTCTTTTAGCTCGAGGGTTACGTGATCAATTTCCATGGGTACAATTTTTTTTTAAACACGTTATGCACTTGAGTACTACTGTACTGCGTTTTTGGAGTAGATTATGTTTTATTGGAGTTTAGCTATTTTAGTATTACTGAGACTGTGCACAGTGTTCTATTGTGTATACAGTATACCATATGTTTTATTGGTTTTAGTAGATAGCAGTACATTATATGTTGTTTTGGTGTGTTTTTATTTTGTCGTGACAGTCATATTGTGGTTGCGTAAATGGTGTGATTTTCTTTATATTTTGTGGACATTCGTTTACTCAATTAATATATTTTGTCTGCCTGCAAGTGTATTTTAGTACTGCAGCTTTAGGAAGTACTAAAAGAAAACCCTGTTTTGGAAAATCAGTCAAAACTTATGATTTCATTTAAACTCTTCATACACTACATCACCTAAAACTGAATGTGTTACTATCAAATATCGGAAAAAAATCTTTACAATGTGTCTGTAGTATTATAACCAAATATAATTTGATTTATACAAATATGAAGTTCCTTATCTACCTACTGCCCCCCCCCCCCCCCCCCCCACCCCCCTTCGTATTCTTACACTCAACCAATTATTATTTTTCAGTGATATTTTTAATCTGCCAATAATAGTGGGTTCAATTCCCTAGTTAAAACGCTATTGAAGAAAGTCTGCGATCTCTAAACGACGCTACATAAATAATCCAATTATTATTATTAAGATGACTATCTTCCAAATCGAGGGTTACGGACTCGATTTTCCATTGGTGCGTATTTTTACCTGGTCTATTTTGGTAAGACGCTCGTCTGCTCGGAATAAAAACAATATTCTGGTGAAAGAGTTTGCCTTACACCACAAACTGCTTACCTTAGATGTGAGCGAGTGTAATTGTCTGCATGTTTTAGTAATAAGCCAACACATACGATGATGAACAGCAAGTTACTTGCCTAGTCCAGCGTTTCCAAACTTAATGCTCAATAAATGGAAACCTGTATCGGTGTCTGCCAGCCACGCTCTTCAATATATTCGCTTTATCGAATCGGATATGTCAAAGTGTACCCAACAAATAAATAAATTAATTTTCGTCATATATTCTAACATAAAATTCCACAAAGTTACAGCGGAAACCTTTGATATTTTTTGTTGTTGATTAAAAGATACACATGATTATACGAGAACATCTGCAACACAAAATATGGAGAAAAAATCTAAATACATGAAAAATCCTGGGCGTGCGAAAGAGGAATACTATGAATATTTTTTCTGGAAAATGTCAACTTGTTGAGGCACAAACTTTTTGAACCTTTAACCAGAACCTTTTTGAATTTGAACCAATTTCATGCATATCCTGATATAATTCGTTATTCGGAGTTTGTTCTATCATTATAGTGTGTAAATACAATAACAAAATCATAATTATCTAAACAACAATTTTATTAAACTGATAAACTCTCCCTAATCAACCCCCACTCCGCTGTTCTCCGAGTCAAACACGTAACGTCATTTCACAGAATGGTAAAAAAAAAATTCACTTTGGAAGAACTTCTGCTTTCTTTCCTAAATTTTGGGTCTCTTTTTCTTCAAGAAAACCTCTCCTTAGATGCTAATAACCAGTTATCTTAAAACTCCTTAAGGGTCCTTCCTAGAAGTTGGCGGCCGATTCGTTTACCACGCATAGCATTGTAAAGTATTCTGGAGGTGCCTATTTTTACTACAACTGAATGTACTGCCTACCCAATCTGAGATTGAGTATTCGCAAAGGAAGGTTGATTTATTGTTGCAATATTTTTAAATTCAGTAAACAATAAAAAATAAATGTATTCGTATAGAAGAAATAAAATGCACAGTATATCTGATGATTTTTTCAGAATACTAAAATGGATTTAAGAACAAAAAAGATATTAATTATTTTACAAAAAAATAAATATTAATAATCTAAAGAAACATTAGCTAAAATAGTTATCAAACATAAAAATATGAGAGAAAAAAACTTTTTTTTTTCATTTTATTTATTCAACGTATCCAAAATGGAATGTGACCGAGTGATAACAGTGTTTTTGGCCTCACACATTGAGCCTTTAGACTTAAAACCACTTGAGTAGGCACGGATCTCGCGGTTTGTTGTCGCACATGATTGCAATACTACCCCGGGCATGACGAGGTCCCGGGCATACGCCTCTTTATTACCAGATGGACCCTTTTTAATTTTTTATGGTCAGCCAGAGCCAAAACCTTCACCAACAAGATCACAGATATCGTTAAATAATTATTTTAAAAATAAGTTTAAGATCTCTGATAATTAAAATTACAAAATCGACAAAACTTGAAAAAATTACAAAATCGTCGTTCATAGGATGAACATCTGTAAAGGTTTTTCACATTTTAAACATGTATTCACTTAAAATAATATATATAAACAGCACTAAATATTAATATTTCTGGGAATAACTGGGAACTTAAAAAACATTTGAAAATTTGCGCACTAGTCGTTTACAGTACGGACATCTGTGGAGGTTTTTAATATTTTTAAATTGTGATTACTTATACATACATTCGCACATAAATCGAGTCTATTAGTCACAAACTAACAAGGCCAAACAAATTAAAATGCTTCGCACAAAGGAAAAGCTTTCGCTTCGTAATCATGTGTAATTTTTCTACGGGGAATAGGAGAGAGGGCTGCCCGCAATATCCCCTCTTGCTCCTTGCTCCTCAACCCCTCTGGCAACCCCGACCTCTACACCACCCCCTAGCAACCCCCCAACACAGCGGCCTTAATAAGTCACACGGGAGACACTTGAAGGCAATAAATTTCTTAACTGTATAAAAGAGATGTTAACGTCATATGGTTCTTTGTTTTATTACAGTTCTTTTCGTTCCATTTCTTTTTCACCTCTAATGTTACCTACCTATTCATGTCGTGCGTTACCTTTTTTATTATGAATTTAGACTGAATTCAATTCAAATTGGCTGTAAAGAAAGTTTCTTCAAATTACTGAAAACAATCTTTCTTTTGCCTAACTCGTATTTTAAATACATTTTAATGTATAGACTTGTTTGAATGATTTTTTTGGACGTTTCTATGGCTATTTATGAAATTCTTGTTTTTTTTTTCATTTCTAACTAAAAAGAATTCAGTAGATTTCTTTTAATTGTGACATCGAATAATCGAGATTGCCGTTAACGAATTTTGAAGAATAGAAACAAATCGAAAATATAATCTGAATCTGTTTCGCGTATTTGGAATATAGCACCGCCTTATCGACAGTGATTACTATATACTCGTATGTTAGATGGCTGCTTACGACGATACTTTATGTAAAATAGTTATGAAGTTAGCCCTATATCTGCATTATACCATATACGAGTATATTCACTGATTTCATCTACTTGCAGAGTATAAAGACAAAGGTCAGGGTACATTCGATAAATTTCTTCTAGATTAAAAAAATATGCGGGTTTGACACGTTGACACATACAATAAGTTCGTAGTATACACGTTAATATAATTTAATTGTATATGTTTATTTTATTTTTATGTGTATTTTTTTATTTACGCACTTGTCAATTCATTCAAACAAGAATTTGTTTTGTTCAATAAATGACAGTTTGTCTCATTAAAACTTTATTAAATCTTAAACTTTTTACCAGTAGACTGGTCTCGACGTGTCTCAATCAAGTGTAATCTACTGTATTCAAATGTTTTTTTTTGGTGTAATGTAATTATGGTGAATTTTTTAAACTTATAACTGCTCTTTATGTTTCATTGAGTTTTCTAGGTCTATTTTGTAAAATCTATCTGCCTTAAGATGTGCAAAGGTCTGGTTAAATAGGGGAGTGCTTTGCATATTTTATAAATTTAAAAAATACAAATATAAAATATCTCGGTGATTTTCAACAAACACAGCATTCAACACTTTTTCCAATCCATCAACGATCTCCATACACTAGAGTGTAGTAAACAGTGTTACAAGAATAGATCCAATCAATCTAATTATGACCTGGTTATGGGGGTCACCGGTGTACCAAATATGGGCCGATGCCATTAGGGATACCAAACAATGCAAACTTCCTGGTGGAGACTGATACTGGAGGGGGGAATGGTATTAGCAAGATTATAAATTCATCTATTCATATTACTCATTTTTGCCCTAACGATATCCGTGGCCTAGATGCCAAGACTCACTGGGGATTTCAAGGCGAGTTGTTGCCTCTTTTCATGTTGAACCGCGAATTTCACGACTCCGTTGGTTCTAAACCCGAAGGTTTGATTCATTAGGCCGTAGACAATGTTTTCTCCCAGCCACATTTTTAAATAGGTCCGAATAACCAGTTCGGATATGTTGAAAGGTAAAATAAAACTTTATCCTGAACGAGTCGGGACATCAACATTATCTTATATTCACTTTTGTTCTCTACAATCATCTTGATACTTCAACCCAAGGTAACCAGCCCAGTCTTTTCTCTCTCAGATGTTTCGTGTTTTTTCAACCAGGCCACGGAGGGCATCATATATACGCATATCCGTAAAGAAAACGTAATGAGAATTCAATAGAAAATAATCCGTACTATATAAAATTATCTAGCACTGTAACATTGAAAACAACATGAAAGTAGCGAGAGAAGATTAGTATGGAAAATCTTCGGTTTAAAAAGATCATACATTCTTCTGAAAAATATTCTATGAAACAGTCACAAACACGTCAACAACGAATGTACGATTTTTTTTCTCGAGAATGTGATATTTTTTCCAAAAAGATCCCTTAATTGGTAGATCTCTCTTTTAAACTGTTATTCGTAAAAAATCCAAATATTGTTAAACGCCTATTTGGATCCATTGTAAATGTTCATCATTTCGAAATATTCCAGAGATGTTATCACTCAAAGAGAGCAAAGACCCTAATGTTTTTTTTCCTCTCGCAATTTCCTCCAGCAAAGTAAACCGTACCAGGAGGGATACAGAGAAGAATGCTTGATTACTGGAGAAAATAAGTAAATTACTTCTCCAGGAAATAAGTATCATAAAGATTAATGGTCAGACAGTAATGGAGAAGATGAGATCGGCGGTCTTGAGACAAAAGGCTATAACGGCCTTTCAGAAGGATTCTCTGAAATCTATTTCTTATCTTGTTAACTCTGAAACAGTTAAAATGTCAGAAAACCTTTTTTTTATTCTGGCACGAATAAATTCCGTCAACGTTTTTTTCATCAATCAAAAACGGGAATGTTTTTTTTTGTTGTTTCATGACAAATGAGAGAAGAACCCTCATTTATTTTAATTCCGTTTGAATCTTTGTTTAGTTAAAAAAAGATAATATTTTCTGACTAAAGTTTATTTAATAGATTGCAAGATTTATTTTGAAATACGAGTATACCTAGAGTGTTGAATTATTATTGAAACAAAAATGTTTTGTTCCTTATTCATTGAATAATTATTTAAAAAATATTTTGATACCGAGTTTATGACATTATTATTTATAAAAAGGTTTTCATACTCCATATATTGAATTATTTGAAGGAAATATTATATTTTGTTCCATATTAGTTGAAATATTATTCAAAACATGAATATTTTGATACCAAATTTATCACATTATTATTTATAAAAAGTGTTTTGTTTTTATACTGTATTTATTTAAATTTTACGAAAAAAAATGTTTTTATACCATATAAATTGAATTATTATTAAAAGGAGGTTGATACCTTATTAATTTAATTATTAAAAAAATATATCCCTAATTGATCCAATTATTTTAAAATATTTATTTTGTTGACCCGTTTATTTAATTACGATCTTAAAAATGGCCTTAGTAATTCAAATATTATTAAAAAATATGTATTGATACTTTTTCAATTAAATTATCATAAAAAATCATAAACTTGATTGATTGAATTGTTATCACAACATATTTTGACACCTAATTAAATTAATTATTAAAAAAAAAAGTTTGGTAACAGAAATGACATTATAGTTCTTGAATAGCTTAAGCCTATATGATAATACCGATTCGTGCTCGATGATTTTGGACCTTTTATCTCGAATCACCAAACATCCGTAGCTTCTAGTGGCTTACCAAATAGTCTATCTCCTCAATCTTCCGCACGCACTTTGGTTTTCTGCTCAAAATTATGATCAATCATATCTAATGGTATTGTTTTTGTTTGTTGATGATCCAAGGTTGCAAAGACATAGACCCTATCTCCTTAGTGCTATTTGTCTGGAAACATCGTATGAATTAAACTTAAGTAAATAAAACTTATTTGACACGAATGAGGCATAGTCAATTTTTATGATACGGTTACTATAGAATATAAACACTATCTGTCCAATGCGGAAGGTGACTGGCGGGAAATGAAATACAAGACATTGTTTATTTTTAGTTAACAATATATTTTATTCGAAATACCCTCCATGTGAGTCAATACAATACTGGAAACAGTTGTAAAATTTTTTGAAGCACTCCTGAAACTCATTCTTCGGAATTGCCTCCAAAATGGCGGTCGAAGCATTCTGGATTTCTAAAATCGTTTTGAAACGCTTTCCCTTTATCGCCAATTTTAGTTTAAAAAATAGCCAGAAGTTGCATGAAGCCAAATCAGGCGAATACGGGCGGTGATCTTTACTTTTTCGACCAAAAAAATGCGTACAATCTTGCTTTGGTGCGCCGGTGCTTTTCATGCAACATGCCCCTTGTTGTCGATATTCGGGTCAAACTCGACGAATCCTGGCCCATAAACGATTCAAAACACCCAAGTGCACATCGGCTTTCACCATTTAACCTTCTGGCATGAATTCCTTATGGATAATTTACATGAAGTCTGGATCCATATCAGCTGCTCTTTTCATGTCTCTGCAGTGCTCCACTTCACAAACTTTTTAATCGTCAGTCAATGTGTAACCTTTCGTTTGCCCAAATTTTCCGTTATAATGAGATGGTCAATGGATTTAAGAATTCCAGTGATCCGCTCGATGATCTTAGTAGACGCACAACGATAATTTCGAAGAATCTCAGCCACTTTTCTTCAATTCGAATTGTCAAGGATGGTATAGGCCGTTCATCATCTATAATACTCTCTCTACCATCACGAAATCTTGCATACCACTTAATAACGTTAATAGGTTAGTCAAAAAGTTTTGAAAGCGACATCTATGGAGCAGTATAAAAACCAAAATTTCTACGCCATTTTAATATTTCATTTTTCATAAGAACGTACTCAAAATTTCATTTCGATCTGTCAATTCATTCTTTGTTTACAAGCCATTTGAAGTTGACGTGTCAGTGTATTTTTTAATAATGGAAAAATCCGAATATCGTGCAGTGATTAAATTCTTTGTTTTGGAAGGTTTATCGGCTACTGAGATACATGCAAAGATGGTGAAAGTATTAAAGGAGTCTTCTCCTTCATTTCCAACCGTTCACCGATGGGTTTTGGAGTTTAAGCGTGGCCGTACAAGCGTTGAAGACGATCCACGCTCAGGACGTCCAAAAAGTGCATCAACACCAGAAATCATAGCGAAAATACAGGATATGGTTTTGGAAGATCATCGATCGACTGTGGATGTGATAGCTGACACCATAGGCATCTCACATGGAACAACATGGCATATTTTGGCTGAAGTTTTGGGTTTCAAAAAACTGTATGCACAATGGGTGCCGCATTTGCTAACAATGCAACAAAAACACGTTCGAATGCGACTTTCTGAGCAACATTTGGAGCAATTTCGAAAGGATAAAAAGGATTTTCTGCGTCGATTCATCACTATGGATGAGACTTGGGTTTACCACCATGATCCTGAATCAAAACAAGAGGTTAAGGAGTGGTGTGAACCAGGCACTTTGGCTCCGAAGCGAGTTCGTTTCCAGAAATCGGCCAAGAAGGTGTTAGCGTCAGTTTTTTGGGATGCAAAAGGAATTTTATTGATTGATTATCTCCAAACTGGTAAAACAATCAACTCTGATTATTATTGTGACCTTTTGGACCAGTTGGATGAAAAAAATTGTGAAAAAAGACCCGGTTTGCAGAAGAAAAAAATCATGTTTCATCAAGACAATGCACCTGCTCACACAGCTCAAAAAACCATCGCGAAAATCAGTGAATTGGGGTACGAATTGTTGCAGCATCCACTCTATTCGCCAGATTTAGCTCCCTCTGATTTCTGGCTGTTCTCACACCTCAAAAAACTCCTTCGTGGAAAGCATTTTTCATCAAACGAAGAGGTTATAGCCGTCGTAGAGGAGTATTTTGCAGGCCTTCCAGAAAGTCACTTCCGTGATGGGACAACAAAGTTGGAAGATCGTTGGACCAAGTGTATTGATCTTATGGGAGACTCTACTGAGCAATAAAAGTGATTTCCCCCCAAAAAAAATGTATTTTCATTTCCGCTTTCAAAACGTTTTGACTAACCTAGTATTATAACTCATTGCTTCACTACCGTAAACAGATTGAACTATTTCAAAAGTTTCTGTGGCACTTTTACCTAATTTAAAACTAAATTTAATGTTGGCACGTTGCTCCATTGTTTTCTTTCTCAGGAAAAATGTGCAATGAGCCGATTGAAAAGGCTTCTGGAACAATCCTCACATCAGAATCAATTAGATAAATTTACCAGATCAATTATGACTTCAGTATCTTTCAAACGTTATATTGTTTTATCCTGTATTTCATTATCATATTAAAAATTTTGTCCCAATAAATCGACTTCGTAAGACAACGTAGTCGACAAAATTTATTAGTTTATATTTGTGCGTCTTTCTCTTTACATTTAATGCAAATTTCATTTGGAAAGTAATAGACTCTCTGCTACTTCTTTTGGTATTTCTTTAAATGCAATTTTCTCAGACCGGTCTTGACTATCACATTACTTGGAAAAACTTTTAGTTGACAAACTTCTACATTCATTAATACTTCTAATACTCCGCAGAATATTCGCATTGGTAATTCAAATTTATTAAAGAATGTTGTGAGGGGAAACATTGGAAGCCTAATCATCGAGCTTTCAATTTTACAACATCTCCGAGAGAACCTCCAAATTCTTTTTAAAGGATTCCGTCAGGTTTTCGGTGAATAAATTAAACTCTTGCTAATTAAATGCCAGATTTTACGCATTTTAGATGAACACATGACGGGAAAATTTGGAGAAAATATTGAATTTTTACCTACTTGAGGGATAAAAAACTTTTTTGTTCCGATACCTTGAATAAAACTTGTGTAAAAATAAATTCGTCTGCATTAAAATTTCGTTGCATAAAGAAAAACAGATTTCTTCGTCAACAAGTTACGACTGCGAGAAGGCGAAGGGAGTGAAATTGTTATACATGGGAGGACAGAAGGTACACCCGGCCCGCGGGCCGCGCTAATGAGCGCCCCACGGAAGGCTGCCAGGGTGGGCGGTATTGTCGCTGGGACTTTTCACTCAACGTGATGGTGCGTATTTTCGGAGGAATTTTAGTTAGTGACATCAAATTTTTTTTTTAAACTCAATTTTTTTCCGTAGGAAAATATATACCTTCATTAATATTAAAGTCCTTTTACATCGTATAACTGACAGTCAAAATCTAAACTAAAAAGCTACTGATTGTTTTAAATGGATCTATAGTCGTAAGACTATGTAAAAAAGATATCGAATGGCATGTAGCGATAGGAAAAAAGTCAATGGGGCTCTAAAACATACACATTCAAAACGAAAAGTATGTTATTTAATCAGCTAAGATGACAGTCCACAGCAGATTTTTTTTTTACCAACTTTGATGTATGGGAGTGAAACGTGGGTGTAGAAGAAGATATTTTCACTGAGAAGAATATGTTTGATGATAATGTTTAATAGAATACGGAACGAAGCGATTAGAGATGAATGTGAATTTAAGGCTAATAGGTTGATTCAGGATGATTCAAGAGGAATCTGAGATAGTTGCGACATGTTGAACGAATAAATTAAAGATGATTAAATAAATATGTAATGGAAATGTAAGTGGATGGAGTGGTAAACAAACATCAAAGAAAGTATGGTTGGATCGAGTGAATTATATTTTAAAAGGAAATATTAGAAGTGAGATAAATAATTAGTGTTTGTGGATACAGAAGAATCGAAAATACATCGGTTACAAATATAAACCAACAAGTGGCGGCATTCGGTCGGTGATGAGTTTAAAATAACGAACAATCTTGGACCAGATAACATCGGTTACCAATATAGACCAGTAAGTGGCGGCATTCGGTCGGTGATGAGTTTTAAATAACGAAATATCTTGAACCAGATAACATCGGTTACAAATGTAGACCAACAAGTGGCGGTATTCGGTCGGTGATGAGTTTAAAATAACGAACAATCTTGAACCAGATAACATCGGTAACCAATATAGACCAACAAGTGGCGGCATTCGGTCGGTGATGAGTTTTAAATAATGAACAATCTTGAACCAGATAACATCGCTTACAAATGTAGACCAAAAGGTGGCGGTATTTGGTTGGTGATGAGTTTAAAATAACGAACAATCTTGAACCAGATAACATCGGTTACAAATTTAGACCAACAAGTGGCGGTATTCGACCGGTGATGACGAATCAAATATTTATATATTGAGCGACGATCTTGAACCAAATATTTATATATTGAGCGAATTTGCATTATTTAAACATGGCACACATACAAGTATATGTTCATGTAATATATTGCAAAAGTTATGAATAAAAAATAACAAAGAAAGAAAAAAAAAATTACATCTTGCCTCAGACAAAACTACATATTGCTACACCGCAGTATCCTTTTTCTTTGTCTTGTCAAACCGTCTTGCTCGTTCCTCTGATTATTCTACCGTTGCTAGTCCGCACCTGCTACCTGCCGTATGCATCTCTTGTCTCTCCAAAGAGCACGTATCTTATTTCAGTGAGTGTTTTAGCAATAAGAATACTTACAACTGATCCCTTCAACAGCTTTTAATTTTAGTATACCGCACTCTTCCTCTTGAAGTCCTTCTAAGACCGTCTTTCCCACCACTCAGCGACAGCAAACTTCTTCTTCCAAAAGTGAAATGTTTTAAATGTCTACCGTATCCTTCAGAAACGTCAATACTTCGTCTTCGACGACCTCACTTTGCTTCTCCTCGAGTCCATGAATGAGGATGAAGGACCTCCATAATTGGCATCTATCCAGTTGACCCTATCTTCAAGCATCTCTAGTTGATGCTTGAGCCCCCCTAGAGAGCGATTCGTCTCCTTTCGTCAATTCTCAGATCTTTGTCACCAACTCCACGGTTGTCTAAAAAAAATCTTGCAGCCTTGCAATCTCTGTCCTCTTCTGAAAGATCTTAGTATTGGGTGTACAAATAAGTCACCGCCGTTTGACAAAAGTTGGCGCCACCAGTAAGTTATGGTTAAAATTGTCAGATGTAAAATGTCATTATCGTAAGGTTGGACATCTGTCAACAACATGACTTTGAAATATTAGTGAATTTTTATCAGTATAACATATTTTTTTGTGTTCGAAAATGTCAAGTTTTGAGCCGAATAAGCGTCATTTGCGGGAACTTTTGATTTACTTCTTCAATTTGAAGAAATCTGCAGCTGAGGCGCATCGATTGCTTGTAGAAGCATATGGTGAGGCTGCCTTAAGTGAGAGAAGTTGTCGTGAGTGGTTTCAAAAGTTTAAGAACGGTGAATTTGACATCGAAGACAAAGAACGTAGCGGAAGGCCGAAAGTGTACGAAGACGCGGAATTGGAAGTATTATTGGATCAAGATTCGTGCCAAACGCAAGAAGAACTTGCACTTACATTAGGAGTGACTCAACAAGCAATTTCACATGGGTTGAAATCATTGGGAATGATTCAAAAACAAAGAAATTGGGATTCATATGAACTGACACGGAGAAACTTTGAATGCCAATTTTCCACATGTGAAATGCTGCTTGCCAGGCATAAACGAAAGGGTTTTCTGCACCATATAGTCACTGGTGATGAAAAATGCATCCATTATGATAATCCAAAAAGGAAGAAATCATGGGGATCCCCTGGTCATGCTTCAACATCTACGGCTAAGCCAAATATTCATGGAAAAAAACTCTTGTTGTGTATTTGGTGGGATCAGCTTGGTGTCGTGTATTATGAGTTGCTCAAACCGAATGAAACCATTGCTGGGGCTGTCTACCGAACATAATTGATGAGATTGAGTCGAGCACTCGAGGAAAAGCGCGCCCACTACTACGCCAGACACGACAAAATTATTCTCCTGCATGATAATGCTAGTCCACATGTTGCGGCACCGGTCAAAACCTATTTGGAAACACTCAATTGAGAAGTTTTACCCCACCCGCTGTATTCACCAGACATTGCTCCTTTTGATTACCACTTGTTTTGATCGATGACGCATGGCCTGTCTGAGCAGCACTTCACATCATATGAAGATACCAAAAATTGAGTCGATTCGTAGATAGCCTCAAAAGATGATGATGATGACTGACGCAGTATTCGTATGCTGACAGAAAGATGGGGAAAAGTAGTGGCAAGCAATGAGTACTACTTCGAATAAAACATGAGGTTCCGTTCTTTCACAATAAATGCTCATTTTTTTATAAAAAACAGCGGAAACTTATTTGTACACCTAATACATTTTGTAAGTATCGAGTACATATTAAGTTTTTCTCTTTATTTGCTATTCGTTATAACATTATTATCAGTTAGTCACCGACAATCATATATGATATCAACCTGATTTTTGTCAAGTGTAAGTCCAATTTTAAAGTTTAGCTACTAAACATCTTTCAAGTTGGTTGTAAGTGATTACTACAAGGGAATAAACTTACAAAATGGTACTGTATACATTAAAAGCATAAAACTATACAATATTAATTATATTACACTTCAGAAATCATCGTTCAAGACAGGTGTGGCGACCCTTTAAGGTATGTTGTTTAAAGCACATCAACGATGGTTCGAATCTAGTGTTATTTTTAAATAGTTCGAGAATCTGTTTTATATAATTAATACTTCCTCAAATCGTATAGCAAGAACACCACACTACTAATTATATCAATTAAGTTTCAATTTATCAACACTACTATTGTGATTATCCAAACTTTATGACGATTGTTTGCAAACAATAGGCGAAACGCACTAAAGGCTGAATTTCAAGAGAATTGACAAAGCAAATGACACTCATTCATTTGCAAAGCCAAGATCCTGGAGTGGAAATTTTCTATAAGGAAAGTAATTTTGCACTTACAATGTCGCTGTTGAGATTTTAGCTTGATACAAAACTTTCAATTCAAAAATCTTTACTGTTTGATGACAAAACTATTTTGAAACCATTCCCGTGAATAACGGTTATTAATTAGTAATCATTAACGCTCAATGTTTCAACACTAAAAGAAAGCATAAATGACAAATCTCTATTTGTTATGTTTTATAAACTACACTAAACCTCCACAATGTTATGTTATACCTTAACTATAAATAATATACTAAGGTCTTGAACCGCGTCATATGGAACAAATAATGTGAGATACTTGTAGAGGTGAGTGTGTTAATGTATTGTATCCTTGATAGAAAAATACATTAGTGAAAGCTTTATGAAAGTGAAGGTGAATAAAATAAAATCGGACCAACTTTAAGTACAAATACGTCCACCAAGGATGCATCCTTTTCCCCTCCTAGTGTTGTCATTCCTTATTCTATCATACATTGTTTTCCACACATTCTACACAACTGTCTCATTTCTACCTCATTTATTGTCCGTTTCAGTGCCGTGCGTCTTTCATCCATTGACCCTCAGTAAATAGTTTATAACACGTATTTATTGTGTTAGAGAACATATTTGTGACCTTTTTTCATGTTCGTGATTTTCACTCTGATGCGCGCTTTGTCCAACTAGTATATGTTATAGTATAACATACGAGGAATATTGCTCAGCGTTTTCCAATTTCAATCAACAATCCTTTCTTCTTCTTCCCACACTTGAGTTCGGCTAAAAAATAACTTTTTTCATAGAACCCTTCAATATATCCGTATTAGTATTTCGGTCATATTTAAGATACAATATTGTCTCCTAGCTATGATCTTAAATATGTCCGAAATACTAAGAGGGATATATTAAAGGGTACCATACAAAAAGTTTTTGTCAACACTACCGCTCGGCGCGTTCGAGTATTGTTACCAGACAAGTTGTTAACCATTCTGGCAATTTTTTGCATACCATCGGGAATCGAACCCGACACTAGATGGAAGTTAAGAATATTACCATTTGGCTAATGTTACTAAGCTACGGACACCTTCTTACGTACCTTAGTGACAACAGAATAGCTTAAACATTTAATATATTCAATGAATAAAATACCCCATTTGCTATTTAGCTTCAAAAGCATTTTTTCAATTAACACACCTATCTAAAGCCTTAATTTCGGGATTTAAGACTCTATAAAGCAATTGATTGAGAGGTTTAATTAACGCCGCCAATAGTGTACTATAAAATTCGCATTAAAAGCTCGTTAAATTCTTATATTGCTCCCTTTATACTAACGTATTTTCAAATAAAATCTAAGGTTATTATGTCTAATATATCTAATGGACGAAGATTAATATTTAATATACTTGGATATATCTTTCAAGATGATACAATCAAAATCTAATGACCTGAGTTAGGACTAAAAAAATTCGACATTCGTCTCGTATATATTCTTCTCCGTTTTGATTTCTCCTCAGTAGTGTGGTCATAAGATAAACGTTATTTCTTTGCAATCCAGCATTACGGGTTCAATTCCCGGTGAATTAACTTTTGGACTGGCTTTGCTTTCAATCAATATTTCATTTGAATTGATGCTCATAAGAAAAATTTGCATATTTAAAATATTTTTGACAAAAGGCTGCATCATTGAACCTGTCAAAAGTAATGGAACTTGAATGTTCTCATTTTTGGAATTTCGGGTTGGATTCGTCAAGATTATGTTAAGATTTTGAAAAACAATAGCTTTTTAGGGATGGTTGTCCCGAATGGAAAGATGATGAGGATGGTCGTTGTTTTAATAAAACTCGTTTGAAATTGGAATATTGAAAGAGCTATTTTATTGTTAAACGTCGGTATTTATAATATTTGGAATGTGTGTAGAAAGGCGCAGAAGATATGTCGCTGTCTCGTTCTCGCTAAACAATAACAGCGGCTCGCGCTGTGATCACAGGGAGTAAGGATCGTTACAGCTTACATACAACAAAGCAAAACATACTTAGGTGTCGCCAATTCACAAAATGATCTGACAATATTAACTTAACTTGAAATTTACTATATAAATAAGGGCTCTCTAGATATAAACCAGTTCAACAATCTATCCCTTTGAAACCGTGGTTTAATAATGAATAAGATGGAAGTGTCGTGTCATTTGTCGTTTGCGGACTGGCCACTGCGTGGTGAGTGGCTAATCACCTTTGCAGAATGGGTATTGTGGAGAATCTCAGCTGCGAGTGTGGTCTGGATGATAAAGACCGTGTATTTTACGGTTGTACTTTCGAGATAGATTTAATTTACTAAAAGCCATAACTTTGCCGCGTCCTATGAATGTTGCGTTCCTTCTTTCTTCGAGGAACTTTTCCATTTATAGATCAATTAATACATTTTGGATGCTTAATCAGGTGAAACTTTGAATTATCCAGAATTGTAATTTTTTTCAAATTGGTTTTATTGTATAAACTTATATAATTTCATAATGTCTTTAATTTAGTGGCAAAAATCATCCTAGTTTGAGTGGATTGCCTATTAAAAAAACATATAACATCAAAAAGTGCGTTGAGAATTAATAACTAGCTGTGACTTATTCTTTTTTCGTATCCCTCGTATAAATATTCACGTTGAAACCCTGATTTTCCAAATACTCGTAATAGTTCGACTCTGACAAACACTGCAGATCTCTAAAATACATTTTTGGTTAGTTGAAATAAGATATCCCGTTAAGTCATTGTATAAACAATACAATGAAAGCGTAATATAATGAATGCACCTCAAATTATATGATAAATTATCAAAATCTTTTGATTGGTAGAAGTATTCTCGTCTTGGAGACTTATTCTCTTAGTGTCGTTAAAAATAAACGAGTTTGGTTTCTTCACATTAAGGTGTTTGATTAAACTCCACTTGATTTCCAAATAATGTTGTAAGCTTAATTGGGAAAGTGAAATACTAAAAACAATAACAATTAAATAAGTTTAAAATATACTAAAAATATTCATCTTTCCCAGGAAATTTATTCTACGAGCATCTTCAGGTAAAAAAAATATGAGTTAAATGTTCTCTTAATTCTAAAACTGTTTTTACCAACTAGGCTATGGATATTTTCGCCAACTAGGTTATACTTAACTGAAAGTAAAAAAAAAGAACAAAGACTATTAGCTTCACATTACTAAACGTTTGATTTAAATACATGGAATCTGACAAAGCCTTCTCACCCCAGTATTGTTCTTTGGGGCTGTTCAAAGAACTACCTGCCCCGGGAGATTAACTATGTCACTGCGTAGCCAACATCAATGATAGTCGGTTTATCTAAAAGGAAATTATGAAACGTATTCCAACTATCCTCGACTTCATTTTTACATACCTTTGTCCTTTGATAAAATTGGTTTACTTAATCTGATGAGAGATGATGAAAGTTGAAAATTGAGGTGACTTATATTTTGACAGTTTAATACACTAGTACAACTTGTCTCCTTCATATCTGATTAATTTCACACCAGAGTATGTTAAAGTCTCGTTTTTCAAAGGTATAATACATCATTTCATTGTGAGTATCGTTAATTCATATTACTCTTATAAAAAGGAAATATGTGAAGCTATTGAAAAATGCATTATTGTTATTGTGTTATTTTCCAATATAATAGTTTGGGCTAATCTTTTAACAAAAATCGTCTATTTATATATTGGAAAATATAATTGTTTTTAAGTTTACTAGAAAAAATATTATATAACTAATTATTTTTAATCGAAAATTAGATCAGATGATCAATATCTCGTGATCGGGTATGATTGTCGGGCACCGTGTGTGTGTGTGTAACAGACATACTCGTATGTGCGTGTATTGGTTTATAGTGTTCAAGCTAACGCACATAGTCTTGACGGATCAAGCCAAAAGTTCCGATGGTAAGAAGGCCAAAATTACAAAACTTAATCTGCAATATATGACAGCGTGCTGCTCAAGAAATTAAGTGAAAGTGGCCATGGTGACTCATTCCATTAGAATAAAATGCATTACTTTTTAGCATGCAACTTAACAACACAGAAAAGGAATATTTTTTAATGCCTTTTTTAAGAAAAAATAAACATTGAAAGCATACAGTTGATATTTTATTGCATTGAAATTAGTCCATTGTTTTCAAGAACCGAAGAAGGAAATGCAGCATAGATATCATCCACACACGCATTATTGTAATATTGCAATACGTGTATAAATCTTTACAAAATAAAACAATTACAACCTTAAAAATGTAACTCGTCTATACATATCTAAGATTTTAAAATCCATTTGTTGTTAACCAAACTCTTCTTTTTAACAGGAAATAAGTGTTTTTACTCTACTGTATCTCACGGGAAGTGGCGATATTGAAAGAAGAGTAGTAGTAGCAGGCAAAAGGAAATATGGGTTATTCAATGCTTTTACCGGCCGAAGTATGTCAAGAGAAGCAAAGCGTGCTGTGCTGCTCGTAACGAAATCTGAGTACCAATATATGCAACAGTAATTTGAACGTAAAAAAAATATAAATGCGGTAGAAACGAGTGTTTTGTAGAATGTGTAGAAAACGATATATGATATAATAAGGAATGAGAATATTATGAAAGATGCAGATTAAGAGAAGATGCAGTACTTAAGATTAAAAAAAATCATTATAAAGGTTCAGCCACATAGAAAGAATAAATTATGAAATAGTAAGAAAACTATTTTTATAAATAGTATAAAATATCTGAGAAATTCGAAAAGACCTAGAAAAACGTGACACGACCTAATAAATCAAATTCGGAGAGAGTGAAAATCTTTTATAATAAATAAGAGGATACACAAGAAGAAACTAAAGATAGAATTAAGTAGAAATCTGTGTTGCCTACTCCAATAAAGACATGCTGCCATGTTGCTGTGTTACCATATTCCATGCAAAAATAAAATTTTGTATAAAGTAAATAAATTTGAAGCAGCATATGTAACTGTCAATGTAACGACATAGTATTATGGTTACGCAAATTTTCAAGATTTCCAATTCTTTTCACACTATAAAAATTATCGTTGAAGCAATGTAATTTTTGTATATATAAGATTATTTGGTATCCACAAGCAATTTAAAATCTGTCATTTCCTTTTGTTAAACAGTAAATAACGCCTTTGTTGACACCGCCGTATCGAATGATTATAATTTGCAACTAGGGGGCTGTTACGCGAGCAAACAACACAGGCAGCCAACAGCCGCCTGGCGAGCTCGCATGAATTTTGATTGGACATTATGAAAATTTCGCCATCGATATGCAACCGTTATATCTCGTTATTACGATCTGCTTACAAAGGGGGTTTATTAAGCTCACCCCTTTTTCATCTCTTGTGTATGTGTGTAGATAGCCATGTAATTTGATGTTCCTTTGTAAAAGGGAATAAATTTTCCTTCTACCATCGGAAATTTTCAACTGTTTTATAATGTTAAATCAGCACTCTTATGAACCTTAAGCCGTGAAGTTCAACCTTTGGGGAACTTTAACTTTTTGAAAACCTTAGGCAACTCTACATTATTCATCTTTTAAAAAAAGTTCATAGCCTTCTCGAAATTTTTGAAAATTGGCCAAGTGGGCGATCTATTTTTCGAAAGGCGATATATATGGGCGAAATATATAGGCGATATATTTAGGCGAAATATGTTTCTTGTTGAAGACGTAAAATAAATATCACCATCTTACAAACGTACAAAATTATTAATGAACATGGAAAACAAACAAAAACCTTTCATTTGTTCAATTAAATAAAATGTATTTTGGAAAATATTTGTTTAACCCTGAGAGCGCTACGAGAAAAAAATATAATTGTTTATCTGGTGCTAAGAGAAATTTACGATTCGGACGTTCGTGATAAATATTTATTTAAACAACAAAAAAACAAAAATAGAATATTTTTATAACATAAATATATTTTAGAATATGTACCCTTGTATTCTAAATGAATAAAAATGTGATTTTCATAATCGCGATATCATTTTTAATAAATTAAAAATAAAATTACTTCATAAAACTGGAATTTCTGGAAATATGAACTCATTATATGGGTTCACAAAGTTATATTCACTAACAAACTGTAGCTCACGTATCAAGAATAGTATTAACTACAAGATTCACACAAAAATCACAAAGTTTTTCAGACAAAATAATTATAAAATAAACATTTCCGGAGAGCATCCAAACAGACAAATTTATAATAGCACATCCTTCAACAATACACTCGCATTACTGTCTGGAAGGTATAGGGTGTCAATACTCGTATGTTATCATTAGCGGGATGGGATTATTGCGTGATGGTAAAACGAAAATTTCAATAGTGAAGAAGTGTATGGTAAGCCGTAAAACATGTTGTAGGGCATAATCCAACAGAACATTCAGCATACCAAAAACGTGTCTGGACCCTTTGTTTTGGATGTTTGGTCGAGTTATTGCAAACATGGCACTCGCGGTACACAGCCTTTCTTTTTGAATTCTCATTAACTGGTATATCAGAGAGAAAATGTCTGGCTGTGAGCCGAAGTGGATGATCACCACCTCGGTTGGTTCGTTGAAACCCAGGAGTAGCATACTTTTCAATCAGCTGTT
Source organism: Odontocerum albicorne (assembly GCA_949825065.1). Lineage (NCBI taxonomy): Eukaryota > Metazoa > Arthropoda > Insecta > Trichoptera > Odontoceridae > Odontocerum > Odontocerum albicorne. The sequence continues at coordinate 21,708,948 of OX463853.1, forward strand.
CAATAACCTCTAAATGAAAATCAGTTAGTCCTATTTCTTTTTTTGTTTCATGCTTGTACATTTAATAATATTATATCAATGGTTCGGAAGGCAACCTTTTTGTACAATTTGACAGTTTTTCGTATACATTCCACGTAAATAATAAGCATATCGGACCTGTCAACAGTGCCCATGGACTTATTATAGGCTACCACACATTTTGGCTTTATGATGGGCTCTTTTGTCTTCCAGTCAGTTTTACCTGTCACCATCATTGTTGCATCGTGTGCAGTTGTTAGCATGTGAACTTCACGTTTATCGTGCCATTTTACTGCAATTTCACAGTCAGCTGCTTTGAAATTGACTTCACCTTTTTTACGGGGGTGAATTTCGGCATTTACTTTCGAGTCTTTTGAACTGTTCCACAGGCGTTTGTTTTTTTACTATGCAAGTAATAAAATAAAAGGGGACTGGTATACCAATTGTCAACAAACAAGGTGTGTCCTTTACCCAAAAAATCATTTAACAATGAAGTGACCACTTTGCCTGACACTCCTAGTTGTTTCGATAATGGTTGGGCTATATCTACTGAAGCACCTTCTGAGTTAGCACCGCAATATATAAAAAAGTCCAGTATATACCCAGTATGTGCGTCACATAAAACAAACAGCTTTATACCAATTTTGAAGATTAATCTCCCCTTGAACAGCACCATTGATTCGTCGATTGTCACATTTTCATACGGATAAAAATAATATTTCAAGTTAATGCACACAGATTCGATAAAATTCCTAATTTTGTAAACACAATCACCAGGAATTTTCTCGTCATCATTTGAAAAATGCAACATACTTTATATTGATAGATATCTATCACGCGGCATTACTTCATTAAAAATATGTGTTATTATCGATCTTCGGTTTGTAATCCAATATTATTTTGGACTTTTTCAATATTATTTTGGCTTATTTTGGACTTTTTCGTTCTATCCATCAACATAGTAAGAGCAAAAAATGTGTACATTTCTTCGGCGTTTACGTCTTTCCACTTATGCAGTCTTGAATGCGGTGCCAATTGTTTTTGTTTCTTCACATTCTCATAAAACCTATTTGTTTCCACAACAATACGACTCATTACAGCCCGATTTAAAAATAATTCGAAAAATTCTTCAGTCAATTCACCATTCCTCAATCCTGATTGTTCTTTGAAATTATGAATTTGCGGCTAAAAATGTATATTATATTCCCACTGTGGATTGAAATTATCAAAGACAGGTTCTACCAATGGTTCTGTACGGAGTTCTTCACTATGGACTATTTCATCATTGTTGTGCAACGCTGTTTCTACCTTATCCAAATCTTGTATTATATAATCCTCGTCGTCATTTATCGAACAATCAGAATTAGGATCCTAAATGAAGTTGTCTGGTTGCTCTTCACCCATTTCGATGTTTAGGTAGATATTTTCCGAAATAAAAAACAACACTTCTCAAAAAACACAATAATATAAAATAATGGATGATTAAGGAAAATAACGCAATTTAGTCACTATAAATTATGTGCACAAAATAAATTCCTAAGTTATGTATAAATGTCACAAATAAAAAAAATAAACCAAAGAAAAAAAATGAAAATTGAAATGTTCAATTCAGCCAATAGAAATGACGCACGGTTTAGAAATAGACGTCTAATCATTTACGTTCAGTTAACAAAATAAACACCAGAATAATGAAATAATATTTCACGTAATTATTTTGTAAAATAATCAAAACGTTTTATTCTGTCAACAGAATTATGTGCACCCTACAACTTCAATAAATCGCACTGACCGTGACGCATGAACACGTGTGCATACGTTGCAAAAGCCGGGATGAGAGTGTGTAGGTCAAACGGTCGAATGGCGGATATTAATGTTAAATTAAGGTCGCAAAAAAAGATCTATAAAAATTAAACTATCTTCTCCCTGGCTCCATCCCAACTAATTGTCTGCGAAAACTGTTGGGGTCAGCTCTCCTCGTCCTCAGGTTGTATGCTCTTCTGTCCCGGACTACGTCCCCCAGGCCGTGCCTCTGCATCAGGTTATCTTTTTGCACCACCCATGAATTCTTTGGTCTTCCTCTGGTTGTTATTCGAGGAAGATCCATGGAGATTGCCTGGTTCACAATGTGATCGGGTGCTTTGCGTCCAACGTGTCCATACCATCTCAATCGCCTCTCCTCCATCTTGCTGTTGATGTCTGTAACACTAAGGCTTCCACGTGCGTGCGCTTTTTATTTTGTCTCTTAGGGACACACCAGCTGACCATCTTAGCATGCGCATTTCAGCAGTTTCTAGTTGCCTAGAGTAAGAGTTATACATCGTCCAGCATTCGGAGCCATAGAGGAGTGCGGGTCTGACAATCGTTAAATTTATCTATAAAAATTAAACTATCTAGTCAAAAAATATCTTCTTTTGTTTAGTCATTGAGAAAAGGTTCCTACATACAATGAATTTATTTGCAAATACTCTGTCATCGTAAAATTGTCGAATATTTAGTTGTGAAGTCAAGCTTACATCAAGCACTGTATATGCAGTGCACCGCATCAGTGGAACAAAAATCTTCCACTGCTATAGCATTGCACCGATCTCTCAGGGTTAACACGACCGTGTTTGTGGTCATTTTTCTTATATATAAAAGGAAATAATAATAAACAAAATAGGAATTGTTCAAAAAAAGTTGTGTTATGTATTAGACTTCACCTTTACATTCCGAATAACAGCTTTACCAATTAAGTGATACCAGTTGTTTACTTTTTCGCTGTCTTATTTTTCTTTTGATCGTTTGTATTTTTAATGATAATATTTTTACAGATTGTATATAAGCAACCATTCTGTAATCCTGAACGCAATGCGATAAGTTGCGAGAATATTACAATATCAATAATTAATTGTGCATTTGCTGCCATATATCTGTACGCAGCGCGTCGAAACAGAAAATTATTTTTATATCAGTTCCCTTTATGATATATATATGTGATTAAAAGTAATATTTTTCTTGTTTTAACGATCAATCATCGTATTTATTTAAAAATAATCAAAAATTTCTTATAATTAGAATTAGTGTGAAATCTGTACTTGTATGTTTACTGATGTATTTTTTAAAAGTTGTTCACACAGTTACACAACTATTATTATACAATCTTTGAATATTTATATGGTTCGTCAATTTTATATGTTTCTGCGAGGTTCTATTAAAAAAAGCTCGTAGATGCCTTTAAACAGCCTTGCGAAATATCGAGTCCACAAGCTACCGGTTGAATATCACTGGCCTTAAGGTAACTTGAAATAATAAAGCAGTAGTAGACTAACTTTTTTCAAAAGTGTTTTAGTTTTTTACTGCTCTTGATTTGTTTTATTTTAGTTTTATATTAGGAGTACAAATTAGATCGGCCGGTTTCCAAAAGATGGATCTGGCTGTTATGAATGGTTCATAGTGACAGCCAATTTCGGCGGTTTCAGAGAGGTTAGACATCTGCCAATAATATTCAGTTTATATCGCTTTAAGTTTCATGCAAAAACCTTGTTTTGTACAGTGTTGAAAATGTCAAATTTTGTGTTAACCAAGCAGCATTTGCGGGAGGTTTTGATTTTCTGCTTTAATTGGAAGAAAAGTGCAGCTGAAGCCCATCGAATGCTTGTTGAAGTTTATGGTGACGCTGTTCCAACTGATAAATCATGTAGGGAATGGTTTCGATGTTTCAAGGATGGAGATTTCAGCGTCGAAGACAAGCCTCGATCTGGACAGCCAAAAAAAACGAGGACAAAGAATTAGAGGCATTACTCGAAGAAGATCAGAGTCAAAAGCAAGAGGAGCTTGCAGAATCATTAGGAGTGACTCAACAAGCCGTTTCCGTACGATTGAGAGCCATGGGAATGATTCGAAAACAAGGAAATTGGGTGCCTTATGAACTGTAACCGAGAGACGTTGAAAGGCGATTTTTCACTTGCGAGCCGCTGATTCAAAGGCAACAAAGAAAAGGTTTTTTGCATCGGATTGTAACTGGATATGAGAAGTGGATATTCTACGACAACCCGAAGAAGAAAAAATACTACGCTAAGCCCGGTCAATCGTTGCCATCGACCTCAACATCAACACCAAAACAAAGCATACATGGTTCGAAGATCATGCTCTGTATCTGGTGGGACCAAAGGGGTGTTGTTTACTATGAGGTGCTGAAACCTACAATTAATTCGTTTGAGCCGTGCATTGCGAGAAAAACGGCCGGAATACGAGCAAAGACATGATAAACTTATTCTTCTTCATGACAACGCTCGGCCTCATGTCGCCAAAGTCGTAAAAGAATATTTGGAAACGCTCAAATGGGATGTTTTACCGCACCCGCTGTACATTGGACATTGTTCCTTCTGATTACTGGTTGTTCCGAAGGATGCAGCACGATTTGGCCGGTCACCGGTTCACTTCTTTCGTAGAAACCGAAAATTGGCTCCAAACTTGAATCGCCTCAAAAGACGAGTCATTTTTTCGAGATGGAATTCGAAACTTGCCTGAGAGATGGGAAAAAGTAGTAGCCAGCGATGGACAATACTTTAATTGATCTGTTCATTCATTTTGTTTAGAAATAAATGCATTTTTGAACACAAAAAAACGGACCCAACTAATTTGTACACCCAATATGTTTTGTTCAACGTTAAAACAGTAAAATGATCTTTTCATTTACTTACCGTCATGAGAAAGCTCATAACAAATGAGTTTTATTTTTTATTTAAAATGTGAAGATTTTCTTCTTATAAAAAAATTATCATGAATTCGAACACCTTTTCATGTTGACTAAAAGCAATCGATGTGAAGGAATTGACTAGCCAGATATAAAGTGTAACAAATGTAATAAATTTTTCAATAAATTTAAAAGACTAAACAATATTCTACCTATTGGGTGTGAACATAAGTTGTGTCCGTTTTTTATCAAATAAAGAAAACAAAAGCACACAATAAAAGAAATACAACAAATTAGTCAATAATGTATTCTCCTTCATAATTTTACAACAAATTAGTCAATAATGTATTCTTCTTAATTATTTACAACTTGTTGCCAACGTTCTACAAGTTTTCAAATGCCTGTGCGATAAAAACCATTCGGTTTTGACTCGAGTATGTCCGCAATTCGACATTATTGAAGGAAACGCCGCGCAAATTGTTCGAAAGTGACTGGAAAAGATAAAAATCCGACGGCGCGAGGTCTGGAGAATATAGAGGGTGTGGTAGGACTTCCCAACCAAGCGTTTGAATGGCATTTTTCGTAATGTTGGTGATATGAGGGCGGGCGTTAGTGTGTTGCAGAATAACGCCATATTACCGGTCCGGCCTTTTTTGTTGAATTGCAGTGTTCAGCCGCTGCATTTGCGGAATGTATAGCTCCGCGTTGACTGTCTGATTGCGTTCAAGTATCTCGTAGTGGATGATGCCTTTCCAATCCCACCAGATGCAAAGCAACGTCTTGCGCGGACGCAAACATTGTTTCGCTCTGGGCGTCGCTTGTTGACCATCATAACTCACCCATTATTTCCGTTTCTTCATATTCACATAAAGACACCATTTTTTATCACCAGTAATGATGCGGTAAAGGAATATTTGCTTGTGGCCATGCGTAGCTCGATGACGCGCGAGCAAACTTTCGAACAGCAGAAATTTTCGTTGATTTTTATTGTTTTCACTCAAAACATGTGGAACCCAAGCATTGAACTTTTGGACTTTTCCCATTGATTTAAGATGGCGGTATACAGTCATGTGACTACAATTCATCTGCTCAACCAATTCTACGGTGGTTTGAAGGGGATCTTCATGAATAATATGGTTTAAGCGTTCCTCATCGAAGTCCACTGGACGTCCGGAACGCTCCATTTCTTTCAGGTCGAAGTTACCGTCTTTGAAACGCAAAAACCATCGACGAGCTGCCCTTTCATTCATAGCATCTTCACGGTACACTTCGCAAATATCGCGAGCAGCTTTGGCAGCTTTATTCCCTCGATTGAACGCGAACAGAAGGAGGTGTCGAAAATGCTCACTTTCGTCTACTTGACATTCCATTTTGAAGGCTTGTAATCAAATAAAATAATATATGTAACGTAAAAGCAAACACAATATCTTGTAGAGCAGAAAATTTTCTTTCGAATGACGTATAATCTTACCCATTTTGTTGTAATTTTGGTGCTCATTTTTAAATTTGGAATAAAACGGACACAACTTATGTTAACACCTAATATGATATTTAAGAAAAAAAGTCATAGTTTCGGTTTTCAATTTCCGATAAAATGCATCTGAAGGAGTTCATATTTTTTTAATAAAAACGTTTCTTTCATGGTTAATGCCTTGTTTAAGACTTAAAATCAATACTCAGCAAAAACCACTATTAACGAAAATAAGATGATGTACGAGAAAAGTATATCAGAAGAGTATCCAAAATGTGGATTTGTATATAAAATATAAAAATAACTATATTCAACTTGATTATTTGGTCAAGTCTTGACTTAAATTTATTTAACATAAAACGTTACTGCCAGTAATTATAACACCCCAAGTAATTCGTTGAATCAATGCTTACAAACATGGGTAAATACTACGAGTATATAAATATACTGATAGAATACCACTATCCTAATAGTAGGGTCTTAAACGACTATGGTCTACGTCTATTTTACCACTAAGGTTCTGACCTCCGTGGCCTGGTGGTAAGACACTTGTCTGCCGATCCGGAGGTTGCGGGTTCGATCCCTGGAACCCGGATTTTTTTTAAAATAGGATTTCAGTCTGGTTAAACCTTAGGGCCTATAGCGGGTTGCTTATGTTTATTTGTCGTGATGATCTTGATTTGTATTCAAATAAATATAGACTCAGGAATGCGGATATAAAAAGCGAAAGTGACAGCGGGTGATAAATAATAAGTCTTGACAGTTGAATGAATGACAATAATAATATGTTTATTTCTCGGCGTCCGAGTAATTTATACCAATGAGTGAATACATTCGCGATACATATCTGCCTTGCTCTAGCGCATGAACTGGCGGTAGGTTAATTATTTATATTTGGAGATGGCTAGCCAATTCGCAGACGTTGTAAATAGTAAATATTGTTGTTGTTCATAGTGTGTGACAATCATTGAATTCTTCATCGGTCATTGCCCCTGTATGTTTACTATCTGACAATAATTAATTTAATTTAATTGTGTTTAACAATTCACTTATTCATTTTGACAATTATTTATTTATTTATTTATTTAGGTAGGTATTCCTACAGGCCTATAAAAATATCTTTCTGGTTGGTTGGAAGAGATTGCCACATGGCAATAAACTCGCCAGGTTAATAAAAAAAAGGTTCTATATTTTCTAGTTTGAACCATTTAGATCATGTTTGAACAGATATCATACGGCTACGCCCACCACATGGTCAGGCGATGTTATAATTAAAATTTGATATCTCTACCCTTAGAATTACACCAAATAGAGTCAATAGAAGACGCGTAAGTCGTCATAATGTGAAATGTTACAAATTGAACATCACGTAATATTCATTTTTTAATATTTCAGAATATAACGAAACAACATGTCTTTGATTGGATTTAGTTTACATACTACTGAGGGTAGAGGTGTTAATTTTTTACTGTAACATCATGTGACCGCCCATAGACCGTGCCCAGCGTGATATACTTCCATACACACTCTAACGTGTTCAGGCCGATAACGTTTAGACTTAAGTAGTAATGTTATATCACCCATTAATCTAGAGTGTGCATCCTTTACGATGCCAAGATCTTTCAAGTTTTATCCAAGTCATAAATTTTAACTCGTTAATCAGCATTTTATAAAGGATGACGCTGTACTTATAGTCTATCCAAGATGACTTTACTTCGTATGACCATTAATCAAATTAATCATGTGGCTACTTACTATATAGTCTATCCAAGATGACTTTACTTCGTATGACCATTAATCAAATAAATCATGTGGCTACTTACTACATAGTCTATCCAAGATGACCTTACTTCGTTTGACCATTAATCAAATTAATCATGTGGCTACTTACTATATAGTCTATCCAAGATGACTTTACTTCGTTTGACCATTAATCAAATTAATCATGTGGCTACTTACTATATAGTCTATCCAAGATGACTTTACTTCGTTTGACCATTAATCAAATTAATCATGTGGCTACTTACTATATAGTCTATCCAAGATGACTTTACTTCGTTTGACCATTAATCAAATTAATCATGTGGCTACTTACTATATAGTCTATCCAAGATGACTTTACTTCGTATGACCATTAATCAAATTAATCATGTGGCTACTTACTACATAGTCTATCCAAGATGACTTTACTTCGTTTGACCATTAATCAAATTAATCATGTGGCTACTTACTACATAGTCTATCCAAGATGACTTTACTTCGTTTGACCATTAATCAAATTAATCATGTGGCTACTTACTATATAGTCTATCCAAGATGTCTTTACTTCGTTTGACCATTAATCAAATTAATCATGTGGCTACTTACTATATAGTCTATCCAAGATGACTTTACTTCGTTTGACCATTAATCAAATTAATCATGTGGCTACTTACTATATAGTCTATCCAAGATGACTTTACTTCGTTTGACCATTAATCAAATTAATCATGTGGCTACTTACTACATAGTCTATCCAAGATGACTTTACTTCGTTTGACCATTAATCAAATTAATCATGTGGCTACTTACTACATAGTCTATCCAAGATGACTTTACTTCGTTTGACCATTAATCAAATTAATTATGTGGCTGCTTACTATAATTTTATTTTACAAAGTGTTGAATTGATACATTTTATAGTAAGTTCCTTATTTACTCAAGAATACGAAGATATCAAATGAAAAATGGCTTAATATCAAAATAGCTCGCAGCACAATTAGTTAATTCACCCAAAGATGTTGAGTTTCCTTCCGTTTCATCTCGAAAATTATAAGATTTCTATTTCCTTGCGAATGCAAATAAATTCATTACAATAATTCATCACCATTTAGCAGTATAAATCCCTCGACGCCTTGTCTCGTAAATCTCGACTCGGAATCTGTCAAAGATTCATCCATTTCCCGGCGAAAATGCTACAGTAAACTGCCTCCATTTATCTGATTACATTATATTCATTAATCAAATTGCAAACCTTTTGTAATTTAAACTGAACGTCACTATCAATAACTTAAAGTCTCTATTAATCCAATATCTAATATCAATCACATATTTGTGTTAATTAAGAACTTGTAATTGTACATTTGGATCGGCGCTATTGATCGTTTATGTTTGAATTGTTTTCTAGAGATTTCGGTACCTGTAAAATGCACATTTAATACTGCCGTGGTTGATCATAAATCCTGGAACTCTTTTTATCCTCCTGACATGAGTTTCAAAAAGATTAATATATGAGTATCCGACCAGAGATACTCGTACAATTATCTGCAAGCTCAAAATATTTTTTTTTGTCGTCCTACTACACATACTCGTACACATATGAGGTCAGTAACGTTATGTACTCGTAATATTCAAGTCGGTTTTTGTCGTCCTACTACACATACTCGTACACATATGAGGTCAGTAAAGTTTTGTACTTGTAATATTCAAGTCGGTTTTTGTGCGTCTTAAATTCCGTATTAAAAATTATTAAATAGAGATGTAATGATAATACTATTTGATTAATATTTTCTTAGATGGCGGAAGAGTTAAAAGCGATATCGGATGACGTATAGCAATAGTAAACTAAGTCAACGGGGCTCTAAAATTGTATACTCAAACCGGACAGTATCAAAATCTGCTAAGATAAAAGTCTACTACAGTACTAACTTTGATGTATGAAGGTGAAACGTTGACGTGAAAAAGTGTGATAAATGCTGTATACATACATGTTTGAGAAGACTACACGAGGAGATAATGGAAGACAGAAAACGAAATGGAGTGATAAGGGAGGAATGTGAACTCAAGGTTGATGTGTTGAGTAAGACGAAGAAAACCTGATGGTTTGGGCATGTTAAACAAATGAATAAAGAAGTACTAACAAAACATTTGTATATTATATGTGAGTTGCATGCGTGGTAGAAGAAAACCAAGGAAAGTGTGGCTGGAGAAAGTGAATTATATTTTGCAAAAGGAAAATGTAAAAAGTCAGAAAAATCATAAGAGTTGTATAATAAGATTAATGGATGTAGAAGAGACAAAGGATGCGTGTCAAGTTAGTAAAGTCTGGTGCTCTTTCTTCTCTGCTTTTTTTCTTTTTATATGTGTGTAAAATAATAATAAGGATGTATTTTATTCCAGCTAGTGTACAGAATAGTGCAATACTTGTACAACATAAGCTACAATTTTATAAAAGAGACAGTATCACAAAAAAGAAAGATAAAGAAATGGAATATAACACCTGACAAACAACATTGATCATAAAATATAAGTACAAAAAATCATAGTAAAAAAGACAACAGTTACGAAATTTGACAAATATGTATGTAAAATACTTGTTTCCTCCTATTTTCTCCCTTTACTCGTATATTAGAAACAGTAGTACTTATTCCAATTTCAAATAAAATAGTGACTAGACTCAAATCCGAAAGGTGACACTTGGGTCATGTAATTAGAGGAGCAAAGTACAAATTACTGCAAATCCAAGACAAAATAGAAGGCCGAAGAGGTGTTGGCAGGAGGCAAATCTCCTGGCTCCGCAATATACGTGATTGGACTGGCATAAAGGTCGTTGGAGATCTTTTTTCGGGCTGCCGGGGACAAAGATGTCTACTCTCAAGTGATATTCAACGTTGGGGGGACCTGACATGACACTGGGAAGAAGAAGAAGACTCAATTATTTATAGTTTTTGTATAATTACATTTGTTCTATACCAGCTTTGATTTATATTATGATAGACATTCAAAATTCATTTATTTGTTTGATATTTCTTGATGTTAATATTTGTCATCTTTGATATAGCAATTTATTAAAGTATTGCGAAGAAATAAAAAAAGTCTCATTTGTGATATTACATTCAATTTATTAATCAAACTTTACACGTTTTGTAATTTACGCTGAATGTAACTTTCGTCTGCTTTTAAATAGTAAATCACTTATTGGTGTTAATTAACAAATCGATGATGTTAAGGGAGAGCTAACATACGATAATTTGCCTGTGCAACTCGCTCGAGTGACAAAATAATATACTATACATATATTGCGAGATCATCTCACGAAATACATAATAATTTTCATATTAGATCAAGGAATTCACTTATATTATTGTATATTTCTTTTCTTGGCGCATTTATTTCACTTGTTTGCTAACCTCCAATCCGATGATATATAGAGGAGAGTGGGGAGACCAAATCTGAAATGACTGGATACTGTCACAGAGAACTGTCGCTCACTGGATATAACCAATTGGAAAAAAAATATTGCTGAAAAAGATAAGTGGCGAAGAATTCTTTCGGCAGTCAAGGCCCGCCCTGGGTCGTAATTCTAATATCATCATGATGATGTTAACCCGTTAAACGACAAAAAATCACAACCATAAAGAACTTCTTGTCTATTCAAAATGTTGAAGGTTACTAACTAAAGTTGATGGCTACTTAAATCTGTCGTAGGGGTTTATCGTCCAATTTATATAGTTTTAAAATGGTTATCCATTGTTAGCAGCCTTATTCAAAACTTTATTCAAACCTCAATCCACCTACGTTCATTTTAAGGCATGCTAAAAGTTACGCCTTATAAATTAAACAATTGATTCATTTATAAGTAATATTTGATTACTAAACAGCATTTTTTGCTATGTATTTATTTAAAAATACGAAATATGCATTTAATATAAAGCGACATCAGCTCGTTTATATGTGGTAAAATAAAATAGCGTTAGTAATTTTTTAATATGCACAACACATTATTTAAAACTGACACCATTTTCATGAAAAAGTGAACCGTCTAGTTCAATTATAGTACATGGCAATACTAAAAACCTTCCGTTTTTTATGTAGAAAACTACTTCACGGGACAAAGCTTTTGACGATGCCGTCTCATCCTTAAATCACATGTAAATATTAAAACACTCGACTAAATTATTCATACTCTGAATTCACACCCTTAAATCTCAAGCTATCACATAAACAATTCCAACCCCATCAATATCATGTCCGACAACTTTTCATTACACACTCTACACTTGCATCATTAATTTACTCATATGGGAGTGTTAAGAGAACTTCAACTCACATAAAAGTTTAAAATTTTGCTTAAACTCTATATCTAAAAGCTTGTACCTTCCATATTATGATATTCAAGTAAAAGTTCTTGTAACCGAGCTACGATAAAATCACTTAACCCATCGTGTTTTTGGAATATCAACTTCGAGTGCAATACCTCATCAATGATCCATTAACCTTTCAACATGTCGATCATGCTTTTGAAAAATAAATTGCACATTAAAAACGCTCAGAAAATGATGGTTTTATGTTCCAAAAATAATGTGAGTAAATTCTTTCAAACTTTAAACGATCAGTTACCAGATTGAATACTTGACGTGTAAAAATATTTTAAATTACAGATTATTCGATTATTTCTGTCTTTCAGAATTTGTGCCCCTTGTAATGTTTTTTTTTTCTTCAGTGTCAGTTAATTAAATTGACTTTAGAAAAACGCTTTGATGACTTTTAAAATTAACAGCTCTCATTTTCTTACTAAAAATTAAATTTTGCTATAAGCAAAACTTTACAAATAAATATTTCTTCTTCTACACTACAAGCATATAATTCTACAAAGGTAATCTACTACTTCCACCCAGAATTCTTCCACCTGTATAAAACAAGGCGTTCCACAAATCAATTTCTCGCAATACACCGGGTTCCTCGGGCAAGTGACTGCTCCTCACTGCAGAAAAAAAAAGTGGATCCACCACTTATCATTCCCCATTTTGACATGTGTTCTCCCAACTTGGTTCTCCCAATTCCTGGTACGGAACCTGTTAAAAGATTTACAGGTTCTCCAGGACAGTTCAGAGCCTGGTGGCAATCCGATGTTCTTCTCCTTTCGTTCTTGTTAGCAATGGTAGGTGGGTCTAATGAAATTCTGTGCCTGCAATTTTTTCTAGGATCTGGGGGCTCGATAAGTCGAACAAAACAAGAATCTTGGAAAATCCATTCAGAAATTTCTTTTTTTATTAATTTCTTATGTAAACGAAAACGACATGCATAAACCTTATGAGTAAATAATAGTTCTTAAAGTTGAAAATATTGTCATTATTCAGTGTATCCACTTATTTTCAGTACCCAAGTATTTGAAACTTAATCTATTTTACATGTATCTGCTCATATTCAAATCGGAGACATATGGCTTAGACAAGACATTTCCTGAAATAATCCTTGCGTTCTTTAATCAAAGTGGAGAATTGACAGGTGGAAGGAAACCTTGCGTCTAAGATGAATTGAGGAGTCTGAAACTCTATATTCAAATCACCAACTGCCTTGGAAAACTTAAAATTCGCTAAATCGAATCCATATAGACGTGGGTGGATTCAAAGACAACCTTGTGAATTGAAGAATACAGCGGAATGGATCGATGACGTCTGTCGTAGAGGGTTCTTTTCTGGTGGTGGTGCTGTATAATTACTCGTAGCAGCTTTTTAGGTGGATGCATAATTGACTAGTGCCACAGACACGTGTGGTAAAATATTTTTTATTATATTTTACATTAACTGTACCATCAAAATTGTTGAATCTCATTCACTCTTTGTGGGTAGTTTTTTTTATCCCTTTAAAATTATTTCCAAATTCTCTAATATCTACGAATTCAAATCAACTCAAAATTTTCTTATGCAATTCTAGTGTTTTTAAAATAAAAGTAATCTACTTCTAGCTACTCTCATATATTTGTATTCCTTTCAATTCAGGATTTGGATAAAAATATATCTTCAATAATAAAAAAACATTAAAATTAATCCATATTTCTGGTGCTTCTTTGCCATAAGTTTCGTTATCTTTTCAACAGACAATGCAAGTACTGTGGAGGATGAAACTTGTTCAAAAGGAACATTCTTCCACTTTTTCCCCTCTAGTTTAATGTCTTAATTTCTAGAGAGATAATAGGTTCAATTTCCAATGGTGCTCAAATAAAAAAACTCTAATCTGATTTAAGAGTTTATCTGATAGCAACACTGTGCGAATGTTGTTGCCCGTACGTGTAGTATTATTGCTAACACGTACGATAGCTAACTGCGAAATATGTGCCTATTTCAGTGGTTCTAAACCCGAAGGTTCGATTATTGAGATCAAAGACAATATTACTTATTTTCAACAACTCAAATCATACATATATACGAGTACATACATACATGCATGCACACTTCATAATGCATATCTTATGTTTATTCCAAAGGAAGACCTTAAATACTTCATAATGCATATCTCATGATGTGAGTAGACAACATAAGTTATTTCTTTTCCTACATTCAGAGAATGTCATGGCACAAACGGGATTCAACACCTTAACAATATCTCCTACCCCGCGACGACCTATTTTCCACCCTTTCAGTCCACTGTGAATAGGATTCAGCGCACGTTCTACCGTTACGTCTCACGTTGCCCTGGTATCCCAACCATTAAAAGGTTACCCTTAAGAAAAGAGCCTCTCTTATTCCATTTTTTACTTCTTGGATATTGCATTACCTATGAAGGACGTGTTACATCCGGTTTGAAATGTTTTTATTTTCATTATTATTTTTTCATAATTTACATTTAAAGAAAATACGATATGTCATAGGAATTAATAATGTTTAGCTATCTCCATTTACATAGCTGAATTAAATACTTCGTACACATATCGATAATAATTGATAGTATATTTAGTGAGCCTCTTTTTGTGAAATTCGGAGTACCCATAGGAAGTGTTCTGGGATATATGTATATTGTTCTTGATATATGTCGATCAGTTCTGTAATCTTTCTATCAGGGTTAAGATTATTAATTTTGCAGACGACACGGTTCTTCTGTTCGAAGGCAGAACATAGGATGATGTATTTTCAAAGGCAAACGAATGGATGGACTCAAGTTTATTAACTCTTAATTCCCAAAAACTAAATACAAAAACTCAAGCACCTACAAATAAATACAAAACACTGCAAACTTGTTCACCTATGCCTGACTGTAGTTGTGTTCCTTTGGAAAAGGGTCTATAATATAAAGGATCTTAGAGTTTTTATTGATCAGTTTCTTTGCTGGGAGGTCCATATTAACGCTTCGAGTACAAAAATCAGAAAACTGGGGTAGATATTCCGTATGATTCGAAATGTGCTCAGTGAAAATATTCTTAAAAGTATATACTTCGCCTTATGTCAGTCGGCACTTTCTTACGGGGTACCAATTTGGAAAGGATGCACCTTAACACAAAAACACATACTGCAGGTTTTCAAAAATATTATAAAAATAATTAAAAAACTTTATGCCCAGTATCCCACAGCGGAGCTTTTCAGGGAGTATCGGGTCTGAACATAACCAATTTACATTTCAAATCCATTCTCAAGCACTATCATCGAGAGGAGGGGAAGATGCAGACTCCGCAGAGACACATGATACGCATGGCAACTGATCAAATGTTCACCATCCCTGGAGTTAAAACATATTTTGCCCAAAGGCAATATGCCTATTTGGCTCCCATGACACAATGGAGTGCCGAATTCAATGAAGGCAAAAGGAGGAAAACAACTTAGACAGTCGATCGGAGCATAGTTGTTATTGCGACAGGAGTTTGAATATGTGAGCTTGGAAGAAGAATGACTTATAGCAAAGGTTTGTGTGAGCTTTTAAGTGTGGGATTTTATTGTGATTTTTTTATGATTATGTGCGGTATATTGTGAGATCTACGTTTTGGTCTGTCTAGAGTGAGGGGTTTGATTCGCGCGATGTATACATATCATACTCGTATGTAATTGAGTTTCACTGTTTGTCGGGTCGATGAGAATGTGCAACGGTGTTTTATATAATCAAAAATTGGAAGAAGTATCGATTTATATTTTCATGCTATACCATATGTCCTCAGTGAGATACATGCAAAAGCTTAGTTTACTGGAGGCATGACAAATAAAACGCAATATACCCAGATCCATTAAAATTGTGTGTCCAAATTGAATTACCTGTTATTTTTTTGCAAATTGTGTATATTTATTGTCATGTATAAAATAAATAAAATAAAATACCTGTAGCCTAATTGGTAAGACGACTGTCTTCCAACCTGGGGTTTGCGGATTTGATTCCTGCAGTTATCCATTTTTTTTTAAAAGGGTTCACGTATTTTTTAACTTAAAATCTTTTAAACATAGGTATATCTGGCTGATTTGAAGAGATTGCCACTTTATAATACAATAAATCGGGAAAATAATATTGCTGGATGAAATGAATCTAATTTTGAAAGAGAGCAAGATACCAACAATAATAGAGCATTCAATACGAGATAAATGCTGTGGAGATGCTTGCACCAAGATTTTTCTTGGGAATGTTATTGTATGAAAAATACCGAATGAAATAAAAACATGTATTAAACAGATATTTTAAGGTTTTAAGATGGGGAAGAATATAGCTTTGAGAGGGTTTGGACATGTGCAGATAATGGGTGAAAAAAATACTACGCGAGTATACAAGTCTCAAGTGCTAGATGTGCGTGACAGAAGTAGATAGAGGGCAACGTAATTGAATTAAGTGGTCTAGATTTTGAAAGTCGATACAGTGAGAAGTATAAATGAAATAAGATTATACATATGGAAAAGTATGAATGTGGAGGAGGTGAAAGTTCTGTGCTTGGAAAGAAAAGTTTGGAGATCTGTTTGGAGTATCTTTACGTATCCCGCAAGGGACACGCCGTGATGATATGTTGTATCTAGAAGAATCTGTAAATCTATAATATATGCATTCCTTACAAGGGAAATAGTATTATGATATTTTCATCCGCGCTATGACCCAGTAATAAGCATTCTTACTTAGCATTTGGGCATGTCCGGTTTGATTCTTGGTGGTTCTTAGACTGTGTAAAATTAGTAATACAGAGTGTTCCTTATACTCGGATAACGTTTGCATATTTAGGCGAAGCGTATACCTTAGTCGAGGTTTTTATTTTTAATTAATTCATTTGTATGATATTCTTCAACATATATGAAATCATCATACAGACATGTTGAAGCGCGGGGCGGGGAACAATATTGGGTTTGGCCCCTGCAATCAAGCATTTGAAGGTAAAAAATCACAGACCATCATCGTAAGTGCTTGAAACACTACCGTTCTTGGACTGACGCCAATATTCGCAAACGTCTAGCTCGAGTGAGTATTGTTACCAGACAAATTCTTTAATCAGACTGAGATAGACTAACTAACTAATTAGACCAACGAAATGTTAACTATGGTATACAGACTTGTGAAAATCAACGAATATTTTATTTGACTCTGTATTTTGGATACAATTACACTTAGTTAAAATATGTGTCTTATTTATTTAGTATAAGGTAGAATACTTTCTTCAATAGGATATTTGAAAATTGTTACAATTCTATAGTTTAAATAGAAGTTTTTAGTGGGTACGAATACAAATTCAACATGTTACAAAAAAGTTAATATTAACATGAACTCATACACAAAAAATAACAGATACAGTACGTGCAAACATACTACCTGCCATAAATATATTACAAACGTGTAACAGACCATGGCTAAAGCCTAAGGTCTAAAGCCGTAACATACTAAAAATTATCTGGAAAATATAAAAACAATAATATATTCGTATAATTCATTGTTTCAATACACAAAAAAAATCTTTCGAAATTTCAACAAATTTTTTTTTAAATCTTGGAAAGTTTGAGCGAAAACATTAACGAGAAGAAATAAAAACCACCAACGAAGACCACACCATGGTGCCGGATTTGACAAAAATGCTTCCTGAGACTCCCTCAAAAGCTTTTAAAACTATCTGTAAATATGTCCGAGACTATAGCATACTCATTATCTAATTATCTAATTGATATTATTTGGGTACGGGAGAATCCAACTTATATTTTAGATTAATATGTTGATTAATATATTAGGGACAATAAATATTTTTAATAATGGTTTGTACAAACTTAATGATTTATATTGAATTTAAATGGCTAAGAAGTAATTGTTCTAAATTTTTATTTCAACAATTTTATGTTTAATCAATAATATCTCCTTGGATAAGACGAAAGATAAGAAAACTATCAAAAAGTGGTATAATTAAGAAATAATTATTCAAGATACAAATTTAGGCAGTTGTATGTTCTATAATATGTTCAATCAATAATATCTCCTCGAATAAGACGAATGATAAAAAATATCAAAAAGTGGTGAGTTAAAACACACCACATTTTTTTAATACTCATTCAGCTCATCCACGAATTCAAAACATTCGTATGGTTTTATTTTCATTTTACCTCTCCCCCACATAAATTTTCAGTAAATTGAAATCTTGACACAAAACACCCTTGATGATTTTATGCCATATTTGTGAACACACTCACCGGAATCTTTTAGTGACGTAGCTCTTATTCACATGTATAAGAATTAATTTCTAAAACCTAACATAAACATTCTGATCTATGAAAGGCTTCGACTAAAAATTTAATCACCAATTTGAAATATTTAATACAAAAATATTTTTTTATTCCACTTATAACATTATTTCCCGCGACACGTGCTTTCATCTCATATATCGAGGCACTCTTCAGGTGGAATAATTCTGGTTTGTTACAGGAGCAATGCTTAGACCCAACTGGACATATTTTTTGATTATCGAAGCCACAATCTTTAATATGTCGGAAACACCAATTTTATTTAGGGAGATTATTTTCACTACTCCGACGTAGTTGCGTCAAAGGTTTATTTTGTTGCATTAGACGAACTCCAGGCCTTAAACCGCTTTTCTGAATATATTTACTACGTTGTGAGTCATTTTTTTCTCCCAAGAGGTCGAACCTTAAATCCATCGTCGCTACTATTCTTTTTACACTCAGCTGTGTTCCCACCAAATGAGGAGTCCTTTTGAGCAGTTCATTATTCGCAGTTCATTTAAGTAAAATCGTAGATAATGACTTTAAACGTCAATCATTAAAACATTTAAACTTTTCATAAAATTACAGAGATTTTTAATGTTCATTTTTAAATCAATTTTCAAAACAACATAAATTTTTTATCACATTCACTTTACAATTTAATTTTTTAATCCTTTGGATAAGTTATGTGTAAAGTAAATATAAGAAATTTGTATTTATTTTCTTCTAACATACATCAAATTGAATAACCACGTTTTATTTTTTTATCTCAAAATGTTAGAAAAATCATATGTTATTCAATAGGCTCAAAGACAACCTAGAAAAATTGAATTTCCTTGGAAAAATAAGTTTTTTGTAACAATCAAAATATTAAAAAAAAATGTTTTCATAAAGAAATAAAATAAACTCTCTTTACAAGTTTACAGTTGAAAGTGAATATATATTTATATGAACAATACACATATACACTACACTTACAGCCGAATATGCTATTATCTTAAAAACACTTGATTCATAAATTTGGACTATTGAATTGTTATAATCGATCATTCCACAGCCACCCCGAACAAAATGTATCGCACTGCACATTGTTTGTTTACTGTACAACCTAGTGGATTTATTACTGAGTGGAAAACAGAGGTTTAAACATGCCTTAAGTGGAAACCAGACGGACATATTTTTTAAAAATCTTGTTATCAGCGGAAATCAAACCCACCCCAACCCCAAGATCGGTAAATATCAATCTTTCCAACTAAGCCACAGATGTCATCAAACGTCAACTAATTTAAGGTGAAACTTAAAAATATAAAAAAACAGTGTGATAAATATATACGAGTATTGTACAAGAATATTAGCAGTTTTAAATTTCTCTCCATTTAAATGAATACTTTTAATTCCTTATGTTTTGTTAATATTGATACGTGCTTTTGTACAAACAATGCCATATTTATATTTAATTAAAATTTCTAAGCTAAGAACGTTCACCCCAATTGACCTTATGCCATATTGTTCGCAATTCCGAGGGTTTTCTAAAGGCTTAGATAATTATTTGGATAAAGCAGGCTCACGATACCAACGTGAAGTCTGTCTGATATTGAAACTATTGAACATCTCTTCTGTTTGGGCATCGGAAATTACAGTCTCGTTTTTCTGAACTCCTGATACGTGATCGGAATACTTGAACTTTTCATTCTCGAACTGTAATGAAACATGTGATCAAAAAACTTTTCTTTTTAGGTAGTATCTAATAATATTATCTGAAAGAAAGAAATATACAATTGTAGTACACATTATGTAACTACTCGTACAACATTTTCGAAACAATATTTTTTTAAGTTCATAATCGCTTTAAAATATTTATTAGGTTGGTGCATAATTAACGATCGTTTTACTGATGCCATTCGAATCTGTCAAATTGTTCGGGCGAAGTACTTGTTTTCAAAATTTCGTATTCTTCCACTGCCATTTTAAGAGTCTGATCATCGAAATCAGATAGATGCCCTCTTCTTTCCTCATCTTTAAGTTTGGATCGACAAATTTTAAACGGTTGAAATATTTTCGAACTAAACTTTCACCGATCGTTCCTTCACCAAAAAGTTTGTTGAGGTCGCGAAATGAATGTGCTGCAGTCCATTATTTTTCAAGTGTTAAAGCATAATATGACAAATATGAAAATGGTTATCAACATGCATTTTCACTACCAACATATTAAGGAATATATAAGAAAAAAAATTAAACAAAGTGACAAATTGGACAGATTCGAAGGATACTGGTAAAACGATCGTTAATTATGCAGCAACCTAATTAATATTGCATTTTACAAATATTTTTCGATGTAAAATTTCACAAAATGAATTCTACCCCCATTATGACACATAACGTTAATATTTTTTCTTTCCAAATGAATGATACCTTATTAAATTTATTTATTTTGTGCAACCGTACATCAGAATAAAAACATTGTTAAGATTATTTAAGGACATTAAAGGAGTATCATAAACGTTTACAAAATCTATAACCTGAAAGTATAAGAAGTTCGATTCGCATTTCGAACTAGTTTCAAAATGCAAATCGAACTCACGACGCCACAATGCTTTAGCAACATTATATGCAGTGTCGAAACAAATATTTCTAATTAACGTCCAATCAAAGAAACAACTTGTTCCGAATCGATCCAATAGGGTGGAGTATCACGACAGGAATTTTGCCGTTGCTGATACTGTAGTGTGAATTGGTCTGCATTGTTAGTGTTAGGCATATGGGCTTTTTGGAGGTTTTATCAAAATGTACAGGGTGCGTTTTATGTTCCAGGCCGATGGTTTTTTTTTAAGTAACTTTTAAATGAAACACAATTCTATAATTTATATTTAATTGATTTATTAAATGGTCTTTACCATTATGTATGAAATATAATGTAGGTCAAGTGGCCAGTTCTGGCCGTGGCGCAAACGCGAGCTCTTTCAAGCATATTTTTTCATAACATTCTCGCAGACTTCTGGTGTTATTTCAGAAATTTATTTTCGAATGTTGTTCTTAAGCATCGGGATTGTAGTTGGTTTGTTGATGTACACCTTACCCTTCAATTACCCTTATAGGAAATAATCGGGGGCAGTGAAATCATGGAACACAACATTTGCATCGTAACATGAGCTGCTTGTGATGTAGCACCGACCTGTTGGACCGGTAGGGTTATACCGTTATATGAAGTGGAATAAACAGTGTTTGATAAAACAAATGATAATGTCTTGTAACCTCCACAAAGTTAATAATGCCTTAACTATAAATAATGTTAAAAAAAAAAATTTAAATCACATGCGTCATTTTAAAAACCACCTGATGTCTTATAAATTTAAAAATATCTTTACTAATTAATTTTCATACTTAACCATGACTGACTTCTCGAGGGAACGTATTCTCTGCAGATCCTTGGCAAGTTACGTCGGCAAATCAGCCCGGTGATGTCAGCAGTTAAGTTTGTTTGCTGTTCAAACTGTCGAACACATCATCGGGCTTGAGTGGCTTGAAAAGCGATATGCAACCATTTTACGTCACTCTCTGCGTGTTAATTACAAAGCTACAATATTAAATTATACTTCTGTTGCACATACACATGTGTACAGTACAATATTTGTTTACACTTGTGTGGCACATAGAGTATAGCATAAAACTATTCATCTGTTGAACAAATAGCACAGTTTGTATTACACTTATGTGGCACATACAACACAACCTTGAATATTTATTTCCATCTAGCAATAGATAGATAGCTAGAAAGTAATCCCTCATAATCAAGAATAATTGTAAGCCATCCTGCGGAGGGATGATACTTGTGCGTATCTATTATATGCAAACTGTTGTACTTCAGCGAGCACACGGTCTTAAGAGATCAAATGTCAAGTTCTGAAAACAAGGACATCAAAGTTCTAAGACGATCGGCAGGTTTGATTTTTTGCAGCCTTTCGGTTGACAGAGTTTACATGGCGCTATTTTAGCGTTGTTTAATAGCGCTATGAGAAATTATAATAAGTTACAAAAAACAGAAATTCAGATTCCAGTCCGGAAGTAAATCCGCCAGGAATTAAACCTAGGGCGTTCGCTTGATTAGTGTGAATGTTCACATTAGTAGAGCAAGTAGCAATATTTTTTTGTTTGATTTGAAGAATCTTTGGGATACCATTTGGAAAAACCAACTTATAGCTATTATAGCATTTTTATCTTCTTAATTTATGTCACAATATTACGGGCTCCGGAGCCAACTGTCTAGCGAATAGAATACGTTTTATTAATTCTTGGTATCCTAGTTTTAGACATACTTTCAAACATCATTCCATCTGAATTAATTAAGAGTCGTTTCCTGACTGTCTTTTGGAAATTTAAAAAGAACGTAGATGTATGTAAATGTTTAACATAATTTAAAATAACATTATGCACTTCGCGGTAATACAATTGTTTATAAAAACCACATAGTAATATTAACCTTTGATGCTATTATTTATCAGTAACATTTTTTTAATTTGTAAAGCTTAAGCAAATTATACATTCCACGCTTTGAATACATTAGCTTTTTTGTTACAAAAATGGCAGTAGAAACATGTTTTATATAACTTGCGTCAAAAGACATGGCGCAATGAATAAAGATTTAACATAACATAATGGAGAAAGTCTACTGTAATTTTTTTAAGAACATTATATTTAAGAAAATTAAAAACATAGTGTTTTATTATTTAGTCTAAACATGTATTTTCTTAAAAATATATGTCATTAATATTTCATTTATTAAAGTTTTTAAATTTATTGCACTTAGTAAATGACTTTTCATGTACCGAAAATTTCCACATGCCAACCAGATAAAGATCCAACTTTAATGCTGTTAAATGACTTTATTTACCAGAAACTTCTACATGCTAGCCAAATAAAAATTATAAAATAACTTTAATGCTGTTAAAACAAAACAATTATTTTAATATAAACAAAACAAAAAATCTGAACAAAAGGGTCAGATCGATAATTCAGGCTGTGTAGATGATAAATCAGCAGGGGATAGTTAAGAAGTCATACTAGAAATATAGCAATCCGAGAACCCTTAAACACGGAATCAATTCTTATCAATTCAGAGTTCTTGTCGATAAAATGAGAGAGAAAAAAATATTACAATTTTAGCCAGAGCAGCAGTAAAAAGACTATTAGATCTGCCCAGAAGGAATCAAAACATACAAGTGGAGTGGTAGTCTAAGAAAAAGCTGGAACTAAACTGGATGGAGTAGGTCAGAGATCTTCACAGATGAAGCTGCAAGCAAGAAAAGAAAAGGAGTAAACAGTGATGACGATGCAAAGTGAAACAAAATATCATGAAAATACACAAAGGAAAATGTGACTAAGTTGGGACTTAATAATTTATTGGCACTTAATCGCTAATTTGAAATACTAGAATAAAATGATTTCCGATCTTTTATGATGGTTTAAGGTGAAGCTCTCATCTAATATACGTATATACAGATTGTAGGACCTGAAACAGTGATATGAATTGAAATATCATTTTTTAACAAGGTGTCTACTTTTGACTACCCGAGACTTTCGGGAAGATATTCAAAGAACTATAAACGTAACATTATGCCCTGCCCCTTTTGGTGTAAACAGATTGATTTAATCTTTACGTCTTTCTATCAACAAACTAAGCATTTGTCTCTTCCACAATCGTCTCGTCTCGTATCCTATGCTCATACTTCTTGTATTTTCCTTAGTTAAAACTGTATTATTCTTAATTTGGTCTATATTTTCTTCGCTTTACATTCATTTCTGATACTCGTACATCTTTGATTTTTTAGTATTTGGCAACTTCATATGACCAATCCATCTCAAAATATTAACTGTACTTTTAACGTTCGTCTTTTTGGCAAGCAGTTCTCCTGTTTTTTATCATTGCATACTCAAATATAAATTGCAACACCTGATATTTTTAATAAATCATGCATTTCGACCACATTTTTTCTCACAGCAACACGCCTTTCAATAACTTTCTCTATTTTATTGTACAATATCTAGTAAACATACTTTCCTGATTGCATTTTTTTCAATATGCTCTCGTCTTTCATTATTCCCCCTTGCATTGCTCACTCATATGATGTGTTAAAAAAAACAAAACCATGAAAGGTAGGATCATAAGTCCTATTAAAGGGGACACTTTTTTTTCCTTTTAACGTTAATCCTTCTTTTTAACCCTCTCACGAAGTATTTCGGCATTATTTCTGAGACACATTGGTTGAAAATCACTGGTCTTATGCTAGCGCCTCGTTTTTCTCAGCTCCCAATACGTGATAAGAAAAAGTTTGACAGTTGGAGGCGCTGTTTATCGCTTGAAGTTATCCTTAGAAAATTCTATCCAATTTATCAAAGTCCCCTAAGAATGTATTTTCCTTATTTTAGTATATCTATATATAATATTGAAGGATGTACTACTTTTAATCTTAAAAATATATATAATACTTTGAAACAAAAAAATATGGTTATATTTGTTACATAATAATCAAAATCACAGTAGAGGAGGTGAAATCTACGTCGTGATCTGCCTTCTCAATTGGAAAATGGCGTGATATATTTCTTATTCTTCTGTACGGTACACTTCCGTCCTCTCGTGTAGCTCATGACTGAGCATCGTGACTCCCATGATAGCCTTCGACGACTCATCCCTGCACTCCGCGGCTCACCAGTTGTGGTAGTCCAGTTGCGTATCTCACTTGGTTAGTTTAACGCATTAGGATTCTTCCTCTTGTGCGTCGTCCTTCCACGCCTCCAGTAACCATCGAGAATCAACCCCGAAATCCCTGGATGGAAGTACCAACAATATGTTACGAACAAATGCGGTAAAACATTCAAAGGATTAGTAAAATATCCAAAGGCAGAACTTTGTACTTCTACAGGACTTTTGCCGTTGATGGTTCTGTGGCGCGAAGTGATCTGATCCTACCTCAAAGTGTTAGAGATACGAGTGACGTATGCTGCTTTAGGAAGCTTTCTTGGGAGGTTTATTAATTTTTTTATTATATATAAACACTAGACAAAAACACTTAACTTTATTTGAAATATGTTACTATCACATATCAGAAAATCAACAAAGGTTTCTTTGTAGTTCATCTTCCCTTGGTAAGTTTTCTACGGTTTTCTAAGTATGTATGTTTTTTAATCACATGCAGATATGAGCAGGTTTGTAGTCTAACAACCGCAACTACCACCTTCATATCCTTACCTTCTACATGTTTTATGATATTTTTAATCTTTCAATAAATAACAGTAGGTTCAAATCCTGAGTTGCCCTTCAGAAGAATCTGCTCTCTACATGGCGTTATATAAATTGTCTTTTAATAATTATTTTACTGTGGAAAGATATAGAGCAAGCTATGTGAAAAGATAAGCGGAACAATATCCCCCTATAAAGCAAAACATCTAAAACCCGCATACAGTCACCTTTTGGAAGACTCATGAAAAATGTTCAGTTTGGAATCAGCACCCTATAACAAACAATTCTACAAAAACCCCGACACAGGTGTTAAACCAGAGGAAGAAAAACACTGTATCAAGATATGTATTTTCACTAAACGTACGATTTCCGCGACCTAGTTAGTAAGACGCTAGATTTCAGTAGATGAACTGGCTTCGAGTTCCAATAGTACCCAAAAAAATAAAAATTAAAAAATTTCAGTCTGGCAACAATACTTACACGTGTGGTAGTAAAATGCGACACATGTGATGACAAATTGCGAGTTTCGTGCCTACTCTAGAAGTTCTTAAACGATGCTCGATAAGTAGAGCTGACGACAAGGTTTTTGAAATATTTCGTCATTGATTCTTTCAACGTGACCGAACAGATCAATTTTGATGCTTCTTTCTCATCTTAAGTGCTGAAATTCTTTCAATTTGCTTTTTTTTAATATACTTATTTCTCGTTCTGTTATTCATTGTCATAAATCTGCCATACAAGTTTTTCTTAAATACTGAAAATGATTTTTGTGACAAATTAGTCTCTTAACAGTCTTGTTCTTTGAGAGTTTTATATGAGAGACAATATTCATTCAATTTGCAAAATTTAATGTCAAAATAATATTAAATGTTATGTTTCTTCTTTGTGTGATTTTTTTCACGTACCATATATATCGATTGTCAAAAATCTTCAAGTTTAATCAGCTGAAGCTTTATGTTATCTAAAAGATATTTTTTCCCACTAATTTCATTTGATAAATTAACAGTGATGACACAAATAAATTGACTTTGGGCGAATTTCCTATAAAAAAACTCTAAAAATACAATTAAGAAAGTCCAATTTTTTTTTTTAAGAATTTAAATAAGGTTTTATGTATGTTATATCATGGTATATAAAAATAAGTTGTGAAAAACAAATAATTTAATCAACAAGTAAAGTGATTTTTTTTCTAAGAAAAACTAAATAATGTTTCACTTTGAAAATATATATAGAGCTACATTCAATCTCACTTGATGAGTTGATTAAATTTTGATTGACAAAAAGCTTTGAAAACAAATTTATTTCGTTATATTTTCTCATAATACGTGGGTGTATTATCATTTCTGATCGCTTTCGTTCATTATAAAGGGATTTTGAATATTGATTTAAAAATCTCGCTTTTGTAAGTACAGAAAGGTTGAAAAAAAAAACAATCTATTGAAATAAAAATTAAATTTTCAGTGAAAAGGAATTAATTATTCAGATAAATTCTTTAAGATAAACATTTTAAAACAATTCTCATGATTTCACTAGTGACCAAATGTAAACAAAATCAACGTTCGTATGACGCCTGTCGTCCAGCCCGGGTTCGAGTTCGTGCAGTTCGTATGACGCCTGTCGTCCAGTCCGGGTTCGAGTTCGTGCAGCTCGTATGACGCCTGTCGTCCAGCCCGGGTTCGAGTTCGTGCAGTTCGATTCTCGTTAGTATTTTATTTATTTTAAAAATTACTTCAGGCTGGTTTTCACTTCAGCTTTTAATATATTTTGGTTGGTTGTAAGAGATTTCTACTAAGCAACAAACCCACCAAACGGTACTGTTTACAACTAAAGATAAATGAAATATATAACCACATAATTTTCATTTGGATAAAATATTGTAGAAATAATTGAACAATATAAAACCGATTGTTCTTGCGTCCGTATGTAAAATTAGGTCTTGTCATAGTTGTGGTACAAAAGTTAATGTTTAATTAATGTCATATTGAGAACATTTTATTCTTTCAAATTTTATTGGAAACACCTGTCACTCTATGATATGATAATTAGTATGATTGCAAAAAGAGCTGGAGATACTAGATTAAAGTATAAAAGACTTATTATCATGGAAAAAAATGATAAGATGGCTGCAAAAAGAGCTGTAGACGCGAAATGGTAGAGACGATCGTGTCAATCACAACGAACAAGCGAGACTCGAGAGAAGTAGAAACACGATAACATAAAGCACTACAAAGATGAGCACCGCGTCATATTAGGAAACAAACTACTTCCGTCATCATTGATAGGTTATTTTTACTTAAAAAGTACGAAAATAGAATTACTTCAGTAAACTCGTATAATATTTAGTACACTTCGACTGTCTAAATCCTGAGTTTTCAACTATTCAATAGCAGCAGTGTTGCCCGATTTTTTTTCGAAATAACACCATTGACGACATCTGTATCACAGCCGTTAAGCTAGTTAACTTCTATTGGGGGGTTTCAATTCGATTCTCGATTCTAATTAATAAAAAGGATTCCATTCTAACAAAAACGTTTGCCTGCAAACAATATTCGAACACACGAAGCGGTATTGCCAACACGTTCAATAACAAACCGCGAGATTCTGAACTTAAAGATCTAATTACTGGAACCAAAGGCAAAGTTATCTTCCAGCAATATATCCAAAGTGTACTATACAAAAAAGAACATTCATCGGGAATATGTTCCATGGTCTGCTGTGGAGCGCGAGAGTTTAAGTTGGATTATTTTGTTAATCCATATTTATGGAGCATGTATGCATATCTACTGTGCACGATCCGTATATGGTTTGACTCACCCCAAACGTTCTAGGGAGATTGAATCCCAGTACTTTCTTTGATTAATCATCATTGAGTTTAAATCCATATTGTTGATTCTTTATCTATACTTGACACCAATTCATCTTGATATCAATTTGAAATACCTCTATCAATAGCTGGGGCATGGAGGTTTCCGAAGCCGCAAACATATCGGTGGATTATCCTGAAGTTATTGGAAGAACGGAGAGTTTCCATATTTGCAGAGATTTTCCATACGATTTAACCAATCTCTCCTTACCGACAAACAAGGCAACCCTCTTATCAACTAAACCACGGAGGTAGTCTTTTAAGGAAAAAGGATTCAAAATAAACTTTATATTGATTTTTTTTAAATATGCAATCCACCCAAACTTGGATTATTTGTGCCACCAAATTAAAAACATTATGAAATTATATGAGTCAATATAAAAAAAACTATTTTGAAAAATGACAAATTTAGATAATTCAAAGTTTCAACTGGTTAAGCATTAAAAAATTAACAATCATTCTATAAATGGAAAAGTTCCTCGAAGAAAGAAGAAACGCAACCTTCATTGGACGCGGTAAAGATATGTATTTTAGCACACAAAACCAGTCTTGCAAAGGACAACCGATAAATGCACGGTCTTGTTGATTTCTTATTGTCAAGAAATTTTTGATCAACACTGATAAAAAATTATTGCATAAATTTTAAATGTTTAAATATCTCGTCTTTTTATTAACATTCAATTCAATCATACTGAATGCAATGTACCATTTATTTTTCCAGTTTTCGTTTCTAACTGATTTTTTTCTAATACAAAACATATATGGATTTTTGCCTCCAATGCCCACGCATTTTTTGTTATATAATACATAAAATAAAACCAATTGATTATCAAGAATAAAGATGGCCGATCTTAAAATCTCTTTTTTTTCCATGTGGTACTTATGGCTTTGATGTTTACCTACCCCTGATGTAAACTGGGTAAGTAGCCTTCGATAGCGTTTGTTATATTTTATGTCTACTAAACATTTGAGAAGATTCGGCAACTATACCAAAGGGGCTCGTTTCCGTATACCCTTACTTATCAATTCCGCAGGATAAATACATTGGGAATGTGATAAAAAAATATTTCTTTCGATAGTTACCACAGCACATTCGTATTTCTTATTTCAAAGTCGAAAATAAATTGTTTCGAAAACTAAGGAAAATAAATCTAAATTCTAAAAAAAAATGTTTTTTATTTTTTACATACTTCTTCCAGTTTTCAAAGTTATGCATGAAAAATAATAGCAGCATAAATTTATAATGGAAAACGTACAAAAAATCAAAGGCTGAACGTGAATAGAAGTTATGGAGGAGTACGCCGAATAGAGTAGAATAAACGACCTCCGTAGCCTAGTACTTTAGACGCTTTTATTCCACCGCGAGTTTTTCGGGTTCGATTCTCCTTGGTTATCAAATTTAATAATCAAAAGTTTCGATCTCATTTTTTACTTAAGGCTTATTAAACACATTCCTGATTGGCTAGAAGAAATTGTCAAATGGCAAAAAACCCGCCAGATTGTACTTTATACAATGAAAACGCGTAATACAATAAAATAAAACATTAAATTAAAAAAAATGTTACCTACGTATAACATATGACGACCTCCGTAATTGAGTTTTGGCTAAGGCCACACCAAAGTACTTCGCTAGGTGCTAGGTGACTAATACACTAGGTGACTTCATGCTTGGCCACACCAAAGTGCTCCGCACAAATTGCTCCGCATTTGGCATTTGGGAATGGTTGAGTCAACAAACAATGCCACTCTCAAAACTAACCAATTTCATTACAACTTACCATCTTTATTTACTTCCTGTGCAACTTCATTCCAAAGTGATTTTATTAAAGGTACATTTTTGTATAATTTGCTCGATGGGTTCCATAAAGGCTCCCTTTTATACACAGATGTTAAAAAAACTTCCGCCATCTTGTAAAATCACTTGGTGACACAATAAAATTAACCAACACGTCTGTTCGCTAGGAAACTCATTAGGTGACTAATCGTCATGTAGCGTGGCGTGCAGTGTGGCCATTACGATAGTATGCGGTGCGTTGGTTCGCTAGGATATGCCTAGCTCGCAGCGTAGCTCTAAGCACCAAGCGAGACTTCTACCTGTGTGTCGAGGCCTTAGTAAGACTACAAATCAACTCGGGTGTTGATTACCGATGGAAACCATTTTTTTTTTAAAGAATTCCGGTCTGATTTTTTTATCTTTCTAGATATTTGGAAAAGATTGTCAAATGACAATAAGCCATCCAGGTTATTTTATATACAAAGAACGTGTAATACAATACAATGTTGATATTGATTGAATATAAAAATAATATTAAAAAAACAACCATTGACATGAAAAGAGTCTAAATAAATACATTCGGATAAGTAAGACTTCAAAAAATCCAAAATATTTAATGTTAATAGAAAATTTTGTAATTTGAAAAGTTGATAGACTTACGAAAGTAAGTCCGACCTACCTTTCCGTTATAAACACAAACTTCCGAAGCATCATCGTTACTTGACTAGTCTACCTACAGTATTAACAGGGAGGACCAAGGTCTGAGTGAATGTGATAAAATGCAGTAAAATGTGATAAAATGCGGGTGGACATGTACGTGTTAAATAATTAATATTAAAATAATAAGTTGTAATTTTTTTATCAAGTTATAAGTTAGTACGTGGGTGTTAACTTTTTCTAAGAAATCAAACTTTAAGGTTATTAAAAATAATATTACATGTAGAAAATTAAAGTGAAGTAACTTCAAAGTAATAATATGTGAATTAGATAAGTTCTAAAGATTTGAATTTGTGCATAGATACAGATAGCCTTTAGGAAATATTTGTGTTATAGATTACTTTATTTAACAAAAAAAACCTTAAGATATTAATATAATAACTAATGATACAGCAAAAAGTTTTTCAAACTCATAAAACTACCTGATCTTTTATGTGCTTTTGAAATAAAGTTTTCATTTCGATTTACCAAAATTCATTTTTTTGAACACGCAAGTTGTTTAAGCAGTTGATATATTCGTAGAATTTTTCAAATAATAATTATAAAGGGAAAAAAATTACGCAGGGACTCGATTAGATATGGGATTAATGCCTGGGTAGGAAGAAATTCTCTTGACAAGGAAATATCCGAAATTGAACGGGTCTTGGAGTTGAATACATCTTTCAGTGGGGGTGGATGTATGGGAAAAGTAATAGATGACATCAATTGTCACTGATGATGGAAACTAACGCTATCAAAAAGAGAGAAGGAGAAACTTCCAACATTCTCATATATATTAAATTTAATATTTATCAGTAAATACATTACACTAAAAAAATTAAAAATAAATCGAATCTAAAGCAACTTTTCCGTTTTAAACATGGGTTTGGGTTTTAACGTGGATTTTAATATGGATGGTACAGGAGAGGGGGAGAGGAGTAGTCGCTAATAAGGGAAGGGGAGCAGGTAGGCGTCAAAAAGATGGCTTTTGAACGGGAAACATATTTATCAAAGGACTATTTTTAAAATAAATTGGTTGTATATAATGTTGAGATTTAATTTGACCCTTTTTTTTAATTTTCGAGATTAAAAAAAGCGTTAAATTAAGTCTCAAAATTGTAAACAACCAAGTTAATTTCAAAAATAGTCCTTTGCTAAATATGTTTCCCGTTCAAAAGCAATCCTTTTGACCTCTACCTACTCCCCTCCTCCTCTCCTGTACCTATTACAACTAGAAAAAAATTAAGCCATACTTAAGTTCGTCTTCACCTGACGAGGAAGACGTAGGTCTTTGAAAACGGTAGAGAACTCAAATAAAACAGTGGTGAATACAGAAAAAAAGTATTTCATTAATTTTATAAAAAAGGCATCACCTTATATTTACCTTTATATTTTAATTCTTTAATTTCAAGACACGAATAAATACTCTGTAACTCTCTCTCTATTTTTGGTACAAATAGGAACTTCAATATTTTATAATTACTTTTTGTTTACGTCATCTTACTTTGAAACATTAAATGAAAATCTAAAATGTTAGGCAGGAAAGTAATTTTCTCTCTTGTTCCTAGGCCAACCAAAACTTATTTCGTTAATTCGCGAAAAATCTTCTTTAAAATCATTCGAAGCATTTGTAGTCAGTGTTTGTAATTCAATGATTTAAGGTCCAAATAGCAAGCTATACATACATTTCGGCAAAGTCGTCTATTCCGCACTTCAAAGGGAAGTATTATATTATAAGTAGTTAATCAAAATCTTGTAAAACGGGCGTCGAATACAGCCTATTACATAGGAGGGAAAATTTACCTTTCAATTTTTTTATCAATAGTCTTAAAACTGTAAATGTAAACCTTCAACAAAATTATTATTTATTTCTCCACTTTTTCCAAAAAGTTTTTGCAACTACGAGGAAAGACGGAATAATTCACAGCTTTAAAAAATAAGTACTAGCCGGTCTCGATTTGCCTATATTTGCCAAATTGCTATCGATAATATGAATCTTGCAAACGTTTTATCGAACGAACAAAAACGATTTCGTGTCCGAACTTCATGTTTTAGTTTTGACTCTAGTTAACACCAATCTTGACCAGTTCTTGGCCCGATTTGTGATTATAATTTAAACCTGTATCCGTCATTACCAAAGAGAGTTAAAATAAAAAGTCTAAAATGTGGCGGCATAGCGGTTCACTACCTCCGAAGAAATGTGGCTGCATAGCGGTTCACTACCTCCGAAGAAAGTCAAGTCAATTAATTATACCAGCTGGCAAGTTGAGTGTCAGCTTTTTTATATTTTAAGGATATTATCATGATTGGCCATTTGAATAAGGAGAAAACAATGAAAAGGCATTATTACGCTACCCGTTTAACCCAATTGAGGAAAGAAATCAAGGAAAAGGCACTGCTAATAAAAGGCATAATCTTTCACTAGAACAATGTGTCAGTTCACACAGAGGCAGTTGCAATAACCACTTTCTTTTGATCAGCCATCTTCTTTTGATCAGCTAGGCTTTCAATTGATCAGCCATCCACCTAAATCATCAGAACAGGCATCGTCAGACTTCTGTATTACACTTCCGCTTTATAATCTACAACCGGGAGGGCTTTTTGCAACTAAGTAATATCTTCCGAACAACCAGAAAAGTATAAAAGAAGCCTTAAGGAAAACCAGACTGGAATCTTTTTTTTTAAATCTGAGTTCCAACGAGAATTGAAGGCGCAACTTCCGGGCTGGGAGAGAATTGTCTTATCAACTAGGCCACGGAGGTCGTCTTTTACGAAGGTAGACTTCCAACTTTACTTTAAACATCATCTCAGTAGGGAAAACACTCGAACGATGCTTTCATAGTAGTCATGGTGAAGTATTTTCAAGATTTTGTCAAATTCGTCTATAAAATTGGGATACCTATCGGCTAAAAATTCAGCACCGTTGGAAAAATTCGTTCAGTTTCAAGTACAATATGTTTTATTGAAAATTAAAAATATTTTCGACCATACTAAAATGCTTTTTATCATCGGGGGGCTTTTTATCATTTTTTCGGCTAACTTATTGTTCTAAGATTAGTTTTTACATTTGACTCAAACCGGAGTTCAATCAATCTTATTCTGAATAATTTCAAAACAAATTAAGCTCAAAAATAAACAACCAAAAATATTACTTGAAAAGTACCGGGAAAAACTCTTACCGAATTTTATAAAACCGAGAACACACTGTATGGTGAAAAAAGCTGTATCACAAATAGTCAGAAAAATAAACTATAGATCTCACTTAGAGAATCCATCTAGATCGTGCTTGTCATATTTCACGTATTTTGAGTGATAAATCTTATAATTCTAACTTGTCTGTCGACTGATGCCGTTATTTATGATGAGCGAGTATCGAAGCGTTAAGGGGATATATTGGAATACTTTTCATTCAAAATGTTATTTAACTCTATATTTCAAAAAATATATTATTTTTCGACGCCTATATTCTAATTGCATTCTTGTTACAAAGATTGCATTCTTGCGTCTCAGTTTTATTACCGTTTAGTATGGGACTATTTTCTTCTATGGACTGTTATAACACCTCAATTTACTGTTTTATTGTTATTTAACATACACTCAAATATGAATAAAAAAAAATAAACAGCTAGATATATTTTTTTATTAAAATCATATCGTGGTTTTCAGATAAAATTAAAAAAGGCTTGTATTTCTTACCATTATTAGTACGTGATAAGAGTCAGCAATCTTTAGATTAGAGTTTAGCGTGTTTTTAACAATTAAGAAATGTTATAAATAAATAATAAATAAATAAATATAGGTTTACTGATAGCAACATATTATGAACATATTTAAATACATTCCAAAATCACACATATGTCTCAAGACAAATAGCAGAAAATACATTGAAAAGATAAGCGATCTCATCTCATAACATTCCCCCCCCCCCATGCTGAGATACATACAACTAATGTAGGACGAGCCCAGCAGCGGGGACACCAGATGTGTTTCAGCCCACACCCGTTTACATGTGATTAAGAAAATAAATAAAAAGTACTCACAAATACTACCTCAGATTAACTCAAATAAATTAATATAGATTCTTTGACAGCAACATAGTGTGGTTTTTTTTTTAATAGATATAACCGAAATCATAGATATCCTTATACCCTCGAACACTAGGCGGAAAAAGTGGCAGTGTCGTTCGAGGGGAGTAGCATAGTGCGGGGTTCGAACCGTTTTACCGCGCGGCCATGCACCCACATACATAAATATAAGTATATTCCGAAATCATACATATATCTCAAAATAAACTGCAGAAAATACATTTAAGAGAGAACCCACTAAAAGGTCCAAGCTCATCTCACAACATACCCCCCCGGCTAAAAGGCTATCCACATATTTTTTTTTATTTCTCATTAGTTTTACTAAAAGAAAAATGACTACTCTATAGGTATATCGTCTGTTGATTATCAAGGAATTTCCTTCCTAATCGTCTTTTTGCTATGGAGAAATGGATTCCGTGTTCTTGAATGATATCTTGTGTATCGATAAATACAATCTAGCCATCGGTAATTTTGTATTTCATCTCATATATAAGAGTACCATATTTTATGATCATTTTGAATATGTTATATTATAAAAAGCTTTTCAACAGAAACTATGTATATTTTATTTTATTTGACAGTCCAAAGCAATTGTTTAGTGAAACAACTGCCATTTTTTAATAAAAATATCAAAATTGTTAAATTTGATTTTCCTAAAATTATTTCAGGTATATTCTAAGGTGAATTATAAGTAGGTTAAGAGCAAAATTTAGTTTTTTTTTATTATTTCATCTGTATGACTGTATTCACTCGCACTATGAATAATCATTGTGTTTTGTAAAAGTCGTGAAAGGTTGAAAATAATCGTAAATGAATAAGTAAATTAGAGTTTTAGGTTTTAAAGTTAAAATTTTAGAACGATGATTTTAAGTGAGGGGTGCAATTGACGAAGCGTGTCAACAACATTTTTTTTTTCAATGTTTCATGAAATTCGTTTGAAAATGTTGAATTTGTCAAAACAAAATTCTTTCCTCCTCTAATTATGCATATATTTTAAATAATTTCCGCTCGGAGCCCGCAACACGGAAACGGATTTATGTTGGCAAATTAATCTTCTTGCCATGTTTAACCAAAACTATCTCGACTTAGTGATTTTAAGATGGGGGACTTTTCCTTTTTTCCAGCGTGTGAACTTTATTTTTATCAGCCATTTTGACACATTCGAATTGGAAATTCCAATTTAAGGATACCTCTTTTGAATTTCTAACATCGTCTTGACAGATGCTTTTGTTAGAAAGATCCCCAGGCGAAGAGATCAGTAATCTAGTTACGGTATTGAAATCTCCAGCGATATCAATTTATATGAATTCTGAATAAAAATATGAACACGTTCATCTTCTTTTGAACATAAAACGTTTTTGTTCGAGTATTTTTGCGAAAATTTATACGAATTTTTCTTCAAATCTTACAATTTATGAAAAATAATTCAGCTTTTACCAGGAGATAATTTTGTTAAAATGAATTGTATTGTGTATTTTTTTGCTTAAATTTAAATATATGAATTAAGATTTTTTATCGAAATATTGATTTATTTTATAGAAAATAAATACTGCATTATAAAACTTCATCACACAACTCGGCGGTTTATTCGGTACAATTATGGAACAAAATTCAAAACATCAGTGTGAACTAAAATATGAACTATTTTTAAGGCCCTACAGTATTTTAAAAAATATATTGTTTTATTTTTCTCGATCCTTACCCCTATCGTTAATTTTTATTTTTTATTCAAATGAAGTCAAGCAATTATTTCCATATTTGACAAAAAAATAAATAATAAACAGATCTAAAGCTAGTTGGTTGGCTGGAAGAAACTTCTACATATTCGTAGCTTTAAATCCTCCATTTGTATTCTACTGTACATAAAAAAAAAACTATAAATCATGTAATTTTCTAGAATAGTTAAATGTATTTTCTTAATAACTAAATTTAGCTCTTTAAACTATTATGTAAAAAAAAACTGATAAGGTAATTTTTATAACCTATTTGTATATGTTTTCCTTTTACGTGATCCTTGAATCGAATATATCTCTCAAAATTTAAACCCATACTTATAGATTTATACGTATTCCATTCAATACAAATAATTCTTGCATTGATATGTCAAACAAAATAATTAGTTAGAGCAAAACAAAAATCAAATAGCTACAACATATATTACAATAACCACACATAAAAAAGGAGCAAAAACATGCTAATGCTAAACAAGATACAATTAATTCAGATCAGTGCTCTTCAACCTTTGAATACTTAGCGCCCATTTTCGTATGTTTTGTGAGGGTAAAATTTTCCTTACCACCCATTAATATTTAAATTGAAAGTAAGTTACACACCCTCCATAAAATTATAAAATAAATTAAAATTACCCTTAATTTAATGAGATCCTTGAACCTGATGCTGAGAAGCTAAGTGTTGAATATCTTGTTCGATGTTCGTAATGAACAAGCAATGGTCTCCTCTTTCTGTGATTTTTAGACAGTTTTTCTGTTTTGTGACAATTTTATATCAATACTAAACCACTAGACGTGAGGTAGAGAAAAACAGTTGATTATAAATCTTTTACCACATATTTTGATATAAGACAAGCATTTTCATCATTTATTAGGGTTTTTTGTATCTAATATTATTGAAATTCGATTTACTCTCTTTATATTTGATAACATTGATAAACGACAATTTATTTAGCGTCATTAAGAAAGTTTATTCTATTGAGAAAGCGCACGTAGCTTTAAGTTCTAATAGTTCTTCTTGGCGTGTTACATCAGCCGCAGAAACATTTATAATAAAGTGATTCATCATCCAGTCATAAACCTTCAAGTTTATAATATCACTAAATCATGTGTCGATATTCAATTTAAGTTCATTGAGATGACTACTGAAACTCATGAAATTCCCTCTTAAAGACAACAAAAAAAATGATAACGTTTTTCGTTAAATAATTATACAACATTTTTACAAAGGATAAACGTTATATTAAATTAGCTCCTTAAAGCTGACAATTTTATTTATTGATTTAAAAAAAAATGCCTGACTAATATAATGCACCATGCTTTACTTTTCTGTTTTTAATTTATGACCGGGACCATCCCCATTTTTACTTTCAATGCTGCACAATGAATATTCAAAAAGTTTGGCACTTCTTCCTTCAAATAAACAACAACACTACGATAGCGATCTGTCATTGATGGTGCACCATCAATAGCTCATTCGACAATATTTTTCAACATATTCGCAATTTATATTTTAATGTCTTAAACGTTTAAAATACACGCTTCAAATACTTTTCCCTAAAACGAAAGTAACTTTTTCTTTTTACATATATTCTCTCACAAATAAAATTTTATATATATTTGGAAGTTTTTATTAGAGCGTCTAATTATTCCGCCACCCACCTGACAGCTCACTAGTGGGCGGTACCGCCCAGGTTGAAGAGCACTGATTTAGATCATTGTTTTTATTAAGTCATTTGAAAACTCTCCTAAGTTTAAAATATTAACAATAAAATTAATTTATCTTATTTTCAATAACCACCACATGCATTTTAAAAGAGCTATTCACCCAACTTGGGTGTTTCCAGTCAGTGAGCAATTTTGAGTTATTTGATTAAGTTCATTAAGAATACAAGTTTCTCAATTTAAGAATCCTGCATGAAGATATTAATAAAGCTTTAGAAATTTTTAATCATAAAGTATAGTATTTTCAATATATTTAGAATTTGCATCAGTTTTACTAGCAAAATGACGAGAACAAAATCCAATTAATGGCAACCCAAAATGACAGAATGATAGTTAATAGGATTAATTGTGAAATATGTAAATACTTGTGATTAAGAATTGATTATTTAAAATGTGTATGACAGGTGAGTTTGTTAACTTTATACGAGTATATATTGAGCCACAGCGTATTTAAAATCACATTAATATTTTTAAAACATTTCGAATTCGGTTTGATGTGAATGTAGGTTGTGAGTAAAAAAAATGTGGGTATTTTAATGAATTTACACCAACGTTTTTTTTTTGCTAAGAGTTGACAAATTTCATAAACGGCTACAATTCGGAGTTGTTGGATTACTTATAGGTGAATTTAGCGGTCAGCTGTGTCAGAGGATGTAAACATTTAAAAAAAATCTTACTTGTTAAGTCTTATTGCAAGACTCACAATAAGAAAAACAAAAATAGCATTTTTGATTTACAGGATTGAATACTTGCCATTCAACTTAATGAAAACATAGGATGATTTAAGAAATAAATTTTAAAACTGTTTTTCTTAGCCTTTTAACGGGAAAATCACTTTGCATAGTAAAATTGATCAACACAGTGAATAGTAAATTTATATTTAGGTTATTTGTTATGCATTTGTTTTAATTTCCTCCCACCACAAGTTCTTCTGCCAATCATTAGTTGTTGATCTATGAACCTGCAAATACCTTAAAATAGAATACTCATTGAATTATTTTTTCAGTTTTAAAATTTTGTTTCCAAATTAATAAATTGTCTTTTTCGACTTTTAATAATTATGTTTCTTTTTCTTTAAATATCGTTTCCATTTAACGTACGTTGACAACAATGTCAGGTATCATCAAAGTATTCAGGACTGTGTTCATAACAATTTGTATCCCTAATACGTAGTTAAACGTGATAAACAAGATTTTCGTTGAGCCCCGGTCCCATTTTTCACGTGATCAATACCTTTTCCGGGATAGCAAATATTTTTATAAACAATTCAAGTGTTATACAATAGTTTCCTGATTTCTAGCATGAGCAATACCTTTTACTATGTAATGAAAATATGCATGAATTGATTTATGGTAGAGATTCTGACGTTGCGTCATCAGTGTGCAATATAATGAAAATATGCATGAATTGATTTATGGTAGAGATTCTGACGTTGCGTCATCAGTGTGCAATATAATGAAAATATGCATGAATTGATTTATGGTAGAGATTCTGACGTTGCGTCATCAGTGTGCAATATAATGAAAATATGCATGAATTGATTTATGGTAGAGATTCTGACGTTGCGTCATCAGTGTGCAATATAATGAAAATATGCATGAATTGATTTATGGTAGGGATTCTGACGTTGCGTCATCAGGGTGCAATAAAGTGTGAAATTTCGACATGTGATGTTGGAGAACAGCTATAGTCTACGAGTCCAAAAATAGAGTTTGCATGATCATCCAAACAGTTTTTATTTACCCTTTTAAACACTCTCATGAATTATGCAAAAGAAGCATTTCATTGAGAACCTTACATTGACCACCAATCTGACAGAAATATAGATAAACTAAAAGCGTATCTAAACAAGTGTTGATATGTATTCCACCAAGTGATTACTAAGGAAACCCCTACAGAACTTGCGACATATGTGCTAAGCACAAGAAGAAAAGTTTGAACCAGTTGTGCAACAGTTTAATAAAGCTCTCCACAAGGGAGAAGGTTGACAGAAGTATTTTAAACAATTATACAAAACTTCATGCCAATACTTTTAATATTTACTTTGATAAACTATTTTTAGTAAACCTTTCATGAAAATCAAAATT
The DNA here is from genome assembly GCA_949825065.1 of Odontocerum albicorne. NCBI lineage: Eukaryota > Metazoa > Arthropoda > Insecta > Trichoptera > Odontoceridae > Odontocerum > Odontocerum albicorne. The sequence continues at coordinate 21,749,722 of OX463853.1, forward strand.
CGTCAAAAATGAACCGGACACTTAGTAAAGTTGTCTTGATTTTGATAGGGTCTTAAAGTGTTAAGAGAGATGTTATTGATTTTCCGTATCATACCATTTACTGTAAAAGACATATCTCAAATCAATGAAAAAAATTCTAACGATAATTCTTGAGCTTATTTATTTATTGTGCTTTAAACAGATAAATTTATTGAAAAAAATCAAATTGTGAAAAGGCGAGAGAGACAGGATAAGAGCGAGTGGAAAACGTTTTTCTAATATTTGATAAATTATTTCAACCAGCACACTCCCCTTAACACCCAATCCCTCGTTGGTAAATCGTTTTTTCGCGGCCACTTGAACGTCAGACGTTCTCTTTTTTCATCTACCCTTTCCAACACCCTCATGAATGATGCAAAAGAAGCATCGAATTGAGAACCTAACATTGACCACCAATATGGCATAAATATAGGAAGGTACGTGAAAAGCGTTTCTTTGTAATGTATGAAGCCTTTGGCATTTTGGATAATCGTCTTTCGCGTGTTATCAGATCTTATCGGAAAATTTGATAGATCAAAGTTTAAACTAAAAGGGGATGATATCTCAAAAAAAAAGAAAAATTTTGCCCAATAGATAAAAACCACCTTTTCTCAAACTTTTTCCTTATAACAAAAAAAACTGTCAGTTAAAATACACGAGTCTTGTGCGATACACTTATGCGATTCAAATAGATTCCAAAAATATGTTCGTTAGCTGATTAGAACATGATTAAAGATCAAATAAAAACACGATATATTTCTCCTTCTTATTTAAACAAATTATGAACAAATATGTGATTTTTTTAAGTTTCTTAATATTACAAACATATCATCACGCCAATTCCCTTTTGGGGTAGGCTGAGAGGGCAGAGAACTAGACTTTCCTGTCTCAACACACATCCTTCACCTCTCTGCATCAAAAAACTTTCTCATATAACTTAAACAGTATCTCTGACTTTTTACATCCGAACAGTTATGGAAATGTATGAAAAAATATGACTTTGTGAGTCATAAAGTGGTATGGATCAATTTAAAGTAGGCATAACGCGTGTTTTATATATGATATGGTATGTTCCAGCTTACAGTGAAACTGATGAAAGCGAGAAAGAATTTGGAACCGGTGTAAGAATGTTTGTAGAAGAAAAACTAGATTGTATTGGCAGGGGATTTGAATGCATGGGTAAGCGGTGGGTTTGAATCGGAGTTAAGCAAGTTCGGTGATAAACAGAACAAAGATTGTGGGGATAGATGCTTGAAATATAATAGAACAATAATCTTCTTGTGTCAAATAAGTTTTTGTCCACAAATAAATATTTTATGTACGTGGAAAAGAGGGAATGAACGATCGTTAATTGATAATGTGTACATGGATTGTTCACTATGAAAAAATATCTCGTAATAATGACAATGACCACGTGCTTCTCAAAATTGATACAGAAAAAAAAAGCAAAATATTTTCTTTTGATTTTTTGTGCGTACTTGATCATCTTTAATCTTATTTACATACAAAATCTTATTCTGCATCTCCATTTATGCAAAGCTCCCCCTCAAGGCAAATAAATTTCGCAGTTTCTTGATGCATGTATATTTTTGGACATTTCTTTTGACATTTGGCCCCACAAGAAAAATTTTTGTGTATTTTTGTGCTCTCCACAGAAATTATCAGAAAGAAGGAAATCCAAAATATTCTGTAAAGTTTTTTCTCGCTAGTTTTACACAGCGCTGTAACGTAGAAATTTTATGTTTGTTTCAATCTATATATCTTTTTTGTAAATTTTATAAATTTAATAAAAATAGTTCGACACATTGTGGATCAACTTTATAAAATTTGACGACATGCAGATTAGTCAATTAATCGTAAACTTTATTTTATTTCTTTCTTATGTAGGTATTATGATTTATTTATCCACTACATACCTCCAAGGTGTTTTAACCTTTTAGTGGATAGAACGCCTATAGACAACATATCAAAGGAAACTGTCATGGCCTGGTTCGCTAGATAACATTTACTCGTTCATTATTGAGTTTGGCAATAGACGAACTGGCAAACTAATATATGTACACATCGCCATCATTGATACGCCTCGTAGTCGAGGATCCATTTTTCTTTCGAACCTTAGTCTCGAGCTGCTTCCCCCGCATCTATCATATGATCTACTGTGAGAAAACAGCCTGATCCTAGATGCGCACTCCCATCCGCAGACGTCTCGGACATATTTTACGTATCCCGCTGACATAGTTTACAATAATACTTTTGGTTACATGACACATCTGGCAGGCTCATATTTCTTCCAACCAACCAGTTCTTCTTGGACACATTCAATTGTTTTGATCCTTGACAGAATTTACAGAAAAAAATATACTTTTCAATTTAAGTAAAAAATAACAATTAAATGACTTTTTTCTTTCAATAAGAGAAGAACTAGGAGAAAACTATTGGTTTAAAGATAAGGAAGGGAATAAAAAAAATAGTATGATAGTGTATTCTTAGTTATGTAATATTTTTTTCAATTTTCTCTTTAATGTTAATATGTACGAGTACATGCACATCTAATAACTTCGCTTGACACAAGTCAATAACACCGAAAATTGCCCTGCTGACCCTTCGTTTCTTCCCCATGTATTACTCCATTATAAAACATTCCCGCATACCTCATCCGATATGACTAAAATATATACACACTACAAGATAACCGTAACACTAAATAACATTACAATAACGATCCTTATAATTACTAAGTTGATTAAATTAGAAACGACCTCCGTGGCCGAGTTGGTACGACGCCTATCTACTAGCCCGGGGGTAACCGATTCAATTCTCGTTGAAGCGTAGATTTAAACAAAAAGAATTCCAGACTGGTGATTACTTATGACATCAATTCTGGTTGGTTGGAGAACATTACCGCACGAAAATAAGCTCGCCAGATTGAATTATATACAACTTAAGTGTAATACAAGAAAGAAAAGGTTTGGTAATGATTCTTCTTCTTCATATACCATACCCGGTCTTCCTGGTGATGGCGATCACTCTTGAGAAAATTTCTCAGTCTTTAACCTGTCCATTTGCGAATGTTGCGTAACCAAGACTGGCCCCTTCTATCGATTCCGCACCGACCCTCAATTTTTGTTTGTCTCAATCGAAAGTATGTTAAGTCCCTCAAAAATGTGGTTTCATTTTGGTTACACCACTCGCAATATATATAAATACAGTGGGTGGGAGGCATACGTTATCTCAAATATTTGAAACAAATACCAACAAAAGGTTTTTTCTTCTTGAATTTCGGGTTAGAATTCCTGTTTTATTTATACAGAAAGACCGAAAAACAAACAAATCCTTTGCAATGCAGTAAGAACAGAAAAAGAAAAGAGAAAGGACTGTTTATTTTGTTTTAGTAATATATTTTGTCATAGCAGCACCATCTCTTGAAAAAGAATATTTATTTTATTATTTTATTTATCACTTTCTAAAAAAATCCAAATTAAAAATAAGACAACATAGACACATATCGAGATTATCACTACTAAATAATTATTCATAATCACTATCACCATCATGTTCCTATTGATAAAGGCATATAAAATAAAACAACACAGACACATATCGAGATTATCACTACTAAATAATTATTCATAATCACTATCACCATCATGTTCCTATTGATAAAGGCATATAAAATAAAACAACACAGACACATATCGAGATTATCACTACTAAATAATTATTCATAATCACTATCACCATCATGTTCCTATTGATAAAGGCATATAAAATAAAACAACACAGACACATATCGAGATTATCACTACTAAATAATTATTCATAATCACTATCACCATCGTGTTCCTATTGATAAAGGCATATAAAATAAAACAACACAGACACATATCGAGATTATCACTACTAAATAATTATTCATAATCACTATCACCATCATGTTCCTATTGATAAAGGCATATAAAATAAAACAACACAGACACATATCGAGATTATCACTACTAAATAATTATTCATAATCACTATCACCATCATGTTCCTATTGATAAAGGCATATAAAATTAATCTCCACTTCATTCTTTCCTGGCGTGCATATTTCGCTCCTGCATCATTCACATACCTCGTAATGCATACTTTCATACTAAAAAACCTTTTTTATTTTTAAATAAATCAATAAAAGTTTTGTTGTTAGCAACATAGATGTCAATAAATATATAATAAAGTAAACATTAGTTGCAGTCGTGGTAAAAGACGACTGAGAAAAGTATGTTTGGACAAAATGAGTGAAATTTTGAAACAAGGAAAGGTGAGAAGAAAGAAAAGCACAAAAAGCTACGTAAGAATATGCACGGATGTGGAATAGATAAAAAAATCATGATAGGAAATTTAGCGTTCTATCCTCTTTGCTTACTCCAAAAGCGTAACGTGTAATGTTATGTATGTAATAAAAATATAAATGTTATAAAAAAATGTCGGCAATCATTGTCTAACAACATTCACGTTAAGCAAGTAGGCGCCCAGGTTTGATTCCTGGCGGAACGACTTACGGATTGGTTTTACTCTTTAACCATTTAACATCTACATTTATCTTTTTGTAACTGGTATATTCTTTAACGCACATTCTAATAGTACTTTTAAGCAATGCAATATAGTGCTATATAAATATACGAAATTATACGAAAGGCTGCAACAGATTAAATCTCCTAATCGTCTTTGATCAGATTGCATAGTCATCGAAATATTTCGAGGGACCAGTCAAAGGCGTGTGCTTGCTGAAGTTCAATAGCTTGCACAAAATAAATCAATTTATTCTACGTACATGCATCTTCCATCTACATATTGGCTCACAAGGCATTGCCTATCGTAAAAAAATATCTTATTTTAACACTTTCATTACAAATAAAACCTGGTGGGTTTATTTTCAGGCGGCACTCCTTTCCAACCAACCATACAAAATTAAATAAGTAAGTCGGGTAAGTAAGTTGTAAAGTAAGTCGTATATGTTCGCAAAAAACATTCAAATGACTATCCATTCTGACGAAATCCATGAACGCATACATGAGCATATGCCCACAAACTTCATAAAGATGGGCAATCACCCGAACATTCCTTTTCATATAAAGTGATATATCATCAATCAAAGTAAGAGGAAGGAATGGTGAAGAAGAAAGGAAAAATAATTAAAAATCAGGAATGAAACACGTTATATTACTGAATAGAAATTGAGAGTTTTTTCAGTCGCTTCTGAAAACATGCGAAGGACGGAGCGAGTCTTACATTAGTTTGTAACTGATTCCAGAGTCTCACCGCATGGACAGTAAAGGACAACGTAAAAAAAAAGAGCGGTGAACTGGAAAGGCGAATAAATAATCTCTGTTTGAGCGTAGCGCTAACCCATGATCGGAAAGACGCTGAAAATATTATCTTCAGTTCGCCAAAAAAATATTATCTAATCCAACCATTTTATAACTTCTTTCTTAGCAAATAAGTTTCTACATCAACACAACGATCTACTTGAAGAAAAATATCGTTAAAGTTTCATGTCTGCTCTTCCGTCGCGACGGAATATCATATTTTGTATATTTTATTTTTAAATTTTTGACACGCTATCTGAGTCAAAACAACTTTAATTCGTTTGTTCTCGTATAAAATCAAACCATTACACATAGAGTAAGCTGCATAGTTTTCGACATGAACTGTTGTTTTTTTTTTCAAAATTTGTGCGTGACTGTTTTAATCAGTGTGTTAAAAAGAAGAAAAATAACATGTTTATGATCACTGGATGCTAGAACTCGAATAATTTCACAAAATCTTGATAACTCATTAATCTTCCTTCTAACCATATCTCACTATGTGGGGTCGACTTTTGAAGTTATCTCTCTTCAGAGATGCCTGTAGTACACAAGATGCTTTGCAACTCCTAGCACTCGGATATTTTCCTCCACACCATCCATACATATTTTCATTGGGTTAGCTCTTCGTCGTCTCTCGTCAATCTCCATCCCAAGTAACGATTAGTCAACATAATCTTCAGATCTTCTAGCGATATGTATATACCACTGCAATCTGGTCTCCCTCAGTTTGTCATTTATGGGTGCTACTTTGAGACTGTTTCTGATATATTCGTTTCGAATTTCATCTCTACAGTATCTCATTCGTTTATTGGATATTTTCAAGTCCACAAAAGACTTGTACATAAATGAAATTCCTAAATAGTACTCTTTGGTCTTCGTCAGCAAAAGCTTATATATTCAGAGTCATTAAAGTAGATACTTTACTTGGTGTCTGTCATAGTTATAATAAAATAACAATTTGTGTACCGACGTTTAAAGAACTAATTATAAATTGGGATTCGAACTATTCGAATTATTATTATTAACAGAAAAAATAGCCAATGTTGAATTTTCAATCTGTGAATTTCGTGGGTCAGCTGTCTCGGATGATTTAAATAAATAAATACTTACCCAAGTTTTATTACGAGAATCAATAAGAACAAAAAAAGGACAATTTAACACATACAGCACCGTTTAGATAATATTACTCTACTCAATTCTTTCTAGCCCATTATTATTGACAAATTGAAAATATAACAAAATAAATATAAGTTGAGTGTAAGAAAGAAAGATAATGGATGCAGCCTAAGTTCTTCCATGCATTTGCATATGTTTAGAAAAACATATTTGATTAAATAAAACACTTAAGAACTTATCAAGGGCAATAAAGAAATCGTTAAAGATCTTATGGTATGGGATAGCAACACATGCAGCTTTAGATGGAGTTTATTGATATGTTATCATGAATTTTGATAAGATCTCCCAAAAAGAGTTATTTTTAAGTGCTTCCTAAAGCTGCACACCCCACCTCATATATTGTATTAGTATATGATATTAAATTTTCGTTATGCACAATACAACGTGTGGGGATTATTGTCATGTGGGCAGAACCAGAAGAGGCTTTAAGTGAAAACCAGACTGGAAAGTCTTTTTAAAAAATTCTGGGTTTCAACGGGATTCGAATCCTCAACCTTCGGATTGGGAGACAGACGTCTAACCAAAATAACCATATAAGCATGGTGGTCGTTTATCTAACACTTAGAGGTAGACCATATATCTAACACTTAGAGGCACACCATCCCACGCTCCAGGACCAATAACGGCAAAAGCCCAGTCCTCAAAACGGCAAAATCATGCATTTTGACAAACGACAAAATCATATATTGAACGATGTTCAAGATTTTTAGGTCCCTCGTCACACCATCCTAATATTGAAGTCTCGGCAATCGAACTAGACTGCATGATACCGATATTTGATTCTGTACTATATTCTCTGTCCTTTCACTGTGCATTCGTTTTGAATCTCCAAACCACTGCATTTAGCTCATTTTGATAATAAAAAAAACTCATAAAGTTTATCAACTTTTGAATAATTTTACTGAAACAATCCTTTGTATTTTAAAATTTTTCTCGAATACAAAATAGTTGCATGTGTAATAAAGCTTACCCAATGTGTGTTTATTTTGAAGAAATGCAGCGGGAAATTCCCGACAAATCTCGTTGAAAAGTCGGAGACGATGGCGTTTTGCTGAAGTTCGTAAGTTCCGCGAGGTATTTACTTGTGTGATGGCTGAGAGCAGCTACAGAAACATGTTGACATTGCAATCTTGCTGCAGAAATGACTGCTTTAAACTTTGTTGATACAATTGTTGGCTGAATCTTACTTGGGTAACATAAATGTCTTGCTACGATATTATTGTTGTTCTTTAAGCTTAAATGCAGTCGGACAACAAAGTAATAAATGTTTTGACCATAATCATATATACAAAGATATTTTTTCTTAAGGTCATTTCAATAATAAAAATTTCACTTAAGAAAAAATAATCCAAAATACTACCTAAACATAAACGCCATTTCAGTTTATTTCCAAAGGTTTACATAGATTCTGGGATATCTTATGTGGACATCCACAGTAAGATTCCATGTGGAAGGGAGAAACATAAAAAAAAATAATGATCCCAAACACTTTATGTATGGCTTAATATCGTCAAAACTGGGGTCAGGCTAGAGTTTTATTAACACCCACAGACCCGTCGATTCCTGGAGAGCTAGAATTGAAAGATTACGGACATGGATGCAGCATCATCTTCCATGGGTATATTAATCTCCTAGGCACCCACGTAGATAGATCAAAAGATAATACCCCCAAGTGAAAGATTAGCACAAAGGACTTACCACTTTGCATATGTGGTAACATTCAATGTCGAATTTGATGGTTTACCCACTGTTCCCCGTTAGCTACTCGAATAAAGACTTGCAGACAAGAACCTCCAATATCATCCGAATCGGATATTTTTGAGCTGTAAGAATATAAATCTGACTATGCCAACACGATTGGAATAGAGTTTATTTTCAACTTCCATATATTTACAGAGTTCAAATGAATGAAAATCATAATTTTACAAAATGTACTTGGCAAATCTAATATTATATATTGTATTTTACAATAACTGGAAGTTTTAATCTAGCTTCAGTCAACATAAGTAAAATTAAATAATCCAAATACATTACAAAATTTCAAATTCAAGATTCGGTAAGCGCTGCTTATATTACGAGTATGTTACCGGTGGCATGGATTGATGAATGCTTATTTCCAGACCTGGGGTTTTCCGATTCGATTACCGATAAAACTACAAGCTGAATCACAGATAGAAGAAAATCTTATAATTCCTTTAACAACCAAATTGACATATAATCTACAATTTTGATAATATTTCTTTAATTAACTCTAATCTTCTAAAGCATGGGTCGGCAACCTTTTGTTGTAAGAGGGCCAAATATTTTTACATGGGGATGAGTGCGAGCCGCACTTGGACCATATGTCATTACAGTAGGTCTATAAATATGAAACCGGAATTTGCTCATAGATGGCTCTAGTTGTCAATGTAGTGACTGTGAAACCGCGTCATTGGCGCCTTTTTCTTTTGTTTACATTTGTCAAAGACTTTTAACTCACAACAATACAAGTTAAATACAAACCCATAAGTAACGTCGTTTTTTTTTTTTCAATGAAATTCAGAACAATTTTTCTTATACAATACTTTATTTAACTTTTCTTATACAAAATAATTCTCCATATTATCTATAACCTTCTGCTACCTTTCTTTCAAATTATCCATGCCCTTCTTGTAAAATTCAGCGGGTTTTGACTGAAAATAGTCTAAAAGGGCTGTATTCACCTCTTCTAAGGAATTAAAATTTTGATCTCTTAGAAAATGTTCCATAGAACGAAATAAGTAAAAATCAGATGGTGCGAGATCCGGCGAGTATGGAGGATGCAACAAGGTGACCCAACCAAGATTCTTAAGTTTTTCACGCGTCAATTTCGCAACATGAGGTCGCGCGTTATCGTGCTGAAGAGTAATGGTGCGTCTATTCACCAAAGCTGGTCTCTTTGGTGCAATGCTTCATTCAATCTATCCAACTGTTGACAGTATGACTCTGCTGACACTGTCCGATCTTGTGGCAATAGTTTGAAGTAACTTATTCCTTTAGAATCCCACCATACACACAATAACACTTTTTTTAGAATGCAATGACCGTTTAGGGATTGAAACAGCCTTTTGTCCGCGTTTTAACCATTGCTTTTTTTTCGCAACGTTTGAATAGAAACCCCATTTCTCATCACCAGTCACAAAGAAATGGGCTTAATTGTTCTTTTTCTTGCAATAACCTGCTGATGTTGAGCCGTTGAGGCATGTTACGGTCGGTCAATGCGTGTGGGACCCAAACACCTTCTTTTTTAAACTTGCCCAACTTCTTTAGGATCCTCTGAGTATTGGACCAGGATGTACCGACCTTTTCCAATAATTTTTCAATGGTCAGCATCGGATCGTATTCGATTGCAGACTTCAGGGCTGCATCATCCGCCTGGACGGGTCGTCCACTTCGAGGATCGTTTTCCAAACACAAATCACCAGATTTAAATTTTTTGAACCATCGTTGGAATTTCAATATGTCACCGTAAATCTCGCAGATATCCTTCGTAGCCTCTGTAACTTTCTTTTTCAAATTAAAAAAGTATACAGCTCCGCAGATGTTGTTCCGATGGACACGTCTCTTCCATTGTCTTCAGAGGGATAAAAGAAACCGTTTTTTGGTCTCAAGGCCACGAGCAGGTAGCCGCTACACAAGAGAAACTTATAACACATCCTTACTGCCTAACAGACGGAAGGAGACTATTTTAAAGATGACGCATCAACAAAAACGACAATACTTATGGGTACCCCTATTACATATGTTTACATAGCGTTGAACATGTCTGTTTTTGTTCCTGAAATATACGATTTGCGGACAGCATTGATTTTCTGTTACCATTTGAAGAAAACTTCTGCAGAATCACATCGAATGTTTGTCGAAGCTTACGGTGAGCATGCTCTTGGTAAAACACAGTGCTTTGAGTGGCTTAAAAAATTCAAAAGTGGCGATTTTGACGTGAGAAACGAAGAACGTAGAAGACCACCGAGAAAGTTCGAAGACACCGAATTGCAAGCATTGTTGGATGAGGATGACGTTTAAACGCAACGACAACTCGCGGATTAGTTAAATGTGACACGAGAAGCCATCTCCATACGTTTGAAAGCCATGGGAAAAATCCAGAAGGTGGGAAAATGGGTTTCACATGAACTGAATGAAAGACAGCAGGAAAACCAAAAAACCACTTGCGAAATGATGCTCGCCAGGTACAAAAGAAAATCATTTCTCCATCGAATTGGGACTGGCGATGAAAAATGGATTTGATTCTATTTCTAACTTCTTTATATCTTCTGTACGCCTCCGGTCTTCGTTGCTTCTATAGGTTAGATAACTTTGTCTTTTTTCATTTGCTAGTTGTTTCACATCATCTGAGAACCATGGTTTTATGTTACGTGCATTACCTTGAATGTTAATTCGTCTTTTGCCTATAGCTTCGGAGGATGCGTCATATATGTTTGTTTTCAACTTTGTCCAGGCTTGCTCAATACTATCGTCGTCATTTATAGGGTTCTGCGAAACCTTTTCCTTTATTCTTTTTTTGTACAGGTATTTTGTACTGTCATATTCAAGTGACTCGATATTAAACTTTTCTATCAGTTTTGGAGGTTTCTGTATGTGTTTTGGTTTCTCCATGATTATTTTCCCTATAACTAAGTGAAGAAGCAGACGGCGCTTCTGGAGGGATCATGTGGACCGCATGGAGGATATAAGACTGGCAAGAATCGCTAAGACTGAAAACCCTAACAGCAGGAGATTACCAGGAAGGCCGCCGAAAATTTGGAAGGCAGCTGGACGTCATCATCTCAGGACAGCCCACCGTCACAAACAGGTCATACGACCTAAACCAAGAGGAAGAAGAAGAATAATAAAAACATTGAGATTTTTGTGGCTGCATTTGACTTGCCAGTTTTTTTTATATTAGCTTGCATTTTTGAAGTAGAGACGCGTAGTAACGCGTTGCATCTAAATGTGAATCTGATAACCGAGAACAGTGTTTGTTTTTTCGGTAATTCAAATATATGTACTACCAAACATAGTAATTATTTGCTGAGCAAACCTTTTTAACTCCTTGTAGTTTTCAGAAGGCAAACTCCCATAGAAATCCACCAAGTTAGTTTTTTTCCTTAAAAGCCATTTTAAATGTGTATGATATCGTCCGTCATGTGCGTTGCGGCGAGAATCTTGCGGGCCGCGGGTTGCCGACCGCTGTTCTAAAGAAGTGAGAAAAAAGTAAAATCATTTTAATTTAAAGAAAACACGTGCCAACGAGATTATTCCCAGACATCTGGAAACATATTCCTAACCAACTTATTGTTTATCTCTGTCTCAGTTTTTACCTTCAATAAGAGGTTTTCGCAGCAGCAACTACGAGTACATCCATGTAAATTTAAAAAGAAGAGAGTTATTGTTCTCTATGCTCTGAGAATCTCGTTCTCCTTTATAATCTCTCAAAATGTCTCATACCCTTTTTCCTTTCTTTACTTTCGAAATTGAACCAAGAGCTACCCTTACGGGAGTATTTTTAGAATGCAAAGGAATTAGCTCACTCAACGTAAATTTCAATGTAAAGGTAAAAAGGTCAACGATATATTCCAACTCTAAATTATATACGAGTATCTAGTTTAACTCAATCACAAGTAGAAACCCCTTGACGATTCTATGAAAATTATCTAAATTTAACAGCGACCAATTCATAAATGTGATTTTGTTTATATTAACACTCACAAAACCCTGGTTTAAAATTCTTCTGAATTACAGCCACCTCGAGAATGCTAAATATATTTCTGTCCGATCCAACGACTTCGTGAAAACTCTAAGGAGAGTGATGATGATCCTTGTTTAATGTAAGAAGGTCCATAGAAAAATCGGGGTATGTTACGTAACATCCACATATTCAAAAATCTGAAAAATCAGTTAATTGGCAAGTATTTTAGACAAATACCCTCCTTTCACAACTATATGTAGTAGAAGAGTCATTCCCATGTCAGATCTTATTTAAAGCTTTTGTTGGTTGATTCTTTATGAATGAGGGCCGTGATCTCGCCAGGCAATGTGTCCAACTCTGCTCACGTGGATTTTTCCCATCTCCGTATGTTGGGCCTCTCAGATTGCAGCCATCCAATAATTCCCTATTACATTCCTGATTAAGTCAATTCATTTATTTGGTAGTCTATTTTTACCTCGTCGTACGAGTATTTAAATTAGCAATCTCATTATTATTCTACAGTACACGCTACACAGATTTCTAGAAGTTTTCACAGCACCATGAATCCTATTTATTTCCCCTACCCGACGCCATCTGTGACGACTTTAAGGTTCAAACAAAGTTTTCAAATTCACTTAATGTTGTTTATCTTTAAAAATATTTGCATTCTACAAAAAAGTCATACATTAATCGAAGCCTATTTTTAATTATTACAGTCAATAAATGTTTAGATCTAAAACAATTGAATAATTTAATAGACACGGTCAACACATAAAATTATTACCACAAATTCGGCTGTTAATTAGTAAATCCACAAACTAAAACGTGAACAACCAATTCGGATGCACAAATCTAGTATTAATTACGCTGTCAACTCGCTAAAGCATAATTGTAGGCACAAATAGTAACTACAGTAAGCGGTAACCGTAGAGTTACGATACTAATGGACTGCTACTGCTAGAATAGAAAATATAAAGCGTTGTTAACTTGACAACATGTGCTTTCATAAGTTAAATATGATTTCAACTGAAAATATCGTTGTAATTTGTTTTGTCTAGCACTGTTTATTCCACTTAATATAACGATATAACCCTACCGATATCAAAGTTTTCACCTCATTATCAGGGAGCACAAACACTAGTGAATTTTGTTCGAACTGGTACCGGCATACATGATTCTAACGGTATGAATTTGGATTGGGGATGGTGGGTAGAGAAAGGCAGGAGACAATTTCAACAAGCAGTGCTGAAATCTTGGGAATATATGTATGTGTTTGTAGAATATATGTAATAAGTGGAAAAAACAGTTTGACTAAACAAATCACAATATCTTTAAACCTCCACAGTGTTAATGTTAAACTATAAATAACACATGAAAATAAATTTACGTATTACAGCTATTTTCCACATTCCCCACACTGATTCAGTTCAAATCGATTATCATTTCTAAGAACTTTATTGTCTACTTGAAATATGTCATTCATATAAACCTCAACTAATTTTCGTTTGGCAATGTAATGGGAGAAAAACTTATAAAACCAAGAGTTTGTGGTAAGAAATAGCTGTAATCGTTCTTTTTCTTTCGAAATTCGTTTACATTTGCAAGATATTTACAATAGAATTTGGTTACCAACATCAAGATAGTGAACCATGAACCATGAACGTGACTTAAGAACAATAAAATCATCACTATGTCTGGTATCAAGTCGGTTAGGTTAACATCGGTGGTATATAGGTGTGGCTTTGACACCGTTAATTATAATTTTACACGAATATATGTAGTAACATAAGTGTTGAAACGTTTTTTCTGAAAGGCATGGCACGGTTAGATTGACTGGTTTTTAATGTTATCCCCCTGATTAAAGTGGACCGTGCAAGCCGACTATATAGTCTTAAACTGCTATTTTAAATGACTGACGGTTTAATGTGTAAAATACTGACTCTATAGTGAGAATGCCTTAAGAAGTTTGCGTAAGTTAACTCATCTAGCAAAATTCTGCTTGATAATTTAAGCACTATTGGTGTTATCTAGGTCACTCAATGAAACGAGAAAAATATTGCCTTTTGTTTATGTAAACTACGTTAGACAAACGAAACAAACACGGTGGGTAGGGCAAACTATAAAAAAAAACGTACTACGAGTACATGAAACGCTCAATTAATGCTCAACATAACTGGAAGCTAATAGCGTCAAATAGTACCAAATGGCGTAAAACTATTGCTAGTTACAAGGACCCAGTAAAGAAAAAAGACGCAGACAAACTGCAATTATAAATCACTCAGCCAGAAGAGTCAGTTTGCAATAGTGTGAATAACAGTCCGTTTACAAAATTTTGTCACTTTACTTTTTTAAAGAAGTGAAAAAGCAAAAAAATTATATTTTATATTCAAACATTGAAATGAACACACACGTTTTGTAAATTAAAAATGCTGTCAGCTTAAATTGTAATAATATTAAAAATACAATGAAAGTAAGTTTATTTCACTTATTAATTTTTCCGGCATGGTAGATTCTATTAAACATTAAATAACAATAATGAAGTTTTTCAAGATTAAAAATAAATTTAAGTACAAGTATTATAAGGTAAAAATGTTCGTCAGCTTTAATTAAATTGCACATAAAAATAAAATGAATGTAAGATTATTTAACATATTAATGTATAATAATTACAATGCCAAATAATAAAGTTTTAAAATAATAGTGAACGGAGTGATACTAAATTCTAGGAAACTTTAAGTTATAACAAAGTACCTTCTAAGCTTTCGAAAAATTTTGAATTATACATTACATTAGATAAAAAAATCGCACTCCTAATTTCGACATGGTATTGTTTTTCTAATCACCGAGTATTTTAACAACAATAAAAACGTGCGCTCTGCGCGAACCAATCGTGTGGCATTCTAAAACCAATACCACTACATAAGTTGTGTAATACAGAGAGTGTTACTCACACGATTTCAAGATGACTCTTGATCTATACAGAAACTCCTTGCTTCATATACAACAGGATATGCCTATCACAAATCGGCTTATTTAGTCCTATCCGGTAGCACTAACGTCAAGTACCTTAATCCCTTTCCTGAATTATTTTATTAGACTTTTCACGGATGATAAACAAACATTTATATTTATTAACATGACATGTATATGTAATACGAAAAAAAAAACAGAAAATAGCAACATTATTTCAAGGAGACTCTCAAATTGTATTGATCGGGGTTTGTTGCCTGTAATTTGTCGTGACCTTATGTAAAGTAGGCTTTTTCCCGTTTTTTAATAGAGACATACTTACACATATTATAAACTTGATATTGTGTTGAGAAGAAATAAATAAAATACACTCAAAGATAATATGAACACCTGTTTTATAGTTTTATTTATCGATAGTTAAGTGAAATCAGCCAACTTGTTTTATAACCCCAACCTCAACGTTCCTTTGTTCAATAGTCGGCAGTTCTGAACGAGCACAAAGCCTCTGCAGAGATCCAACTAAGAATTTATTACGAACGAATTGCCGAAGCGTACCTTACATTGCTGACATATTGCCGCAGACACATAACCATTGCACTTTGTCGTCTGACTCATGTTTCCTTCTGCTATTTGCTGAATCGACGATAAAATAACTAGTTTTTCGTCTGGTAAAAACGTAACAAAAGGATACATTTATTTTAAAATCACATTTTCTATAAAGATAAAGGAAAAATAGTTTTTATTCAAGTTAAAATAGCAAATCTTTACAAATAGATAACGATCTTCGTCGCATATTATGAAAGACGCCTGTGTCACAACCTGAGGGTTAGGGGTCGATTCTCGTTGTTAACTGATATTTTATAAATTATTGTTGATTTTCACGTTAGGCTTTTTAGTAAATTTATGATTGGTAGTAAGACATTTCCACATTGCAATGATCCCGGTACAGTATATTTTTAA
Organism: Odontocerum albicorne; assembly: GCA_949825065.1. Taxonomy (NCBI): domain Eukaryota; kingdom Metazoa; phylum Arthropoda; class Insecta; order Trichoptera; family Odontoceridae; genus Odontocerum; species Odontocerum albicorne. The sequence continues at coordinate 21,765,898 of OX463853.1, forward strand.
ATTGAAAATCAATAAAATATTTGACGTTTTACCATAAATTTTATTAACCACTGACACATTTCTCTTTGTGAGTATCTGTAGAATAGTGGGGACTAAATAAAGTAGTTTTTAAAATGTTTTTTATTCCAGCGTATTTATTGTATAAGTGTGCAATGCAAAACAAACCATACATAAGCATAAAAGGAGTTAAACAAAGCAAAAAATCCATTCTAAATATTCACTTCCAGTGGCAATAAATGACACGTTCTGATGTTGGTCGGTATTGCCTGTTAATGAATCTATATTTTTATGAAACACGAGTGAAGTTTGCATTTTTTTATGTAATATCGATGTTTTTAATTTTCAAAAGTTCAAATAAAGAAAATATTGTCGAATAAAAAATTTAATAATAAATTTACAAAATGTGCACCATTTTTAAATTGCAACAACCACAAAAAATCGAGGATACTAAACTTACTTTGATCAAAGACATTATAACATTTTAATATTTTTTTGCTTCGCAAATTAATTTTTAAAATGACCTTAAGACTCAATAAACGATTTTGCGAAATCTTTTAAAATGCCAAAAGTTGATATTATTTAAATTGGCTCGAATTCGATTTGAATAAAAATACAATTATAACGCTAAAACGGTCTAAATTTTCTTTCCATTAACTTTTATCGCCTTTTCTCTTTGTAACAACGTTTAAAAATTCCGGTCAATTTTAAAGCCTACGAACATCATGGTTCAAAACCTTTTTACAAAATTGACTTTCTTCCTACAGAATATTTAGGAGTCCAAAAAGCAATGCAATTTTAAAACTTTGCAGATAACAATCTCAACGCGTCTTTTCCTTAGTAAATTTTCCGTATCTAGAAGAAGGGTGACCCTTTAAAAAAATTCCTTTAGAAATTTTTTTTGATCGTCCGAAACACAAAGAATATGAAATTGAGCTTAGTTCTAGACATGAATTATATTAGATCGATTCAATATGAGTGTAACAAAAGCTTTTCATGTTATAAGGTTTAGATATACTCATATTAAATGCCTTGAAACTAAATCAAACACAAATACTTACATCACTCTTTCAAAACGAAATTTAAACAAATAAGTACGTTACATAACTATAAAGCCACATATAAATTATTGTTCATGTGCTTATTTTCTTAGCCATGAAATCCAATTGAGGAAATTTTAAATTGTAAAGAAAAAAGGCTTAGGAGTATTTTGAAATATAAAAAAAACTCCAATTAAGGATTCAATTCCTAAACAAAATATTTTACAGGTAAAACAATACGTATTTTGTTTGGCTTAGTCTATATGTTTAAGTACATAGTAATATGTTCCCCTTTTTTCCCTTACATAGATCGAGTGTTCAATTTTTGAAGTCCAATCAATTAAAACTTTTTTTTATTATTATTTAACATTGATTTCACTTTATTGGCTCATATAATTGTAAAGTAACTTTTTTATGGTGACACAAATCAGCATGTTGTGAGTGATTGCCTATTAAAAAAAATGTTTCCAAAGTACAACCGAATAGGTGTAATGAACAATAAAAAGGTTCATAATTACCCCGCGAGAAGTCACAATGACTTTCAGCTTCCAAAAACCTTAAAGACAAAAAATCAACATAACTTATCGTACAATATAATATAAAGGTTTATTTTTTTAACGAAAGACCAAGAATTAAAATACGAGTAAGTCGACAACATGTGGACTTTTCATCGTCTATGTGTTTTATTCCTTAAGAGTCGATTTGTATATTGTTGAAGTAAAACAATGTAAATGTAAGTTTCCGGATGTAAAATGACATTATGAGTAAAGAAAGACAAACAGAGTTTATAATTATTTATTAAACTAAATAAATACACTAACACTCAGAATAAAAGATTCTGAGGAACGAAACTCTCATGATAACCTTTAATTATTTCACTTCATCCATCTCTCCAGTGTGCAGTTTGGGAAGCACATATTAAGAACTTTCGTCTACTTAGCTCTTTTCCGCTACCTACAGTTAAACACTTCACTCATTTATCGAATACTTTGAAGCAAACCATTCCACGCCACAGAACTGGCAATGGCAAAAGCCCTGTAATTACGAAATTTATCTCAAAGTTCTACTCCTCTCCGAAGCAACACCTGTCAAACACAAATTCGAAAGATACAATGTAGTTTGCCCATTAAAGGCCTTGAATATAAAGAGACAAAGTTTGAAATAGACTGATCACGACACTTCAGCCAATGTAGCCTTTTTAGAAACGAATATGACAATATTTATAATGGCTTTATATTAGCTTAACAGCTTCATTAAAAACTGACTGGAGTCTAGAAACTTGTGAATCAGACAGGCCAGAATAAATAGAACTACAATGATCCAGACTTGATGACAAAAAAAAATTTAATAAATTTTAGTTTCTTTTGTGGGACGACATCGATGAACAAATGTTAACTATTTAAGATTATAGAATAACGAACAAACAAGTTGTCTATAGAAAGACAGCAAGAAATTTGACGCTAACTGGAAAAATACTAAGATTCATGATTAGTAACGCATACCCATTAAAATTCTGTCTACGCGGTGAAGCCACCCAGAGAAATTCTATTTACCTTGGATTCAGTTCTAATTTATTTTTAGACATCCAATTTTAGACTTACAATTAGTAGCGTCTTGATTTAGGATACCTTTATCTCTCAGATCACAGAATTCAAAGAAAAGAGTATCATGTGCTCTAAATTTTAAGAAATAGAAAAGAGCTATTCGTCGTTTCTGATATATGTTAGATACATTTTATTGCAGTTTATGTTACATGTTCGTTTCTTTCGATATTTTTCTGTGTATCTAAAAATGCATAATCATGTCTTAATTTTACCAACGTCCGCAATCGTATGGTGAGAATGCTTTGACCATACGTCCGTAATCGTATGGCTACCAAAGCATCGCGGTGTCTGGAATTCAAGTATTTGCTTGACTGTATTTAAAAAAAATTACGCTGGTATAAAATATATTAAATATTTTTTGTGGATAAAAAAATTAAAGAAAAGTTGGTCACTCTTCGTAGAAGAGAGTTATTAAATCGAACTAAAATAAACCAGACGCTCAGTAAGTATGACAAGAGAAAGATAAGAGTAGGAAGCAGGAGAATAAGTTTTCACGACCGTAAAATAAATAAGTTTTAAATAAAAGTTGGACCTGACAAGTTTTGAACTTATTTTATAAATATTTAATGAGGACACGCCGTTGAGAAGTTAAGCTACTGTTTTTCAAAAAAAATTCTAAAGATGACGAACGTGTTCTTTTAAAATATATTTATAACCCAAGTTATTTATTGTCTTCCCAAAAATTCTGAAAAGACTATTTTCGGTCGTTAAACTTTGTGGTCGAATTGATGTTAAAGAAAACTAAGTTAAAATAAATAAAAGAAAATTAATAGTCTGAATGATATTTAAATATTTTTAAAATAAACGGCTTAAGAGGAACAATGCTTATTTCATGCTTTTAATTCTATGGTGTATTTGAGCCAATTCATTATCTTATTTTTTAAATAGCTTATGGATGGCATTAATACTTATTTATTCGCTATGAAAATTCATTATTCTAACGCATTCGAGTGGACTTGTTTTTGCTGAATAATTAGTGTAAAAATTGTTATCTAGTTATAAGTAGTATGTAGGTGTTAATTATTTCTAAGATCTCATATATTAAGATTGAATAAATAAAATAAAATGATATGTAGGAAAATAAGATTAAATAAGTTCATAAATTATAACATATAATTAAGATTAGTTAAGTAATAAATTTGTACATAGGTATAGCCTCAACAAATGTTTGTATAATAATTTACTTGTTTAATAAATAAAAAAAAAAAAAAGCATTCATTTTTAGGTGACAATCTCAGATCAACAAAGCAGACAAAAGTAATACGATAAGCTACGTCGATTTCTCCTGTTACGTAAAGGGGTTTTCTAGTTTACTTATCGCAAGGAAGGATATCAGTCAGGATTCTTCTCACACAGTTAGGCGGTGCCGAGAATATATTATCCGTGTCACTCAGTTGGCTCAATATATCTATACCACGAGCGATTGAGAGTTTAGACATAATATTCGTTCTGTAAGTTGGTATATAGAACAGAGGGTGATTCCTTGCACGGCTATATTTATCGGGGACATATAAACTAAGTGCTTCTGGTATAATAAAAAATCTTTAGTAGGAATATCGCAATGGATTCTTGCTTTCTTGTTTTGAGGCTTCTGTTGCACAGAGTGAAAAGTTCAACATGATGCGCATATATTGAGTAATCACCCTTTATTCTGTACTATAACATAGATATCTGAGGAATTTTTTTGTATTTGTTTTATATTATTTTTAAATTTCAGCTGATGTGAAGCCCAAACTGCAGATGCATATTCTAATTTAGTTCTAATTGGATAGTTGTGTAAGTTTCGCAGGATATCAGTATTGTTAAATTCTCTTGATATTCCTTTTCTAAAACCGAGTAGTTTATAACAGTCCGATAACAAACGCGAGACATGCGTTTGACGAATGTGAGTCCAACATCAAAGGTTACACCCAAATACTTGAATTTTGAAACTGTTTAATGCTACTCCATGTATTGTTTACATGGATTTGGTGGATTGATAAAAATGATCGACTGTACGATACACAGACACATTTTTTATATTGAATAGGAGATGACCTTAAACTAGAAAATCTACGTCCTGTTGTAATTGTGCACAATCATGGAATGGATTCATTTTATTGAAAATTTTCAAGTCATGGTACATACATGTCGAGTTTTGTTACTTAAAGTGTTAACTCACCTTCACGTGCATTGTCATCTCCAGATTTGGTATTACTACTAAATTTTTGTTAAATCTCTAAGAAAACTCTTGCTGGATAAGTAGGCAAATCTGTTATGAAGAATGTTTTATCCCAGTAAAGTTTGTTTTAGTATTAATTGATCGTCAAAGAGTATTAATAAGAGTATATTCTACATAAAACTGTAAAGAAAAACATTAATATTGAAACACAAGTCATCCAAACTAATTTAGATAAAAAATAACTTATAAATATTCTCTCCCATTTCTGTCCTGAAGAGGTAAACAACCCACTTCTGTTTCTTTTCAATGGTATGCGGAGTAAATTCTATTTATATTTCGATATTTTTATACATAAAATCGTTCATAAACCTGCTGCCGTTTTCTCGGTAGATGCAGTGGAACTCTACAGGCTGTTTCAGTACAAAAACATTTTCTTATGTTTAAGTAAAATATTTTTTATTTTATAATTTTTACATTTCCTAATCAATTTTACATCTTCTAGTGATTACTTTCTGATTTTTTTTATTCTTCAAAGAGATATATGATTTTTTCTAACGATTATGAGAAAACTTCACGAGTAGACAAAGATTCATTCATAGACTATTGATCATCTACGAGTACTTTGTAGTACCTGTGGTAACAGCGTTGAAAAGCATACATATGTTACCATCACGCTATTCCCTTTTGGGATAGAGAGGACAGATATCCACGCCTTTGTAGCAATGGTTGCATCTCTCGCCTCATTTGCGTCCATCCATCTGTTTCCTGTCGTAATTTTACTTATAGCATTAATCTACTAAATAGATTTCCTTTATCCGATCATTTCTTACTATCAAACATTGTAATATGCAAGGCACACATTTTCATATAGGCACCTTGTAAAAAATATAAGGTTCCTAAAGTAGCCTAATATAAAATATTAACTTATTCTATTTAACAATTCTTATGGTTTTTCATAATATTTTGTATTCGACTGATTTATTCATTGGTTTCATAAAGATACCAAGAACATGTTATATTATTTTTGAAGTCATCAAATCGATATTGTGTCAAATTTGACTATCCCAACAAATACACTTACAATTATTAAACAAAAATTCCCCGTTTTTTTTATTTTAATACTTTAATCTTTCAATATGCATTTTTATTACTTAATCGATCAAAAAAATATATTACGTAAGAATTTTTCATAATTCGTAAATAACACTTTTATCGAAGTCTTCATAAAGTGCAACTACGAATAAATATACTTTTAACGATAGTCATAATTTATAAGTAAATAAATAGATTGTTACCAAATACGTAAATACGTAAAATACTCCTATAAAATTATGAAATAACCAAAAATAAAAAGGCCACATAGCAAATCAAATTGAATACAAAACACTCTAATTGGGAATATTTGCTTGTTTTAAAGATTTTATTTTGTGGGTTGAAGAACTGTATATTTTTATCAACTAACAGTAAAGTTGTCATAATCACATTAACGTCTTACATTCCCTGAGACCGATGTTAAATTTCTTTAATATCTCCGTTGTGCCTCGCGGAAGTCTCCAAAATAATAAGAAAAAAATCCAGATGTTTATAAAGAAAATTACGTTTGAGACTCGTCTAACATTCTAATGAGACTCATATAACAATATTTTAGTTAATTTGTGTAGCATATTTGTCACAAAAATATTTTTTGGGTCTTTTTTTTTTCAAGAAACTTTTAACAGAATTTTTTAAAGCAATCCAAGCTTATTTTTCATTGTACGTTACTCTTTTTTTAAATTCAGCATTCAACGTCAGTTTATGTATTTGTGGCCAGACAAATATTTCTCTTTAATTTTAAATTCTGGTAAAAACGAAAATTTTGTAAATAAAATGTTGAACACGGGCTATCTTTTTACTGTGCCTTTACGATTTTTTTCAAGGTTCCAAATTTAATGTGAAGTGGTGCTTATAATATATTTTCTGGTAAAATTTGTTAATGCGGATTTCCGCTGTTTGCCGAAGTTATCTCCTATCGCCCTCCACCCACAATCCCCAACGCGATTTTTTATCATTAGGTGTGGTTGGTATCTCGGTATCAGTTAAAAATTATTATAATGCAGTCTTGTTTGTGCTTCACTGATAATGAGGCGAAAACCTTGAAACCGGTAAGGTTATACCGTTACGTTAAGGGAAAACAATGTTTTATTAAACGAATTACCCGAAAGATAATGTATACAAATATTTAATTATATTATAATGACAAATTTCAGTAAGAAACATGTTAAGTTGTGGAAATTATTTGATTTTTTTTAACGATACAATTTTCTTTAATTATCCATAATACAATATTTACATTTTGCATCGTTTTAATAAGGCGAACCTTCGAGTACATAACAATCGGAAAAAATCTGTTTTGTGGTGATGTAGAGAATATCTTCACTAGACTGCCTGTGATAAAGTGGACTCATCTCTTAATTAATGCCATATATCGATCCTAAATTCTAGCACAGGGGTCGGCAAACTACGGCCCACCACCTCGTTTTATACGGCCCGCGAGCTAAGAATGGATAATCAAATTTCTAATTCTTTAAAATTTCAAAGTACGTGCTATGATGGAACGGCCGAACGCTGATTTGAGGAGCTGCGAGATACAACCGTATGTTACACTTCCATAGCTTCGCATTCGGTAGCCTCTACAGTGACGCTACGCTGTTATGATTCGGCAGCGTTTCTAGTGCCACGTATATTACTGAACCCCAATTTCGTGAAATGTTATCTCAAAAAAGCAATTCCATCGTTATTTCAATAGTAGAGCCGTATTTCATACAATTGTAGTCATTTTTAGAATAATTATTATTACATTGCATTTTATTTAATAAATTTGTAAAAACTTTTTTTTCCTTGTTTTTTAGATAAGCCTACTTACATAAATATCCTCGAGTTTGCCTCTTGACCCATAGAGCCTAAAATATTTACTATTTGTCTATTTACAAAAAAATGTTTACCGACCGCTTTTCTAAAACACGTGGTTTACACATTAACACTCTTCATTTTAGATAATTAAACGGATTTTTTTATGTTCATGTACCTAGAGGGCAATTCAAAATTTGGTTGACTATTAAGATTGTGACCAACTCATGTGTACCAAAGTAATATTGATAAAAGTATAATGTATAGTATATAACACCGTTTAGTGCGCTTACTCATTCGACACATTTGGATCACAAAAGCTTCCGTGTTTTCTATTAGCGTTGACCCAAATAAGAGCAAATTTATTGCGACAACCGACGATATTATGAATAATCTTATACAGAAATATCACATTAACGTTTTTTTCTTTCAGGCTTTGATAAACTACAAAGAATATCCAAAGTTTTGTATCACGATGTATATGAGCAATGCACCCTCTCTGCCCGTGGCCACAAGCCAACTCCGTTTCAAGTGATGGATAGCTTGTTCGGAGTTTCGGTCCGATGGTAGGACACCTTACTCCTTCATCGGATAAGTTCTGACTGTTAAGATATTTATTGGAAATTTTTGGATCTTTTTGGGAATCGGGAAAGGATAGGTTTGTGGTAATTGTTTTGATTTTATGAATGATTATGAGAAATTATAAACGATTAAATACATATATAAATATGATGATATATACATAATATTAAATACAAATATACATAAATTTGTGTCGTCACACACTGTTTTATATTGAATGGGTGAAAAAAAAAAAAAAAAAAAAAAAAAAAAAAAAAAAAAAAAATGAAAAAATGAATTGTGAATAAATTATAAGAATGAATATAGTATATGTAGATAAGTAAATGAGTGGGGAAATGTGTGTGACTTTTATAAATATATTAAGGTGTAGAAAATGTTTATTGAAGGTGAGAAATGCGGTTGCCTATGGGGGTAAACTGTCTGCCGGAGGAATTATCGATGATGGGGTGTTCAGAGTGACAATCGGGGGGTCATTTGGGGGGATGATTAGAGTTAAAGAGGGGGGGGTCGGAGGGATGATTCGCAATATTGATTTCGGACGAGTGTGTCTGTAACTGGTGTTCGCGTTGTAGTTATCTAAGGCTTTTATGACTGGGTTGGGATGACGGGATATAGAGCTGTAGAACCTTTCGGCCAGAGCGCGCATATGTTCGGGGATAGTATGTAGTTTGGTATCTGCGTGGAGTCTTGAATTACGGACGATGTAGGGTGCTTTTAAAATTATGCGGAGGGCTTTGTTTTGAATGATCTGAATGTGATGTAGCGTTGTTTTCTTCGCGTGGCCCCAGACCGGAAGGGCGTATGTCAGTTGCGGTCTGACGATCGCTTTATATAGGTGGAGTTTAGTGCGCGTGCTAAGTTTGCTGTATTTACTGATCAAGGGAAATAATGATTTGAGTGTTCCGTGAGCTTTTGATTTGATATTGAGGGCGTGTTTATGCCACGAGAGTCTACTGTCTAATGTGAGGCCTAGGTATTTTACGTGTTTTGACCATGGGACGCTCTGGCCGAAGAGTTTAAGAGTTCTGATGGGTTTGATGTATCTGCGTGAGAAGCGGACTGCTGTGCTTTTGGTGGGATTTATTTTGATCTTCCATTTGGTGCACCAGTGCTCCAGAATGGGAATGAAGTCTTGCAGTCTGTTGTGGGATACGGACTCATATTTCGATGAAGAGAGAAAGGCTGTGTCGTCAGCGTATTGCGCGGTGATACAATGTGTACGTGAAAATTGGGGCATATCGCTCGTGTATATGTTATACAGGATAGGGGACAACAGTGCACCTTGGGGCACACCTGCCAGAATGGGGCGAGGGGATGAATTTATACCGTCTATTTTGACGGAGAAGGAGCGATTTTCAAGGAATGATGCGATGATTTGCACTAGTCTGAGGGGAATACCTGACTTGTGCAGTTTGAATATGAGTCCGTTGAGCCAGACTGTGTCGAAGGCTTTCGCCACGTCTAGTGAAAGGAGGGTCGTGAGGCCTTTGGAGCTGAAGTATTTGATGATGTGTTCTACAACGCGAAGAAGCTGATGGTTGGTAGAGTGTAATGGCCTAAATCCGTGTTGCGAATCTGGGATGATGTTACGTGAGTAAGTTTCTAACGAGAGACGTTCTAGGATTAATTTTTCGAGCACTTTACCTAGAGTCGGGAGCAGACTGATCGGTCTGTAATTTTCAGGGATAACGTGGCTTTTACCCGGTTTAGGGAACATGATGACGTCGGCGTTTTTGAATGGGGTTGGAAAGAATTTATGTCGAAGGCAGGCATTGTAAATGGCGGTAAGGGCGTAAATGGCTTTTTTCGGAAGTTTTTTCAAGGTGAGATTATTGATTTTATCGGGGCCGGGGGCTTTTTTGTTGATGAGATTTTTTATGATAGATTGAATTTCTAACGGTGAGAAGAAGTCTGTGGTGGGGGGGGTTTGCTCATTTAATATGTCGGCAACTGCGTTGTCGACCATTATTGAGTGAGAGGGGTTAGAGAGGTCTGCATTTGGCGAGAAGATATTAGCTAGAGAGTCAGCAAAGGTCTCTGCGCGGTCGCGAGCAGAGAAAACGGGGCCATTTGGTCCTTGAAGAGAGCTGGGTCGGGAGGGCGTATTTCTAAGGCTACGTGTTAGTTTCCATTTGAGTCCATCATTGTATTCGAGAGACTCGACGAAGTCTGACCATTTGTCATTGCGGAGTTGCTGTAGGAGGTGTTTGATTTTTTTGACTAATCTGTTGTAGTCGGTTTTGTAAGAGGGGACAGCTGTGTTTTGCCACAACTTTCTGGTTTTGTTTTTTTCCATAATCAGTATTTTGATATGTGGAGGAAGGGGAAGTTCGGGTTTATCGGCTGGTCTCTCTTTTGAAGAGGATGTGAGAGCGGATTTGATGGTGGTTGTGAAGTCATTTATAGCGGCGTCTATGGAGTTCGTGTCGGGGAAGGTTGTCGGTATTTTGATGCTGCTGTCGACGTTAATAGCGAAATCGCTCCACGAGGTGGTGTGTCGCGGAAGGGCTGAGGGCGAGAAGGGTGGTAAGCCATCCGTCAATTGAAGTAATACCGGGTAGTGATCGGATTGAAGCTGGTGAACAGTCGTGAGATCTGTTTGATAGAGAATGTCGTTATGGACAATGATGTCGATGACATCAGGGCGATGATTGTCTATTAGTGGATAGAGGGTGGGAGACGTGGGTCCTTCCACGAAGTATCTTTTCCGGGAGGAGATTTCGTCAAGTTTATTACCGTGAGTGTTGGAAGTGCGGCTGTGCCAGAAGGGGTGTTTAGCATTTAGATCTCCCGCCATGATGGTGGGGATATTATCTGCGAGGAATGAGTCCAATTCAGACTCGACAAGTGGGGAGGTAGGTGGAAGATAAGTCGCGCAAAGTTTAAGAGGGCCGTGATTGGCGGTGTTCACCACTACGCATGTGGATTCTATGTTGACGGTGGGAGGGGAGGGGATGTGGCAGTGGTCTATTGTGCTTTTGATGAGAGTTGCGGTGCCGCCTTTTCTGCCGATGAGGCGGTCGTCTCTGTAGCAGTAGTAGTTACGGATGCTGTAACGGTAGCTCGGTTTGAGATGCGTTTCCGTTATCAGCAACACGTCCAGGTTGTGCTCGAGAAGGAAATCCTCGACCTCTTGTTTATGTGTTCTGAGGGAACCGTTTGCATTCCAGAACGCGGCGGATATATGGGATGGTTTATAGGTGCGAGCCATGTTCTTGGATGTAGTTGAGGAGGTTCATGGCTTCGGTGATGGCTGATTTTAAGTTATTCAAAATGAGATCGCGATTTGGGTAGGGAGCGGCGGGCAATATGTAACTTTGGGGTGTAGATGATGATAATAGGGGGCGATGAGTTGCGACGTTCGCGTATGACGCGTTGGAAGTGACTGGTTTCGATGCACTCTGGGGGGCGTTGGGGAATCGCCGTGTGGCGTTGTTTGCCGAGGGGGCGTTCGATAAGGGGGCGTTGGTGGAGGGGCGTTGGTAGATGCCATCCATGAGGGGGCGTAAGGGCTGCGGGGTCTGGAAGTGGTGGTGGGGAGCGATTGAAGGGAGGTTGCTCTTGGGGAAGCGTGGGCAGCCTCTGAAGTTGGCCGTGTGTGGGCCTCCGCAGTTACAGCAGGTGGCGGGAGTGTCCGCGGGCTTCCTGCATTCAGAGGTGTGATGCGTTCTACCGCATTTCACACAATTGGCTGGAGCGTGGCAGTTGCCGGCGGAATGGGCGAACTGTTGGCAGCGATGACACTGGCCCATACCTTTGCGCTTGTTCAGCTCCTCCACTGTGACTCGAATATCGAGTACACCGTGGAGTTCGGTGAAGATGCGTTTTGCGGAAGAGTCCCTTGTCAGTTTGACGATGACCATAGGGAGTTCCACTCTATTCCTGTTCTTCATGCGATACACATTCTGAACCGGATAATCAAGGGATTTGAGCTCGATCATAATGTCCTCGACGCTGATAGGGGTCGGTAGGCCACGAATGACGGCTAACAGGGGCTTCTCGTTTTCCAGATGGAAGGAGTGGTATGGGATGGCGAGAGAGTCGGTGATGTGGACGAGGGAGCGGTAAGCCTCAACGGTTTCTGTGGAGATTTTTAAATCACCATTGGGCTGAACCTTCGAGGAGAAGTTGATGTTTTGAGACCTGAGTTTGGCTCTCAGGTCTCCGTACTTGTCGGAATTGTGAAGAACGATGGGGGGGATGCGGTCTTTTTTGACTGGAAGTAGAGGTCGTACGTCTATATTTGAAGGTGGGGCGGGGGCTGCGGGAAGAGGAGGGCTGAGTGGGCCTCTCATCCTTTTGCTGGTTTGGGTCACAGTGGCATCAGCTGGTTTCGGGTTTGATTGGGGGCGAACGAGGGGGGGGCTTTCTTGGGGTTGGAGAGCCCTTTTGCGATTTTTGGCAAAGGATTGCCAGTCCATTTCTGGAGTATCCGGGATGATAATTATTGGTGGGGAGAGTGGGGGGTCAGAAGTGGGGGTGGGGTGCGGCGGTGTTGTGATTGGAACCGCTGGCAAGACAGTGGGTGAATCAGATGGACGGTTTTTGGCCTCAATCGAGACCTCACCTTTATGGAAGAGCTCACGAAGAAGTTTTACCATCTTCATTGTTTCTTTTTTGGATGTGGTCTCCATCTTGAAGAGCTCGAAGGCTTCCTCGAAAGTGGAGATGGTCAGATCAGGGGATGTTGAGCGGTCCGGAGACATAGCGAGGGCTGGTATAGGCGAGGTCTCGGGGACGGGTGCGGGCGTTTCAGTTGTTTTGGGTGTAGTTTTTTTTTTGGGTGTAGTTTTTTTAATTATGATGCGTTTATTTTTGATGCAGAAGTCCGATTTGACGGGCTTCATGGCTGCTTAATAGGAGGAACTGAGCAAATAGAATGAATGTTGTGGACAATAAAAGTGGACAAAAATAAAAAAATAAAAAATATATATATATAATTGTGTATTGAGTAAAAAAACAAACAATGATAACTAAAGAAATAAAGATTTGATGAGTGGTGCGAATGTATGAAATATGAGATGAATATAGGATGGGAAGAGCTGACGACCTTTCAGATCATCAACTCTGCCAGCGGAGTGTAAAAGGGTAAGAAGGATAATAACAGTCAGTGGCTTACTCGATGAAGAAGAAGAAAAACTGGCATCGACCGGTGCTCGGAACAAATTACGTCACCAAGAATTTGTGGAGGCCGGCTCTTTATCACGAATTATATAAAAAACCGATTTGATCTAGACAGCTGTCTGGAACGAGTGGAATGTCAATTGTTTATTTATTTGTGCACTTGCGCGGTCGAGAAACAAACAAAGCACTGTTTGAGCGACAAACGATCGACGGTGAAACGCGACACTATATGACGAATCGTGTATTGTAATTGTATGTTATCAAGCTGTGAGATCGCGCTGTTCAAGCGGGAAGCGACTGCTCTGTAGCAGATCCGTGACTCGACGCCAACTCCGTGTAGCAACTGCGATGAGTGCCTGATAAACCCCAACACGACACCAGTGGCCAAGCGCTCTAGCTGCAGGCAGCCGGGATCTCGGCAGTAAACATGAAAGGCTTTTAACCCTGGCTTGCCCTTACACATTTCTTATATGAAATTACGACATCGTATGAACAAACGATTTAGATTTTCTTGACTCTTTTGGAGAAACAAATTAAGTTTCATATAAACAAACGATGGATGTCGTTTTTCGTTTCAGATGATAAAAGTTAGCACTCAAATACAGGCATGGTATCAGACGATGAAAATTTATTTGATTCAATTGTGAAAAAACTCTATTCGAATATTTAATTTTGTAAGATTTATGGTAACCGTCTTGGATTTTCTATGGGTGCCATTGCTATTCTTTTTACAATTCGGTGTGGCGGCACCACCCAGTGAGAAGATCCCTTTCCACGGGGACAGCACTTTCATCAAAGTATGAATATATCTATTTTTTTAACGAGTGTTCGATTGCACTGTAATGGAAGCTAATTTATTCCTGGAGACCTTGTGGGAGGAGGGGCAAGTGTCGCCAAAAAATGTCCCGGATATTACCATGAGAACACCAATACAGCGAGACAAAATGAAATTTGGTCGTTTTAACCTGATCAATAATATAGTAAAGCACTTATATTATAAGTAATTAAGATCACAGATTTCCAGTATACACCAGTGAACACGAGTGCTGCCAAACTCATTCTTCAGGGAATGAACAACGCATGTGCACAAATAAAATATGTACCTCTGGCTCCAAAATTATTCTACTAGGCGTATCCAGAAAGTAAGTGTACTGAGGCTCTCACGACCGGATGGATTTTATTTTCGACATGTTAGCTACACTTCCGTGTAGCCTGACCCTTTCCCTCCGCAACGAGACCGGTTCGAGGTCAGTACGTTGAGAAGTGTCGACGCGACAACACGTTTCGTGAAAAATGTCAATCCAATCTCCCGCCAAGTGCGAAATACGCGGCGTCATCCGTTATCTCGTTTGGAAGGGAAAACCTCCGGTTGAGGTGAAAACTGCATATGGTGGTAAAGCTATGAATCGTACGAGTGTGTACAAGTGGTGTCGCGAGTTTAAAAACGGTCGTACGTCTGTGCATGATGATCAGAAAAGTTCAAAACCACAATTTCAGCCAAGAAAATCATGGCATCCGTGTTTTGGGACTGTTAAGGCATAATTTTAATTGAATATATGCCTCAAGGGGAGACCATCAACTCTGCAAGATACTGTGAGACCCTAAAAAAATTGCGAAGGGCGATTCAGAACAAGAGGAGAGGCATGCTGACAAAGGGAGTCTGCCTACTGCACGACAATGCCAGACCACACACGGCCAACGCCACGAAGGAACTGCTCGCCTCGTTTAAATGGGATGTCCTGAACCATCCCGCGCATTCCCCTGACCTAGCACCTTCAGATTACTATCTCTTTACCTCCCTGAAGCTGCACATGGGTGGAAAAAGGTTTTCAACGAGGAGGTAAAGGAGGAGATGGAGAAGTGGATGGAGGGGTTGGCGGGAAACTACTTCGAGGAAGGCATCAAAAAGTTGATATCCCGCTTCACCACCTGCATTGAGAGGAATGGCGACTATGTCGAAAAATAGCTTACATATGTACTACGGTAACCACGTAATTTTTTTGTTTAAATAAAAAAAATTGTAACCTACCAAAATTCAGTACACTTACTTTCTGGATATGCCTCGTACATGGAAGATGAGAGAAATAAATTATTTCAAAAGAACATTTAAATAGATAATCAATCATGATATGTTGACAACTTTGGACACTTCTCAATACTTCCGCATTTATTTGTATTTGTGTGTTTATTTGTAAATAGGATATTCACTTAAATGTTCATTTTTTCTTAATTTATTTATAATGCGCACTTTTACATGGGCCGCTTAGAAATGTAATCCAACTTTACCACTAATACATTGGTATGAACCATTATCAGATCTTGATATTGGTTTAGTATTTTATTTTTTGTTATATTTTTATTTCTTTAAATCTCAAGTTAGAGCGCCCTTGGGGAAACTATGTTATCTAAACGGTGCTCTTTTAATTGCAACACAAATTTCCTTATGAAATACATTTTTTTTAATCTTACATATTTGTTTCCAATGCAGGTACGTAATAGGAACAAACTGAAACGTAGTTAACAAAAAGCTCTTCTTGCGTATTTATTCTCTCTGTTTCTGTCTAATTTATCATGGCCATGAAATATATTTGCGATATATCAAAGCACCCGTTTGGAGTCTTGATTCAGCGCGAAGAATAAATTGCACGGAAAACTATAAAGCTTCTAATTAGTTCCTGTTAATGCCATTTAGCGAGCCAAGCTTGCGGATATTTTTGCACGCAGCACTGGAAATAGAGAAAGTAAAAAAAAACGAAAAAAACATTATTATGTGACATAGTGTTTAACATTATATCCTTGCATTAAATGTGTGTTATATACAATACAAACTGGCATGTTTATTGCCACGATACAATATCTTACAACCAACACAAATATTAACGAAGCTTTATGAAATCCAGATTTTAATTCTTAAAAAAAGGGTACCAACGGGAATCGAACCCGCATTCCCCGCGTTGGGAGACAAGCGCCTTTCCAACTAGACTACGAAGGTTATCTATAAGGGAGGCTACGGAGGCAACATATAAATATATACCTTGTTCTTAGTAAATATTTATATATATCTTGTTTGATTATTCATTTGCTCTGGGACCAGTTTTACTTCCAGGTATTTTTAATATATGTTCATTGTAGTGCTGGCATTTAACAGCTTTCTCACATTAATTCCTGATTTGTATTTATTTTAGAAGTATTTCAAAACATAATACAGAAGTATTTTAAATAAAATATTAATCTAAAAAATAACGTTAATATAAAGATACACAGAAGAATATACACAATTTTGTAATATGCATATTATAATTATTAAAAGTCTTTGAGTACTTTAAGGATGGCATAGATTTCGTAACTGGGTGACGGTATACAGAAAAAAATATAGATATTTAAAAAAAATGTTCAAAAAGTTCAAGTGGTATATCTTTCGGATGATACATTATTCTTCATATCCACGCCTGAGTTATTTTGAAGAGGGTGGCGAGGATACAGCATCATATTCAACCCTATGAAGGAAAATTTCTACTGTTTTAGAGCTTAGTGAAAAGGTACATCACTCGTGACTCATATTTATATTCATGTTTAATTCATTGATCCGTAGCAATAAATAGCGTAAAACAAATAAAAACAAATAAATAAATACATTTTGCTTTAATAACATGTAACAAGTATTTGTT
Organism: Odontocerum albicorne; assembly: GCA_949825065.1. Lineage (NCBI taxonomy): Eukaryota > Metazoa > Arthropoda > Insecta > Trichoptera > Odontoceridae > Odontocerum > Odontocerum albicorne. The sequence goes on from OX463853.1 coordinate 21,782,960, forward strand.
TCCACTCATTAACCAGGCATTTATGTATAAGCAAAACTACTGCAAGTGCGTATAGAGCAATAGTTAGGAAAACAGCAGCCGTATCATAATTGGACAAAAATAAGCCATAATTTATTAATTAACTATAAATAAAATTTTAATCGCAGTCCTTATCACTTCTTAGTAACTTTAAAATATAACTTAATACTCTTGTCAAAATTCACTTCTTACACCAAAAAGTGTCCACTGACAAGTGATGCGTTATAGTTAATTCCATCCCCGTCATGAGACATCTCTTCACACTTTTGATAAGGGTTGTCGGGATTTTCAGCACATTACACCCCGCCTTTCCGAGCCTCTGGATCATTCGTCATATAAAATACATTTCATCAAAGACTATACAACCTTATACTGGATGGAGAATTTATTATAATTAAAACATTCTGACACACAATAATTGATATGACACTTTAAGAATCGTTTTATGTGCCTATCAACCTTGTTGATAGGAGTAATATTTGTACATTTTAAGTAAAAAGTAAGCTAACAAACCTTTTCTACGTAGATGAAATATATCTATTACATTTATACCATCACACCGTTTTCCTTCTGGAATAGGTAAAGATGACAGAGTACCTGACTTTCTATCTCCTAACACAAATGTTGCCACTTCGACGTCCATGCACCTTCTTCCTTTCTTACTTTCCTTTTATTAAAAAAAATATCATTTATGTGATTCAACCCTACTTTTCTTAATCTGCTATTACATTCCTTCCATTCACATGTTTTAACTATTTTACTTCCTGTAATATGCCTCATTGAGAACCAGCCTCTTTTTTTTACGTAGAACTAATATTCATTTTAATGAGTTCTTCAACCCGGGGAAACGAATCAACGGAGTATTTTATTTGAGCTTAAAAAAATTAAAAAAAACTGAAGGCACCGATTCCCGAAAGAATGTTCTTTACTTCTTACTACTGGCATTCTAATCCAAAAAGAAACATTAATATTTTCCTCACAAGTATAATAAACTAAGTTCCCGTGGGGGCTTCTCCTGTGGTGAAGCAAAAGTGACTTTTTGACAGCACAACGCGGTCTTGGCTTTATTTCAGAAATAACAGACTTCTTTCGATGAGAACTGAAATAGAAAAACTTATTGAAATGCCTGAAAGATAATCTTCGGATAGTTCTTGTAATATTTTCATGGTGTTTATATTCTTCTTTTATTCTAAATTAGAATAAATAAATAACCATTTGCTTGACATTATTCACATTTGGAAGACCTGCGTGGTCTGATATTTATTTCTTCTCATTTTGACGACCTCTTTGGTTAGATACATACTTACATTACAGTTCGATTTCCAATGGATCTCTAAAAAATAAATTTAAAAATTTCTTAGTTTGGTTAAAAAGTTTGTCCGATAACAATACTCATATGAGATAGATGTGTGCGAGTGTTTTTAGACAACGATTTCCGTGTCTACCACAATTATTCTAAACCAACCAAAAGTTCTAAAGGACTATTAAATGGTATCAAAAATAATAGTGTATCCAGGGCACGCTCTTCAATATGTATAAATCACTTATTTGGATCATACGAATGAATGAATTTATATGTTGACCTCCATCCCTTAGTGATAGATTGAATGATATCCATTTTGAATTCGGTTCGATTTCCGACTATGACTAAAAACAAAAAGTGTCTCGTTTTGTTTTCATTCGTTTTCAATTGGTTTTAAATAATTGTCAAAGGGATAAAGTACATGTTGAATTGTATACGACGAAAGTTTTATATAATTTAATAATTAAGAAACTGTATAATGTAATTTTTAAGGGACGCTATTAGCAAACTTAAGCTTTTGAAAATAACATTGATTCATTTAATATTTTTTCTTGAAAATATGAAATTCAATACACTACATTGAATTAAATAAAGTTTACTTTCCAATTTTTGCAACTTTTACAATCATTTGGTATTTTAGAAAATGTGAAAAATCTATTCACTATTTTAACGTCACTAATGTTTACTCTCCAATTGTTTAAACTATAATTTAATATTATTCTGTGTTTTATAACATGTTAAAATCAATATCTTACATTGGCATAAGTAGTATATCCGTTCCAAATATTATAACTTGTTTTTAGTTCTTTAATAAAGTAATATATAACACAAATATTTGCCAAAGACTATATATTGTATATAATACTTATTCACCATATATACAAATTTATATCTTAAGAAATAATCGTATTTATATATTATTTATATGAATTAACTTCCCTTTAATTTTAATTTTAATCTTAATGTTTCATTTCTTAGAAATAGTTAACACCTACATATTAACTTATAACTAGATAACAATTCTTACAACTAATTATTTTCATATAAATAATTTAACATGTATATATATATATATATATATGTCCACTTGTTTAGACTACTTGCATTTCGTCATATTAACTCAGACCTTGGTATTGCTGCTAATACTGTAGGTGGACAAGTCAGGCAACAGATGACGCTTCGGGAGCTTGTGCTTATAACTTTAAGGTAGGTCGGACTTACTCTCGTAAGCCCCCAGGGCAGTGATTAGAGAATTGCTGTGGTTCTGCAATTAAAACTTTTATTATCTGTCATTCTGATTTGAGTAAGCCTTGAACGAAATGAAAATTAGAAAATGTGCCTGAATGTGAAGTCCTAAAACTGGTGTGATTGAATTTGATAAATTAATATAAATTGCAATAATAGGGATGATTTTTTTTTAAATCCACATAAATTTTTTTGTAATAATATAATTTTGTAGATCATAAATGTATAGTTTTTTTTTTACATTTCCTTAAAAATTAAATTCCAATTTTATGAATAGGATGTCCAAGTATGGGATCAAACATTTATTTTTTATTTATAAATATTGTACAATGATATAGCATTTTTATTAAACTTAAACGAATAAAATGTCCTATTTCGAAACACTTTATTAGTTCTCACAATATTCGAATGCAAAAGCTTTTGAAATCTTTCCATAAAAGTGTAATAAATAATGTGAATAGTAATAAAAAAAACTCGCAGACTCGCGTACACATAGCAATTGAAAGTTTTTACTTTATAAAGGATATATGAGCTCTAAAATCTTCATAAAGAAAGCAATTTCCTATTATATTGCTCGTAAATTGCACGACAAATAGCTAAGTTATTTTCATACATTTAAGACAATAAAAATTGATAACTTCTCATTTTATCTTAATTTAATGTGTCACAATGATAATCTAAAATGTTTGGTCAGTTAATTTGTCAATCATATCAATAATAATCTAGGTTAAAGATTTATTAGTGTCATTAAGCAAATAATTCTGAAAAAATAATTTGTTTCCTAGACAGACGTTGTACAAATTTGTCAAAAAAAGTCCGAAAGGCTTCTCAAAAATATGTTTTTATATGTTGGTTAGAAAAAAGACATTATTATAAAAAAAACTGATATGTCATTTTCTCATTTTTTTAGTCCACAATACAACATTTACAATTAAAACGTTTCAATAAAAACGCTAACCGTAATTACAAGCACATATCAATAAAAAAACACCATTTTGATACCGAGAACCACTTCACTAGGCAGACATGTGGCAAATGCTCTAATTTCACATATTTGTTTTAACTATTAAAACACTCAGCTTGATAGACCCTTTTTTATAAAGTAATAAATTCTCTAAAAATTTAAGAATTGTGCTGTTTTTTAATATAGCCTTATATGACGTATATTTTTTTAAATTATGAGAGCTACGAATTCTCTCATGAGTTAAATACAGGTTTTATCTATAACCTCACTGGATGAAACTTAACATGGAAAATGGAAGGAGGTAATAGAGGGGTGTCATTCAAGCTTAAAAATTCACATATTTTTTTCACCTTGTACGGAGAAAAACGATGCGAAAATGTTTGAGTGCAATTATTGCGAAGTCCTGCTTCCATCGCTAATATCTTTTCGATAAAATATCAATTTCGTAGTACGGAATGGATCCGATATGTTATATTCTATAAACTGTTTTACATTATGCTGTTTTACTTTTGTTGTAAACAGTATAACCTAGTTTATTTATTAACATGTGGTAATCTCTTCCAGCCAACTAAATAAATTATAGCGAAACCTTAAGTGAACATAAGACTGAACCCTTTTTATGAACATTGGAAATTAACGGGGATTGAACATGCAACCCCCGAACTGAAAGATTATTGTCTTACTAAATAGGTCGCGGAGGTCGTAAATATAGCAATTAGACTACTTTTGTAAGTTCTTTAACGACATGTTTAAAGGCACACTACAGGTATATAAAGTACGACCTGTTGGATTTATCACCATATGATAATTTATTCTAATGAATCAGATATATTTAAAAAAAAAACTTCTTTGATCGATTTGAAAAAAACCCAACAAGGACCCTTCTTTGAGGTTTTTTTTTTCAAATGTTCTTTTGACCATAAAGTTTGCAGATCCCCGATATTGCTTATTGCATCCGTGCATGTTATTTTTGATTCAGCCCAATTATTTGACATTTGATTGAATTTAATTAACACACTATAGAAATGTCAAAATCATTTTGATTCGCTGTCACTCGTACAATTCAACTTTCATTAACTGCGTCCATAAAGCAGACATGTAGGCCACCATTCCGCCCAATTCCACTGTCGAGTTTCGTTGGGAGCCAATATGTAGGATCATGAGACATACGATGAATGGCGTCAATGGTTATTAATTTCATCGTGTCCTACGCCATGTGTGGATTATGACGTGGAAACTGTGACTAAATAAATTTGTTGGTTTTAACTTTTATTAAAAAAAATAACGGGCAGAAAAATATTTTTCATAAAAATAAAAAAGGGAACTGTAGATATACCATAAAATCTCAAATTTAATACGCCCAATGTTCCTAAAACGGAGGTACATGCTTGTATTATACTTACCTACAAAAAAAGATGTCGGCGTCGTTGCTGGGCCTCATAGTCGAGGATCCCCTCTCTATTCCGATGTCAATTCAGTTGAAAAACGAAGCCGTACCGTGGAGTTGGTTTTTTTAAGTAAGTGAGCCATTGGACACCAGCAAACTCACCGGGCACATCGATGTACTGAATCTGATGGCACACCGAAGTGAGACGATCGGAGCACGCCAGCATGATTTTTTTCTCTTTGCAAATAATTTATATGACCTAAGTCATAGGTACCCTTATACCCCCGATTACTAGGTAGAAAAAATGCCCGTGTCATTCGAGTGGAGTAGCACAGCGTGGGGTTCGAACCGGCGATATTCCGTACGGAAGTCCAGTGGGTTACCGCATGGGCATGCGCCTCTCATAATTATATTGTCATTATTGTAACGGTAGCAAGGAGGACGAACATGTGTCATAAGATGAAGATGATGATGGCGACTTTTATTATGACGTTACCAATAACCGGTCAAATACGATATGTTTATTAATGTTCCTATACTGTCCATCTAAAAATATAAGTCGTTACATATTTGGATAGACAATGGATCCAATTATGTAAAATTTCCGTTCTAAAAACCAAACCCTGGTCGTTAGTCAATTGAGTTAATTTATTATAGGTTCAAAAAAATGTATTGCTACTCAGTTGTTGCTAGGGTGTATATTTCAAATTTTCATTTAATTGACTGATTGGATACTAGAAATATACATATACGAAAGCAGCATAAAACATTGGGCCACCGATCATATTTTTTCCTTCATGTTAGTATTTTCCATGTGCATCGACCATTTTATAAAAGAGTAAATTTATTGTGCATATTATTGTAAATTAGCTAAGATTTGATGGCAAAACTACTACCTACATACCTCCATGTACCTTTAAGATTAGTTTATGTTACATCTTAAATATTGGATATGACATCTGTATCCGTTCCTGAAAGGACATCTTTTTTAATGCCAGTGACACTGAGACGAGTTACGAGACACCATCATCATGTCATTACAGCCTGTGTAAAGTCGTTGAAGGACATGGACCTCCTCTTTTCTTCTCCATTCTTCCCGATACGCTGCATTTTTTGATTCATAAAAAATATATTTGGCATACAGCCTGATATTGTCCATGTATCTTGGATGACGCATTTGATTGTTTGTGATATCCGATCTAACTCAAGCCAGTTCAATCTACCATTTGACAAACGAGCAATATTTCCACTTTGACCAAGCAATATTTTCCCCTTTATTCCAAATTATATTTAAAATACGGGTCAATTTCCACTTAAACCAAGCAATCCTTTTCACTACATTCCACACTTTATTTTGGCTACGGATCCATTTTCATTTTAACCAAGCAATACTTTCGACTACATCCTCACCTTTTATTTTGGCTTCGGTTCCATGTCTTCTTTGACCTAACCCATATTCACTTTAACCAAGTAATACTTAACACTACATTCCACATTTGATTTTGTCTATGGATGCATTTTCACTTTAACCAAGAAATCCTTTCTACTACGTCCCACACTTGGTCAAGCTACAAATTCAGTTTGTCTTTACTTTATTCTAGTATCACTGTAGAAAGTCTGTAGAAGATTCACAAAATGAACTACAGCACCTAATTATGTAATTGTAACATGATCAAGACAAATAAAACAAAATTCATACAAAATATAATATATCCATTTCTGTTACAGTAAAAAAGTTTATTTTACAATAATAACAAACGTATGAGTATAACAAAATAATCTATGTTTATGTTATGAAAATTTTTATTCTTAATTTCGTAATATTATTTCATGGACTGAAAGCACCTGCCTTTGATCTGAAATATTTTATTAAGATTTCATTCTTAAGCAACTTTGATTTTTTTCTTATTCTCTTGTTTTTCTTTTGTGTAATATCAAACTACGGGTAGGAAAAATCTATGTCTAATTACAAAAATATCGTACTTTGATTATTTCTGTATACACGCTAATACAGGGTCGAACCAGATAGAGAATAAATATTATTTTAACCCATTTTCCTGCAATGTTAAACAGATATAATTTATGACGGTTAGAAGATCAAGTTAAAGTAACATTTGTGGAAAAAAATTGAATTTGTAATAATTTTATAAACTATATTCTCACATTGTGTGTCAAAAATACGATATATCTTAGATAAGTTACTCGTTGATAGATGTTTTAATACTGAAATTAGAAAATAAAATACGACACCGGGGACATCATGAGATGGGGTAGAAAAGGAAAACTATACTAGTATGGACATGTTCAAAGATTGGGCAAAGGAAAGATTAATGTGGTGATCGTTAAAACAACCCCGATTAGTCGATCACAAGGCAGACAATCCATAATATGTGAGGATAGGTGACAGTTCTAATCTAAGTAATAGGTGTTGATATTTAAGAAAAAACCTTAGAATTAAAAAGTTGCTCGTTTTTATAACAATATAATACATATCTTCATTTACTTATTTCACACAAATATGGTACATCTGGTGGATTTATTACTTTTCTCGCAATGCGATTTCCTTTAATTCACCAGTTTGTTTTATATTTTTTATCGGTATCCATACCCGTGTCTTAAATTTTGTAAAAATAAATATTGAAAACTCAACCTTCAACATGTTAATCACTAGTCTTTTTTTATTTTAAAAAATGTAGTAAATAATTGCTAATGTAGTAAATAAATTAATTTCAATAAATTAAGAATATTAAAGTCAACTTTGGTTTTATAAAAAATCGGCCGTTCATTTCTCCAATCCGATTCTTCGTAATAAATTGGGTGTATTATTTTTCATCAGATTTTTTGCCAAAACTGTGTAATATCGCAAAACTCCCGAGAAAGAGGTTCTCTCAGATCTTAGAATCTTATTTCGGTAATTATTCTAACTAATTCGTATAATTACAATCTCTTATACTCCTATTTCTCATCAAAAGCTTTTTTTACGTCTTCTTATATCATTACGATTTGTAAGATTTCGCTTTTTTTTTCTTTCAGAAATATCCGAATATTTTTTAGAAATATAAATGTTAACAAAAAAATGCAACCTATTCACTATTGAAGTTTGTAAGCTAATTGATAAGACACTTGACTTCCATCCGGAAGTTTTGGGTTCAATTTCGGAAAACGTTTCCAAATATAATCTAATGCTTATACCATATGTCCATAATAAAAGTCCACAGTGACCTTAGTAGCCAAATTGATATGACGCCGAGATTCTACCCAAGGATTTCGGATCCAATTCCCTATGGTACCCGAAAAAAAACTTTGAAAAAAGTCCTCGTCTGGTAAAAGAGTTAATCTTGCTGTATTCTTACGGACGGTAGTATTGCCAACACGTGTGATCGCGAACTGCAGTTCTGAAGCCTTAAGGCTTGATTAATGAGACGGAAAATATCCTCATCGCCAAAGTGAAAATGTTAAGTAGGTACGAGTGAGTGAATCAAAATGTATGTCAAAGCTTTTTGTTACTCCATAGAAGATCATTATCGGTTATTTAATAACTTCTTATTAATCGCATTGCATCATTTCTCTTCTTATTAATCGCATTGCATGAAATCTCAGATTGGTTAGAATTTGTTAACGCGCTCGACATATGCGAGTGTTTGTTGTCTGTCCACATGCAGCATTATTTCCAACAGGTATGGTACCGAACTTGGAGTTCTTTGTCTAATCCAGTACGCCTTAACCCGACAGCTGGATTACTGTGGCTGAAGACATATTTGCGTCATCAATTCGGTTATATTGAAGGGTATACAAAATAATAAATAATTGCTGATGATCACTTTACAATTTACGACATGGATAAATTTATTCCTCGTGATAAAACTCTTGATTGTTCATATGAAACTAACAACAGCTGTTCTAACAACACCTCATAGAAGAGTACCCCTGCTTCTCTGACCTGACCAGAAGCGATATTTTTTTCAATGCTAACTGGTATGTGACCAATTAATTGGAAAATCCGTTCAAGGCACACGAAAGAGGATTCGTCAAAATTCAACCTATTGACATTTTAATTAAAAGCGTCTGTATTCCTGTTTTCGTTTTTTAAGGTCTCCATAAATTAATATTCAGATTCATTCTGCTATTTTCTAATGTTTCTACTTTCCAATATTTAAATCTGTTATGAATTTTTAATTAAAGATTACACCAATTTATTGAACGTTTTTCGACAATCGGTGACTTAACCATATTAAATGTATGCTTATCTTTTGATTGTCTTTGTATGCGGATTTTTGTATGGTCTTTAAATATAAGTAGATAATTTTTACCAAAGGAGCTGAACTTTCATAGAAATGCCTACACTGAGCAGAATACATGGTGTGACAAAGCATGACAGAATACTGAATGAAGTGATTAGGATGAATGTAAACTTAAGGCTGATGTGTTGAGTAAGATGAAGAAGATCACTCTGATATGTTATGGTTTGGGAGCACAAAACATCAGAGAAATCGTGGAGCTGTAAACCATAGATGTAGAAATATGAAAGTTTAATGCTTTGTCCGCTTTGCCTACCCCAACAAATACATGGCGTGATGGTAAGTATGTTTAATAATAATGAATGAGCTACTTAGTAAGAAACTCGCTACATTTTAATTTATGTAAAAAGTCCGAACATACTCTGAGAGACATTAAAAAGTAATATGGTGTCAGAAAAATGTATATACACTTTACTCCGTATCGCTTACTTGAACTTGCTGCAGAAATTTATCATGCTACGCATTCGTGAGGAGTTTAAGGATTATGAAGACTCTTTAGCAAGATGGTACGCCTCCTCACTACCATCGTGATATGAGGGTCTACCTTGAGAACAGATGGGTTGGACGTAAATTGAATACCCTCCGCTCTCCCCAAACCTCGCGTCAATTCACTTATTTTTATAGAGACTCACCAAAGATAAAGTTAATGGCACAAAACCGGCAATAGTTAATGAATTGAATGCAGCTATTGAAGTAGAATGCGTACAAATACCAAAACAAATTATTTGTTGTTATTTACAATTCCACGTTATCAGCCGCGCATTAACCAGAAGGACCATCAATTTGAGCACTTGCTATAACCAAAACTATTCTACGTCTATCTCCTTTGATTTTGAGTTCGAATCTTAGATATGCCTTAATAAATACTGAATTTATAATCATTCAGAGTGTGTATTTTGGAACACCTCTATGTAGCTATTTTAACTGAGACAACAAGTAAACAATACAAGAACTCGGATAAATCATTTAGAAAAGTAAACGAAAACATTGGAAAGTTTTCACTTATACTTATTTAACCGGTTAATCAAATAAAAACTGAATACCATCAAATACAAAAAAAGTTTCACTATCTTGAATCTATCCACCGTGATGGTTCCTCCTTAATCCGGCACTGTCTAATTTTTTTCTAAGACACAATTTTTATTTCCTTGGATGTGTTCCAAAGCTGTCACGTTTCAGCATCAGCCACCATAACGTTTTATCAGAAAACTCTTAAATTGGCAACCTCCACTTTAGATCGATAACACCATTTTTGGCACTCCAGTAAAATGCGAATTAGTTTTGTGACGCTATTACGCTATAACTCAACATTACTATATTTTAGCTTGGCTTTAGTTGAATCGTATTTTTCAATTGATAAATAGGATACAATTTGGTTTCATATTTTGGAGTACATAAAATTTGCTATATTTATTGGATGACATAAATATCTTACATTACTTGTGTAAAATATAATATGTAAACGCAAAATTCGATATGTAAGTAAACCATATAGGATCTTACAATAACTTCATCGATTTCTTTTTCATGAACTAAGTGTGTATTGGTCACATATGTTGGTCAATAATTTGGTCATATATGACTTAATCAGCATTGTGTATTGTAAAAGGTCTTTTAGACTTCATACCGCGATTTTGTATCTCAGAGTACCGATGTTTTAATAACGTTGCATCCAATATTATCTTTTGGACTTGTCAGTTACCAGCGCTGGTATCTTCACGCGGTAATTTGCGAGTTACAAAAACACGGGATATACTCCGAAAGACCTTTTACGATAGATAATAAAAATTGCGAAAGCTTAGGAAACTATTCGATCACTTTTATTTTTCACCACTCACCTAGTCTCGCATATACCCTTGTAAGTTAATAATTTAACAATCAGTAAGAATATATAAAATCGAAAATAAAAAAAATATTATTTTATTAAGTTTTCACTCCATTCCGTTATTTCAAACAACAGCGCATTTTTCAAATTTTCAATCCATTTTTCAATTAAAACAAAAAAGGGTTTCAATAAGTTAAACAGTTTGTACGTACAAACATACCGCAATGCAATGTCTCTTTTAGAGTTGGCAGAGAGGACAGATTTCTACGCCTTTCTATCCATGCACACGGCTCTTGCATCGCCTACACAATTACATGATGACACGTTACACCTCTAAATAAGAAATAAATATTGAGTATTCATTTATTATTTTGGGGTGTAAAGAGGTCTTAAGTGTAAGTACCTCGTGGACAGTAGAAAGTAGTCCACTCCTAGCCCGCTAATATCTTGAACTCTTCTCCTTTGGCTTCAACTAGCTGCCCTTCAGGGCATGCGAGCCAAACTTGGTGGAAGGGTACAAAGGTTTGTGATTTCAGCCGCAGTATTTTCCCAATCCCTTCTAATTTTTCCAACTTCTACTCACATTAGTATATCTCAAAACTTTTCCACACCAAGCTTGCTCCTACTTAACATCCACATGTGCAGATTTTATCTGAGACCTAGTACTTCACCCAAAATACTGCATATCGGTAGCAGGGCTCTTAATATATTCAACATGTATACAATGTCTTATATCTACTACGATACGAAAGGTAAAGGGAAATCACTATTTTTTTCCAACAAAACCACACAAATGTGTTCAACGATTTCTGGGTCACGTTTATCAGCATTGAGGTCACGACGAATAAGATTTACGGTTTTATAAAATATGCTAACACAACGATCTTTTATCGTAATAAAAATAAAACACTTACAACTAAACTGGTCTTTATGTTTATTTTTTCTTACATATAAATAACAAGTTTTAATAATAATATTGTTTACGATGGAGTATATAAGATAAACATGAGCTTAAATACATAAATATCTGTCCATGTACAGCAAGGCCAACTAACGCCTCTATTCTCGAAGAACTGAGAATCACTGACAGATTATCGACAATATGCCTCGACAAGTCCTCCGATTCTTTGATCGTGGCCAAGAAGGCAGTTGGGAGAAGTTTGTGGTTACTGGATGCGTGAAAAGACGACAAACAAGAGGAAGAATCCCAATGCGTTGGACTGACCAAGTGAAAAACGCAACTGGACTACCCTTAACAACTGCCCTTTGAGCCGCGGAGCTCAGGGATAAATGAATAGGAGTCATCAGAGGCTATCACGAGACACACGACGGGGGGGATGGAAATAAATAAATATCAAATTAACTTTTAGTCTAACATAATGAGGTAAGTTTCGGATATAGATAAATTTGATATAATGATATATACTGAGTTATTATGTCATAAAGCGACCTGATGAAAACAAAGTGAAGAAGTTTTGGAATATCTTAATGATGAAATGGATGCGACAGAGATTTGATCATGTCTAAATACGGTTTGTTTATTTTAACTGGACGCCGCAAAATGTAGTGTTTCAGTTAAACTAGATAAGCGTAAACTAAAATTTAACAAAACAAGGGAATATTTGGTTATTATAGAATCATTTTGTCATTTTAATTCAACATTTTTGTATCTAATTGAACTCTTTTATCTGAAAACTTGAATTGTTGGATAAACCCTCATATCACAACCTTCATTGTAGATATAATCCGAACAATGGTGCTACAAATAATTTGATCAAATTACTGAAAATTGCATCAGAGTTTCCAATACAAAAACGAGGAAATAACACTATTAAAATGGTAAATTTTCAATGTTGGTGTTAATATTGGAACGTTATTCTATTTATAGGGTGGTGTTGGGTTGTTCTAATAGTTTTCACTAATGGTATGAATATATTCACAGATATGTATCTAGAATTTTGTATTCAACAAAAAGTACAAAAAGACATTTTAAAGTTTAATTCAAAATGATGTAATGGAAAAGTATTTGATGGGTAATTCCCTTTTCCGTGAATTTTGTGGAGTACTTTTTTGTATTTACAAATCAATGAATGATCTTTTAATGAATAAATGTTTAAAAAATTAATGCTCTTTTTTATATAAGGTGGTTATAATATGATTCACAATGTATGTTCTGTTCAAGTGTGATTTTCATTTTCATATCGGTTCTGTACGTGTTTCTTTGATTTTTATTTTATATTTTATGAAACCTAGTTACCATAGGATTAATATTGGCCTAGTTAGGCAGAGGAGTGCTAAGTAAAAATTAAAAGGTTTGAGTAAATTGAAAAAAAATGCGTTTCTTTTCAAATTACAAAAATCTTAATCAAGATTTCAGATGTGTCTTACGGTTTCACACATTGAAAACACCAACGATTATGGTATGTATTTTTTATGAATTTCTTAGAAAATCGTAGATTTACAAGTTTTTTTCCTGTAGTAAAGTTTTATTTCGCTCTAGATAGGAGTTGTCAATTTAAAAATATCGTTTTAAAATATGCTTGAAAGGGGGTGGAGTTATATCCTTTTGAAAATATCAAAAGATAGTTTGAATTTTAAATGTTTCTTTGGCATAATCGACATTTAGAACTAAACAACTCATGAAATAATATTTCTTAAAAAGTTTTAAATTCATAACATACGTGTATGCGTTGTTTGAACGGAACGAACATTAAGTATTTATTTTTTTAAAGCAAAATAAACTAGCAGGAATTTCATCCATTTTAGGAGCTGTTAATTTTATTTCTACTATTATAAATATACGATCATCACTTATAACTCTTGATCGAACCCCTTTATTTGTTTGATCAGTTATAATAACAGCCATTCTTCTGTTACTTTCTTTGCCCGATTTAGCAGGGTCTTTTACTATGCTTTTAAATTATCGAAACTTAAATACATCATTTTTTTATCTATCTGTGCCTAGGAATCAAATAGAATAGTCTATGATGATAACACAAGGGAAATTATATATTAGAAGATGATTTTAAGATTTTGCCAAAAACTAGATTTTCTTTTGAATCTTTGTTCATTTGGGGAACTTTTAAAATCACGTATAAGATATTTATTTTATTAACAATGTATTATCCAACACTTGGATAGTGTTTACTTAAACTAAAATTTTACAAAAGCTTAAAATATAAGTTCAGAAGACGAAGCCAGTTTAAAACTGATAAGTAAATACATCTTAAAACAAAAATTCATTTTACTTGAATTTGCTTAAACTTAAATGATTTTATCAAGTATAGATAACATGTATTTCCTACGTTTTTATTTCTATTATATATTTAATTTACATTTTAACAATAACGAAAAGATGAAAATTAATCAAAAAACATCAACGAACAACCAAAATAATTTTGAATATTTCAAGGGTTCAAAATATTTCAAAAACATCCACTACCCCCAAAATATTCACACGTCATTAAAATTTTAAGTTCAGATATATGCTTTTATTTAATATTTATAACATGTAATCGGTTTAGATCTTGAATTAAAAATAAAATTAACAAAACTCAATTACAATTGAACAATTTTTGCGCCATTTGTATATAAATAAAATCAATAGTGGGATAATAAAGCTTCTTAGCATCGTGTCTTAATTAATGTACCAGTTGTTTTTATCGCAAATTATGCATATTTCTTTTCATGTGTAAAATAAATTAAATGCATTCATTAACACAGCAACTAACCATCAGAACCTCTCTCAGGTACAAAAAATTACATTTTAAATAAATTTTCCAAATTGAAAATAATATTGATCACAATTTTTTATTTCACCTTATCAAATGAAAGAATTTAACATTATAAATAATATAGAAAAGTTTTATTCTTAAGATTGTGTATCCCTGGCGAACATTATGAGATGACAGCTCAAAGCTCAATAAAAGAGGATCTTTAACAAATTTAAAAAACCAATGACTTGTTACGACATTTTCATCTTCTTAAATTTTCTCCCTAAAGATATAATTTATTATTCCTCTCATACATAACCTCTTTACACCGGGGTGAAAATAACCAGACGATGTTGCTAGACTACCCCGTCAACATTGCTGAATATATATGTAGGAGCAGTGCGCCCGATGAATAACTCCAGCTTATGTTATTACCCCGTGTGCAAACTGGCATTAATATTCAACTTTCAGACATTCAGGGCCGTCACTACGCCGCGTTAAATGAAAAAATACCTACTAAATTGCCTTAACGTCTCTGTTTTAGCGAAAAAAGGTTGACATTGTTTTTGACATCGGCATACATACTTACTTCTTATGAGCTTTCGATAAGCTCCATTCGATTAAACCTCTCATTAAATTCTATAGGAGCTTATAATCATAATAATTATTAGTCTCCAAATTAACATTTGTAAAGTTCTATTTTGTAATGAATTATTGCCTAAAAAGATATTTGTTATTGAATACACACAAGGCATTTAATATGCGCCACAAAATAAATTCAAGTGGTAAGAATGAAAGTCAATTATAAAACACAAGTTTTCTATTCATCAGATAAATGACAACTGAAATGCGGGCTTTGGTGTCCAAAAAAACTTTATTTCGGTACCCAGAAAAAACAGTCTTAGCCTGGCAAAAGAGTTAATTAAACAATAATACTCACACGCACTAGTGTGGGGTAGTATTCCAATCACGAACCGCAAGATCCGCCCTAGCTCAAGTGGTTCTTAACCTGAAGGCTTGATTAATGGGGCCCAAGATACTATTGTCTATCGGTGAGGCCATTAATACATATATATATTTATCGAAATCATCATTTCGGATATGTTGAAGAGATACCATAGAAATGAATGATTTTAGAAACTTTCCATCATAAGTAATGCATACGAAATCAATAGAAAACTTTCAAAGAAAACACTATAATTGTAATAATAATTAACGGACATTTTATTTAGCACCGTTTATAGAGCAAACTCTCCTTAAAGGCGCTGCAACACGGGATTTGACCCTACTATTATTGACAGATTAAACATTTGTTGAGTATAATATTGAGTTATTAAATATTTTAATATTGAGTTCCACAATATTTAAAACCAAACCTTGAATTGTATTTTGAAAAAATAAAATATAAGTCAGAAAAATCGAAGAAGTTGTATGGATGTAAAAATAGCGAAGTATGTATGTCGATATAGGTAAGTTCGGCGCTCTGTCTAAAAAGTGGCATGATGGTATGTATCATATGTAACAATTCGGAAAGTTGAAAATAAAATTCTCCGGACCTTGCGATAAAAAAAAGAATCGATATTAAAAAATAATATGAAATATGTAACAAGCACTACATTGAAATTGATCTTGCCAACAGGGTATTCAAAAGAGTCAACAGGATACTGCCAGTCAATATTTAACATCATTATGTATCGAGGAGAGAAGCTATCGGTCAACGTCAGTATGCAAACTTATAACAACGATAATCCAGGCATACGACCAGGATACACTTTGATCTCGGGAGAGGTATCATTACAACGTAGTTTCCTTGAGACAGCTTGAAGCTATGTAGGTTTATGCAAGTTGATGGGGTGTTTTGTCCTAATGGAATATTCATTAAGATGAATATGTGCTATGGAAAATATATATTGAATAGAGATATAAATAACGGTAACGATGCAACTTCTGCTTAGTTCTCAAATTGCTGCATTAGGAAACAACTTAAAATGATTTGAGAGTGTTACTATATTGATGATAATTAAGGTGATATATTTATAATATTACATTAATAAAATGTTTTTTGCAATGTTGTTTTTTTTACATTATACACGGACAAATTAAAAGAAAAATTAAACATAAAATCTGAATAACTGAACGATATTCAAATTAATTAAATATTTATTTAATTAGTAAATTGAAAATTCTAATGAATTTATTTTAAGATTTTAGATTCCTGATTTGAAATTTTAAAAATAAACAGACGTAAACATTTGTGTTTTTGCCTTATAACAGAATTCGTCAAACCCCATTAATAATGACGGAAGTGAATCTTTTTTTTTCTTGGTCTTGCTTAATGTTATCGTCGTGTTAGTGATTCTCGAGTCTCGCTTGTTCGTATTTTGACGCGATCATCTCTTCCTTTTAGCATCTGCAACTCTTTTACTGCCAGCTAATAATTCTGTCATCAGCTAAGTTATACTTTCAATCAAAATGTTGTTTTGCAGAAACAATTAAAAACTTACATTTTCAGTTTTTTTTAAATAAAATTATGAGTTTTATCCGTTTGTGGAGTGAAACTGGAAGTCATTAATAATTTAGAATTTTAATGAAACGAAACTTGGAACAAAATATATTTTATTGTCACTCATTATGTTATAAACTGCTTTTTTGTTTTGATATTTATATTTTTCTATTCAACAGTATAAATAATATAGCAACATTAAAGTCAACTATTCTTAATGAATACATAATTTGCAATTGTTATTTTATGCCTTATAATCAAATCAAGTCTGTCAAACAATTATCGAAAAATGAAAACATTCTAAAATGACAATAATAATTTTACTAAATAATTACTATTAAACCGTAACTTTGACCACACTTAATGTTTCACACGGACGTAAGTACAGCCGATTTTATATTGTTTGATGATCGACTTGGCAAGTAAATTGATAAGAGCTAATCTCTCTCAACTTACCAAATAAAAAATCATTTAAAATTGATTCGTATTGTGTGAAATGTAATATACAAAATGAATATTCAGACATATTTAGAAAATTTGTATAAGAAAAAGACAAGAAAAGAAAATATTACAAAGCAACGAATAAAAACAAGTATTTATCATATAAATAACATAATTTTATCTAAGAAGAAATAAGAAAAGAAGATTAAGAAAAATATTGTACATAACATACGTGTATCATTAAATAAAATAGCTCTCATAAATATGAGTATATATAAAATGTTCATCATATAAAATTTCTTTACCGTCCTCCATTATCATTTTTAATTGTCATAATTTTATGAGTCGACTTGCTTATGGTATTTTTATATCAGACAAATAATTTAATTTTTATTTGTATAAATTAGAGGTGTACGAATTAAATTTTTCGTTTCTTTTCTTTTCAGAATCTGAAAGATCAAATCCTGACAACAAACGTGTGGCTTGAACACGTAAGTAAAACATTGTTTTATGTACAATTCTTTTTATCCTCAAATGTGTGGCTTGGACACGTAAGTAAAACATTGTTTTATGTACAATTCTTTTCATCCTCATTTTTTCTACTGTATCTATTCTTGTCAAATGAGTCCGCCCTCCTAGTCCAATAGCGTCATGTCTTACAGCTATGGTTTTTCATTTCATTGATATTTTATACGACTCATGATAAAAGTACAATTTATATAGCGTTATTTAGAGAGCACTCTCTTCAAGGGGGCTCTCACTCAAGATCCCACCAATATTGACAGATTTCTTCTTCTTCTCAGTGTCATGTCAGGTCCCCCCAATGTTGAATATCACCTGAGAGTAGGTATCTTTGTCCCCGGCAGCCCGAAAAAGATGTCCAACGCTCCTTATACCAGTCCAATTACGTATATTGCGGTGCCAGGAGATTTGCCTCCTGCCAACACCTCTTCGTCCTTTATTTTGCCTTGGATGATCAGGTGCAGTAATTTGTACTTTGCTCCTCTAATTACATGACCCAAATAGGATACCTTTCGGATTTTAATATTATTGAGCTACTCTCCATCAACTTTGGTTCTTTAAAGAACCCTTGTGTTGACCATATCCGTCCAGGGTACCCGTAGCATTCTCCGGTGCATCCACATTTCGAATGCTTCCAGTCTGTTCATACTACCAACTTTGAGGGTCCATGATTCCACTCCATGCAATAACACTGACCAAACGTAGCATTTGACTTACCGTTGTCGACGTTTCAAGTTTAGATTATAATCGCAGAATACGAGTACGCTTCTCATTTTATTGAAAGCCGCACGAGATGATTCAATTCTGCACTTAACTTCGGTTATTGACAGATTAAAAATATGAAATTCTAGTAAAATTATAAGAAATTGGTAGCGCAGGTCATTAGATAAGGTACTGTCCCGCATCTGTATAGAAAAACAAATTTGGTAAGAAAACCGCAGAAATTTTCCAAAGGAAAACGAACTACAAAAAAAAACTTTATTATAGATCTTCTAAAATGTAAGGGTAACATATTCAATTTACGTTAGACTACAGTACCCGGCGGTAAGAAGTACACATCGGGCTTTATAGAGCGTCGTCTCTGTCATTCATACACGTGTTCCGTCGTGATTTGTCAGACGTTATCAACTGGACTGTTAGTGTATCGTGCAACAGAGCCGACGCTCTACAACGCCGAAGTTAGCCGATTATGACTGAAAGTCTCTTTCTTAAGCCCGGTGTGTATTACTTACCGCCGGGTACTGCACATGCACGTAACGTTCATATGTAACTTTTAAAAATGATTAAACCTCCCAGAAAGAGTTGTTTTCAAGTAGTTCATTAATATCTAACGCTTGGAGCAACGAAAAAAACCTTATCATAATTCATGCCCTATTTGATTGATTCAAAACAATCAGTTTTTCATCCACAGTTGAATTATTATCTAACATAACAGAGAATATTAAGCATCCTTCTGATAATCAACCTACGCAACGCTGAAACAGTTGACTATTGAGTTGAGTATTATTTATTGACTTTTCCAGTATGCCGCTAGTATTTTACTGTCCATACTGTGAAACTCTGGAGCTAGTTACCAACTCAACATACACTATACGAGTATAAGAAACTCGTATAGTAAAATAACACTTTTCCAAGTCAGTAATGTAACTTGTTTCCTTCTTGATCGGCCTTTCCTCTCCACCATCCTTTTCTTTTTCCATCGATTGATATCTTTATTTTGACAATGTTCTTTATATTGTTCATGAATTTGTACAAACAAATGATAATTTGAATATTTTTTCAACAATGTTACATTCTTTATTCATTTTTGTCTGGTCGATTGAAAAAGATTGCCAACAAGCAAAATTGTTTTTGAGTGATACAATAAAGTTTCAAAGAAATAAATTAATTTAAACATATATAACTAATCCTGAACTTTTTTTTAGTGCAAATGAAATATTCTGGGCTGAAAGGCATGCGTTCTACCAACTAAACTTAGGAAGTTACGCTCAAATAATTTTTACCGTTGTTTTACATTTTTTAGTAATCAATTATTGTATGCTACTCTGACTTGTTAAATTAAATCAATTAAAATTTAGTTCCATTTGTGGATAGCTTTCCCCTTCATTTATAATTTGCAAAGCACCTATTAATTAAGGTACAAACTACAATCAAACCCTAGTAGTGTATTCTCATCAACAGAAAATCAAATTAATATGTGAAACGCTCGCGGTTTCCCTTGTGTGAGAAACTGGTTGTAATATGCATATGTAAGGTCCAACCACAGTCAACATACTGTGCTTAGCAAAACTAGATACAAATTAATAACATATAACCATAGTGATATGTTTATAGATCGCTGGACATACCTATGGGATGTAAAAGGGTAAATTGTTCGTCAACTGCTGTATTCAAACATTTTATGGAACTTATTGAATGCCGATGAAATAATTAGAAAAACTACATTACATTTTCTGAGAATCTCAAAAATATCACAGTTCACATTATAAAAAGGAAACATTCTGGATATGAAAAAGAATTTAAGGTTTTTTTTATGTGTGGCAAGCTTTGAAGATTTTCTATATTTAAAAGGCAATGCAGACTTCAATTAAGTTCCATATATTTGTCCTAAATATTATATAAACACAAAATATATCCAAAACATGATATGATAGTCCTCAATAGTAGTTTAGTGCCGTTTTGTTATATGAAAGTGAAACGTGGACGTAACAAAACCTGAAAATAGCCGAATAAATGCTATAGAAATACGTGCACTTTAAATAAACAGTGACAATTTATAAGAGGATGAATATAAACTTAAGGCTGATGTGTTGAGTTACATGAAGAACAGCACTCGGAGATGATTTAGGCACATGAAGTGAATGAATAAACAAAGACTTATAAAACAAATATACAGGTGTACTAGAGGAAAACCAAGGAAGGTGCGGTTAGATCAAGTTAATGATATTTTGGAAGAAGTAAATGTAAGAAGTAAGAGAAATCATCGTCGTCGTGGTATTCTTAGTCGAGGATTTCCTCGCCTTTTCAACATCGATTCAGTTGAAAAGCAAATCTTTGCCGTGGAGTTTTCTTTTCTTTTTTTCTCATCTTTAAGTAAGTGATCCGTTGCACCCCAGCAAATTCACCGTCTGCATCTGATAGTACACCTATAGTGAGTCAATCGGAGCAGACCGGCCTGTTTTTTTTAAATCGAAGTCATAGATATCTTTATACCCCCGAATACTAGGCGGAAAAAATGCCAGTGTCATTCGAGGGGAAAAGCAAAGTGCGGGGTTCGAACCAGCAACCTTCCGCACAGAAGTCTAGTGCATCACCGCGTGGCTATGCACCTCAAAGAGAAATCGTAGGAACTGCATGAATGCTGAAGAGATGAAATACATATATGCATGTAAAGAAAGGAAAGTGTGGCGTTTTATCATATCTGCCAACCCCCGCTGGGAAACGGCGTGGTTGTATGTGTGTATTTTATTTTATTTATTTATATATTATATGACAAGAAATTTAATTAATACGTAATTTGTGAAAAAAACCACAGGTAATTTATTGTGTGTTGCCTTTTATTTGTCATGTCCCCGGTAAACTAAGCTTTTGCCTGTATCTTACTCAGAACATAAATATTATTGTGTGGATAACATATAATTTGGATGGATCTAGGTTTGTTACCTTTTGTTTGTCATGCCCCCGGTAAACTAAGCTTTTGCCTGTATCTTACTCAGAACATAAATATTATTGTGTGGATTACATATAATTTGGATGGATCTAGGTGTGTTGCCTTTTATTTGTCATGTCCCCGGTAAACTAAGCTTTTGCCTGTATCTTACTCAGAACATAAATATTATTGTGTGGATAACATATAATTTGGATGGATCTAGGTTTGTTGCCTTTTATTTGTCATGTCCCCGGTAAACTAAGCTTTTGCCTGTATCTTACTCACAACATAAATATTATTGTGTGGATAACATATAATTTGGGTGGATCTAGGTTTGTTGCCTTTTGTTTGTCATGTCCCCGGTAAACTAAGCTTTTGCCTGTATCTTACTCAGAACATAAATATTATTGTGTGGATAACATATAATTTGGATGGATCTAGGTTTGTGGTCTTTTGTTTGTCATGTCCCCAGTAAACTAAGCTTTTGCCTGTATCTTACTCAGAACATAAATATTATTGTGTGGATAACATATAATTTGGATGGATCTAGGTTTGTTGCCTTTTATTTGTCATGTCCCCGGTAAACTAAGCTTTTGCCTGTATCTTACTCAGTACATAAATATTATTGTGTGGATAACATATAATTTGGATGGATCTAGGTTTGTTGCCTTTTATTTGTCATGTCCCCGGTAAACTAAGCTTTTGCCTGTATCTTACTCAGTACATAAATATTATTGTGTGGGTAACATATAATTTGGATGGATCTAGGTGTGTTGCCTTTTGTTTGTCATGTCCCCGGTAAACTAAGCTTTTGCCTGTATCTTACTCAGAACATAAATATTATTGTGTGGATAACATATAAATTGGATGGATCTAGGTTTGTTGCCTTTTGTTTGTCATGTCCCCGGTAAACTAAGCTTTTGCCTGTATCTTACTCAGAACATAAATATTAAGCTTGATCTTTAATTCTCCACATTCACATCATAAAATAATTTATAATACTTATGTTATTACAATATCGATTATTGCTTTGCACTTATGTAATTGCGTATTATTATTTTGTTTGTTAAAAGTTGAAAAACCCGCAAAAATTATTCAATATTTTTTGCGAGTATTTCAAATACTCGCAAATACACTATATTTTAGGACAAATAGCACAACACGTTACTATTTATTTTATTTCAGAAAATCATAATATGTATTATAAATGTTCAGCTGACTTCAAAGAAACAACCAAATACTTAAATTATACATTTAAAAAATATTTCCGAACTGAAAAGAATAATGGAACAGATGGACTATTTTACATGAACAACAATGTTTTGGAAATGAACAAACACAAATAGCATTTAGTACAAGATTTGTAATAACAAAGATTTTTTTTTCTCATTGTTGCTTTGAGGAAAGTTTTCCATTGAACGCTTTGAAACATCTATTGTGCTCAAATTATCGGCTTTAATTTTGCAAATCAGGCTAACATAATAAGACGTTTCATTTCTATATTTGTAAGGTTTAATAAGTTACACGTGTCTTGTCCTTACATCCCAAGGTCTTTATTAAGCTAAATATTAGGTATTAACATAAGTTGTGTCCGTTTTTTTTTTCAAATTTAAAAATGAGCACCAAAAGTAAAACAAAATGGTAAAAGTTATACGTCATTCGAAAGAAAGTTTTCTGCTCTACAAGATATTGATACGACTCTTTTTTAATTTCAAAATAATTTTTCTTTTCTTTATTTAAGGTTGAGTAAATTTTAATTATTTAAACCGGGAAATTATCAGAATCATACTCGACTCGATTAGCTCAGCGGCTAAAAGAAAATGAATACGGATCTCTTTTATCTCAGGGTTCGATAAGTAACAACAAATAATACTCACAAGACATGCCAGAGGAAAAGGATTAAATGAAACACAGTATGCAATCTAGATTAAAACTTATTATTTTCACTACCGGATCAAATGATCCAAGTAGGACAAAATTAGAATTTAAATAGGAATGTCATTTTTAATTGGATTCGAAGAGTTTGACTTTAAAAGATTACTGTCCTTTGATAGAGAGATTATCTCTACCGAACGCTCTGGAAGCGTCGAAAACCAAAACAAGATAACTCAATATATGAAATCACCAAAGAATGTCAAATAAAATAGGGTCACAATACCTTGTAAAACCAGTAATGGCGTACTTCCATTTGCGATGACGCTAGCAGCCTACGACGTGTCTGATCTCCTGTCGTCACCAAAAAGTGACGAAGCGGCATGGTTAGATTTTGATACGGCATCGGTGTGAGTCGTTTCTGTCACATATTTTGAGAAAGGCGTGAGAGAGCTGGTTGATGCAGTTAAAGAAGGTGAATGATCACGGAACTGCGCGTGATCTGGACGTGTTGTCTTGGAATTTACGAGAAACATCGGAGAACAATTTCAAGTAAGAATATTCTTTCTCAAAAGAATTTTGAGAAGCAATTCTCAGGGAAGAATTTGATTTCCAAAGTATTAAAGATTAGAAATAGTCTCGAGGCGTAATTATTAAATAAATGAATTACTTATGCAATTTCTAGTGACGCGGACTAATTACTGCGCAGCGGTTTCCCGGTGAAGCACAACCCCGGTATGGTCGTCGTCCAATATACGTCGTCGTCGTCCAATATTATAGGCAGGGAAAGTTGAGGGGATGATCAGCTCACGGAACACCTGCAGAGCGGCTTTGTCGATGGAAAAAAGCCGCCTCTGATTTATTAAAAAAACAACAAATAATTCGATTACGTGAAATATTTTTTAATAACATAGACATCACGCCCTAGGTGAATGTACCAAATTTAATGAACTTTTAAGCTTCTAATTTTTGTAAGGTTGATCTTCAGATCAGAATGGCGTCCACTTATACATTTGCGAATTTTACTATCCATTTTGACTACTTGAATTAATATACTTCTCACACTATTGTGTTCACTTTTACGTTACATATATTATTTTATTTGATTACAAGCTTTCAAAATGGAATGTCAAGTAGACGAAAGTGAGCATTGAGCAAAGTGGGGATCTTCATGAATAATACGGTTAAAGCAATCCTCATAGAAGTCCACTGGTCGTCCGAAACGCTCCATGTCTTTCAGATCGAAATTACCGTCTTTGAAACGCTAAAACCACCGACGAGCTGTCCTTTCATTCATAGCACCAACACCGTACACTTCTCAAATATCGCGAGCAGCTTTGGCAGTTTTATTCCCTCGATTAAACGCGAACAGAAGGAGGTGTCGAAAATGCTCACTTTCGTCTACTTGACATTACATTTTGAAGGCTTGTAATCAAATAAAATAATATATTGTATGTAACGTAAAAGCAAACACAATATCTTGTAGAGCAGAAAATTTTCTTTCGAATGATGTATAACCTTTACCATTTTGTTTTACTTTTGGTGCTCATTTTTAAATTTGAAAAAAAAAACGGACACAACTTATGTTAACACCTAATATTTAGCTTAAGAAAGACCTTGGGATGTAAGGACAAGACAAGTGTAACTTATTAAACCGTACAAATATAGAAATGAAACGTCTTATTATGTTAGCCTGATTAACATCCAATAGCATTATTTGTCAGACTCGCATTTTCAATATACGAGTATATAAATACATACATACCTTAGCGTCATCTTCACGCGTCACATGTCACGCGGTTGCCACTTTCCTATCCGTGCGTTCAACTTATATATATTTATTTTGATTTTTTTTAACGTATCAATAAAAGTACGTTTGAATCCTAAGTTACAGCGCCCTTGAGGAGAGTCTGTTCTCCAAACGGCGCTATTAAGATTGTATTTTTATTATTATTATAACAAAAGTTTATTCTTCCAGTATAATTAATAGTTTTGACATACATACATACCATGCCCCTTTTGGGGTAGGCAGAAAAGACAGATCTGCCCGCCTTTCTACCCAAGTAGACAGTTTTCATCTCGTCAGAGGTCTACACACCTCATAATATATTTTCTACTCTTTTTAATGCTTCTTACCTTTCACTTAATGAAAATTTCTCCAACTATTTCATTCCACTCTTGTCGGTTTTACCCTTACGCACTCTCCATTAATACAAATAAATATGTTTCGTATGTCTTTTGCAAGTCATTCTTTCAATGTGATCAAACTTATTCAACATTCGTTTCCTATTTCTTCTTATACTCGTACATCCATCTCTAACAAACTGGTTTCCTTTATCCGATCATCGCTTGCTCTATCAAATATTGTTATAACATGTATAGTATATTGTTAAATTTTGGTAATCATTTTGACTCGTGAACTTATTTATTTATGTTTTTTTGTGTTGATGTGTCTTTTTATTTGGTTTTGTAGATTGTCTAATTTGTAAATGATTTTATAAACATTGTGAATATATGATATACCAACTCCCTTTTAAAATAATTTTGTAAGGTACATTATATTGTTGATTAAAAATCAAATGTTATTACCCTCAAAGTAGGTTTATAGGATAAATAGCCATTATTCTATAAAGTCAGAAATGTGAGGAAATGGTTATATTAATTTGAAACTGGTTTCTCTGTTTACAGGAGTGGCAGGACCACAAGTTCCAGTGGGACCCGGCGGAGTACGGGGGTGTGACGGAGCTTTATGTGCCCTCTGAACACATTTGGCTGCCCGACATTGTGCTGTATAACAAGTAAGTCTTGACTATAATGGATACTTCTCTAATTTTGGTATGCTACTTTACAGAATTATGTTTCTTTTATTTAAACTCTTCAATTTATATTTATTTATTTATTTAGTAAATAAAAAGCAGTATAATATACATTAAAACAATAATAATAATAAAAAGAGCAGTGAGTGCTTCATACATTACAAAAGACAGTTTAATTTTTTTAAACAATTACACTTGATAACCTCCGTAGCCTAGGTTTCGGGTTTAATTCCCGATAATCTCAAAAAAGCTTCAAATAAAGGTTCCAGCCTCATCAACAGTTCATCAGATAATTATACTCGTACGCGCCAAGTATGTGTGTGTGTGTGCTATTATCTCATCGCATGGGGTCGTGTTCCCAGCATATGTAATGATGAACAGCGAGTTTCGTGCCTGATTCAGTGGTTCAAAATCAGAAGGCTTGATACCTATGGCTGACGACAATCTTTTCTCCCAGCCACGTTCTTTGATATGTCTTAATCAAAATTCTGATATATTGGGTACTATATTAAAGTTCTTTACTCCTGGATTCGCAACAAAACAAAGATAGAATACGTAATAAAGGTTTGCAAGAAAATGAAGTGACAATGGGCAGGACACGTAGCCAGAATGTCAGATTTCCGGTGGAAATCCGAAATAATCCAATGGTATCCAATGCCTATAAAGAGCCCCAGAAAAAGACCAAAGGTACGCTTCATGAATAAAATCACACGGCTCCAACAAAACCGACTTATTTGGAGTCGACTTGGGGAGACCTCCATCCAGCATTGGATCGACCCAGTTTGACAACGATGATGATGACATGTAAGAATAAATTAAGTCTGCTTACTTTACAGCTGTAAAATATTTCAATAAAATACGTTATGATAAAATATTTCTTTTTCGCTAGTATAAAAATCGTCTTTATTCGCCAAATTGCGTAAAATAATGCATTTAACAATAGTAATTTTAACAAGAAATGTAGTTTTTTAGATTTTTTTAAATTCTTACTTAATAACTAAGACTTCAACATTTACTTGATAAAATTGCCCTATTTTAGTTGATAAACTATCCTCGATCTCGGATTACTATTTTCATCCGAAATTAAGCAATCATAACGGAAATTGTTACTTCATTGAGTACGGCTTGGAATAACCTCGCTTCAACTGCAATCAAACCATTCACATAGGTCTTTGAACTTAGAGATGCGATAACTTCCTTAGTTTCGTTTCCCGTTTATTCCCTCTTGGTTTATTCAGTTAATATTCCTCTAAAGCGTCAAAGAAAATGCTGCCATCATTTTCAGTAATTAACTCAAGTACTGTTGACTTATTAACTCGAGTACTTTAACGTTAGATATTATTACCTGTACAGCTACAAAAAAAATAACTTGTACATGAAAATAGACTGAAAGGAGCCGAATAAATTATATAGAAACACCGAGAAGAGTATCACTTCATACAAGAAACCGCTGAACTGGTTGAAAAATAGACGCCAAATTCACATAATATATCTATTGCATAATATCCTTCACTTTCCCGCCGCTCCTTCTTATCTCCCCAAAAAACTTCAGCGTTTTTCTGACCATGGACTTGGCATGGCGTGGACATGACGCAACGTTCAGACAGAAATTGTTTTTTGGCCTTCCCAGTTCACTACTCTTATTTCTTTACGTCGTCCTTTACTGTCCATGCAGTGAGATTCTAGAACCAGTTACAAACCAATGTTAGACTCGCTCCGTACTTAGAATGCTTTAAAAAACGACTGAAAAAGCTTTTAATTTCTAGTAATACATATAACGTGTTACATTCCTGATTTTCCTTCCTTCTCCACCATCCCTTCCTTTTCCTTTGATTGATGATATTTCACTTTGTCTTTAATATGTACGAGTACATGTCTGTTCATTTCATAAATATTTTATAAATAATCATTTGAATATTTTTAGCGACCATGTAACTTGCTTTATTTACGTTTGTCTGGTTGGTTGGAAGAGATTACTGCCTGGCAATAATTCCGTAAGATTGTTTTTGCAATAAAGTGTTAAATAAAATAAATGAAGAAAAGATGGGATGATAATGAATAGAGAATGAAGTAATTAGGGATATATCTGGACTTAAGGAATAGACTTGATTTGTTGAGTTAGATGAAGGATGAGAAAAGAAAGGCTAACAAAACAAATTATATTTTGAAGGAAGGAAACGTAAAAATTTATAAAATCGTAGGAATTGTGTGAGGAGTTACATATGAAATTTGGAAGAAAGTGTCAAGTAAAAAAAATTTACCTTTTTTTTTTAATTTTAAAATATTTAAAAAAAAAAAGTAAAAAAACAGTTTTAAATTTTTCAAGGTAGGAACGGTATAAAAACATTTACCAAAGTTTTATCCCAAATTTGAAGGTAATCGGTTGAATAGAACTTGAGATTTTATGTCGACCAGATCGAAAAAGGCAGTTTCGAGAAAAACGCGTTTTAAGTTTTGAGATTATTGTCTGAGTCATTTCGGTGCAGCCTAATTGGTGCCTCATTTATAGCTTTAACTTCGTAAATTCTGAGAATTTTAAAATTTCCTTTTAAGAACATATTTTTAAAGGTCTAAACTTTAAGAATATGCACAAAAAAAACGATTTTTTCAAATTTCTAGAGTAGAATACCCCCTATAAGAATATAATAATACCTTAAGAGCATCATAACTCGCTTGTGGAATAATCATGTTGAATGAGTATCCCGTAACGATAATGTGTCATAAATTGATTTATTTGATGTAAATTAAACCTGCTGAATTTAATACACTTCATCAAATTCAATATAAATTAAGATTGATTATAAAACAAACCTTTTATTTGTAGTATTTTAATATCTTATCCGGAAAGCAGTATTGTATAATTTCAAGTCGAACTCGTAGCGATTCACGTAACTAACTTTCATCGATTGCCTGTAAACTGTGGTTATTTACATTTTCAGTAAGTATCTCAGCAATCTTTTGTGGCTTAAATTGCTGGTTATTCTCGATCAAAGCCTTGATTTAGTCTTCATCAGTGGTAATCGGCCTTCTAGAGGGGACACTACCTTCAAGTATCGTATCACTTATCACACCATATTTGACATATACACGATCACCGCAAAGGAAAAAGTGCGACACAAACCAAACAGCATTAAGTACTGCATCAGCGTCATACGCTGTATATTTAATACTGTTGTTTGGTTTGTGTCGCATTTTTTCCTTTGCGGTAGAAAAAAGCACTAATCACAGAAAAAAAAAACTTATTTAGATCCATCTTTAAAATAAAAAAAAAGGCTCAAGCAATTTGGATATATGATGATCGAAAAAATGTGCTAAACTATTATCTTTAATGATAGTATACCTTCAATACGTTTGAAATAAAGTAAGCATCGAAAATTGTTTCCTTACGATTTTTTCCGAGCAATACGAAACTACTTTCCGGATAACCTAACACAAAAATGATTCGTTAATAATGCCAATTAACAGAATCATTCTTGCGTGTGAAATGTAAATTAATTTGCTCTCCAAAGCAAATACCAAACCCAGAATCCTCGTTCGCTTTGACATATACCATCATTACGGGTGTTTATGTAAACTACTACGAATAGTTGCATGTTTGGTGGCATTTATTTAGGGAGATATGTATTTCCGTTAACCGTAATTAACTTGACGTTAACTCAATAGTTTAGTGCAAAGCGCTAACTAGTTCAACGGCTTTATTCTTACCTAAACTTTTTAATTAACAACATATCTCTAGAGATGCAATGAAATATTTTACAACACATGTTCATTTTACAAACATTTTACACACCTTGACGCATGGAAGTGAAATGTGTACTTGGCAAAACAAAGGTACAAGTAAGGTTAATGCTGTGGAGATACGTGTATTTAGGAAAATTTGTGGAGTGTAAATGCAAGAAAGAAAGCAGAATAAAACATTACAAATGAATGTATGGATAAAATGGATTTTTTAAGTAAGTGAAGAAAGAAGCCTTTTTATGGTTTGGACATGTGGAGAAAATTGATGATGAAAAAATGACTAAGTGAGTATACAAGTCAGAATTGTAAGTTGCGTGTGGAAAAGGGAGATCGAGGAAACCGTGACTGGATCAAATGGACGAGATTTTGAAAAAAGGTAAAGTGAGAAGCATGGATAATAGAATATTGTGACGAGATGTACGAATGACAAGATGTACGAATGTGGAGGAGGCAAAAGTTGTGTGTTTGGATAAAAAAGTTTCTAGATCTGTTCTCTCTGCCAACTCCGTTAAAGACAAAGCGTCACGATATGCATGTATATTTATTTTATAGCATCTTGAAAGCTTTTTCTAATATCTTCTAAAAACGGTTATTAAAAAAATAAGATTTTTACTATTATTTAACTTTCTTTATTACTTGATTATAAACGGAAAGAAAACTCAAAGTTGAAGAAAAATAGTTAATGGTCTTAATTATTAAAATATAGGTAAAACAGTGAGTGGGCTTTAATTCTGAGTAATTTTATATAAAATGAATAATCAATTTATAAGTACTCGAGGTTATGTAAGATTCAATCTTAAATTTCCAGGCTCTCTTCAGGCAGATTGAAGTGTAATTAGTGGAGAAAAGCCATTATTGTTTTATTTTAATTTTAAGGTAATTTCCAATTAATGTTGTGTTTTTCGATAATTTTTTTACTTGATTCACTTTTAAATAGATTTTTCCTTTAAATAAAAATTGAAGACTTCCGTGTCCTAGTTTGTGTAACGCCTGTTTTTGTGGATTCGATTCATGTTGTAACCCAGTTTTGATTTAAATTTACAGCCTGGTTTTCACTTCAGGCCTGTTTTCACTTTAAACATATGTCTGATTGGTTAGAAGAGATTTTCACGTGGCAATAAACCCGCCAAGTTTTGTTGTATAGAATGAAAGTGAAGTACACTTATACGATAATATTATTTCTTGTTTCAAATTGTAAGCATTAAGATGCGCTGTTCTCAAAAAAAAATTGCGAGAACTAGTTTCTGTGAGTATACTATAACAATGTATCATAAAGTTCGTTGATGCTAAAGTTATTAAAGAAAACATAATATTTAAAATTATCCATAAGAAACATCATGCTATTTCCATAAAGGGGTGATAGGCGGTGCCATCTTTCCTATTTCGACAAACACACGTCGTTTCCTCTATATCCATACTCCTAAACCCGGAACCCCTGGATGAAAGTCATGAATCACGCCACTTCCCTGTAAAAATAGGCAAAGAAGACAAAGTGCCAGATTACCTATCTCGACATGCATCTTCCACCTCTTCCACATCCATACACCTTATCATACAACTTCTTCGATTTCTCTGACTTTCTACGTTTCTTTATTTCAGAATCTCACTTGTTTGATCCAAATATACTTTCCTTGGTCTTCTTCTTATTAATCATCTTATTTACCACATCAGCATTTGTATTATTTTTGTTTCTTCTTAAAAATCTGTCTTTATTTATTCGGTATATATGATATACGCTCAAACCATCTTAGAATGCTCTTCTTCAGCTTACTTAATACATAAGTTTTAATTTCACATTTATCCCTCATTACTTCATTCCGTATTCTGTCATACATTATAACTCCATGTATTATTCTCAATGCAGTCATTGCTACACTATTTATTCGGTTCCTATCAGTATTTTTCCATTTCCACGTTTCACTCCCATATATCAAATGTGGCACCAAAATACTATTTGGGACTATCATCTTACCAGATTTTAATACTTCCCTATGTTATTTTACTTAACATATGAATTCTCACTACACATGTTCCTACCTCCTATCCCGAGACTCTCTTTCAGGAAGAAACACGAGTGGCAGGGGTTAATGTTATAAGTGGAATAACAAAAGTAACTTATTGTTAAATATTCTTATATGGAGTTCCATAAAGTTAAAGCCGAAACTTTTTTGATGAATTCTGCAAGTTTTTTATTTAAAGTATGTCTTTATTTGCGTATAATATCGGTCTTCTGCTAACAAATTAAAACTGTAAATCTCTCAAATCCTAAACTGTTCATCCGTACACCTACGAGTCGTAACAATATATGCAAAATACGTGTAGACATAAATAACGAGCTACGAAACAACATGCAACTGTTTACAGAATCCAACATAAACAATAATAAAAGCGTAACTTGCCAAGGCGGGCCAAACTTAGTTGCTTTGCTTTGGTAATCACAATTATTCACGTCCTTCTGGCAACTGAGATAATTGGAGTGGATACAACATGAAGAATATTAAACACACCGTAAAACAAAATCTAGGAATCGAGGCTTCAAACTCTGCTGGTTGTTGTAGAAAGTTTCCCTATCCCTGATTCTCGATCATTAATGATATCATCATCCTGTCGTGTAGCTCATGACTTAATATCGTAACTCCCATTACAGCCTATGACGACTTATCTCCTTCCATCCCTGCACTCTGCGGCTTGATAGGTAGTTGCTAAGGGTAGTCCAGTTGCGTCTCTCACTTGGTCAGACCAACGCATTTGGATTATTTATCTTATGTGTCGTCCTTCCACGCCTCCATTTACCACAAACCTCTCCAAACTGTATTCTTAGCCACGAGCAATGTGCCCAAAGAATCGAAGGATTCGTCGAAGCATATTGTTGGCAATCTGTTGGTGATTTTCACTATTGGTTTTGAAGTGCAGTCGCACAAGGGAAGAATTCCAGATACTGTAAAATTTGTGTATTTTTCAAGTCAATGTGTGTGGGCGTATATACTTGTTGGAGTATGTATGGAAGTGGATGTATTCTTATGTACTTGATTGTTTAATTAATAAAGTTTACTAGTTTATGATGTGATCATGATTATGATTATGTTCCATAATTTTATATTTATTTAAGGTACGTAACATCTCAGATTTAGTAAAACTTAGCAATGAGAGAAAATGTTTTTTATTTTGTTTTATAAAATTTCAAATGTAATGGTAAATACGGTGTCTCGAACAATGTTTATTCACTTTTTATTTGTGATGCCGTAGCGTAGAAACAATCACTAATATATTTAACACATTAACAGTACATTTGTCAAAATTTCAGATGTTTCAAGGAAAAAATTACATTTTTTTTGCCGAGAGTTGTCAAATTTCACGATTAGCTACAGCTAGGACTTGTTGAGTTGTTTATGTGTGAAGGTTGTGGGTGAAATTCAGGTGTCTCAAAATAGGCAATGAGACTACTGATACGGTTGATATGACGGTTTGTCTTGTTTAGAGTTATGTACACATTAAAATAGATACACTGATGTGACGAAAGGGAGATTAGCAGTCTCGCCCTAATATAGAAATACATGAAGTGCCGGGCTGTGGACCGATGTATTAAAATTATTATTGGTGTACTTGACAATATATTAAGCTTAGTAAACGAATATAATATAAAAGTGAAAGTAACAAAAAAAATCACAAATAAAATCGAGATGAGGATAATAATTAAGTTATTAGGGAAGAGGGATATTTTGAGATAAATAATGTTTTTTTTGGTTTTTCTTATAAAAAAGATAAAATAGAGAACCCTGATAATTTTAAAGAACCATCTACGACCATCATCAAATCGTTACCCGGTCCACTATACTAACATATTTCCATAACATATTATTTCCTCAAGACTAACATTTTTGCAGTGACCCATGGATTGATTTCACAAACGAGAAATTTCCATTGCTTTTCCTTCACAAGATCGTTGCAATTGTTACTATTTATGCAATTTCGGAAAATGAAAGAAATTCCTTAGCTTGAAAAAACCACCACAAGAAAAAACCTTCACTAACAATACTGAAACGGGATCATTCAACAAGTCAAACGATCCTCCCTTGGTTTGCACAACAATCGTCAATTACTTATCCTAATTCCATCCCTTCCAACCTCTCTCAACCATGTCTTGACATTGTTAGCAGATCTTTCATTTGAGTGAATTGTTGTTTCTAATTGATCTTCAAGTTTATTTTAGACTCAAGGCGCCTAGTATCTCTGAGCATTATTTCATTGACTCGTAATAATATGTTATGTGTAGTGTCGTTAATAAAACAGACTCTCTTCAAGAGCGCTACAGCTTAGATCTCGGACCTTCAATTATTGACAGATTAAAAATATTCAATTTAAAAATATATAAGTTAAATGTAAGGATAGGAATGAAGGGGTTGTGGCCATTAAGCTACTTTCTCGCACCACATATGTTAAACATATTTGGTAAAAAAAACACAAAAAATACTAAAGGAAGACCAATTGCAAACAAAACATTGTAGATCTTACGGTATGTGAAAGTAGCACATTCGGCTTTAGATGTAGTGTACACATATGTTGTATTAATATACTACACATATATACTACACGTTATTGAAACTGCTATAATTTATGTAGTTAAAGAGAAAAAAAAACACATTCTTGCGACAACTCAGCAAACATCCTTATACCCTGAAAGCGTGAACTAAATATTATATATCCACATCCGAGATTAATATGCTACGAAACATTTCATTAATTTAAACAGCGTTGGTGATCAATTATACAACTGCAAATCCTCAGGTACTTTGGATATATTATTAGAAGGGAAGATATAATGGAGAAATTGGAGATCCATGGGAAAAAAAGGATCACGAACAGAATGGACAGGCATGGTAAGGGTGATTGATACCAATAGCTAAATCCAAGAGTGTTGTGTGAGGTGACTACTGCCCGTGGGAAATGGAGGCATATGATTATTTCTGCATCAATTTGCTCGCTCAAGCCTTATGATCACGACTGCTCTGTGAAGACCATGAAGAATGAAAGAAAATATATCAGGTGCAAATAATTGCAGTTAAATCCCAGAATGACGATGTGTACAGACTGGACACTTATTTTTCAACTATAGTAACAAACAAACAATGAAATACTATCATTGCTTCAATTTACCCAACGCCTTAAACCGCTTGATTAGACTCGACTGGGTGATAATTAATTATTTCCCAGATGCGACGATGACAATGGAGATGTCGAGTTTTGATGGCGCTCCTTTCCCGTCGACTCGCGTTTAGACTAATTAAAAACGCTTTCGTCACCCGACGAATCGTCGTATTCCTTTTGATGAACTCATTTCTATTTGCAAG
This sequence comes from Odontocerum albicorne, assembly GCA_949825065.1. Lineage (NCBI taxonomy): Eukaryota > Metazoa > Arthropoda > Insecta > Trichoptera > Odontoceridae > Odontocerum > Odontocerum albicorne. The sequence continues at coordinate 21,818,602 of OX463853.1, forward strand.
GAGTTTAATAGATATGCGAAATTAAGTTCGTTGCGAATAACTCGCGGAATATCATATTTAATTTGCATACTTATTCGAGTTTGAACGTGAAGTTTGCTTATTATTTATGAGACTTATCATTTCATTTTTGTTTTTAAAGGCTTCATCAGGCTTCAGGCAGTCATAAAGTGTATGCCTTTATACCTTTATATTATTGCTCGATTTCTTCGATAATAATATATCTAAATACGATTTTAAGTAACGTATTTTATTGGCATTTTTATGGGTACATATATATTGTAAAGAGCTGTTGTTCTTTGAAAAATTTGTAAATAATATGAATCTGACCTTTTATGAATATCTACTTTTGCCGACTAATTCAATGACAACTTATATGAGAAGCTCATTTAAAACATGTCTGTCTCCGTTTGTTGAGGTTTATAAAATCTTCTATTTGATAAACTAGGTTTAATTAATAATGTTGATAGTGTGAGTTTACTGTGATTGTGTTTTAGTATATTATATATTTTATATTCTCAATGAACGTAATCAAGTTATCATTGTTCACTGGCTGGGAATACCCAAAACTGGATAAATAGTCATTTGAAAGGCGCTATTTTTTTATAATATTGTCAAAAGGCTGTGAGCTAGAAATTGTATATTATTAAAAAAGAATATTTAACTTTTCCAAATCATTGCAGACAAACTTTTTTGAACGGAGAGAATAATGAATGGAAATTTTACAGCCATCTATGTAACTTCTCCACGTACTTCCTGCGATTTAACGTTATTATTTTATTAAGAGATAATTTATACAGCACCTTTTTGTGAGTTACCTAACCTTAATGACACTTTATTAAGATTAAGACCACCTTGTTTGGTAATTGAATCGAAGATTGCAATTAATAAAAATGAAATAATTTTAGTTAATAAAAATGTATGAAACATAAAATATAATGGTAAAAAGTAATGGGAAAGGGTTTAACAAAATAATTTTGTTATTTTAAATTGTTAAAATAAACGTAACACCCATATATTTAGCAATTTCTGCGAAGAATAAACGATTTACGTATTTTAAGATGTGTAATATATTATTTAACTTTTTTTTGTATAGAACATTAAGTGTTCCATCCCTTTTTATAAAACCTAACGATTTAAGTCCCGAATAAATGCTGTAAATATGGGTGCTCTGAGAAGAACACATCGGGAGACAACGTAAGACAGAATACTAAATGAAGTGATTAGGAATGAATGTGAACTCAAGGCTGATGTGTTGAATAAGATGAAGAATAGCTCGCTGAGATGGTTGAGGTATACTCGTATATAAGAAATGAATGAAGAAAGACTAACAAAACAAATATATATTGTAAATGTGAGCGGAATGTGTGGTGAACGAAAACCAAGAAAAGTATGATTGGATCAAGTGAATGGTATTTTGAATGAATGAAACGTAAAAAAGTCAGAGATATCGTAGGAGATGTATAAGGTATATGGATGTAGAAGAGGCGATGGATGTGTGTTGTGATTGGAAAGTTAAAGAAAGCCTGTGGTCTCTGCCTACCCTGACGGGGAATTGGCGTGATGGTATGCATGTAACAATTTAAGGAACACTTCCAATAAAGATTAATTGAACTTGATGAAAAAATTTAAATTTCCTTAAAAAATATATTTATCGACCTATGTTATCATCATATACCCTATAGTGAATTTTTCCTAGGGTTTATATTAATTGTATTTATCAGGTAAATTAATTTAAACAGCATGTAGGTCAAATATGTTTCGCGTGGACTTTAACATATTTTTTTATGACATGAAAACAGTTCAATGAAACCAATATATTAAAATGTTGTATTATTAACCAAGAAAGACTCTCAATGAGGAGAGGTTTGTCAAAAAGCATGTTGTCGATCAATCCAAACCTTAGTATAATCCATTACCATGACACACAAGAATAAACTAAATTCATAATTACAATAAAATAAACCATTATCAAAGTACATAAGGATTCAAATAAATGTATTAACCATACATCTACATACATATTGGCAAAAATAAAATGGATATTACATAAAAAATGAACAGTGATATGACGAATTAGATGAAAAATTAGTGCTTAGCATGAACCAAAATAATGCAGAAGAAAGTAGGTATGATGTTTCAATAAAAAATAATAAAAACGAAAAATATCTGATTGACGAAATATCAAATTTTTGCCTAGAAGTACAGGTAACGTACAGTGCCTTTCTTAATACTGTTCTAAAAGAAATTAGCTTAATTATCAAAGGCAGCTCGTTCCAATGTTTACTGGCTAAGTAGGTTTAAGATTCCTCGAATAGGATAAGACTGTAATTAGGAATTAACAAAATATTTGATTTTTGGCATACGCACATTCAAACTGATTTTACTCTCAGACCGTTTTTTATCTCAACTTATGTTTTAACGCAGCATAGATGCCCCTTTTCATAAATGATTTTAACATTAAGCATCACCAAACAGTACTTTATAAAACTCGTCTTAACGAAAGACTGCAGCAGCGTCATTGAAATTTCATCTCCTAGTCATCGGAACTTTAGATTTGATTTGTCACGTTTATGCTTGTTGAAGCGCAACAGTTTGCAAATATTTAACCAATACATTCACAAACGTCTATAATCTAATGATTTACAATCAAACTCGATCATGAGTTTATCGTATCCTAATTTCTTGGTTCTGAGCAACCTTATTTCAAAGATCGTAAACATCCTAAAATGCAATTTCGTTTATTATTTGTATGTATGTTCCTCATTGCATGGCCACCGCTTTCATGAGTTGCACATTAAGTTATTCGATGCACGCAGCTGAGTGGTTTGAACTTTTAATGTCTACAGAATAAACTTGTGCATGGTGTGGAGCAATTCCGACCAGCATCGAGGAATACATTGTAGCGATTATTATAACGCGGTAGGATTACCGGCGAATGTCTGAAAAGTGCTCGCTTCGATATCGGACTGTGAATGCAAATTAATGATTTTGCAATGTTCAGTGCTCTTGAGTTTGTGAGAATAAAATCGGGTTGAAGAATTTTAAACTGCAATTCAAATCATTTTCTTGCTTTGGAAAAGATGAGAGGAATCAAACAAGTAAACTTACGATTCATCAAATAAAAACAGTAAAGCAAAATATTTGCGAATGTCATTAAAGATCGAGAAGAAGATAAATGAAAAATTACAAAAATGTAGGAGTTATGAAAAAATACATTTCTGTTTTTAAGTAGCAGTTTTAAACAAGCCAACGAGACTGAGTCTTATGGCAACTGGTAACTAGGTCCATAGGCGGACGGAATGGAGAGTAAAGGACAATGTAAAGACGAAGAAGCAATGTTTTAAGAATATTAACATAAAATCGATTACTCATATCATAGCCTCGGTGAAAGGAGTTTTTAAACTACTTTCTTATGAAATTGCAGGAAGTTGAATCTATGTTCAATTATATATTGAAACATTTTGATTGTCAAATGTAGACTATCCATTATTAACGTTTTCATACGACTTTCATACCTAATTTATCTATTTTTTTTAAGAAGCATTATGTTTTGTCTTTCATGTATTCACAATAATGCACTCTTGTATCCCTCATTCATTATAATGATTTATGTACAATAGTACCTCTCAGTATATCAAGATTGGTAATGCTAATATGGAGTACAGCGTGACCAGGAGACAATATTTTCTTTGGCCTCAGTACTCGAACTTTTGGGTTAAGAACTACTGGGTTAGGCGAATAACTCAAAGTTCATCGATGTACGTATCGCAGTTGGAAATACTATCACACGTGGACGCACTATGTTACATTACTTACACACGTCTAGCGCGTAGAGACGGTGTTACCAGACGAAATCGTTTACTAGACTGGAACCTTTTTTATTTTTTTTTCTTTCTCTTTAATTCGTACTATAAAGAATTGAACCCAAAACCCTAGAGTTTTACCAAGAAGGTTACAAAGTGTGTCAACTCATGAGTCAATATGTTATTAAATAAAAAAAAATTAAATTCATCGATTGATTATTTTATTTATTTATATATATTTCGATTTTTCTATTTATCAATTCAGCTTAATTCAATTTTATTATTTATACAAAAACATCTAAAGAATAAAAATTTCAAGGATTTGCAAATTTTCTGAAGATCACTCAAACTACGTCACGATTCAGGCGAAGTATTTTCCAGAGATCCCTGTATACATAAGAAAGTGTTTCGATAGGAATATAAATATATAATTTATCGTTGAAAAAACAGGTAAAAAAATGTGCACACTACTAGGTTCTTCATCTTTTGAATGTTGGCACAAAGGAAAGAAGTTTCTTCCGTTATTCATCATCATCATCAATGGCACTACAGCCCATTGTGGGCCCCGGCCTCCTCCAGCAGTCGTTGCCATTCCCCCCTATCCTGGGATGCACTCCTCCAGCCCCTGATGCCAATCACGTTTGCATCATTCTGCACCCCATCCATCCACCTAAGCTTTGGTCTGCCCACGCTACGTCTTCCTTGGGGCTTGGAAAAGAGTACTTTGTTAGGCATTTCCTCTTCTCCCATTCTTGCTACATGCCCCGCCCAACGTAGCCTCCCAATTTTGATGTATTTTATAATGTTGGGCTCTTTGTATATGCTGTATAACTCCTCATTATATCTCACTCTCCAAGATCCATTTTCCTGTATGGGTCCGAATATTTTTCTGAGTATTTTTCTTTCAAATATTAGAAAGGAAGATTCGTTCTTCTTACTCAATACCCAGCATTCAGACCCATATGTGAGGACAGGTCGTAGCAGTGTCTTATAAATTTCTTCCGTTATTGCTGTTTCGATAGGAATATAAATATATAATTTATCGTTGAAAAAACAGGTAAAAAAATGTGCACACTACTAGGTTCTTCATCTTTTGAATGTTGGCACAAAGGAAAGAAGTTTCTTCCGTTATTGCTAAATTTTAAATTTATCCTCTTTAACAAATATCGGAAATAAATTGAGTGATGTACAGACAGTTTTATTTTTCATATTTTATTCACTTGAACACTCAATCCGATACTAAAAATAAAATCAAAACTATGCGTTTCCACGCTCCCATAAAATTCAATTTACAATTTCGAAAACCTTTTGAAAAGTTTTATTCAGCTTGACATAGAAATTTCAAATACCACATAAAAAGCATTTTGATCTATAGAATGCATCGTTTGATTGGAAAGCGTATTCAAAGTCGCGTCATCTGTTTCAACTTTTTCCATAAAAAAATGACAAATCACTGAAGCTATTCAACAGAGATGCATTTTATCCTTTTGCGCTGTCATTGGAAATTCGCTTGAAAATCAAGAGGTGTTGGATCATCCAATTTGTGGAGGTTGGTATGTGAAATATTTTTTTCCAATTAAATGGAAAAAATATATATGCTCGATACGTATTAAATGAAAACTCTTTTTGTTTATGATAATAATAATAAAAAAAGAAAAATGTATACAGCGCAGCAGACACTCAAAGGCGCTTTAATTCCACATATTCAACAGATTAAAGATATTAAACAAAAACAAGTTGGTAACTATGACGATAATTAGATTGGGAACTTCCTTGCATCGGCATATGAAAAACATATTTGCTAAGAAAACTGCAGAAATGTTACCAAGTGAAGACAAAACATAGACAACTTACCAGATGTTAAGACTGCCTTATTTGTTAGTTTTCTCACTCTATTGTAGAGATCATTATGGTTGAAAATATCGACGGTTAAGTATTTAAATTGCCCATTGCGTTGGTTGGACTGACCAGGTCAAAGACATTACAAACTCCACACTGTGCAGGGCTCAAAATAAAGATTACGAATCTCAGGCCAGAGGGTGACGACTAGAGATAGGATAGGGAGAGGTCCATTACCTTTTAGGCATTCTTGACACTATCCAACAATATTTATGAATCAGCCATTTTATATTAGAAAATGTAGAAAACTGACTTGAAAATGATATGTTACTTAATCTTTCGTAAACTATTTGACTATAAAAAACCAACACATGTATCACTGACAAAATCTTTTCACTATTTTTCAACAACCATTATGAGACACTGTTAATTTTTTAATACCATCATCATCACCATCACACTATGCCCCAATTGGGAGTAAGCAAAGAAAACAGATTTCTAATTGATTTTAGCTTAGCACACATATTTCGCTTATGTCACGTCCATACACCACCTCATCATGTTAACTCTCCTATTATAAAATGTTTAATTTCAGAAAGCATATTTAAAATTTTCATTTCATTGTAATGAATTAATCCAAATAGAGAAATATCTCAATTTCGCGCATAATTTATTCCTGGAAAGCAGCGCGTAAATGAAAACCGCATAAATGGAACCGTTGAATTTCCAGACTTTTCTCTTACATAGAGCTTTAAATTTGCTTTACCACTCTCGACGGATGAATCTTCCATAAGTGCTATTATGAGTATCGCTCTTACAGTAATAGCTATTTCAAATTTTGAGTATGGTGGCATGAAGAATATCGACAGTCTGCTGCTTGGTTACTATTTTACGTGTCACTAGTTCTAAACCGCGTCAAAGTAAATTCGTATAAATAGAGACCTAGTAAATGGAGGAATTATTGTATTGTTAAAGAAAATCGTTGGCGAAAATTATTTAAATTTTTCTTTCTCAACAACTATATTAAATGTGTCATGGTTCAACAAACTTTTTTGTCGTAAATTTAGGAGTAAACTTATGTAGCTCTTTATTACGATTATTTAACATTGCTCCAAAGTTACATCACTAAATCGAATTGATATTCTAAATTGTAATATCGAAGTTAACTTTTATATGATTCAATTTTATGTTTCCGGTTAGAGCAACGACTTTATATTTAACGTAAATCGAAATTTGATTTCAATGCAAATTCAAATCGTAAACCGGTCTTAATGGTTAAATCAACTATCAATATGTAGTTAAGAAAATCTATTTATGATTTTTGTAAAGTTATATAACGCAAAATTATAATTATCATTACGTTCACCCCTAAAACCGCATCAAGTAAACAACTGGAACAACCCTTGCTTCACCCTTTAGAGGATGCTCCATACAATCGTACAATAAAGCTTCAAATTGTGGTCATTGAACTTGAAATTAACTACTTCTAATTCAAAAACATTTTTTAAATAATTGTTACATTATCAGCATTTACATTTATTTAACTTTGAATTTTTATTAATCAATATGTTTGTTGTGATCATAAATATGTTTGTTGTGATCGATTGTTGAAATCACGCATCAATAATTCTCATATATGATTGATATTTGTTTATGTACTATCGGGAATCGAACTCGAAATCCCCAGGTGGTAGATCAGTGTGTTATCTACTAAGCCATGGAAGTTGTCAACGCCACACTGTCTTGTTTTAGATGAGTAAGATGACGAAGTAAGTAAAATGTGCTCAGTAAGGTGACAAAGAGGACACTGAGATGGTTTGAGCATATGAACATACAGTGTATAAATAAATATACAGTGCAAATTTCAGTAAAAGGTAGGGTAGTTAAAGACCAAGGAAAATATAATAAGATAAAGTGCATAATATTTAAAAAAACAGGATGTGTAAAGTCAGACAAATCGTAGGACCCTTAAGAGAAGGTGTATGGATGTAGAAGAAGCGAAAGATATGTGTCACGATAGGAAAATCTGGTGCTCTCATCTCTCTGCCTACCCCGACAGGGAGATAGTTAAATAGTGAGTATATCATGTATGTACTCCGTTGTTGTTGCCGTAGCACTGATGATCGTAATTTATGTAAACTAAAAAACAGTTTACTTTTCTTCTCCAGTTGTCCTCAGACTCGGTTAATAATACTGAGAAATTCTCCAAAACAGAAGTACAAGTATGTGTACGCCTTACAGTTCAAACGATCTTCAATACTACATCTCAAAAAAAATATCCTCTCCGCTCTTCTATTTTAGTCAACGTTTCCGATACATTAAAGGAATATGACGAAAACTTTTCTCTCGACCAAAATACAAATGTCGACGTTACTAATGCAACGACATTCGTGATCTAGTAGGTAAAACGCATATTTTTCTACTTTGGGTTCACGGCTTCGATTCCCGTTGGAACCCAATATATTTAAAAAATGGTTCTAGTCTAGTTTTCACTATCAACCTTTTTACGTTATGTATACAAGTAAAGGATAACACAATTCAAAACTATCCATATTGCCTTAATTTCATAAGCATAAATTAATAGAAAAAACGAAACCTTTCACGAAAGGCATCAATAATAACAATAATAATAACATTAATGAAATAATTAACTTAAAGCTCACCGATCATCTACGTGCTAAATTTGAGAACAACTTTATTGTCCAACTTTATGTTTCTAGTCTCCCTCTATGTAATTTTTCACGAAATATTATCCAAGCAAAGCCTTTAAATCCCTTTTTGATCTCTCTGAAACGAGCTGTCGAAATTAGCATCGTTTTGCAAAACGCTATTCGAAGTGACAAACGATTTTTAAGTGAAATCGTTTTCAAACTATGATAAATGTTTTATCCATTCATTTCAAATCTTCCGAATAGCACCATTGCTGAGAGAATATGTCACCATTGAATCGGTTTTCAATTTTGAAAAATTCCCTCAAGCGTATTTTTTAAAACAAAATATACTAATATTCTGGTAAATTGGTTATTGATAGAATTTGTCTTAGAATCAATTTGTTTGTATACTCCATCGTTTCTCAGCCTGTGGGTTGTGCTCCTCAGAAATAAAAATAAAACGTGTACAAAAGGAAAATAACACATTTTCTGAGAAAAACGAGCACATTTATTTAAAAAATTACAGTTCAAGTCCAAGTAATTAATAAACATTGTTAACTACATGGGTAACCTCGTATATCTATTATATTATATAACTAGTGGTATTGCATAGAAGGTAGTGTTTTTGCAGGGAGGGTTATGAAGTCATAAATTTATTTTTTTATGTTTTGAGGGGTCGCAAGGCTGAATGTGTTTTTTTTGCCGTATATTTGAAGGCTCTTAAGAAGTCGATCCCCTTAACGGCGCTAAATAAATTGTCGTTTATTTTTCTAATTATCTGCTTGCAAATTAGTATTGTTTTATATATATTAATTAGTCGTGTTACATTTGTTCTCTTTCCAATATTTTTTACTTCCACTTTGCTGTAACAGAATAAGAGATATGAAGGGCACTCGTCAAAAAATATGTATTCAAATTGGAGTATTGTTCCACTACAATATTATAAAATACCTATGTTTTCGTTATAGACCATTTCGCCTTTTTCCCCATAATTGTCGAGTAAGTATGAGAAAACAAGTTATTTTCCAGCACCCTGCACTAACTGGACTACCTCTATAATCCGAGCAGACCCAGTTATTTAAGATTGATGAAATACTTACAGACGACGCCCTTCTAATTCAATTAAACCGTCAATTAGTTTAAGCGATATCCACCGACGGACTCGGCCCTCACTTACATTGCCAGACTTTTAATAAATGTTTAGTAATTACGAAAATAATTTCACAATTTAGAAATTCTTCCATAAAAAGTAATCATTTTATTACCATAGCACTCAAATTCAGAAAATTTAGTTTTTCTAAGAATTTGCTTACTTTGTAGTTATGATAGAATGTATGTTTCCTAAACTGAATTTTTCAAGTTCGTTTTCCGATTGTACAAAAAATTTACAATTTTAATAGAAAATTAGCCATTCTTCAAAAGTTTAATAAATTTAATTGCATAAGCCAAATATTGCACTTTTTACGTAGATTTTTTCTTCATTAAAATTTAAATTAAAACTCACTGTTCAAATACAGTGATCTTATTAATTGCATGCGCCTTTTTGGGCATCTTTTACTGACTTGTACAATTCACAAAACTTACATTTAAATGTGCATAAGTACATAACGAGCTCCATGGTGCAGTCAATAAGTTGTATGTTTTCTGTCCCGAGGGTCGTGAGTTTGATTGCCGATGGGACTCATTTTTTTCTAATAAGGTTCCAGTTTATTGTTCACTTAATACCTTTTGACATGTTTCTGATCAGTTGGATTGTATTGCTGTACTGTATTACTACATAGCAATAAGTCTGTCAAGCTATAAAACGAAACACTTGTACAGTAAAATATATTTTCATAAAAAAGCTTTCAAAAAACACTCGAAAAATAAAATCAAAACAATCCCTTACTAAGAAAAAAAAAAACTTTTCTTATTAAATAGGTTATTAAGGATATTTATTTTTAAGTTAGCTTTTTTTTTTTATTTTTGACAAAAACATAAGATATATAAATAGACATTCAGGAACGAATTAAATGAAATAAAAAATTTAATAATTTATTTACGTATAGTTTTTCCAATGTGTTAAGGTGCGTCATTCATTTTGAGAAACAAGTTAAACATTTAAATATGTTAATACAGAGTAGCTTTTAAGCACCAGGATAACATACGATTCTGAGGAAAAATGGTCTTAAAGTATGGCCAGACGTTGATTTGTACACTTTTTTTTCTCTGCATCAAATATCTCGACATCCTTAGCCTTGCTGATTACACGCTTATCTTTCAACCTGGGGGTTGCGGGTGAGTTCCCGTTGGTATCTAGATTATATTGTATAAGAAGGGATCTAATAGGTTTTTCACTTAAAATTTATTTTATGTATTTTCTGATTGGCTGGAAGAAATTGTCAGATAAAAGTAAACCCGCTAGGTTGTTCTTTGTACAAAAACAGTGTTATACAATACCATATCTCAGTATTCAGTACAGTACAGATCTCAACAACGTTTGTGAGTGGAGCCACAATAATAAATTGTATTTCAATGCATCAAAGTGCAAAATTATGTCGTATCATCGCTCACACGTCTTGAAATTCCATAGATATACACTAGAATCTACACCTATACCCCGCACAGATAATATTAAAGATCTGGGTGTCTTGTTCCACAGCAATCTCGCGTTTGGTCCTCACATAGAAGTTATGTGCAACTCAGCTTATAAAACTCTAGGATTTGTAATGAGAATCTCTAAGTCGTTTGAAAACCAATTGGTGCTCAAAACGTTGTTTAATTCATTGATCCGTAGCAAACTAGAAAGCAATGCTTGCATTTGGAGCCCGGTGGGGGCGCAGAACTCGCTCATGGTGGAGAAAGTACAAAAAAAATATCTACGATATCTCTATATGAGAGAGTTCGGTGTCTATCCATGGCTTTATCCTACTCAGTTCCTGCTTGGCATGCTCGGGTATAACTCCTTGAGCGTAAGAAGAGATGTGCGTCTCCTGGTATACGTTGTCAAACTCGTTCGAGGAGTTGTGAGCTGTCCAGCATTACTACAAAGATTAGCGTTAAATGTTCCTAACAATTACACTAGATTGCGCCGGCAAGAACTGTTCTCAATAACATACGCAAGAACGGGTCTTCCAGCCGATATGCCTGTTGGAAGGGCCTTAACTCTTCTGAACGGGACTGCTTCGGATATTGACATATTTCATATCACATTACCAAAAGCAAAAGTAAATTTTCTTCTTAGATTGAGCGCGTTAGAAAGCACTCATCAACATACCTAAATGGCTGTGAATATATGTGTATAATATGTTTGTGTGTATATACTCGTTTGTATGCATATTCATTATTTTTTATTTTATATAATTTTTTAACTTTTTTTTCTCTATGTAATTTTTCTTATTTTTTAATGTCTTGTATTTTTCAAAGTAATTGGGCTAAGCCTGTTTGAAAAAATAAATAAATAAAAATAAATATTCTTTTAAAATTAAACTGAAATGATAACTAAGGGAAAAGTGTTTGAAAATCCGGATTTCAATATTTGAAATAAGGTTAGAAAACACCAGTGATCGCATTAAGCAATTTCCTGGTATAAGTTGAGGTGGGGGAAGTACTCATGTCTGCAGAACCCGACTGCTTACCGCGGTCGTGAAAACGCCAAATGCAGTAAAAAGTTTTACGAGCGAGCACTGCCTTTCAGTTACCATCAACCCCATGTCTTGCACCATCTCACGAGTGGAGTGTATAAAGGGAAGTTTTTATTGAATATATTAATGTCTCTTGTAGATTGGTAATGAAAAAGGAGTCTTTGAATGCTGAGAAAATATAAGTAAAATCTGCTGTATTTTATATGATTCAAGTTTTCTGGATAAACTTTGGTAAAGGAGATTTACAATTTTAATGTTCTCTATTGAATATCAATTCACGTTCCTTTAAATTACACTTATAAAATATCATATCGATAGCTTAAGTGTATTCGTTTATTATTCGTTGGTAGCATTGGTCTAACAGTTAGTATTAAGGCTAAGCAATTGATAGCCCCAGGTTCAATTCCTAATGGATTCACTTCCGAACTGACTTTACTATTACACCATATTACGAGTACATCTGATTATACGAATTTTTCTCGCCTTATAAGCTTTGTATAAAAAATTCTTATGACGCTATAAATCAGTACAAAAATAACGCTCTTTAAATCTTACTGAGGTAAATCAAACCTGTCAATCGTCTTGGAACTTTAACCTCCTTGATATCGGTACTTTGAGTTTCATCAACCAAAACATCTCACAAACAATAAATGTTTAAACGTACAAGTGCTATTCATATACTATAATTGCTAAAAATCAAATGAAAAAGGATTGCCAAAAACTTTTGGTGTATTTAGTGTACGGTGTTACATTTCACACTGTTTAGGCGAATAAAACGGGAAATTTAGGTATCAATAAAATTCATGAAATTCAGGTTAAGGTAAGGAATCTAATTTACCACATCGTCATCACCTTCAGCTCCTTTCGTTTCACTTTAGGACTTTGTCTTCTTCCAACTGCTGCCACTCCTCTAGCAGTCCCATCTTCGGTGTTGAATTTTGACCTGCAATATTTCTGATACTTGTATCATGCCTCCATCGTTACGAGAACTTTCCTGACGATTTTTTTTTCGTCCATGATTGCTTTTTCAAGACGAGTTATTTAAACTCATACATATCAATCGATATTTTAGAGAAACTGCATTTACAGCAGAAAATAGTGTAGACAGGTTGATGATATAGAGGTATTCAAGAGGATTCTCAAATTCACGTTATTGTAGTTTTTTAATTGATGACCTCTTTGGAGTTGTCAAAGATCATTTTAAGTCGCCAAAAGTACGAAAAATAAGATAAAATATAGTCTGGTAATAAATCCAGTCTAGAAACGAAATTGAGAGGTCAAACCCTGGACGCCAGCTTGCATCATTTATCAGTATACGGTACAAATATTTGAAAAGTGGTGAAATTAAAAATCGTTTGCGTTGTACTATATGTTATAATGTTTTTATAGTGGAACAGGAAGAAAGAGACATTATTAAAAAACGCATTCGCAGTCATAATCCCAAACAGACAGCAAACGACCTCAATTCCTCCAGTATTACTTCTTATTTTAAGTCGCGTGATCTAAGCTAATGTGATTTATGGTGCTCGTTAATGAAATAACTTTTGCTTATATTTTCTAATTATTTTGCTTTTGATATAAAAAGGAAAATATTCGCTTCAGCGCTGTTTTCTTTCACTGATTTGTGAAACTGCAATAGATTTTTTCCCGTCAGTTAATAAGAGCTCTGATAATTTGACAAAATTTTTTAGAAGAAACAGTTAAACATAAATAAGTTCCATTTGTTTGTGACCGCATACAGCTGTGTAAAAAATTAAACGGGGATTTTTTTAATGCCTTCTTACACCCCGTTAGAGATTAGATTCAGATAATTATGGCAAGCCTTATTGTATCATTTGATAAACAGTATTCTTGGCATGTGTGAACCTGTTAAAACTATTTTTTTGGATAGTGTGAGCAACACGGACCACCTGAAACTCCAGCGAGTGCGGAACAAGGCATTAAAAATCTCTTTCAACACCCATCCCAGAACAAATCTTACCCGACTTCACGCCGAACACCGAGAAGAAACCCTACAACACCACATCTTCGCTTGGACCATGAAATTCTATAAAAGTCAACAAAATCACATCAATCCCTTAGTTGCTGCTCTGGGGGCTTGCGAGAGTAAATCCGATCTACCCTTCCGTTATAAGCACAGGCTCCCGAAGTATTATCTATTGCCTGACTAGTCGACCTACAGTATTAGCTGGGAGGACCAAGGTCTGAGTGAATGTGATGGAATACAAGTAGCCTGAACGAGTGGACTTGTTCTTGCTAAATAATTAGTTGTAAGAATTGTTATCTCGTTATGAGTAGTATGTAGGTGTTAATTATTTCTTAGAATTAATATATTAAGATTATAAAAAATAATATGACATGTAAGAAAATAAGATTAAATAAATTCATAAATTATAATATATAAACAAGATAAGTAAAGTAATAAATTTGTATGTAGGTATAGCCTTGACAAATATTAGTACCATATATTACTTTGTGTAGTAAAAAAAAGTAATAGGTTTAAAAAACAAGTGTATTTTTTTAATATATTTAAGTTTTTCATACATTTATTTGTTTTTCTTGCAATAATCCTGACAACTTGTCAAAGCCGAGTATGCAAACTTAATAAGAAAAGACAGAACATCTAAGATTATTTCACAAGTATATAACAAAAAAATAACTAGAACAGTCGCTCTTAAATCTCAATTAGAAAAGTGAAAATTCTTATTCAATTATCGCAACGTGTTAATGAGAACATTGAAAAAAATATTTTTGCAATATCTCACCGAAATTTTTTGCGACAGCCCAGTGTTATATGATAATCATAACGTCCGTAATCCAATTTCAGAGAAGTATAACAAAAAAAGGAAGATTATCACCAAGTTTTTTAATCTACTTTTTCGAGGACATTAAATATTAATAACTTCTCGGGCCATTATCTTCTTCTAAATGTTATCTCATCTTTTTCTCATTCCCTTAATTTTTTTGTTCTTTTACATTTTAGAAATGTTGAAAAACGGGAACGTTAAAGCCAACACAAAACAGTCAGGGATAATTTAATTAACTCAAAAGGGAATCGGATAAGGAAATATTGTAAAACAAGCGGAACTGAATATTAAAATAGACCATCCCTATAGCCCCGTTAAGCAGCCAAAACTCACCTTCCAGTCGTCAAGAATCCTTGACACGATTAACAATAATACAAAATAAAAAAATCTCTGATTATAAATTGTAATCGAAAATAATGGGTTACCTTTAAATAAATTGGGTTCCAAAGCGTACCAAACCCTTTATGATCAATCTTCTCTTTCTGGTTTGTATTAGTACGAAAATTCCAATTACAGCTGAATTAAAATTAAAATTATTCTAAATTATAATAAGTTCTCCAGATGTTTTTGAAAACGATACTTGTAGTATCGTTAAAAAATCTAGTTTTTAACGGGGATATAAAATATTAATGGGGATGAAAAAGAGCACTTTAAGGCGATTTGGACATGTTGTATGATAAAAGACTGACTTATCAAATTTACAAAGCAAGTATAATTTGGAACTGTGGTAGAGGATGGCTGAGAAAATGATGGTTGAACCAAGTGATGATATTGTCGAAGGAAGGAACTGTGAGAAGTAATAGAAACATAAAGAATCGTATGAAATTTATTGATATGAAGGGAGCGTAGTCAAGTATGTCGTTATAGGAAAGTTGGGCGCTCTGCCCTCTTCGTATCCTAACAAAGAAATGGACTGATGGTATGTATATTCGTCGTCAAGCAAAAAAAACTACAGATAGACATTTGAATTCAACACGATTTCGATGATTTATATTACATACGAATGTACTCTAATTAAATTAAATTGTTTTCGTAAGAAATATTAATCATTGAATCATCGATGTAAGGATCAAAAAAAGATTATTTAAATTAATAAGTCGGTTCTAAGTACGAGTATTTTCATAAAATAGGTTTTATGTAAAACTAATACGACTTCCTTGGTATATTTGGTAAAACGCTTATCTCCCTATCCGAACATTATGGGATCGATTTCCGTTGGTACCTATTTTTTGAAAGGGGGTTCAATTTTTGTACGCAAGGTCTAGTAAACATATTTCTAGTTGGTTGAAAGAAGTTGCGAAATGGCATCACATCCATCCGTTTCTACTGTATACAAAAAAATGTAAATGTCAGATTGTTGAAAACCAAGAAAAAGCTCTTGAAATAATAAACACAAATAGCGGACCTCTTTTACTCTGCCTAACTTTGACTAACCGAGAACTGAAATGGTATCAAGTAAGTTAGTTATTGGTTATTTTAGGTTAAATAAAAATCTCTCTTACAACAGTTCAATAAGCACATAAATCAGATTCTGCTTTGTTTATTAAATTAAATATTCTCATTTTTCTCCTTATTATACACAAATATAGATCTATTAAAAAAATAATAATACAAAGATTTGATAACTTGTACGCTAAAATATATCAGCACAATTACTAAAACGACCAAGAAGTATGTAAAATTTCAAAAATAACCAAAACCACCACTTGATATGAAAATCAATATTGTAAAACCAGGCGGCTTTAATGGAAAAAAAAAAGAAACGTGCTTGTTTTTTCTTCGCATATAGTAACCAGAAATCAAAGGAATTCAATTTTACTTTGAATTTAAAACATATTTCTCTCACAATTCTATATATACTCGTATATCGAACGTGTTTCACGCACGTTTAAGTCGCAACGACCACTTCATCAGTCGTTTGATATTGCTAACGTAAAAGTCAAAGGCACTCCACAAATGGAAGCGGGAAAAGCCACAGAAATACTCGTAAAACCGAAACAATGGAGGTCCACCTCTCTCACAGAGTCGTATGTGGTCTTCTCAGCCGAACGTGGTGACATTTCTAAAGGATGCTTTATATAGCACTCACTATCTTGAGATCATTTTTCAAGATACGACTAACTTGCGTTAAATGCTTATAGATAAATTAATAATAAAAAAAATATTTGTGAAAAAAAAATAAGCTATTCGTTGATAATACAACTGATTATTCACATTATTATTTCTGACACTTTTACTTTCTTTGAAGTATTTAAAACTGATCTCAAATCTAAAATTTTCTTCCAGATTGTCACTTTCATAAATAATCAATGTAAATATTTTTGTTTCTTTTCGGCCTCTTTAGAATATTGTTTCTTTCGTTACCGAATTCATAGTTTCTTTTTATTTAAAAAATGGGGAAAATGTCGTTAATTGATTGATATATACATAAGTGAAACTTGGACTTCCTACTGTCATCAGAAAGAAAACTCAACGACTACCACAAGTGACGTTTACTCAAAATGCTAGCTATTGTGTCGTATTTTTAATTCACAAATAATAATATTTATCATAAAACAATAATTTATATAGCACCGTTTAGATAGCTCACTCTACTCAAGGGCGCTCTGACTTGGAATTCAAGCTCACTATTATTAACAGATAAAAAAAAGTACAAAACAAAAACATTTAAGTTAATCGTAAAGATAGGAAGGAGGTTACCTCGGTTATTACATTAGGTACTTTCCTATATCTGCGTATGTTTTGAAAAACATATTTATTAAGTAAACCGCAGAAAACTTACTAAAGCAAGGCGAACTACAAAGAAACCTTTGTAGATCTTCCGATACGTGAAAGTAACACATTCGATTTTATGCGGAGTATAGTTCTTAATAACAAAGGTAATTTTAATATAATAGTGATCCTCAATTAAAATTATACGCTGAGGAAGAAAGTCTTTCCAAAAAGTAATGTATGGTGGAAAATCAGCTTGTTCACGATCAAATTAGACTAGCTAAACTGTATAGGAAACAACACCAAAAAAATAGGTCTACGATGTCCCGGAGGATTCTGACCATGTTTGCAGCGAATGTGGGAGAAGATGCGAATCATGAATTAGACTCCGTAGCAAGAGTCATTGATGTGTCGAATTCGCTGTAATGTTCCATCGTCTATCGTAGACAGAAGAAGAACATCATTGAATTGATTTGAGATTCAGTATGAAAAAATGTGTTTTAACCGTTTTTACCGTGATAATTCTACTTCTTCAAATTTTACTTCATTCAAAAGTTATTTAAATGGTAACCGAATTGCTATAAATGTCGTATCTGTAAAATTTAAAAATTCAATATTATAACTACGGATTTTTGAAAAGTAAATCCCGAAACATCATAAAAATAGGGGTACAATGTTTTAAATTCAAATTAATTTGGTAATGAACTGTGTTCATTCAGACGTTTTTATTTATTTACGATTAATTTCGTTCATGAATATTTTTCACAAAGCACAATCAAATACAAAATCTTTGAATGAAAATATAAATATAAAAACACTAATATAATTCATGTTATTTGGAATTAAAAAAAACAAGTAAATAAACATGTACTGCTGCATACAAGTTATAAGACTCAGAGCCGCATGCCATAAAAGAAAAAAAAATATTATATTATACTTCAATAACACATTTCAATGGATTCGTTTATACAATTCAAAATCTCTACAGATTAAATATTACTTTTATCCATAAGGAAGAAAAAAATATAATTTGTTCAATGAAAAGATAAAACTCCATACATAATATTCAATATAATCGTTGTTCTTATTAACTATAGATTAAACGAAATAGTTGTTCTTTTACGTGTAATTTCTTTTATGTTTTATACCTTGATTTTTTCGTGTCTCATTAACATTTAAATGAAAAACTTTCTCAACATTTTCAGCAAGTTGATCCTTTAAGCCCGCAAGATTTCTAAGAGCTTGCGATGGCTACCTATTCGGCTCACGAGTTCGCCGCAGTATTTCTGCTAACGATGATAATGTATTTGCATATGAGAGATCCAATTTCAAGCCCGCCAAAAATATTTTTGAGAAAAATGTATTTTTCTCAACTCTTCGAATACAGAAGTTAAATATAAGTTTACTTATTGGTAGTTTCTTAACTGACAATTAATTCTAGGTGGAAATGTTCATGTTATGCAAAAAAACATATTCATTAACATTTTTGTTATTTTTTTAATTAACGTATTTTTTACATGTTAATAATAAATATATAATTAATTTAATAATTAATTTCTGCTTGAAATAAGTACGATGATCACTTCATACCAGACGGCGCTGAACTAGTTGAACTTGAGAAATAGACGCTAAATTCACATATTATCTCTATTGTTTATTATCCTTAACTGTCCAGCCACCCCCTCTTATCTCGTCGAAAATTTTCAGCGACTTTCAGATCATGGACTTGCGCTGCGCTACGCTGAGACACAGATTGCTTATTGGCTTTCCCACTTCACCACTCTTCTTTTTTTTACGTTGTCCTATACTGTCCATGCAGTGAGACTCTGGAACCAGTTACAAACCAATGTTAATGTGTATTCTTGGCATGCTTTTAAAAGCGACTGAAAAATTCTTCATTTTTAGTCAATAATATGATGTGTTTTTTCTCGATTTTTCTTTCCTCTCCACCATTCTTTCCTTTGTTTGATGATATCTCACTTTTACTTTAATATGTTTATGTCCATAAATTTCATAAATATGACTAATCTTTTGAATATTTTTTTGCAGTTATGTACTCGTAACTTGCTTTATTTACTTTTATCTGGTTAGTTGGAAGAGATTTGCTGCATGGCAATAAATCTGCCAGATTGTATTTTCAACGAAGTGGTAAATAAAGAAATTAAGGCACATCAATAATTTGATAAGTTTATGTATATTTTGGTTGCCTTGATGCAATAGATTTAGTTTACTAAATATCACATCTTTGCCACGTTCAATACACGTCGCATTTCTTCTTTCTGGGAAGAACTAAGTCACTTATTTAAATTTTTCAAGTTTTATTACTTTTCAATTTTTTTCGTAAGATTTATCAGTTAAAAATGGATTTTATCATATAAAAATCCATTATTACATTGACTCTGTTAAAAAAGTATTTTGGTTTAAACATCGATGGCCAAAATTATCCCAGTGTGGTTGAATAATCTAAAAATTTTAATACATTTTATATTATAAAAAAAGGAACTTTTTCGTATTAAAAAAAGTTTAAACAATACGATTAATTAAACACTTCAGAAGTCTCATCTTTTGGCAACGTTTTAATGTGCTGATTAATATCAGTCCATTACATTTGACTTAAGGAGATTCATTACAGTGCTTTCAGTCTATGGCCAAAGATTAATTTAATTGTTTTAACTCAGAAAAACAAACTTGAAGATACATTTCAGAAAAGGAAATATTTATCGATACATCGACGGGGGTTCCTAACACTCCTCTTATAAAAAACTAAAATTGAGAAGAAAAAAAAAGTTGTACAAAACTTTCGTTATATATAGTACAATCTGAATGTTTTGTTGCTCTGCGATAATCTCTCCTCTCCAATCAGAAAAACATTAAAACCAGCCCTTAATGAAAATCATACTACAACGCTTTTTTTTTAAATCTGGATACATCGGGAATCAAACCCGTAATTCCCGAGTTTAAAGACAAGGACAGGACAAAGAAAGTCTTTCTAACTAAACAAAGTAGGTCGTCCTTGCCATTTCATATTATTATTTTAAGTGCTTGTATATTTCATATAATTAACGACTTTCTAAAATTATAGGGAAATTTATTTATTTATACATTACAAGAAATCTTATTACTCTATAATTTATAAGTAATTTAAAGTTGACAGGCAAACTATCAAAAAATGGGTTTGTTGCCTTTCAGTTGTCGTATCCCTAGTGAACTAGGCTTTTGCCTATATCTTACTGAGGAGATTAAAAATTAAAAATTTTATTCGATCCGTAGTAGTAATATAAAGGGTCTTTCAAATTGAGTGGTTTTTTTAATTCTTTTTTTTTAATTCTTGAATAAAACACACAATTTGCTTTGGTTTCAAATAAGCTTTTTATTGGTCATTGAAGTATAATGTATGACATTTAAACACAAAAAACAATATCCGCAAAATGTCCACCTCTCGCAGCTCCACAGATGTCCACTCTTTTGTCAAAAATTTCGATCACATTTTGGGCATAATTGCGGTTCTAACTCACCAATAAGATAATACTAGCCCAAGCTAAATGCGTGCGATTATTATTCGCTCTTCAGGTACGGTACTGACAAAATGTGAGATGGCAAACTGCGAGTCCCGGTCCTACACCGGAGTTAAGATATTCTTGTCTCCCGGCCTTACTGTTCAATATGCCTGCATCGCTAATTCGGATATGTTGAGGAGTACTATACGAATCAATTAATTTTATAAAATAATATTTACACAGTTTCTCGTATGTTTAGGTAAAAATCAATGATAAAAGGAAGCAGACCTTTTTCTCATATCCGGAGCAAGTTTTTCACAAACTTTCGTAACTAATAACACACCCCGCTCTTTGTAACTGAGTGGGAGAAGATTAGTTTTATGAAAACATTTTTTTCTGTCTCTCTCACATTTCGACCACGTCATCAAATTCACGCAAAAAGCTGCCATCAATTTGGTCCAATCTGACGGTTGATGTTTGATACAAGTAAAAAGTTCTGTACACACTGGATTTATATACAAACACACTCTCAATACAACACAACCTAGAGATTCTCAAACTGTGTTGAAATTATTTGATGATAATTAAAAAATTTCCAGCCCACCTTTTTTATCTATTCAAATACTTACATAACTCAACATAAGATCAACGCTATGTATCAGGTGCCTCACGAGGCTAATTTCCTGTTCTAAGACAGTTGACTTATACCCGCCAAATTCACATATCATATAATCACTCACGTAAACTGTGAAAGATGTATGAGTTACACCTGTTTGTAAAATTTTACAATTCGCAGAAAAATGTGGTGTTACAATTTGCGTCTATTGGAAAAAGGAAAGCTGAAAGGAGCCGAACGAATGTTGTTGAAATGCTATTGAAATGCGTGCATTAAAAATGTATGGGATGACAATGTACGACTGAATACGGAATGAACTAATTAGACTTAAAATTGTTGAGTGTGAACTCAAAACTGTTGTATTAAGCAAGATAAAGAAGAGTTCTCTGGTTTGGTCATGTATAGTACCTGTAGAACCAAAAAATTAAAAAATACTTGTGAGTAGAATATAAATTAATGATATGGAATCACCGGATTCGATTTTTCATCCAAAAAAATGTAGTAAAACAATGGATACCAGTCTAGTTGAAGAGTTCTTCTTACAACAATACTCGCACACGTTTAACGTGAGTGAGTGTTATTGATTGTCTACGTGCGTAAGTATTTCTAACACGTGCAATGGCGAACTGTGAGTACTTACCTACTCCGGTAGTTTTTAACCCGAAGGGTTGATTACTGGGAGCTAAAACAATGTTGTCTCCTGACCACGTTCTTCAATAAGTCCGCATTGACGATTCGAATATTATGAAGTATTTAGTATTGTGTTACACTTTTGTTATATACAGTACAACCTGGCAGGCTTATTGCCATCTGGTTATATCTTCCAACCAACCAGAAAGATGTTTAAGTTACCTTAAATTAATACCGAACTGTAATCCTTTTATTTTAAATTTGGACTCCAGCGGGATTTGAACCCGCAATCTCCGAGCTGGGAGACAGGCGTAATTCAAACTAGGCCACGGAAATCGTTGAAGTGTACCATAAAAATAAATTAAATCATGAATTATTTCTACCAAAACAACTTCAGATCTAACGACAAGTATCATAAATTCAAAATTCTTTGATACTGGTAAATTACAATAATAAAATAAAATTAAATAATTTCAGAGAAAAAATGAGGCAAAAAAATAAATGAGTTTGCATGTATTAAGTGCGTAATAAAATTGTTTCCGATAAGGGAAGCCCGCGAGGCCTTTTAAATCGAGAATCGAATTGGTTTTCTAAGAAAAACATCAATTCTGGAGTATCATTCGATTCAAACCCACTTTCTGAGAAAATACAATTCGATAAAAAAAAATAAAGACGTATTAATTCTCGTTTTATCATTTTGTGATATTTTCTCAAAAAACAGAATAAGGCCATTTTAAAACATATATATTCTTACTCTATTTCGATTACTTTGGATCACAACTTGATTCATTATTGAATTGGTATTATTATTTTATACAGTCAAAGTTATGACCTAACATGAAAAATTAATAACACTAACATATTTTTTCCTCTGTGTAATAATTTGCAAATTGTACAGTTAAATTCTTCCATCAAGTGAAACAGGTATCATATATCACGTTCTTTTATTTTATTCTGTGTAATATTTGAATAAAAATTAAATCATTAAGTTTCAAATTTCTTCAATTAATTCACCTTAATTGAGTCGTCAAGATACAAAACCCGCTCTGGAAGACTTTTTTGGTTTTGAGTGAATAATGATTAACTATTTCAAATGTAAATAAACTGTAAACGTAGTATTTTTTCCGCTTTATGTCTTTACAAGCAATAAATAATACCAGTAATTTCATAACTTTTAACAGAAGTATGATAAAAAATTAATATTTTTCATTGAATTAGGTGCAGAGCGGATTTTGACGCTTTTGAATCTTGACGACTTAATTGTTTAGTGCTGTGCTCGTAAATTATTCACAATCTGGCGCTATGGTACAAGTCTAAGCGAATACTTATTCATAATTTTGAAGTCATTTCTGGTCAACACATTTAATTGAAATAAAACAATGAAAATGACAACAAAAATTAACTAGCAAGAACAATGCAGCAGGTGAATGAACATAGAAAAAACGTAAGAAAAAATGCATTTGTAAATATATGAGTATTTTAAGTGAATGGAAATTGCTTCGACCAAATCCAATAATGTAAAATTGATTTTATTATATTGAGTTTGGTGGCACAAATCATCCTA
This sequence comes from Odontocerum albicorne, assembly GCA_949825065.1. NCBI lineage: Eukaryota > Metazoa > Arthropoda > Insecta > Trichoptera > Odontoceridae > Odontocerum > Odontocerum albicorne. Next base: position 21,842,344 of record OX463853.1, read on the forward strand.
GTTTGGGTGGATGGCCTATTTAAAAAAATAAAAAATAAAGTTGATTGAAACATCTTAGCTCGTTTGAATACTATAATTCGAAACAGATTATAAAAAGAACTGAGGTGGTTTCGAATTATTTCGGCCAACCGAATTACATTTTAAAAAGCATGTTTTCTATCTGCTGTAAACAAATTCAGTTTATGATCCCAGTTCTTTCATGTGACTGAGATACTCGTATAAACCATATTATTAAAAGCTACTCAAGACGTGTGGAATTATATATACTGGGCTACCCAAGATGATACCGTAAATACACTAAATCTCAAAAAACTTGTTCGGGAAACCAAAAGTGAAATTCTTATTTGAGACTTCAAGATAATTGAAATAGAATTAGGCAAGACAGATAGATAGAATAGAAAATCGTTAGAGGTATAATATAAAAATATAAATTCATTAAGAGATACACAAGAAGAACTTTAAGCCAAGAAACTGACTGAAGGATGCTGGGTGGATGCCATTAGTAAGTAGTTGGCATAACGTGGTAATACACTTTGATAAATCATAGATAAGACAGCACATTACTGTCAGTAAGAATTTTAATAATTTTTGCAATAGCATCGCACTATTTTCAAATTAATATGGGCACTATAATTATAACTTTTTTTAACGTTCTGTTGCAGTTTTGAAAAAATAATATTATAATTTTGACATTTATCTGTCAGTTGATATGTCAGGGTGGAATAATTGTGTGTAATGAGATATTTTATTAGGAAAAGTGATGTAAAATACGATTTTAGAAGTAATTATCCCCGTTAATATTTTAAACCCAAGCACCGTTTACAGTTCAGAAACGTTGTGTAAAAACCTTGTATGGCATGGGTTAATCTACAATAGTTACTAGGAATAGTTGATTGAAATAAAAACTCTAAATATTTATTATATAAATAAAATAAGACGAATTCTGAAGTTAAAGTCAATATTTTTTTCAACCAAATAAAATTGTTTTCCAAGTAACATAAAATAAGATTTTTTCAATGGTAATATTTTAAAGAATTTTTCATTAGAAAAGAAATGGGCGAAAGGATTACGTTCAATTCAGAAAGTACAAAATGATGTGAACGTCACGGAAATACCATATCTCTAATGTTAAATTGAATTTCGATATCCTTCCTCCCCTCTGCGGCTATCCATTAAAGGATCCTTTTCTACATTGCAGACTTTTCAGTATTCATTACTGTTTAAATCTCCTTTATAAGCTTTCTAGGCGACTTTCAAGTCGAGAGTAATTGGCCATAGAGTATAACGCTTTTATTCACTTTGCCCTCCGTGCCGCAATGCACTGGGATACGGGGGAGGAAAAAAACGAAAAGGAAGGAAAAAAAATCAAAATATCTACTGCTTTTGTAAAAGTACGATGGCGTGCTTATAAGGTAGAATATGGCTGCCAAGAACTTAAACAAAGATAAAAAAAATCCTTATAACGGAGCCAAAAGAAAACGTCATTAGCGCCACAATTTCCATCCTAGCAGTTAACACTAGAGAAAAATGCATTCTGATATTTTGTTTGAAAAAGTTTTGTTATAATTAAGTATTGTTATATTATATAAATTTTTCTTCGCATTGTTATTCAAAAACATATAATTTAAAAACAAATGCAATCTTTACCTGTCATACTATTCAATAAGGAAGATAACTACAATATATCCTAAGAAACAGTATTTAAGAAAATAGATTTTTGGACAGTTTGATGCATATATGCAAAACAAAACTACGAGTATATTCACCCTTCAACAATCTGTTTTAAGAAAGTTAAACTTTTTCAACGCATTAAGTACGATCTCCGTGGTCTAGTCGGTAAGATGCCTGTCTCTCAATCTGGGGGTTCCGGAATCGATTGGTACCCATTTTTAAATACTTTTATTCTGGTTTTAACTTAAATCCTCGCTTATATTTATGGGATTGATTGGAAGAGATTATTGCATAGTATAATCCCACCAGGTGGTACTACGAGTATATACATCTAAAATGTTATACAATATGGTGTAATACGAGAATGTATGGGATGATTTTCTGAAATACCGAATTTGTGTGTTTAGTATTGTTTTTCGTACATATTGCACTTTTGTTGAATACAGTACAACTTGGCGGGTTTATTGATATAGCAGTCTATTTCAACCAATCAGAGATGTGAAACAACTTTTGAATAAAAATCTGACTAAAACTCTTTATAAAAGACCTGTCTGGAAGACAGGCGTCTTACCAACAAGGCTTCGGAGGTCGTCAAATTTAAATAATTAAAAGCAAAATACACATTTTTATCATTTTTTTTGCTTATTAGTCAATCAAAATTAAGAGTTATTTTAAAACTACTATATTTCAAATAAATTAATAATATTTGTTTTGAAGGCTGGATCTTTTAAGCATAAATACCACATGTTTTAAATATTGATATATTTGCAAAAAAAATAAGAGTGGTTTATTTATATAGTTCATTTTATTATTTTTGTTACATTTTCATTTTGCAGCCAACTGTGAATTGGTTAGATTTTTTTTTCACTTCTATACTTTCACGTTAACAAATATGAAAAATGTATTGCTTTAAAGTAGTTTTTCAACTTACAAATTTTATTGTTTTCTTGAATAAAATCATTGTTTTTAATTAGTGGTTGAACTAAATTATCTTATACAAAAAATTATTCATAAATATAATAAAAAGTCTTATCCAACTGGAAATTCCATTAACACAGACTAAGAACAAAACATTTTTTAAATTTTAATAAAGAAAATTCTTCTCATAATTGCGAAATATTCACGGATTCTACATAAACAAAAGACAGTTACAAAAATATCCAAGTAACTGGAGGTATATCATTTGTGCAAAACAGATCTAATCCACATTTTACTTGTTATGTGATAACATAACAAAATATTGACCAAAAAAAAGGCTGTATAGAAATGTTTTAAGACCAAATTATACGATAAAAACATATTTAATCAGCTTAAATTTTTAGAATATTATTTAAAAAGGTTCTCTGAATTTATATTTCTAAAAACTTCAAAGCTGTGGTTAGTGGTTTGAATCTTTTTTGCATAATTTTACTAAATATTCTCCAACAGTATAAAACAGACATGAGATCATATGGCTCACGAACTAGATTTGGGCGAGATACTTTTAAGTAGATTTATAAAAACTTGATTTTTTTTCATTTCCATTTTTCACACATTTTAATAATAATAATTTCTCGCTTCACAAATAAACCTTTTGAGATTGAATTGACCAAGATATGAAAAAAAAAACATTTCTCAATCTATTCGGAATCCAATTTGAGAGATCTTAATGCTGAGGACATTCTACTGTATTTTTATCTAACCGTTTTGAAAGGAACGTCGTTACCAGATGAAAGATAATGCAACAGAATAGACAAAATAATTTTTTTATCTAACCGTTTTGAAAGGAACGTCGTTACCAGATGAAAGATAATGCAACAGAATAGACAAAATAATTTTTTTATCTAACCGTTTTGAAAGGAACGTCGTTACCAGATGAAAGATAATGCAACAGAATAGACAAAATAATTTTTTTATCTAACCGTTTTGAAAGGAACGTCGTTACCAGATGAAAGATAATGCAACAGAATAGACAAAATAATTTTTTTAACAAAATTTTAAATTACACCTTGAGAACGCGCTAGGTATTGCAGTCACAATAATCTTAGTGAAAAATCCCCTCAATTCTTGGTACTATTGAAAACTTCCAAAATTAAAGAATCTATTTCGTGTAGATAGAAAATCGAAGCAGTCTTTATAAAATCTTCATTTTTACCAAAACTATGCAGCCTTATTCTCGCATATCACCGCGTCATCTTTGACTTGTCTATATATGCTGCGTGCGACTTTTACGATATAGTCAAATTGAGCAGGAAGAGAAGGCAACACCGGCGTGACCATATTGATAGAATAAGCAGTGGCAGAATCCCATACATGAGGGCAAATGAAATTCACGTAGTATATACGAGGGTCATCCAGAAAGTAAGGTTTCAACATTTATGTAGGATCTAAAAATGCTTGCATTTAATTGAAATTCACAGGATACTTCACAAATATATTAAACTATTTTTTAACGTAGTTGCCGTTGAGATCGAGACATTTCTGTAGTCGGGGCACCAGCTTTTGTATGCAAGTGTCATAGACCTCCGCCGCCAGCTCTTTCAGCCACTTCTTCACAGCTTCATCGACCTCCTGATCGTTGGAAAATTGTTGGGGTTTAGTAACACACCCAAGTCTCATCCCCCGTCATGATAGAGTCCAGAAAAGCTTCTCACTCCTGTGCAAAACGATCCAAAAATTCACGCGCGGCGGTCACGTGATTTTGACGGTGCTCCGGTGTGAGCATTCTGGGCACCCATCTCGCACACAACTTCTTGTAACCAAGTTTTCTGACACAATATTACCAAGGAAACTTTGAGAAATGTCAGGAAATTCTTCATGAAGGTCGTCAAGCGTCACACGGCGGTCATTTCGCACTTGTTCTTCAATTTTTTGCACAAATTCGTCAGAAATCACTGCCTTGCCTCGTCGTGAGTATCAGTACGGCCTTCTCTGAACAACCTAACCCACTTCGTGACATGTTGTCAACTCATTACATCACTATCATAAACTTCCACGAGCTTCCGATGGATATTCGCAACGGTATTGTTCTGCAAAGTCAAAAAATGGATGACCGCGCGGGTCTCGCACGGACGAGAGGTAGCGGGAGCCCGCGACGACCTCTCCATCGGAAGAATTTACTGTGACTGAACAAAATGGCCAACAAACACGCGGTACCAAACAAACTGACCGTTAGGATCCTCTCTACACGCCAGGTGCGCCAACTTTAAAACAAAAAAATTCCCCCGGCCTCAGGAGCCCTTGTAACCTTAGTTTCTGGATGACCCTCGTAGCATGCCAGGAAGGCACTTCTAAAGTGAAGAGATGACTGATGCTCTACCTCCCAGAAATGATTTTCGCAACATACTCGTAACAGATCCAAGATACACATCAAGAGGAAGATGAATATCTCCCATCCAGTCAACATTCAACACTAACTCTCACTTTAGCCATTACATATTAAAAAACAATTAGCACAATAGTATTTTTAAGCTTTGTGTCTTCTTTTTTTTAAATTTTCATTTGTTTTACTAGCACAATTTAACCAATCAATATGACGGAACACCTTAATAACAACTATTACAAGTGACGTATAACATATTTCTTACTTATTTCATCCATTCTCAAAACACCACACTTACGCTTTGTCTAGCCGCTTAAAGTATAAGTAACGCACACATAAAATATCGTTAACTTTTATATTCAATAATCTTAAAACATCATACATATATATACTTATATTTAAGTTTTTTTTACGTATCACTAAACGCCATGCCTTTTTGGAGGAGAATATTCTCCAAATTTTCCAACAATAATTTCCACATACATCTCCTAAAATTCTTGTACATGGCACACTGTAGGTCGACCAGAGAAGGTTGGTCGTCCCCTCCTGGTGTGGAGCAAGGAATGTACCTAACCGCGGAATGTGGAGAAGGGATTTTTCATCTCTCGGCAGCTAAATGCATTTCCTCGTTTCCACTTTGAGCGGCGTTACCGCAAAAATCTCGCGCAAAAATCTCATGTACGGGCAAGGAATATCTGAAGTTTACACAAAAACTACCGCAGGAAGACGTTCACCTCTATATCACTGGGTTTTGCAATGAGGATGTAGAGAATTGTGATATTTTTTTGGCTATAAAGTCAAAATTCCTGCTTTGAATTTGAAATATTTTAATGAATAATATACATAGTATTTACAAAATTAAAGACGTTGGATGTTAAGTAAAGTATCTATAATAATTCCTTCTTAATTATTCTCATATGTATATGCTCATATGTATGTATATATCGAACCAAGCAGTGTCAAAATCGACAACAATATTTTAGTACCAACTTTGATGATAAAGTAGGGAAATAAAGATGTAGTATAAGACTGGAAGATACTGAATAAATACTGCGGAAAACCGTGCATGGAGAACCATACTTAAAAAATAAAATCAAACAATAACTAAAGCATATGTACTCGAACCCATAGTCTACAGCAGTATTCTAGTACCAACTTTGATGATATAGTAGTGAAATGAAGATGTAGTATAAGACTGGAAGATACTGAATAAATACTGCGGAAAACCGTGCATGGAGAACCATACTTAAAAAATAAAATCAAACAATTACTAAAGCATATGTACTCGAACCCATAGTCTACAGCAGTATTCTAGTACCAACTTTGATGATAAAGTAGGGAAATAAAGATGTAGTATAAGACTGGAAGATACTGAATAAATACTGCGGAAAACCGTGCATGGAGAACCATACTTAAAAAATAAAATCAAACAATAACTAAAGCATATGTACTCGAACCCATAGTCTACAGCAGTATTCTAGTACCAACTTTGATGATAAAGTAGGGAAATAAAGATGTAGTATAAGACTGGAAGATACTGAATAAATACTGCGGAAAACCGTGCATGGAGAACCATACTTAAAAAATAAAATCAAACAATAACTAAAGCATATGTACTCGAACCCATAGTCTACAGCAGTATTCTAGTACCAACTTTGATGATATAGTAGTGAAATGAAGATGTAGTATAAGACTGGAAGATACTGAATAAATACTGCGGAAAACCGTGCATGGAGAACCATACTTAAAAAATAAAATCAAACAATTACTAAAGCATATGTACTCGAACCCATAGTCTACAGCAGTATTCTAGTACCAACTTTGATGATATAGTAGTGAAATGAAGATGTAGTATAAGACTGGAAGATACTGAATAAATACTGCGGAAAACCGTGCATGGAGAACCATACTTAAAAAATAAAATCAAACAATTACTAAAGCATATGTACTCGAACCCATAGTCTACAACAGTATTCTAGTACCAACTTTGGTTAATGAAAATGAAACGTGAAAAAAATACTGAAAAAAGCTGAATCACTAAAAATAATACATGGAGTGAAAATGTTTTAAAGAAGAAGAAATTAGACTTGAAAGTGAACTTAAGGCTGATGTATTAAGTTAGATGAAGAAGTGCACTCTGAGATAAAATTGTAATGTGGAATAAATGAATTAAGAATGATTAACAAATGAGAATAGGAGACGTCTTTTAGGAAAATCAAGGATAGTGTGGTTCAATTAAGTAAATGATACCATATTTAAAAAAGGAAATATAAAAAGTCTAACAAATCATTGGGTTTTACGACAACGTATGTAGAAGAAGCTTATAATGCGTGGCTCGATAAGGAAGTCTGGCGTTTCAAACTCTTTGACTACCCCGACAGGGAAACAGCTTGATGATATATTTGTGTGAAGGAGGAAATGCAGATATTTATTTATAAAATAACGGTTACAACAATTTTCATAATTCTGTTCCAAATATATTTTAAATGTCAAGATTTTCTCTTAGTTTATTAGGTATTTTGTTAAAATGCTTTATGTTATATGAATTATTTTACGTTTTGGGATTTTTACTTAAAAGTTGCGTTCAGTTCGCTTTCATTTGATTTTTTTCTTTTTGTATTTGAATGGTTGATATTTCAATCAAAATAAATCTTTAACTTCAAAAATTTCCTTACATTGTTTTGACAGTTTATTCGAGAGGTTTGAATATTACGTTGATTAATAAATGTGTAAACTTTTGAAAGGTTTCAAATTATAACATCCAGACCCGGGAGTAATTTCTCAAATACATTAGATATACAAGATAATTGAGTGTAGGTAAAAAATATTCGTGATAATTTTAAGATTATAAAAGGAAATTTATTAAGTGGCATTAAAAGTGCAGACTCTCTTAAAGAACAAAACAAAAAAGATATTTTACTATTTAAATAGCAAAGCATTGTTATTTTACATAAAAAACAGTACATTAAAGTTATTTGTCAATAATAGAAATCAAGTCGACTGACTAACTGACATACTTTTAATAGCAAAAATACTGTTGCTGATGTTTAAATAGTTATAATATATCTTAATAACGAGGCATGAGAAAAGAAATGCGATAGGTCTAGTAAAAGAAACCATAGGGCAGTTTTTAGTGACCGATGATTGATTACCGTTTAGAAGCCTTGAAATGTTCCATCAGCCTTTCCTTCGTCGAATCCTTCGGATCCACTGGAGTGATAATATCACAAATATATATGTCCTGCAACGCTCCAACTGTAAACCTATAAAGCATATGGTATGAACTGGTTCGGCCACGGCATTTAAGGGCATGAAGTGCCAGGCTGTTAACCAGCCTGGATGGAAACGTTCGATTGCATCCCTACGTTTTTGATAAAATATATGGAGTCATAATTAATTTTTTTAAATAAATCTTTGTACTTTTATTATTTCTTCAACAATCTTAAATGACTCTTCAAAACGGCTTAAACATTTTATTTTCTATTGTAAAAACTACTCTTAAATTTTCTCAAATCCAATTATTTTCAGAATACGGAACGCTGCCTCGAAACTTTTCAAGTGACCCTTTATCCTTTGTTCACGAGACTATTTAACCAGTTTTTATCAAACTACATTCGGGATAGAATAACAAAATAAAAATAACAAAAAATTTATGATTTAAATACTTAAAATTTAAATCATATGGATATAATTTTTACAATACATTAAAACTAAATATGAATTTTGGGTTGTCTTGAAAGTTTTTTTTTAGTTTCGGATTGAATCCAAGCTCAAAGTTGCATCAAAGGCAGTAGTTTTCGATATTTTCAGTACCTTAGCAATCTCTTTTATCAGAAACGCTAGTTATTCTCGACCAAAGACTTCAGTGGTGATTGGCCTTTCAATATGGACACTATCTTCGTTTCACCATAACGGAACTTTTTAACCCACATTTGACACACACGATCGTTTACTGCATCGTCACCACACACTTGAAATATATTCGTTTGTTTTATGTACAATATTTGTTTTCTTTTGCGGTAACAAAAAGCATTAAACATAAAAAACTATGAATTTTATACATAATTAGGTTATAGGGAGTGATTCTTCAAACCACGAAGTCTAAAAATGTTTTTTTGTTTGGAAAACACTAAAAAAAATTTAAGTAATAGAAACTTCAACCCCCGAATGAGAAGAAGCCTTCTATATCTGGACCATGGGGTTTGTTATTTTACTCTAATCCTAGTAGATTTTTTATCTGTTTTTTACATTATTTCTGGGATGTGGACTGCTAGCTATATATCTATATCTATTTGGAAGTCGGTCTGGTAGTCGACTTCCTATGTTGGAAATGACAAACTATGTTATACGGAAAATCCGTGTCTCATATATTCTGTGAACGTAGTTCCACCATGATGTATTTCTGTGTGCATCATCTGGCAATGTCTAGTTTCCCACATTTTTGTTATTACTGTATTTATTAATATGTCTTTGTTATTTTACTAGTTATACATTGTAGGACTTTCATTTCTGGTGTTCTATGGAATGCCTTTGTTCGTATGGTAATTAGCTCAAATGACTTATTTGAGACTAAATGAAACTAAACACATTTAAAAGTATTATGTATTGAATACAGATTGCGTTAAAAATTATCTTTAAAAAATAGTCTATCCTTTTGATAAAAAAATTACCTCAATAAATGTTGAAAATCTCTGATTGACATTAAATGTATGCAATGTGCAAGGCTATGCAGATCTGCTCAATACTAGAACAAATTCCAACAGGGAAAATGTGCAAATCGCATTTAACTGAAAGTAACTTAAAAAGTTAAATCTCGAGTTAGTGTTTTCTTCATTAAAAGTTTTGCGGCGAAACTTGTCTGTTGCCTTATAAATTAAACATGTCGATAAACATTTGTTTTTATTGTTTAACAACATATTATTGTTGGGCTCATTGAGTGTTTCTTCTTAATATTTTTTAACTCTCATCTTATCCCTCACTATTATATTGTATCATTAACTGTTATAAATAGTCACGATTTTCACAGCATTCCAGTAACTCGTTTTAATATACTTTTAATTTAAATAAGTGTCGGAAAGATGCATCATGCCTTACAGATGACTCAAACAATCTAATTTTGGATGATTCAATCATTCAAAAGAAGTGGGAAGATTATATTCAGAATCTCTTTAAAGACTCTCGCATTGACATTGAAATGCCACAGTGTGATCAAGGTCCTACTATATTAAAATCGGAATTATTACATGCTATTAAAAATTCAAAGACCAGAAAGGCAGGTGGACCTGACGAAATCTCCATGGAGGTTATCAAGCTGATTAATGAAAATAATGTTGACTGCTTACTCAAACTATTTAACAATATATATGACACAGGGATTATCCCCCAAGATTGGTTAACATCATTATTTATTACTATACCCAAAAAACCAAACCCAAGAAAATGTAATGACTATCGTCTTATAAGCCTTATGAGTCATATACTTAAACTATTTCTGAAGATTATACATGCAAGAATAAGACTGAAATGCGAGCAAGACCTGGATGATACCCAGTTTGGGTTCAGAAATGGCTTCGGTACCCGCGAAGCGTTGACTACAATAAATGTTTTATTCCAGAAATGCCATGATCAAAGAAAAAATGTTTATAGTTGCTTTATTGATTATGAAAAAGCATTTGACAGAGTCAAACACACGGAGTTGATAAAATTGCTTCAAAGATGTAATGTAGATGATAAGGATGTGAGAGTGATTAAAAATCTGTACCGGGACCAAAACGCTGTTATCAGACTTGAAAATGGAACCACTTCACAAAGTATTCCCATTCAGCGTGGAGTTAGACAAGGATGTGTACTCTCACCTACTTTGTTCAACATGTACTCTGACTTTGTCTTCAAGCAGGCGCTGACTGATATAGATATCGGCGTCAAGGTCAACGGTGTAGTCATCAATAACATTAGATATGCTGATGACACGGTTCTACTGGCAGATGGTATAGAAGACCTTCAACAGCTTTTGGATAGGATCAGTTCCACCGGTGAGCATTATGGTTTGAACATTGATGTCAACAAAACTAAGCTGATGATTTTCAGTCGAGAAAGTCATCCAAATGCAAATCTTCGGCTGGGTGGTGTCAATATTGAAAGGGTAAAGCAGTTTAAGTACTTGGGCAGCATCATCACTGAGAATCTGGACCCCGATATAGAAATTAAATGTAGAATAGAAGCAGCTCGTGCAGCTTTTAATAAAATGAAAAATCTTCTCTGCAACGATAATATAAATTTGAAGCTCAGACAAAGAATGATCAAGTGTTATGTGTGGTCAGTTTTGCTTTATGGTGTCGAGGCATGGACCCTCAAAGTTAATATCATTAACCGCTTGGAGGCTTTTGAAATGTGGATCCACCGAAGGATGCTAAGAATATCCTGGACTGACATGATTAGCAACGTTGAAGTATTGCGTAGAGCAAATACACAGAGAGAATTGTTCACAACAATCAAGCTCCGTAAGACTTCATATTTTGGCCACATAATGAGAGGTGAAAAGTATGCAATCCTACAACTTGTCATAAAGGGGAAGATTGAGGGTCGTAGAGGAGTTGGAAGAAGGCAGCACTCCTGGCTTCGGAACATTAGAGAATGGACCGGGATGAGAGGTGTGGAGGAGCTGTTCCGTGCTGCCCAGGACAGACAAGGTTTCTCCCAAGTGATCGTCAACGTCGGGGGGACCCGGCAGGACACATGAAGAAGAAGAAGTCGGAAAGATAAAAATATATTTTAACATATTAGGATATTTAATTTTTTTTTATATTCCACTTTTTACATTCTAGCCCGCTACACATGTTTAGACCTCCTATGTTGAGGCTCTCTTCAGGCATAACTATCACGTGCAGTGCAGTGCTAAGATCAGACTGATATGACATATTGGAAGTGTGTGATCTATAGAGGCAAAGATTTTTTTTAAGAAGAATGAAACCTTTTGTATTCTTTAGATATTTATTACTTTTTTGCTTGTGATTTTGTATATTTCTAATGTTTCGAAATTCATTGTTTTATATAATTTTTCATATAACTCTACTAAATACCTTTTCCTATAATATTGTATAAACTCGAATACGCTGATTCCTAAACTTATTTATATAATTTTTCATATAATTCTACTAAATACCTTTTCCTGTAATATTGTATAAACTCGAGTACGCTGATTCCTAAACTTATTTACATAATTTTTCACATAATTCTACTAAATACCTTTTCGTGTAACATTGTATAAACTCGAGTACGCTGATTCCTAAACTTATTTATATAATTTTTCATATAATTCTACTAAATACCTTTTCCTGTAATATTGTATAAACTCGAGTACGCTGATTCCTAAACTTATTTATATAATTTTTCATATAATTCTACTAAATACCTTTTCCTGTAATATTGTATAAACTCGAGTACGCTGATTCCTAAACTTATTTATATAATTTTTCATATAACTCTACTAAATACCTTTTCCTATAATATTGTATAAACTCGAGTACGCTGATTCCTAAACTTATTTATATAATTTTTCATATAATTCTACTAAATACCTTTTCCTGTAATATTGTATAAACTCGAGTACGCTGATTCCTAAACTTATTTACATAATTTTTCACATAATTCTACTAAATACCTTTTCGTGTAACATTGTATAAACTCGAGTACGCTGATTCCTAAACTTATTTATATAATTTTTCATATAATTCTACTAAATACCTTTTCCTGTAATATTGTATAAACTCGAGTACGCTGATTCCTAAACTTATTTATATAATTTTTCATATAATTCTACTAAATACCTTTTCCTGTAATATTGTATAAACTCGAGTACGCTGATTCCTAAACTTATTTATATAATTTTTCATATAATTCTACTAAATACCTTTTCGTGTAACATTGTATAAACTCGAGTATGCTGATTCCTAAACTTATTTATATAATTTTTCATATAATTCTACTAAATATCTTTTCCTGTAATATTGTATAAACTCGAGTACGCTGATTCCTAAACTTATTTATATAATTTTTCATATAATTCTACTAAATACCTTTTCCTGTAATATTGTATAAACTCGAGTACGCTGATTCCTAAACTTATTTATATAATTTTTCATATAACTCTACTAAATACCTTTTCCTATAATATTGTAGAAACTCGAGTACGCTGATTCCTAAACTTATTTATATAATTTTTCATATAATTCTACTAAATACCTTTTCCTGTAATATTGTATAAACTCGAGTACGCTGATTCCTAAACTTATTTACATAATTTTTCACATAATTCTACTAAATACCTTTTCGTGTAACATTGTATAAACTCGAGTACGCTGATTCCTAAACTTATTTATATAATTTTTCATATAATTCTACTAAATACCTTTTCCTGTAATATTGTATAAACTCGAGTACGCTGATTCCTAAACTTATTTATATAATTTTTCATATAATTCTACTAAATACCTTTTCCTGTAATATTGTATAAACTCGAATACGCTGATTCCTAAACTTATTTATATAATTTTTCATATAATTCTACTAAATACCTTTTCCTGTAATATTGTTTAAACTCGAGTACGCTGATTCCTAAACTTATTTATATAATTTTTCATATAATTCTACTAAATACCTTTTCCTGTAATATTGTTTAAACTCGAGTACGCTGATTCCTAAACTTATTTATATAATTTTTCATATAATTCTACTAAATACCTTTTCCTGTAATATTGTTTAAACTCGAGTACGCTGATTCCTAAACTTATTCATATAATTTTTCATATAATTCTACTAAATACCTTTTCCTGTAATATTGTTTAAACTCGAGTACGCTGATTCCTAAACTTATTTATATAATTTTTCATATAATTCTACTAAATACCTTTTCCTGTAATATTGTTTAAACTCGAGTACGCTGATTCCTAAACTGATTTATATAATTTTTCATATAATTCTACTAAATACCTTTTCCTGTAATATTGTTTAAACTCGAGTACGCTGATTCCTAAACTTATTTATATAATTTTTCATATAATTCTACTAAATACCTTTTCCTGTAATATTGTTTAAACTCGAGTACGCTGATTCCTAAACTTATTTATATAATTTTTCATATAATTCTACTAAATACCTTTTCCTGTTATATTGTTTAAACTCGAGTACGCTGATTTCTTAACTTATTTATATAATTTTTCATATAATTCTACTAAATACCTTTTCCTGTTATATTGTTTAAACTCGAGTACGCTGATTCCTAAACTTATTTGTATAATTTTTCATATAATTCTACTAAATACCTTTTCCTGTAATATTGTTTAAACTCGAGTACGCTGATTCCTAAACTTATTCATATAATTTTTCATATAATTCTACTAAATACCTTTTTCTGTAATATTGTTTAAACTCGAGTACGCTGATTCCTAAACTTATTTATATAATTTTTCATATAATTCTGCTAAATACCTTTTCCTGTAATATTGTTTTAACTCGAGTACGCTGATTCCTAAACTTATTTATATAATTTTTCATATAATTCTACTAAATACCTTTTCCTGTAATATTGTTTAAACTCCAGTACGCTGATTCCTAAACTTATTTATATAATTTTTCATATAATTCTACTAAATACCTTTTCCTGTAATATTGTTTAAACTCGAGTACGCTGATTCCTTAACTTATTTATATAATTTTTCATATAATTCTACTAAATACCTTTTCCTGTAATATTGTTTAAACTCGAGTACGCTGATTCCTAAACTTATTTATATAATTTTTCATATAATTCTACTAAATACCTTTTCCTGTAATATTGTATAAACTCGAGTACGCTGATTCCTAAACTTATTTATATAATTTTCTCATATAATTCTACTAAATACCTTTTCCTGTAATATTGTTTAAACTCGAGTACGCTGATTCTTTTTCCTGTAATATTGTTTAAACTCGAGTACGCTGATTCCTAAACTTATTTATATAATTTTTCATATAATTCTACTAAATACCTTTTCCTGTAATATTGTTTAAACTCGAGTACGCTGATTCCTAAACTTATTTATATAATTTTTCATATAATTCTACTAAATACCTTATCCTGTAATATTGTTTAAACTCGAGTACGCTGATTCCTAAACTTATTTATATAATTTTTCATATAATTCTACTAAATACCTTTTCCTGTAATATTGTTTAAACTCGAGTACGCTGATTCCTAAACTTATTTACACAAAAGCTTTGCCTTTATTTTACTCGGCGTTAAAGTGGAACTTACATTTTGATTTACTGAAATAATTTATGGTTTGAATGAACTAATATTGAATATTATGGCGATGTCACTCCATGGATTTAGAGGAGAATATTTTTTTAATTACGTATTGTTAACGCTATATTCAGTATCATGCTGTATTGTCAATGCTATAATCATTTACGTCAAAAGTCGAGAAACTGAAAGAGTTTTATGAGAAGATACATGAATGTGTATTTATTCATTTATATGGTACTTCAATGCACTAAAGTAAAATTGGCGAAATTTTGGCCCTGCGGCAATCGCTTTCAGCCAACTAGACAGAAGTTGTACATGAAGTGCTAATTGGCGACTGAGAGGCTACAACGTTTTAGCTTACATACTACGACAACATCATTATAAAATTACAAATTTAAAGTAAACTATGAAATTATAATTAGGTACTAATTAAAAGCAGAAAATAAAGAAGCAAAAAAAATCCTATCATCAATTACTTTGAGAGAGGGGGGACAGGAATATTAAAATATTTAGCGAAATTGGAGAGACATACTACGAGTATGGCACTGAAAAAAGAAATAATCTTTTTTAAATTACTTTTGTTTTGTAGTTGATGGAACAAATTTTTTATTGAGCTAATCTATGAGATGAATTGCTCCAAGAGCGCCTTTAAATTTATGTAAGGCAGGTATAAAGCGCTAGGATAGCAATAAATTAAAATTAAAAAATGCCCTTAAGGAAATCTTGACTAAGAACTACCGAAAATCGAACTTAGGACGACTCGGTGCTTAAACAGACATTATAACCACAGGACCATGACACCAATGTAATCTACGAATTCAAGAGTGAAGAAAAAAAAATTAAAAATTCAGAACATTTTCATGCCTTTTTATATTGTATGGAAGATTCGAATATATTAACACACACCAATATATTGTATGGAAGATTAGAATATATTAACACACGCCAATAAGCCCGCCAGATTGTACCACATACATTGAAAGTGTATAAATAGCAAAATGTACAACCATGTTAGATAAAACATGTGATATACTACCTTGATCAAAAAGTTTTAGGACTTTATTCATAAAATTGAAAATACAAGCTTGTTCATCAAAATCGATATGGTTCCCTTCAAAGTACTCCCCATTGACTGCAACGCACTTACGCCAGCGCTTGATCCAATCCTCGAAACACCGCTGGTACTCAATTTTCGATATGTCCATCAGAGCCGTCTTCGATTTTTTCATGACATCATCTCGGGTGCTGTAACATGTTCCGCGAAGCGGTTTTTTAAGTCGGTTGAACAGGAAAAAGTCGTAGGAAGCCAGATCAGGTGAAGTCGAAGTCTGCTGGATAGTATTCGTGTTGTTTTTGGTCAAAAACTCATGGAAATCATGTATTTTTGGAAATCACGATTTCAGCGCGGTCCTTTTTTTGCATGAAATTGAGGTCTTTCGGCACCAGTTTTGCAGCGACACCACTGAGGCCCAAATCACTTACCAAAATGTCTTGAGCGGATCCATAAGCGATTTTAAAGTCCTCTGCCAGCTTTCTGATGGTCAATTTGCGGTTTTCGGCCAACATTTCTTTGATTTTATCGATGTTTTCATCAGTTTTCGACTGCCACTGCGTTCGTCATCCTCGACCACTTCTGAAGCATTTGTGCCACCGAAAAACACTTCCAACATTTTCAAGGTCTGCGGACCGTTAAATCCGTTTTTCACACAAAATTTAATGCAAACTCGTTGATGCACAGTTGATGCCATTTTCAAACTTGTAAAAAAATAAAAACACGCACAAAGCTAGATGTACTCAGTACAGCGTAACTTTTACAAATGTTAAGCTATGACGCTGAAATTTAAAGGGAAGTGTCAATGATAGATGTGGTAACCTAACAAAAAAAAGAATTCCAATCGGGTGACTGACAGCGCCACACGGTGGCCGGTCCTAAAACTTTTTGATCAAGGTAGTATGTAAAGGCAAAGGGATATTTACATCTCACCTAAGTCCCAAAGACCTTTCTGGATTGAGAAACACCGATTTGCTTAGAAGAATGTGAGCTCACCAAATATCTGGCGTCAGCAATGTTATCGGTATCGATCGGTAATATCCACCTTCTGAGTGATGCTATAGTATCATGCTTCTGCAGCAATTTACCTTGCCACGAATATTGTGGTGTACACTGAATCGTCTTAGATGTGACCGCGGTTGTAGTGCAGACACTTTGCATATGTGAAGTTTCATTAATTCCTCGTTATGCGCATGTGAAATTGTCCAGACTGTCGGTCATATCGTGGAAGGGTGTCGAGTATATACATTCCCGGAAAGACTAGATGATACCCATCAGGATACTCTTCAGACTTTATTATTGATGAATAACCTGAATATTTTACTGTGAAAGTGAAACCACACAAGAGAAGAGGAAGAAGATTGACATTGAAAAGTATGAATTTAATTATAAAGGCTTTCTCATAAAACCTTTATTTTTGTAGATCATAAATAATTTAAAGCCTCCTATCACATTTTTTTCTCACCTGGTAAAGCACATTTTTTTAAATTTATTTTAAGTACCCTCAATGAAAATTACAAAAAATAACATTCTTTGCTTACAAAGTGTATCTATCGGACGTATGCGTCACCCAAAACATATAATGTATTTGTTTGCCGTTTGTTTATATTTTGATGTTATTTGGTATTTTTTATGTATAATTTTATATTTGTTGAGGTCCGTGCTATGTCACGACCGTAACTGAAATGTTCCTTATGCGCGGCCATTGCGCAAGACAGTTTTAAAAGTCAGCCGGCCCATGCTTGCGAGAATTGGGATATTTCGCAAGTCATGACGGCACGCACGGGCGAAAACAGGCGCTTGCGATGAGCGATTAGCCGCACATAAGGAGCGCCAAAAGTTAAAAATACATCCTCAGTTCACTTCAATCTACTGCCTTTTACTTGCGACCATCTACTACCTGCTAAAGAGGACTACTACTAAAGAGGACTACTACCCTGCTACTTTCACCGGAAAGTATAAAGTGAGCCGAATCTCCGAGCATTAAGCAGCAGCCATCGACCTATTTCTACTCTTTATACCGGTGCCGTACACAAAGTACATTCAATTCCACATAAAAATAATGACATTTTCTACAAAGCCAAGTTTTCTACCATCCTTTGTGGCAACTAACTAGTGATTGCTATTCTAGAAATCCTTTTATTGTCTCAGATTTTCGATATTAAAATCCATGATCATGAGATTTTGATACTATATATTTTCTTGTGATATATGCAAAATAATTCTTGTGATATACCCGTATGTAAAATAATTCTTGTGATATATGTAAATTCCATGATCATGAGATTTTGATACTATATATTTTCTTGTGATATATATATATATATATAAAACAATTCTTGTGATATATGTAAAATAATTCTTGTGATATATATAAAATCCATGATCATGAGATTTTATTGTCTCGGATTTTCGATATTAAAATCCATGATCATGAGATGTTGATACAATATATTTTCCAAATTAACGTTCATGAACAGAAGAAGTGTAAAAATTGTAGAAATTAATATGAATTAATTAAAATATAATTTATTACGGCGAACTTTTTATAAAAGTAATAAAAATAAAAGGACAATTTATATAACGGCTTTTGGAAAGCAAACTCTCCTCAAGGGCGCTCTAGCTCGGGATTAAAACCCACTATTATTGACAGATTAAAAATATTAGAAATGGAACATATACAAGATGAGTGCAAACATGGAAAGACTGTGACAAAAAAATATTTGAATATGAGGGCAATATCCCTGTTGGGGTACATAGAGACGACACAGTTCCCAAAATTTCCTATCACGAAATATTTCCTTCGCGTCATCTACTGTATTTGTACTGAATCTTCTCATACAGTTTCTTCTATTTCTCTTACTCCCTATCTTTCATTCATTTAAAATTCTATTCCCTTGGTCCATCTATAACTTTTCACAACTACCACTCATGCTTGCATTGTTAATTTATTTAATCAGTCATCAACCGTAATAATAAAAAATATCAACTGTAAGATTCAGCAGAGTTTTTTATCCCTTCTACATGATTTACCATCAAATTCTAGTTGTTCGTGGTTAGAGAAATTTAATAAAAGAAATTAATTAAAATACATGAAGCACTAAAGACATATTCTAACGAAACAATCTCAAGATTCATCAAAATGATAAGTTCGTCTGGTAACAATAATCGCAAATGTTAGACAAATGCGAGTGATATTGTCTGTTGACGTGTCGTAGTACTACTAACATGTGCGGTAATGAACTGGAAGTTCTTTTCCTACTCCAGTGGTTCTAAACCCAGAGGTTTAATTATTGAGGCTAGAGACATTGTTTGTCTCCCAAACATGATCTTCAATAGATCCACATAACCAATCTTGAAAATGTATATTTTATCTACCTATACTGGATGTAAAAATAATCAAATTAAATATAATCAGAGAAATAATATTTTATCCCTATTTTTTTTCTTATTCAACTCGAATATTCATTTTTATTCCCGGGAATAAAACTGAATAGTCCGTATTCCCTCTTCGTATTTCCATCTCTCACTAGCGGCACTAGATGTGATAAGGGGATGAGTTCAGTCCTGCTGAAAGATGTGCAATTAACATGCACTGCCGGCTGCAATACCTCCTGCCGCAGAGGATAAAGGGTTTTCCATTTAATTCTCTGCCAGACCTTCTCTACCAAGACATATTCAAATCCTCAGAGGACTAGACTCGTTTAATTTCGTCTTCAAGAGTGGAATCATCTTAATTTCTCCGAGTATTTGTCACTCTAGTAGAATTAATTTACGTCAACTTTCCTTTGTTTAAAATGTAGAAATTATCCACTGTTCTTGAAAACACTGTGCTTCTTTCCACTTTTGTGTCAGAAGTAATAAAAGTTTTATTTTTAAATTTTATTAACATTTAACAGCCAAAGTGATATATACTTGGATATTTTTCTATGCATTAATAAACGTCCAATAAAAGAGATTAAGTTTAAATTCATAACAAATATACAATGGTATAAATGTTTATGTTATCAATAGCCATAGTTAGAAATCTTCGTTTATTTTTCAATGCGTTAAGAAAAATTCAATATAAGATTCGGGTATTTCGTTTACATTCTGAACAAACACTAGTCAACATCCAATCAACCTTTTTTAGAACAGTGGTGTAAATGTTTACATTATCATCAGCCATAGTCATTAATACTCGTTTATTATTCTATGAGTTAACAAAAATTCAATTGAAGATATTTCGTTTATATTCTGAAAACACTTTATTTCACGTTCAATTACCTTATTTTAGAACATTGGTTTTAACGTTCACACTATCAACAGCCATAGTTATAAATACTCGTATATTTTTCAATGCGCTTACAAAAGTTCAATAGAAGATATGTCGATTTAATTCTAAAGAAGTTATTGTAGATATTCGATTAACCTAAAATACCTCCGTAATCTCGTTAATATGACGTCTGATTTGCAACTCGAGGACGGTGGGTTCGATTCCCGTTAAAACTCAGTTTTGCCTAGTTGGTTATGTAATCCAGGAGTTGCAAGTTCGATTTCTATTGTCATTCAAATAGCGTACTAGTCTAGTTTTCATTTAAGATCTTTCTAGTTGGTCAGAAGAAATAGCATGGCAATAAACCTACCAGATTGTACTATGATATATATAATGAAAGTATAATGGAATATTATAATATTGCACAATAGAATACAACGAAATATAAATTCAAATGAATAATATATAATTAGAAATACTAACTTAGGTGTACATTATTAGTAAAACCAACTCCTTGAGTAAATTGTCTTTTAGTCGTAATAATTTATCCAAATTTCGCTGAAAATTGTGGCTGAGACTCAAGCAACACAGTAAGCATGATAACCACTGAATCTTTGTGGCTGAGACTCGAGCAACACAGTAAGCATGATAACCACTGAATCTTTGTGGCTGAGACTCGAGCAACACAGTTAGCATGATAACCACTGAATCTTTGTGGCTGAGACTCGAGCAACACAGTAAGCATGATAACCACTGAATCTTTGATGCCGATAATGTAGTTACAAAAACCTTATAAGGGTTAACAACTTCGTCTTTTTTCAGTGCTGACGGTGAATATGTTGTGACAACCATGACAAAAGCTGTTCTTCACCATTCTGGAAAAGTCATGTGGACTCCCCCGGCCATCTTCAAGTCTTCCTGTGAGATCGACGTGCGGTACTTTCCTTTCGATCAGCAAACATGTTTCCTTAAATTTGGATCCTGGACTTACGATGGAGATCAGGTAAAAAAATATATTTAACATTTTTTATCTTCACGTCATTGCTTTAAAAATGTAAAACAAATAAAAAATTAAAATTAACACGCCATTGATTTAATGCATTGTTTATTGAAACAGAGCCAACATAAAAATACGAATAAATTATATTAAGATGGTCTGCGTGATATAGTCTGTATTTCTCTCCTGGGTTACAGGATCGATTCCTGTTGGAAGCCAATATGTTTAACTCATTCAGACCCTGTGTGCATAATTATGCACACCTATTTCAAAGCATAATATAACGAATAAAATACTCGTAATATAATGAATAGCATAATATAACGGCAAATTTTCTTTTAAAAACCTATGCAACAAGATTCTCTTTTCAGTCGTCTGTGTACGTTGAGACCTATTGGGCATAATTATGCACATGTTCAATTTCCAAGTAAAAAAAAAAAAAAAAAAAACATTTTTCTTCTATTAAAACCCCGATGAAGCCTAATCCACTCTTAAATATTTTTTTCTCCCTTAACAATAATTCAGGTCTGAAAGGGTTAAAAAAGCATTTTAGTTTGGTTTTAATTTATAGAAGCTTTAACATATTTCTGGTTGGTTGGAGGAGATGGTAATAAACCAAGCAGGTTGTACAATATACAACGTAAGTCAAATTCAATAATCTACAATATTTATGTGTATAAAAAAATTTCGCAGTACAGTATAATTTTTAATCACCCACGCCATCATAGAAAACGAAAAATAAGATTGCGAGATCTACAATAGAAGATCAAATCCTATTCTGAAAGATCTGTGACGAAACACTAAAGTAAAAAATAGATAGTACGGACAAAGTATTAAAGGTCGCTGGACCGAAAAAATATTTCATTGGATTGTAGAGTATAACAGTTTATTTGCAAACAATACCATTTATTGTCGTATAGTACTCTCTTCCAACCAACCAGAAAAATCTTAAAGATGTAAGTGAATCCTGGACTGAAACGCTTTTGGAAAAAAATCGGGTACAAACGAAATTAGGACCCGAAACAGGAGAATCAACTAGCGAAAAAATAAATGTATAATCAATCGAATTACAACCTGAACTTTAAGCAGCCCTATAGGTTTTCAATCCTTTTGCAAAATGAAGAACGCTACAAAAAACCTTTGACGCCAATAAATCGGAGAAGCCGATTGGCTTTAATAAAAAAAGGAAGCATATCCAGAAGGGAGTCCCTTTTGAAGTTTTCACTTGATGAATTCACTAAAATAGTTGAATTTTTACTTATACGTCTTAAAAATACAATATCGATTAGCGGTCTCAAATTCGAGAAAATTTGACTTCAATTATATTCGTGTGTCTTTGCTTCAACAAACCTCTTTCAATACTGTTTTCACCCTTCCTTTCTAATTTGTATTTAATTGAATTTTATCAGATATTGAAATATTTTAACACTAATTTTGTACCTTACAAACTATAACATCGTAATAAGTCACCTCTGGTTGAGACATGGAGACAAATACGGTCCACGAGTAGAACTAAAGGTAATGGGTTTGATTGAAGCCTTGTCAACCTGTCAATCTGATTTAAAGGAAATTTAATGCCCTAACTAAATATACTGAATTTAATTTAATTCATGTTAAAGTATTACAATACATCGTTATCAACATTAAAGCTCTTTTATTTAATTATAATAGCTTATGTTCGTTAAATTCACTGTGCAGAACAAATGGGGTGGACAATACATGACGGAATACGGAATGATGGGATAAGGGGTGAATGTGAACTAAAGACTGATGTATTAAAAATCCCACTCGGAGATGGTGTGAGCATGTGGAACAAATGTGAGTAGAAAGCGTGGTAGAGGAAGATCAGGAAAAGTATGGTTAGATTAAGTTATTGATATTTGGAAAGAAAGACACGTAAAAAATCTGAGAAATCGTAGTTGTTTGAGGTATACTATATGGATGTAGGAGAGACAGAGATTGTGTATCGAAATAGGAATGTTTTTCACTCTGTTCTGTCTGCCTACCCCTATATGGAAATAGCGTGATGGTATGTATGTATATATGTTAAAGTGATTAGTAAAAGTAAACAATTACTTGTGAATATCTTAACTAAAGTAATCAATCAATTTGTACTTAAATAATAACTATTCACAAGTGAAAGTGTACTTCAACTACTCGTCATAAATAAATATTCAAGAATGTGCACATTTATGTGAAGCTACGGTTCTAGTATTTAGAAATGAGGGATTCTGAAATGTAAATGCCACAAGAATGGCACTTTCTGCACGTTGAAATATCCTAACGCTTTGACTTGCTGCAATAAATAACAACGTTATCACAAAAAAAGGTCCGAATCTGGTAATTTTCATCAAGTAGCAATACTTATGTACGCTAATATTTTCTCAGATGATGGAGGATTTACGATACATATCAAACACCGTGTAACGATAGAAAACAAAGTCAAATGAGACACTAAAACATATATGGACAATATTAAATTCTGCTAAGATTATTTTAGTACCATCCCTATATTAATTTTAAATATTAAAATATCCAAAACACATAAAAGTTATCCAAAACATGCTGACTCCCCCAAAAGTTGTTGAGTAATCATTTGTTTTATGGGAGAGATACGTGGACGTAGAAAAAGACTGAAAAGAGCTGCTCAAATAAGAAGAAATAAATGTTCTAAAAATACATGAACTTAGAAGCATATATAACAGAATAAGAAATGAAGTGATAAGGGATGAATGTGACCTTAAAGCTAGTAATAGTTTGAGTAAGATGAAGACGAACACTTTGAGATGAACAATTGAGCAAAGGAAGACTAACAACAAATATAGTGCAGATGTGGGCGGAAGGTGTGATATAGGAAAACCAAGGAACCTATGAACCAAGTGAATGATATTTTGAAAGAAACAAAAGTGAGGAAAATTGTAGGCACGGTATGAGAAAATGTATGAATGTGGAGGAGGCAAAAATTTACGTCGAGGAATGTTTTGAATGTCTACCTCTCTGCCTACCCCAGCAAGAAAATGTCGTGATGGTACATACTACTATATATGTATGTATATAATGTATAAATTTAATATAAGAATATTTAAATTAGACCTTCAAAAAATGTTTTGAAAAATTTCTGTAATTTTAAATAATTACTTGTTGATAAAACATATATGTTTTTATTTCACACAAAAGGTATTTATTTGTTCCAAGGTGCTTGATAATTTCCTGTACTTTCTAAAACTGAATCAGGTTGAATTCTAACTCTAACTCTACTGTGAGCCTATCTATAACCCAACGAGTAATATCCTAGAATTCTGACTGAGAATCTTGCAAAACCCATAAATCACCAAATATTTTCCAGTTCATTAAACGTTTAACCGTTATATCTCCACCACTGGCCTTCGAAACTTCCAATTCCATTTAAATAAATGTATGAAATCGTTTTGCACGTATAACTGAACAAACACTTTTTCCAATGAGATTAAAATTAATTGGATCGTTTTTATCACAAATGGATTGATACTTTCTAATGATGCATGTTCTTCTCATAACATATTTAAGATAATCATTCCAAAGTAGGCTGCTGGAGATAAGAAACTGAGATTTAATGAAAAATCTTGAATATTAATAAAACAACTACTTATGACAAGTTATAAAGAGTCTTTCAAATTGAGCTATTTTTTTATTCTTGGATAAAACACAGATGGCGTCGCGAACTTGCCTGGGTCTTGTGACATTTGAGAAGTGTAATTTATGACATTTATAAAAATGGGGTCGTATACAATACAACAACGCGTTCAAATTGTTGAATTATTTTATGTATTGTAATCTCCAGAAACGGTGATGTTAATTGGGCACCAAGATCATGTGATCTGACACCATTGGACTATTGTCTATGAGATTACGTGAAAACCAAGGTCTATAAAAATGACCCCCAATCAATTCCTGAGCTGAAGGACGAAATTATTCGCGTTATTGGTGAGTTAGAACCGCAATTACGCCAAAATGTCATCGAAAATGTTGACAAAAGAGTGGACATCTGTGGAGTTGCAAGAGGTGGACATTTGGCGGATATTGTTTTTTGTGTTTAAATATCATAAATTATACTTTAATGACCAATAAAAAGTTTTTTTAAATCAAACCAAATTGTGTGTTTTATTCAAGAAGAACAGCTCAATTCGAACGACGCTTTGTGAAGATTAGCATAGATAGGCCATGTAGGCATATATCAGCCGACACGGTCAACGAAGATCATTCAATATGCAAGCCCAACAACACGGCAGAAAGTTGCTTAGCAAACCGATACAGAGACTTTTAGCTGACATGCATAAATAAAACAAACGTACATCACGCCATTACTTCGCTGGGGTAGTCAAAGAAGACAGGATCCAGACTTTCCTATCTCCATAGTTATATTTCACATACTGCTCCTACGATTTCACTTATTTTTCCTTCTTCTATAATATTATTAACTTGCTCTTACCATAATTATCTTCGTCTTTCTCTAACGCGCTTTTAACTCACATTTGTCACCAACATCTGTTTTATTTTTCTTTCTTCATTTATTCGTTCTACATGTCCAAATCATCTCAGAGTGCTTTTCTTCATCTGCATTAACACATCTGCCTTAAGTTCACATTTTTTCCTTCATCACTTAATTTCGTATTCTGTCATACATTGTCACCTCATGTATTCTTCTCATAGAATGCATTTCAAAAGCATTTATTCGGCTCATTTCAGTCGTTTTTCATACATCAAAGGTAATACTAAAATACTGTTGTGGACTATCATCTTAGCAATTTTTTATACAATTCAATTTTAAACAATAAAAAAAATTTCAAAGATACTTATATTATCATTTTTGTGTGGTAAAAATAAGTATTTTAATGAATTTATGAAATTAAATAAAACAATTTTCCACGTATTTTTTGTTTAACACTGAAATAATAATAAGAATTAAATAAAATTCCTTTCTAATTTAGAGTCACACCTGCATTATCTTCATTTTCGAAATAATTACATTAAAAACTCATCGCGAAATTTAATTTGAAAAAAGCAGTTAGTAATTTTTCAACTTCGTCCCGTCTTCAAGTTACGATGAAACACAAAGCAAGCAGCGCGCATCGAGTTTATCGCATTAATTCAAGGCTTTTTTTAAGCTTTAATTTTACAAAAAGCTATCCTTAAATTTTTCTTAATTTTCCATAGCCGACCTCTGTTCAATTATTTCCTTGGCAAATCCTTCTCAAATCTTCGCAGCTTTGTAAAGCTCTCAGCGCACCGCTGCGTAAATATTTAACCCTTAATCTGCTAAGGAAATGTGTTTACTTACATAAAACAATTTATCACGAGAAAGCACACGAGAGGGTTGAGTAATTGAATACAGTTTTTTCCTCGATCGTGGTTTATTCACACTGAATAAGAATAACAATTGAAAATATCAGAGCAAATATATTTTTAAGACGAAAAGATTCTTAATAAATAACAAAAGAAAAGATCATATTTGTTAAGTCTTGTATCTCAATAATATTCAGATGAAAAATATTCACTAATTTATTTGTTACCCTTCTATACATTCCAAATGGTATTGCGAACATGTCGAAGGTGTGGTCGGGAGACAGCTGACGTAAGCACATCATTCAAGCCTTGAAATGTTCCACCAGCGTTTTCTTCGCCGAATTTTCG
Organism: Odontocerum albicorne; assembly: GCA_949825065.1. NCBI lineage: Eukaryota > Metazoa > Arthropoda > Insecta > Trichoptera > Odontoceridae > Odontocerum > Odontocerum albicorne. The sequence goes on from OX463853.1 coordinate 21,869,571, forward strand.
GATCCACTGGAGTGATCATGTCACAAATGTTTCGGTCCTGCAACGTTCGAACTGTAAACCTATAGAAAATATGGTTGTCAAGGTGAAATTGCGGTGGACCGGGCATGTGATACGCATGGGTGATCATAGACTTCCAAAACGCGTCTTGTACGGGTAAGTGGTGGGCTAGCGAAGAGTTGGTGGGCAGAGGAAGCGCTATAAGGACAGTTTGCGAGAGTCGCTGACTTTGTGCGAGGCGCCTGAGGACTGGGAGTAGGCGACTTGGGACCATGAGGGGTAGAGAGCCGTATGTTCTCGGGCTTATGGCGTCTCAGCGGCTAGACGTGTGAGAAACAGTCAGCGCGCTGCGAACATCCGTCAGCATGGCCGGGCGGTTCAGCAAGGTTCGCATGTCTGACATTTGCGGGAGGGAGTGCGCATCTAGGATCGAGCTGTTTTTTTCACAGAAGATCACATGATCGACGTGGAAGAACGGTTCAAGATTGACGTTGGAGTGGCAAAGGGATCCTCGACTACGAGGCCCGGCAACGACGACGATGACTCACAATTAGGGATTGTAGGTGTCGGTAACACTAACGCACGTAACCAAAGTAGGACCTCTTTTTATTTTTTTATTTTACTTGAGAGTCCTACCCAAAACCTCCGGATACCAATCAACTGTAGGTTTTATGTGAGTTTATAATAAAAAACCATTAAATAGTTTTATTAGGGATTGTGCGCATATTATTAAAGAAGAGAAAAGCATCGAGAATTTTATTGATAAAAATTTGAAGAAAAAAAAATCCAATTGGATGTTTACTATAAACTTTTATCAAACTAATAACATATGTTACATATTAATGAAGCACTGTAGTTTTACTCTTCACTCATTATTTATAAATAGTTGATTTATTTTCAAATATTTTTATTTATGTCACTTTTACGTTGACGAAAAAAGCCCCTTTAAAATATCAGAACGTTTTAAAATGTAATCTTTGCAAAGAAAATATTTCATATCTTTTTTTTTTCAAATACGAGTACATACCTATTTTTGTGGTATGAGCTGAAAATGATTTGGCATCCTTGTAGTCAGACTCATGCCCTTATTACGAATTATTATCTTTTGTGGATGTTATAAGATTTGCCCAGAACTTTTGTTTATTAATGTATAATGGCCACAGTCCTTATAAAAATATATATATAAAGCTAAAAAGACACAAAAGTGATTTTAAAACCTCAAAACATTTTAGGTAGCAAAAATTAAAAATCAACGCCAAAGTAAAAACACAGTAAAACTTTAATTTTTATTAAAATAAACATTTATATACAAAATTAAAAATGGCGCAAGTACCATATATCGAAAATATAAATTACAATCACGCTTCTTAATAAATATTCGCTTTAAAATCATCGTGATAAATTTTCAATATTTTGATAAATTGTTGCTTTTATGTGCGTAGTCTACAAGGCTATCTAACTTATTATTTAATTATTTTCTAATAATTATTAGATTATAATCTGAGATCGAAAAAACTTCTGCAATCTTTTAAATGATCGAATCATTTTCAATCATATAATAATTTTACTGAAAACTTTTAAAATATATCCCTTTGTTAATATGTAAAGTGAGAGCTTACCTTGCAATCTTCAAGTGATGCAAATTCATTCAGAGTAAACCCTCCTCGTAAAATGATATCATTTCTATCTCCAATATCGGAAGGAAAGCTACACACCTCATAATGAAAATAAATTTTATTTATTTAAATTGAACCCCAAAACCCATTTAAATACTATGCGTATTAAATTGTGACTAATTTCAATTTTTTATTTAAACCTGTTTTTAATTTAAACAATTATGTGTTCTTAAATATAATAGAAATGTTGTATTTTGTTAAAAGCTTTATTTTTTGTATCATATACATATAATTAATGACCTCCATTCCATAGTTGGTGAGACGTATGTCTTCCACCCCGATGGTTGTGGACTCGATTATCGTTTTTTACAAAGAGATCTAGCCTGGTTTTCACTTACAATCTCTGTATCCCATTTCTGGTTGGCTGGAAAAGATTAACAATAAACCATTCAGGTTATACTGAATACAGCAAAAGTTTAATAAAAAACAAATACTTTAAAAACCCATACAATACAAAAATATTAATGATAATAGACTATTTATATAGCGCCGTTTAGAGAGAAAACTCTCCTCAAGAGCAATCCAACTTGGGATTTGAACGCATTATTACTGACCATCGTCGTTTGAGGAACATGACCAGACATATCGTCAAAACGATAGGTGCCTTCATCAATCAGGAATTTATGGAAATAATCCTCCGTTGATTTATCAACTTATTTTCGATGCAGCCAAAAAATACTTACTTCCAGACTGCCTGGATTACAACTTGATCTCCACATACCAGAACCTTGTTTACGAAAACTTTACAACGATTAACCAATGGTTAAATTATAATAGATATGTTACTTCACACAGTGATAGAAAAATTGATTCTCGTATATGCCATATTATCTCACAGGCTTATTGTGGTCTTCCAGAATTATTGGTAGCTCGTGAGAACCTACCAGTATGACCACCTCTTTGGTTTTGTATGTAAGATATTGTTCTTCCACCCAGGATTCTAGGGGTTGATTCCTGATGGTATCCAAAAAACTAAAAGAGAATAAAAGAGCACCAGTATGATTAAAGAGTTTGTCTGATGACAATACTCACATGCGTTGGACGTGTACGCAACCTGGTGGTCTTATTAGCATGTGGCAATGATTTTTACCAAGTCGAAAGATATATTTTAGAGGATCGAAATGAAAACCAAAAAGAAACCCTTTTTAAAATAAATTGGGTTCCGACGGAAATTGAGCCCCTAATCCCCGGGTCACAAGACTGGCGTCTTACTAACTAAACCACGGAGGTCATGATTATTATTTTTTTAGTTGGGTATTACGATGTTACAATATTAAAAATATATATTCATAAAAAGCCATAGGGCTATTTTCTATCGTAAACAGAATAACTCTAATTACTAACAAATTTCCCCTTTGTTTAATAGAATACATCTTTTGGGAAGCCAGTTTGCTGAGATAGCTGATATGTTTTACTATAGTCTATAGTAGTAGCTAATTGCAGAATAAGTAAAATATGAAATTTGTAATGTACAATTACTTTTGCATTAAGATGCCGGCAGCTGACTGGAGTCAGATCCGTATCGTATAATAATCTGTATATATTGTTATTTTTTTATCATTTTGACTTCTGTACTTCCTTACTTATGTAATATTTTGTCAATTTTATTGTATCGGTGTATCTTTTTATTTAGTTTCGTTGAATTATTAACAAATGGTTTTTTTACATTATTTGAAAATATTATAAATGAAGCCCATAATACTTTTTTCAATAATTTCATATAACTGATGTAAAATAAAAATAAAACAAGGCAAAGAGAAAATATATTTAATTATTTTTTCTTTAATCTTATAGACCTTGTACTCCTATTATAAGAATTTAGATACAAGCGTAGAGTTCAATTTTGTGACACTTTTCGCGATCGGGAAACCACCATGAACGAAAGGGAATTTCAATCGTGTGTACATTCAGCTTTGGCAACTATTTGTTGAATTCCATCCAATTATTCCTGAATCCCGTGAAAACGTTGAAAGCTTTTAATTTGAATTCCAGACACGAAATCGACGGCGGTATCCATTAAAATTTGAACGTGCTGAAATCAGTTTAGCGCCGTAACAAGTTTAGAGATTCATTCAATTAATACTTAAGACTTGGGTAGACTTTAAACTTGTCGCTTTATGAGTATTATATTGGACACTGTAACGTACTCGTAAATCTTTAACGATTCGTTCTAAGTGCATCTTTTGAATGAAACAAGTTTTTTCAACTTTATTTAAATCTAACACAGCGGCCCCC
>OX463853.1:21873678-21979317 GCA_949825065.1 Odontocerum albicorne
GGATACGCCCTGCAAGCATTTCTTTGGAGGTCACTGGTCTAACAAATGTTTTTTTTTAATATGAAACATACAATACATGGAGCTGTCATAAAAATAAAAATTACACTTAAACGAAAGACGAATGAAATCCTACCATAGTCAAATTACACCAAAAAGAGTATTAAATAGGAAAGATTCAATTTACAAGGAAAGATTCAATTTACAAGGATTCATTCACTGATTTGTACATACAAATAAGATGCCCATAAATTAACGAAATCTGTTAAAAGGATTGAACAAGTGAATGTCTTTTAAAAAAAATGTCTAAAATATGCATTGTCTAAATGTTAATTAAATAAACATACTATCTAACCGTGTTCGTTTGGAGAAAGTATAAATGACAGATATCTTCGTATATCTATCGTTACACACACGAAGTCTGTTGACGCATACCGTCTGCTAGCAACGGAATCAAGCCGTCTCAAGGTACCGTATTATACGTACCAAATAGACAGCGAGAGACCCCTCCTCGTAGTCCTTCGCGGCGTCCACACCTTCTTCGGAGTCGAGGAGATTATCGCCAAACTGAAATCCCCCGACTACCCGGTCCTGAACGTCTTCAGGATGAAGGACCGGAGGAGGAAAGTCCTGCCATTGGTGGTCGTGAAACTCACCAAATCCCCTGAAGGACGCCGAATTTACAACGACCTCCACAGCATCTTCGACATGAAGATCTCCGTGGAGGAGTTGCGAAAAAATACATCCGCAGGACAGTGTCACCGCTGCCAAAAATTTTTCCACAGCGCTGGCAGCTGTCACGCCCCTCCCGTGTGCGTTAAATGCGCACGCAACCACAGAACGTCCGACTTCAAAAAGCCGGACGACTCTCCCGCGAGATGCGCCAACTGTGGCGGCGACCACCTGGCCAACTTCAGAGGCTGTTCCTCACACCCTCTTAGCAGAAATGCCAATCAAGCTTTCTCCTCCGCGCCCCCCCCAGCCAGAGAAGCCCCCAGGAGGTCCCCCTCTCTAGCGAAACCAGTGTTGAATGTCGCGTCCCCCGCGATCTCATACGCGAGCATTACGAAAAATGCCCGCCCCCAGCTCTCCGCCCAACCGCCCCCCCCAAGTAACACCCCCTAATCTGCGCTATCCATCGCAGGCCGACATATCCGCGGTATTGAGGAACCTCGACGAGGCCATGAATATGGCCCGCGAAGTCTTCAACGCCCTCGCAATGTGTGTGCCTCACAATGGCTAGAGTCAGCAGACCCTGCCATCAAACCGTCGCGTTCTGGAATGCAAACGGCACTTGAAAAACCAACAAGCAAGAAATCGAGGACTTCATCGTCGATCACAACCTAGATGTGATGATGATAAACGAATCCTTCTTAAAACCCAGTCACCGATACTCACTTCGTAATTATTATGTTTACCGTAATGACCGCCTCACAGGCAGAGGAGGCGGCACAGCTATCATAATAAAGGCGAGTCTCGATCACTTCCTTTCCGCATCTCCCCCCACGGACAACATGGAGAGCACCAGCGTTGTGGTTCAAACCCTCAACTACGGTCCTCTCAAGCTCGTGTCCGTGTATCTCCGACCGACATTACCATTTCTCGAGTCAGATTTGGACTCACTTTTCGCGGACAATCTTCCCACTATAGTAGCGGGAGATCTCAATGCCAAACATCCGCTCTGGCACAGCCGAGTCAAAAACACTCACGGCCGCACACTAGCCGAGATCTCCTCCCGCAAAAATTACTTTGTGGATGCCCCCGCCACTCCGACTAGATACTCCTAAAAAGATAACGACTCTGCAGACGTCTTAGACATCATCATCAAAAACGACATCCCGTTCAACAGCGACTTGCTAGTGCTAGAGCAGTTGCAGTCCGATCACTACCCGGTTTTATTAACTCTCACGGATAACAACCCCCTTCCGGATCCGTTCCCCTTCAGGAGGCATATCACCTCCTGGGATGATTTCGCGGCCACTCTCGAATCTAACATCAGAGTGCCGACCTCTCTTCCTGACTCCGAGGCCATCGATGTAGCGGTAAGTTATCTCACCGACAACATCAAATCGGTCCTCGAGTCAGCCTCAAAATTGAGACCTCCTCAAAAGCCGGATCCCCCGCTCCCCGTCGATATTAAAATAAAAATCGCGGAGAAGAACAAGATCAGGAAGCTATGGCAGAACACCGCCCACCCCACGTACAAAACATTGTACAATCGTCTGGTAAAACAGATCTAATTCGACCTACAGTGCCATCGTAACGATCGCTGGAGCGAATTTATCGAATCACTCGAAGTCGAGGAACACAAAAAGTGGAAGCTGACTCGTTCTCTCCGTAAAACCCCTCAACGGCCCTCCCCTCTGCAGGGCCCGAACGGCACAGTTTTCTCGGCGCGAGATCGCGCCGAAATCTTTGCGGGCTCGCTCGCCCTCACTTTTATCCCAAACTCAGACCTCGTCAACCCGTCGCACTCCACCTCAGTTGACAAAACGGTCAAAAAAATTGTCGCCTCACGACCTCCGCCGACTTCGGATTTCTTCACCCCGAAAGAAGTCCATAAAATTATTCACGACCTCCATAATAAGAGAGCTCCCGGTCCAGATTCAATAAATAATTTCACCCTAAAGAAACTCCCAAACAAAGCCGTCTGCGCCATCTCAGCAATCTTTAATGCCTGCTACAGGCATAGATTCTTCCCTACAGCTCTCAAATGCGCAGACGTTATAATGATTCCGAAACCGGGTAAAAAACTCACGATCCCCGAAAATCACCGCCCGATCAGCTTACTGCCTACCCTAGGTAAAGTGCTCGAACGACTTATCCTCGATCGCCTAACAAGCGAGATAACCTCGCTTAACATAATTCCAGATACGCAACACGGTTTTCAACCGCGACACTCGACCTCTCATCAACTTCTTCGCGTCGTAGAACATATAGTGACTGGTTACAACAGAAAACACCAAACAACCCTCCTGTCGCTGGACGTGGCGAAGGCCTTCGACACGGTCTGGCACAACGGACTGCTCTTCAAACTGCACAAGGCCGGAATCTCTCTCCACCTCGTGCAGATCATAGCTTCATTTTTAAGCGACCGTACCTTTTCCGTCAAGGTGAGTGGCATAAATTCCTCTCACCGCCCCATACAAGCGGGGGTTCCGCAAGGAGCCCTCCTCTCTCCCACCCTCTACAATATATACACCAGCGACATGCCCTCTCTCCAAAACCGCCGATCTATCACGGCTCAATACGCGGACGATACGGCTTTTCTCTCGAGTTCGAGACACTCTTGCGATTCCCACTCTCGCATTCAAAAATTCCTCCCAAGATTAGAACGCTGGTGTAGAAACTGGAAGGTCAAGATAAACCCTTCCAAGAGCGCAGCAGTTCGTTTTTCTAGAAGACGTCTCAACTTCATCCGCCCACTCAAACTTTTCGGCCAGAGCGTTCCGTGGTGCGACGATGTGAAATACCTCGGCGTCACTCTCGACGCGAAGCTGTCCTGGAAAAAGCACACCACCATCATAACCGGGAGGGCGTACGGCACTCTGAAAGCCCTAACACCACTCCTGGGCAGACACAGTAGGATGTCCCCACGTATGTATCAAGTTAAACTTGTACAAGGCCATCATACGTCCTCAGATGACATACGCCATCCCGGTGTGGGGCCACGTGGCCGAAACTCACATGCGCAAACTCCAGGTGTTGCAAAACAAAGCTACGCGCATCATTATGGATGCGCCGTACTTTGTCAGTAACAAACGGCTTCACGAAGATTTAGATCTCCCCACCATCCGAGAATACGCGATCTCTCTGGCCGAGAGGTTCTACAGTTCTCTCCCGAGCCACCCGAACCCCCTAATCAGTTCACTGTCGGACTACGACGCGAACGCAAATATCATCCACCCCAGGCCGAAGCAGATTCTTCGTTCCACCCCTCGACCCCCTATTCGCAACGGTAGGCGCCGAATTATGCCTAGAGCGCATACATAATACGTATTTTACTTTAGCCCTTATTATTTATTTTAAAAGTCACAGTGTTCACCCCCCCCCCCCCCCCATCTTCGTAATATATTATTATATCTATATTTATATATGTATACATCTCTATCCTTTCTCTTCTTTATTCATATTTATCAACACCTGTGACATACAAAAATATAAGTATATTAATATGTAACCTATATGTATTTATTACCTTAATATATGTACCGAATTTTATCCTTTCCTCTCTTATAACATACTTTTTCACACCACCACCCAAATAACCTTCAAATTTCACAAGTCCGCTTCATTTATTCGATGAAGGAGTAAGGTGTCCGCAAGTTGGACCAACACTCCGAGAAAAATCCCAACTAGAGAGAAACACAGCTCTCGCCTCTTCCATACATTTCGTTATACATACACTCCTGTATTTCAAATTTCTTACTTTCCCCTCAGGTAAAATTTCTCCAACTCTCTCCTTCCAATGTTTCCTCGATTTACTTCTTCCTCGCTTTCCATTCATTACACATAAATATATTTGTATGTTAAACTTTTGTAACTCATTCTTTCGAAGGGGTTAACGATCACTGGATTTCTTTTTTTAATTTCACTTATTACATTCAGCGTTAACAAACAGTTATCATTTATCAAATCATTTGCTACTCGATTCAACATTTTAAGAGACGCATTTCTATTGCATTTTTTCTGCACTTCACTTACTTTCAATGCCCAGGTTTCTCTTCCATACATCAAGATTGGTACTGACACACCACTGCACATAATATTTTTCAAAGATTTTTCCATTGATTTATTAGAAATAAAAATGGCTAAGTGCGCTATTGGCATAAAAATTATCGATTTTATGGTTTTCCCATCCTGAATCGAATCTTAACGCAATGAACTAAAAAAAATACTTTTTAATCGATATGTCATTGTCAATGAGCCATTTTTTGAACATATTTAAATGTTGTATCCAAGACAAAACAACTCCGTGGTCTAGTCGGTAAGACGCTTGTCTTCGAAATCATGAGTTGAGGGTTCAATTTATGTTGATACCCACATTTTTTTCTAGTCTGGTTTTTACTTAATACTTATTTTACACCTTTTTGGTAGGTTGTAATAGATTTCAATTTGGTTTTGCCAAGTTATAACGTATACAAACAAAGTGTTTAACAAGATTTCATAACTTATCTTTTCATATAAATTTAATGCGAATGGTGGTGCGGAGTTCTTGCATTTGATTTTGATGTGGTTGTTAACATTCTGATGAGGTTCGAATTGCATATTTGAAAGCTTAGGATTGGTGTATATGTAAGAATGTGAATAAAGTGTATATATTTCAGTTAGGTGTATTAATATTTAAAACAAATATATTATTTTTTTCATTGTAACCGTACACTTCGTCACAGACCTTGCTCAAAACAGATGAAAGATGGGTTTTTCGCATTGTAACATAACGTACTTGAACGCTACACTTCGACTTTCTATTAAACTATGTAAATTTCAAATGTACTGTCGGTAGCAAAAATAAAATAAAAACAAAGATAATAAGTAGTTCTTAATTTGACCACAAGGTACTTGAACGTTTTTTTTTTGATTTTGGATTGAAAGTTTTAAAAAATGAAACATAAAACTCTCATTTCTTTTCATAATAATAAAAATATCTAATTTTGCTTAATCCATATAAAAAACAATTCTTACTTAATAACATAATTTCTTTCTACTCGTAGATTGTTTCCTTAACCTAATTTAACAAATGTAGCTTATTATAGAAGGCTCAATATCTTATCGATATATTTGAACACATTTAATGGAAACGTATGAAATATACTCGTATTTTCTACCTTCGGAAATTCGAGCACATATCGCTACACGACAATCGACTTTTATATCCTTCGATTCCTTCACGTGTAATCCTTAGGTACGAGTATATAATTCCATTACTACACGGAATGTTTAATGATGCCTTTATCTGACATTCGCTCATCTGAGAAAACTTGATTTTTTTGTTAATCACGCTTACTCAAATATTGGAAAATATAATATCTCTTAGGTTTTTACTATAAAAATAGGTTGTAGTTTAATGGGGGAAATACGCTTGAGAATGTTTTTAATTTTATTAAAAATATTATGATATATTCTAATGTAAACGCTTAAATTTGATATATCTCTTTAGTAGTGAAATATCTTTTTACAAAAAACTATTTCTTGCATTTTTCCACATTATTTCTCCTTTCCTTTTTGTGAACATTTACAAATATTTTGTTTTACTTTTTAATGCTTTTTCTTTTTGGAAATAAAGTTATAGCTTTTCACTCTGCAATTGGAACAAATCTACAAAAATAATATCTGGTTGGTTGGATGTATAATATATGCCGTTTGTATACTTTATAATAACGTGTCTAAAGAAAATAAAATAATTAATTTATACAGCTAATAAAACAGTTATTTTAGTCTCCTAATTAAATATTTACTGCTTTTTATAATTCAAAACTGGATTTAGTATTTTTTTATAGAACGAAAATCTGAACATCATGTAATTAATTGTTAGTTTGAAGAAATTGTATTGATAATCGTTTAAGTTTCGAAAGTCTTTGTTTTGTTAACAACCCTTTTTAGGAAGACTTATAAATATGTATAAATTATTAGTGAACACTCACTCCACCAAAAACTGAAAGTTTTTTTTATAGTTCGACTTCCCTTGGTAAGTTTTCTTCGTTTTTTTTTCAATATGTATTTTTTAAACATGTGAACATGCGAGGAAATTCCTTACCTTATAACTAAGCCTTCCTATTCTTACATAAAAACAGTTTTTTTTTTCATAGTATTACTTCTATGATATGTCGATCAAAGTGGGTACAAATCTCAGGTTAGAAAATCTTGAGAAGTGTCTGTTCTCTAAACGTTGATTTATAAATAAAAATATATGATATTATTTATAATGTAATAAAAAAGGTGCTCACAACTAGTGTAATGAAACCCCTCAAAACTATTGCAGAAAAACACTTGGATAAAGGGGCTAGAAACTCCCATATTCGAGAAATGTGTGAAGTAGAGGAGGGTATTGTGAGATAGGGTAGAAACCGCAGAAGACACTGGCGAGAATGTGTGGAAAGGAAAGATAACTCAAGGATAAAGATAACTACGCGGCAATGCATTAAATACCCGATGGAAGTCGTCCCCCTGAAAGATCTCCAAGAAGGTGGAAGGATAGCAAGGATACAATATCTCAAGAGAGGCAGTCCTGACGATAACAGACCACAGGTCTAACTTAAGAAAAAGAAGAAAATATAAAAACTTTCAAGTCCATTACAATTTTTATGTAATTTAGTTATCACTTTAAGTGAAAAATAAATCTTTTTACTTAATTTTCTAAAGAGACAATCACTTATAACAAGTAATTTTTCCATAGACAAAGGGAAATCGGTATTTTAATACGATCTTATAAAGTATCTAAAAGATTATCGTAATAAATTATTTTTGTTCGCATAAATCCTGCCCGGTTTTATTATCTTTCTTAATAATTTATTGTACCGTTGTATTTTTCCCACGTTTTTCTTTTTTATTGTGTAGAATCGTTGTCTTTTTTATATAACCGAAACGATAAATTACCATACACTTTTATACTCATATAACTTACCAACATACTCGTACACGACTCGGGTTGATACAAATCTTATTTATTAAACTTGTAAACTGACGTATCACTTGAAATAAATTTCTTTGAAGTTTCGCACGCATAAGTATTTGTACATATAACAATTGTACACATACATACAATCACACCGTTTCTCTATAGGGATAGGAAAATAGGATTGAATGCCAGACTTTCCTATTGCGACACTCATCTTCATCTTTTCTACATCCATACATCTTGTTCTTGTTTCTGACATTACATTTCCTTCTTTCAAAGTATCATTCCCTTGATTCAACCATACTCTTCTTGGTATTCTTCTATCTTGCCTTTGACTTACATTAGTACTAGGTTTTTTTTTGTTATTTATTCTTTATGTATTTGATCTACATCGTATTCAGCTTACTAAATACATAAACTTTAAGTTTACATTTATCCTTAATCACATAATTCCGTATTCTATCATACATTGTCACTCCCATGTATTTTTCCCTGTGCACACATTTGTATAGCATTTATTAGGCTACTTTTAGTATTTTATTAAGTCCACATTTCACTTCCATACACCAAAAATGGTTTTATGGTGGAATATTATCGTGGACGATACTTAGCAGATTTTGATACTGTCCTGTTCGTGCATATTCATTTGAGTATTTGTCAGATTTTATTTTTTCTAATTTTCCTCAAAGTTTGTAGTGTTATTTTCTTATAACTGTTCAAACTTTTTGAGTTAGATCACTACTTTAAAAGTAAAAAAAGTAGAAATTATGGGTTATAATTTATAGGCTTAAAAGAATACTGGCCAGTAAAAAATTAATTACCAAAATCACTCCATGAGCGCTTTTGTTACCATCTCGCAAAAAGTGTCAAATGAAAAAACTTTTGAAGACGCTCCAAAACTTCTAACATTCGTGAGTAAGCATATTTTATACGACAGGGTTAGCCTATCCTAAAAACCGACCAAGATAACAAGGTGTTCTTGCTTGATTTGACCCAAATTAGAATGTCATTATTGTAACTATTTGTAAAGGTCGAAAACAACCGGACATCATACTAAATAAAAGAATAAAAAGATGATTTATGGATTAAAACTCTGGTAACATGAAGAATAAACTGTTAAGATATGAATAATAATAAATGATAAGTTTTGATTTTTCCCTAATATTAAGAGAAATCGAGGTTTATTTTTGTTAAAAAGAAAATATTTCCTCTAGCCGTTCGTTTTGAAATAGGTCATGGGAGTCTTTTCATGGTACATCGTCGTTCGATAGAATCGAAAAACGCAAATCATTGTTTCTTAATATAAGAAGCTTCAGAAACACTATTATTCTTCGGAAAAAGACACGATTCAGACGGAAGAAGACTGCGAGATCGTTTACTCTAAGGAAATGACTTGGCAATATTGGTCGAAGTCCTGTTCTGCCACGTACTCAGAAGACGGCTGTCAGGAACACTCCTCGTCCTTGCGCTTAAGTGAATTGTGATTAGAGGAGCTAATAACTCCATCTCTAATTTGCTATAGCAGTGGTTTCCAACTTGTGCGTCGTGTGTCGTGATCCCCAGGGGGATTGATATGAACCGGAGTTATGAAAGAAAAACTAATAAATAAAACATATGTTTGCAGAGAGCATTAATTTTCATTTAAACAGAAAATCACACGTTGTATTATAAACTTTATACTTACATAATATCACACAGCTCCCTATTGGAGTAGGCAGAGAAGAAAAATTACTAGATTTTCCTATATATATATATATACACATCCTTCGCCTTTTGTACATTCATACATCTTCTCATACAACTTTCTACATTTCCTTCTTTCAAAATATAATTCCCTTGATCCAACCATATTTCTCTTGTTCTTATTCTATCACGCCTTCTACTCACATTCGCATTGTATATTGGTTTTAGTTCCACGAATACAAAAATTCTTAGAGCGCTCTTTTTCATCTTACTCAACACATCAACCTTTAATTCACATTCATCCCTTATCACTCCATTATGTATCACAATTAACTTTGAAAATTCAAACGGATAAAAAAAACATTGCGTCTAGCATACCCTTTTAAAATATGATTAACTTAATCGAATCAAGCTTTCGTCAGTCTTCCTCGACTACGTTTTTTGCATAAACAAGTATTATATTTTAATGAGAAACTTGAACTGTTTTTTTTTTTTTGGTTAGTAAATCAAAACACTTACGAGGGTACACTTAATAGTTTATTATTTTCGAAAATCAGTTTTTTCTCTGTATTGTTTTGATGACAGTCGTTATACTATAGGAAAGTTTCAATCACGTTAATTGTAAGTGGCTAATAGTGTCAATATATATCAAGGGATTGTTTCGAAAATTCTCTATGTTCACTTTTCATTTATATCCAAAATAAATCCATATATTTTTCCATATACTTCAACTGTAAGATTTTCGTTATACATTTGTTTATACGTTTAATTGAAATCTATTTTCGCAGCCACAACAGCGGTGTCATTACATTTATCTAAAAGCCGTGAAATTTAAAGTAAAATGTTTCTTTAACTGTAACGCTAACCTTTTAAAGTGTTCTTTCTTCTTAGGAAACGATCCTGAATTAAAAGTTATATCGTTCCCAATTTAGCCAATCATTAGCTTAATGTTGAAAACGTTATCCAAATTTTAGAAATTTATATTCTTCGATCATAATTTGAGTGTTTAAGCTAATTAGTTCACTTGATCTGTGGAACACAAAATTTCCTCGCAAATTACGTTCTTACTAGTAAACATTCTAGACATTCAGATAGCTAATAATCTCAGACTTATATGGTTATTGGAATAAATGCCATTTATTAGATAATACTCGTATGATATCATGTTATTTTATTTCCTATTTGTGTTTTATTGAAAGATCAAAATTAGTCAGTGGCATAACAAAAAGATTTTTTTATCAAAGTTGATCGCGATACCGTTGGAAACCACAACGTTGTAGTGTTAATCACATTCTATCGGAAGGGAAACATCAGCAAAATGGATGGTATGTTAGATGTCCAATAATATATATCCAGTAATATTTCATTTATCTTTTTTTTTCATCATTAAACTAATCAAAGAAAATTTATGCAATATTTATATGAAGAAATAGGGTTAAATTTCCTTTTTTATACCATGGACCTTTGGAACAATTCATTTAGGACGAAGATTATATTGTATTTCAATATAAGTATCGTCTTCAAATGTCAACCTGCCTTTCACAGTTATTTAAAGTGAAAATTTTTTATTTCATGTAAAAAGTGCAAACAAGTACCATCAATTTGACAATGTGTCAAAATTACACAGTGTAATTAAGAAATGCACCGAAATTTAAATATTTAAATTATATTTAAATAGAACGAGTTATAGAATCTCTTTGGGTAAAATAATTAAAAAATATCGGCTGCTTTGGTGACATAATCTGTTTTTTAATGTAACTTGACTGACAATATGATGTTATTAAATAAAACGATTTATATGGTTTCCGTGTTTACGTATTTTTTAGCTGAAAAATAAATCGTCATACTTTTTTAAGATGTTTTCTGCTTCATGTTGTTTAAATATCTAAGAAAATATTTTAGAGGTCATGTATTATTGTATTGTTTAAGACTTTCGCTGTTTACAGAACAACCTGGTTGGCTTAATGCATGTTAATTAATATTAAAATCCAAACTGAAATCATTTAAAAAAATGTTTGCTATGGAAATAGATCTCGCATCTTCCAGGTTGGGAGAAGGACATCTCACCAACTAGGTCACAAAAGTCGTTTTCATTAAGGTATATTTTCTTTTATACTAAAACATTTTTTTTGTACTCGAAACAACTAACAAACTTTTTAGAACACTTTGAGAGATGTTATTTTAAAATTAGATTTTAAAAAAGTGTTATTCAATTTCTTTCCAAAGTTATAAAACGTAAGCTTATTTATTATAGCTTTTAAAAATTAAAAAGATTTATCACCTTCTCGGAGATGTTTTCAATCTCCCTAAACATCAGCCTCTTTCGCCATGGATACTGGTGTTAAAGTAACTTCATTGCGGTAAAATAATTTTCAATTCCTTGTCACAATTTGATCGATTATGGTAAATAAAATTTGTGTGGACTAAAAGCCATCGCTTAAATTGAAAGAATAAAAAAGTAATCATGGTGTAGCATTTTTTTTTCTTCATATGACGTATTTTGGAAAAATGAAATACATTTTTCTAAAAGTATAAAAAATAAACTGCTGTATTTTGAGAATGACAATCTCCATAGCGTAGTTAACAGAATGGTCTTAGCCTCGTTGGCTTACTTTAAATAGTGACAAAAAATATAATATCTTTCGTCAATGACTCAATTTGTTTCTACATTATCTATTTTCATATTTTTCCCCATTTTGATTGTTATTTAAATGTTCTAACCGTCTGAAAGGCATCGTATCTTCCAATACATTCTTTGTTTTATTTATTGCTAAATAAATCTCTTCTGCAAATACATTACGAACATACTTATCTTTTGATTGATTTGACTCGTAGCTTACAAAGAACTGCACGTCATTTTGAGTAAAAATTAATGAGAGAATTTAATAATTTGAAATTAATATTTTTTTATTTTAATCTTGAAGTTACAAAGCAGGAATAATACGTCCTCTTTCGTAAATAAGATTCAGAGTGAGCTTCCTTAGAGTTCCCCCTGGTCTTAGGATCGTTGGATCAATCTCCCAAATGCCATTAAAATATAATATTACAACAGTCATAGATCACCTTGGAGCTGATTCCGCAGTAGTTACGAAGGATGTAAAATGGCAGGCTCTGAACTGACCTAGATAACGGCGTTTTTTGACATCCCTACATTCCTGATGGAACGTTTAGCGTGATAATAAATGGAACGATAAATCCTTGTTTTTGCCTATTCATTTTCATTTGATTTCAGTTTTTTTTTCTGACTTGATCACTTGACTATCTCTGTTAAGAGCTCTTGAGGAACCATATTAAAAAAAACTGCGAACACAAAACATTGCAGAAGGCATCCAAGATAAAATTAATGATTATTTTATAGTAATATTTAATTGGGTAAACCATATCTGGTTATGTGGATATTTTTAATATAAATATTTTTGATTTAAGCGTTCTCTTTCTCAATATTATCTATTGACTATGGAAACTACTTACCCCATTTTGTCTTATATGGTATATATAATATTTAAATTTTATTATTTGTCCTATAATTTCGGATTCTTATTAATTTATTTATCCTTGCGTGTACATGATTATACAAAGTATTTCTTGCGGGATTATTGCTAAACAGCAATTTCTTCCAACTGATAATTTTCTTCTTATAGTCCTTGAGAGAGACTTTATTGTTTCCTACTCAGACGCTGTATTTTTTAATAAACTTGATTAAATATATTTGATTTATTTTTTACTTCCCGTGATACATTAGTATTTTTACTTCCCGTGATACGTTAGTATTTTTACTTCCCGTAATACATTAGTATTTTTACTTCCCGTAATACATTAGTATTTTTACTTCCCGTAATACATTAGTATTTTTACTTCCCGTGATATATTAGTACTCGTATTTTAACTTCCCTTGATACGTGAGTATATTTACGAGTATTTCCCGTGATAAATTAGTATTTTTAAACACATCATATTTTTAAAAAGAAATATATATCCTGAATTCTTAGCTTTTTTTGGAAGATATTGATGTAATCTTTTGGTTCATAATTGTTACTGTGATATGTAAATGATAAGTAAGTATCGTTTATTTTTTAAATAAAAAGGTCAATAAAAAAAAGGATTTTGCTTCTTTTTGTTTTCATAAAATGTAGACGGTTAATAGGAATCAATTATACAATATAAGAAAAAACCCCAGCTGTATCATATTTACGGTGATTGATGTCTTGAGTGGCACTTCATCCATCACCAGTCACTCTCCCGGGGCTCGGGACTCGGGGCTCAGTGCTCCTAGCAACACTTAGCTTCTCAAAAATCAATTAAAAGCTAAATATTGGTATTTCTTAACTCAATTCACTTAAGTTAAATTTGTTATTTTTAAGTGTTATGCTAAGTCAATAATCTTTTATTAATTTGTTTTAAATTTCGCTGAAATCTATAATATATACATTTAACAAACTTCGTTTGTAAATGTTTTCGGTATTTGTTAGTGTTTTTTTTTTCTAGTTTTCCATTATCCATCTTCTTAACCCCCTTCCGTCTCCTTGTAACTAGTGGCATAGTTTGAATTGATTTATTTATCTTAACCCTGTAATACCCACAACTTTTAATTGTTTTATTTTCCAAGATTCATTATAAATACATTAACAATGTTCTTAAAAGAAATGACATGTAAATATATTGTGATTATCATCATCATCAGCTTCACAGCCCATGATTCACAGCTCGGCAGCCGGCATGATTCTCTGCTACTTTTTTTCACTCAACAGCATCCATGCTCCAATTGGTTAGACTCGATGTGCGGGAGTTATCTGTCAAACAATCTGTTCATCTCAGTTTAAGTTTTATCGTTCTCCTACGCGCTATTGGATCGCTGAACAAAGCTTTTCCAGCATAATCAGTGTCCTGCATGCGATATACGTGCCCATATTAGTTCAATTGAGTAGTTTTTTATAACTTTTGATACAATCGCTTCGCCATGTGTGATGTAGAGCTTCGTTAAACTCTGTCTCTACGCACTGTTTCATAAATTGAACCGTATATTCTACACATAATCTTCCCCTCAAAAGTATTGCCTTTTCGTCCCGTTTTGTGTCCAAGTATCCGATGCGTATGTTAGAACAGGCAGCAGTAATATACGGTTATTGCATATGAAGAGTACAATATTTTGATTTTAATTCAATAAACTTATAATTGAGATACAACCTTGGTTCAGAAGACAAGCGTCTACCAAATAGACAGCGAATGTCATCCACCAGTCATCAAAGGTCATCACGAGTGTGATATTATTCAAAACATTAGCTCAAATAGAGATTTAGTTTTCTTGCACAATTTATACAAAAAAAAATATTTTCTTTCGTATGAAAAAATTGTTTTACTGTTCAAATAAATAAATATTTTTTTTTTCGATAGATCGATTTGAAGCACATCAGCCAAAAGCCGGGAGACAACAAAGTGGAGCTTGGTATAGAACTACGAGAGTACTACCCTTCTGTGGAGTGGGACATCTTGGGTGTACCGGCTGAGCGGCATGAGAAGTACTACCCTTGCTGTCAGGAACCATATCCAGGTCAGTTGGTCATTATTAGTTATTTGATTCCATCCACCCTCTAAGATTTACAGGTTAAAGAATAGGTATCAATGACATGCAAGATCAAAAATACTTTGATACTTCGGACATATCGCAAAAAAAGATGAAGCCAGTTTGGAGAAACCGGTAGAGGCTGGAAGTGTTGAGGAGCGACGAGCAAGACGATGGTCTCCAGCAAAGTGTAAAGACCAAATCAAAAAATATGATTAGCACCAGAAGGAGTGGAGGGGAATCATCCGTTCGGTTTTAGATCTTCAGGGAACTACGATGCTCCGCCAAATAATATAGTTGACGAATGGTCTTTAAACCTTCTATAATATTCGCCTTCCTACATTATAGAAAAAGCTAATGCTATGTTTATAAGGCAGACACGCTAAACGAGCGGTTATGATAATCCACCTAAATTAGACGATGCACACTCTAAACTCGAATAACTTCACTGTAATGTATGTGCCAAACGGAATGCTCCCAATATTGTTACCAACATTTAGGTCTTTGAACACTATTGATTTCTTTCTAACTTTTATGACATATCAACTTATGAAGGTATTTTAACAGGAGAGTAATTTGGCCATGTGTTAACAGAAGCCAAAAGAGCACATGCGTGATGAGAAGACAGAGTTTTCTAGGAATACGATCTCTGCCATTTACAGTGACTGGTGGGAACAAGAATGCCCAAATGCTTGTTATTAAGATTGGCCATGAACTTCTTTTGTGTCAATTAAGGGAGCGAGTCTGAGAACTGATGGAACAGAAAAAAATGGTCCCAAACATTTTTTTTCATATGGGATCTATTAAAATATTTCTGATTGGTTGTAAGAGAGTTTTAATAAGTCCGCTAAGTTATACTACATACAATATAAGTGTAATATAATATCCAAAAGATTATAATTATGAATATGTGATATTTTCTAGCAAAACAGCCATATAAATTAATTATAATCGAGTAAATAAAACTGATCTTTTTTGCCTTTGTTTTGTTATAATTTTCCTTATTTGCGAAATGTATTTAACGTAAGGGCCTTAGATTATCAACGAAAATATCGAAAATAAGTGTTTAGTCGAAGGACTTAACTGAGGACCGTTTCGCTTCATTAACACATTTCTTATCTTAATACAAGCGCCAAAGGATTATCGTTCGAGGCTTTAGTGAAGGGAGATAAAATAAAAAGGTGACGACAGAATGTATCCTTCGATAAAAACATGTGGCACGAGAGATATGCCCTCTTAGAGAAAAGTCGTTTAGGTTTCTGATTCTTGCTGCTGATTCGCCTTCGAAGGTCTTTAGCACAACGAGAAATACGTGATGCGCACCCTAATAATTTTCTCGTCCTTATCAACGCACACGTAAACGAACATTTTCTTAACTCGGATAGGTTAGCACGTGTTAAATAAAGTTTTTAGTCTTGCATGCTTACCATGTGTTATATAGAGATGTTACAAGCTTTTGTGGCGTCTTAAGCAACGTTATTTTTTATATTGCTTATTTACTATCTATAATTTAAAAAATAAATAAAATTCGAATTTTTAAACTTCACTTTGAAACTATAAAATAATTCAAGGGTATTGTCACCCGTTATGTCAGTACGACTTACAGTTCAAATCACGACGGTAATTTTACATCTTGAAAGGAAGAAACTTTCATCGCCATCATCAGCTCTACAACCCAGGATGAGTATTGATTGTATACTAGATTTTCTGCCACCTACATATTTTTCTCAACAGCATCCTTTTTCCAATTAATTATACCCCCAGTAAGCTGAAGTTCTCTGTCACACCATCCAGTCATCGCAGTTTTGGTATCCCCACTCTCATACGTCACTTTGCATCTTTAAACAAAAGCCTACCTTGTAAGATCAGTGTCCTTCATGTGGTATAAGTGCGCAAGCCAGCGCAGTAAAGCAATGTACACTATCTTCTTCATACAGAGTGTAGAGTTTTTCTTTAAACCTCTATCTCCACGTGCCATTGTTATAATATAATATATATTTTGTAGAAAATATTTGCCTAAAAGGTATCGAGAACTCTTTTGTCTAATTTTATAAGTGTCCAAGACTCCGATCCATAAATTAGCACAGGTCTTAGCAGTACGAGTATCTTGTAACGTAGGCTTTTGATGTTCCTGGAGAGCAAGCGACACTTAAGTAAGGACATTAGGCCAAGATAGCAAATATTTTCCGACAGTGTTTTCTTATGTATTAGGTGTTAACATAAGTTATGTCCGTTTTTTTTCCAATTTAAAATGAGCACCAAAAAAAACACAATGGTAAACGTTATACGTCATTCGAAAGAAAATTTTCTGCTCTACAAGATGTTGTGTTTGTTTTTACGTTACATATATTATTTTATTTGATTACAAGCCTTCTAAATGGAATGGCAACTCCTTCTGTTCGCGTTCAATGGGGGGAATAAAGCTGCCAAAGCTGCTCGCGAAATTTGCGAAGTGTACGGTGAAGATGCTATGAATGAAAGGACAGCTCGTCGATGGTTTTTGCGTTTCAAAGACGGTAATTTCGACCTGAAAGACATGAAGTGTTCCGAACGACCAGTGGACTTCGATGAAGACCGTTTAAACCATATTATTCATGAAGAAGCTCGATGACGCGCGAGCAAACCAGCAGAAATTGTCGAACGTTGATATTTATGATTTCACTCAAAACATTTGGGACCCAAGCGCCGAACTTCTGGACTTTTCCCATTTATTTAAGATGGCGGTATACAGTCATGTGACTACAATTTATCTACTCAGCCAATTCTATGGTGGTTTGAAGGGGATCTTCATGAATAATATAATTTAAGCGGTCCTCATCGAAGTCCACTGGTCGTACGGAACGCTCCATGTCTTTCAGGTCGAAATTACCGTATTTGAAACACAAAAACCATCGACAAGCTGTCTTTTCATTCATAGTATCTTCACCGTACACTTTGCAAATATTGCGAGCAGCTTTGGCAGCTTTATTCCCTCGATTAAACGCGAACAGAAGGAGGTGTCGAAAATGCTCACTTTCGTCCACTTAACATTCCATTTTGAAGGCTTGTAATCAAATAAAATAATATATGTAACGTAAAAGCAAATACAATATCTTGTAGAACAGAACATTTTCTTTCGAATGACGTATAACATTTACCATTTTGTTTTACTTTTGGTGCTCATTTTTAAATTGGAAAAAACGGACACAACTTATGTTAACACCCAATATTTCTTCAGTCGTGTTTTTGGTAAAGATGTCACTCCTATGACCTAAGGTTACACAATACATTCTACACCCCCAAATGTATACGCATTAATGGAAAGCTGAGGTCATAATTAATACCCGCAACTTACAAGCATAAATTTCATTTGGCCTCAATCATTTTTTTTTTAAGAATAGATATGACAGGTCATAGGTATCCTTATACCCTCGAACACTAGGCGAAAAAAGTGTCTGTGTCATTTGAGGGGAGTAGCACAGCGCGGGATTCGAACCGACGACCTTCCGCACAGAAGTCCTAAGCGTTACCGCGCGGCCATGCACCTCGTTTAATCATTAATAGTCCCATTTTCCTTGCTGACGCTTTAAACGCCAAAAATGTCTCGTTCAGTGCTTGCTCAGATCTTGCAATGATATATATTAACAATCAGTAGAATTCTTTGCTTTTTAGTTTATTTAAGTGAAAAAATCGTATCGGATTCGTTTCCAAATTTATTCTTAACCTTTTTTTCCTTCAAGATCTTATTTTTAATTAAATTTGATTTGTGTTTGTGTAGGATATTAACTCATCATCATCGTCCCCGTCTTGTATTATGCTTTAATCGTATTTGTGTTTGTGTAGGATATTAACTCATCATCATCGTCACCGTCTTGTATTATGCTTTAATCGTATTTGTGTTTGTGTAGGATATTAACTCATCATCATCGTCCCCGTCTTGTATTATGCTTTAATCGTATTTGTGTTTGTGTAGGATATTAACTCATCATCATCGTCACCGTCTTGTATTATGCTTTAATCGTATTTGTGTTTGTGTAGGATATTAACTCATCATCATCGTCACCGTCTTGTATTATGATTTAATCGTATTTGTGTTTGTGTAGGATATTAACTCATCATCATCGTCACCGTCTTGTATTATGATTTAATCGTATTTGTGTTTGTGTAGGATATTAACTCATCATCATCGTCACCGTCTTGTATTATGCTTTAATCGTATTTATTACAATCTGGCGGGTTTATTACTATGTGACTTATTCTTAAAATCAGACCCCATAAAATAAATTAGTACCAATGGGGATCGAACCCATTTATCCTCGGGGCTGGAAACAGGTGTCTTAACAACTAGGTCACCGAGGGTGTTCTATCTCCAGCTACTCTCGGTAGAATAAAGACATTTAAAAAAAATCTAAAAACGTTATTTAGCAATAAAAATTGACGCTACGTGAATTTGGCCAAACTTTCTTATTCGGCTTCAGTGAATTGAACCAGACATTTTTCATAAAATTTCGATCTCTTTATCGATGTCACAGATTTAATTTTTGAAGTATAAGCTAGAAAATTCAAAATCTTGCACATTACATACTAGTAGTCAAACGAGCGTCATTCATCCGTAGGATCACCCCCAATTTTAAGAGATTGTGTATCAAGACTTGTTGATTAGTTTAAATTTTGTGTATTTCTAGGTGTTTCCGTTTCCCATGCCTCAGGAATATATGCCTTTTTCTCCTCACTAGAAACTGCCTCGGTTTTAGAAGGCTTCAGAAGTTTTTATCTTTGCTTAAACACTGTCAACGTGGTTACTCGTGTGCGTTGTTTGTGATGTTTGCTTTTGTTTAGTTTTAAAACAACACAAAACAAATGTTGGATTACAATTAGAGTTAACCTTTTTTGGCGTTGGCACGTGAATGAAGTTTATTTATTGTTTCATTTTGCTCATATTTAGTTACAATATACATAGTAATTATTATAATTATGAGCATAGTTATGTTATTATATTACAGTTTTGTTTATAAATATAAAGTAAAGGGTTTTATTTATGTTACTTACTAAAACATGAATTAATTTTATAAATCAATCTGACTAACCCAACAAAACGATGTTTATTTTTCATTATAATGTTTTGGATTCGATGTTCAATAATATCGCGCCGAAAATTTCAATGAATTCAATACTTCTTTAATTCGTATGGTGCCCTAATACATATTAGAATTTATGATAAGGACCAGTTG
Organism: Odontocerum albicorne; assembly: GCA_949825065.1. NCBI lineage: Eukaryota > Metazoa > Arthropoda > Insecta > Trichoptera > Odontoceridae > Odontocerum > Odontocerum albicorne. The sequence continues at coordinate 21,893,747 of OX463853.1, forward strand.
AAGAGCGTGACCGGTGGACAAAATGTTATTCACAAAATGACTGGAGTAAGCAAGTAACACACAGTTCGCCATGTAGTGTTGAAAATACTTCCACACGTAGACAGGTAACAACACACATACACAAATGTGATGCATGTAAGTCCTTCTAGCAGATTAATTATTTTACAAGACTAGTATCATTTTTTACTTTTTTTTCTACATTCGTGAACCGAATCCAAAACTTACGGCTGGAAGACCAGCGTCTTACCAACTAGGTCACGGAGGCTTTCAATGGGATACATTTATGACTTAATATTATTTAACTTAACTTAAACCAGATTTTTTTTCATGAAACACGTGAATAGGAACGTTTAAAAAAAATAATGATTAAAAATATATTTTCTTAGATCACCATATATACACAACACTCTCCATTATTTAGGTTTGCATTAACCGAGTTGCTGATTAATCGAGAAGCAAATAAATCACATTTTTTATAACATTTTAAATAATACTTATAAATGTTATTGAAAAAAAAATTTACTGTCCGGTCACTCGAATGGTTATGCGACCTCGGGTAACCCTAGTCTAGCATATGTAGGTATACTCGTACTATAGGGTGGCACAACAAGAACTGCAATTTTAAATTAAGAAAAAAAAACTAGCTTTTTTTAAATGTTTATTGATACTCGTATCAATGTAATAAATGCATATGAGAATTATGTGAGAAAAATGATATTGGTAAAGTGGCTTCTTCGGCTCCTATTATAGGTGACGACTTTGTGAGCAAAATTTTCCATAACGCATTCACATAAATTGATACGTACTCGTACTTCATTGATCAAAAAGTTTTAAGACCGGCCACCGCGTGGCGCTGTCAGTCACCCGATCGGTTTTTTTTTTGTTAGGTTACCACATCTATCATTGACACTTCCCTTTAAATTTCAGCGTCATAGCTTGACATTTGTAAAAGTTACGCTGTACTGAGTACATCTACCTTTGTGCGTGTTTTCGAATTTTTACAAGTTTGAAAACGGCATCAACTGTGCATCAACGAGTTTGCATTAAATTTTGTGTGAAAAACGGATTTAACGGTCCGCAGACCTTGGAAATGTCGGAGAAGTGTTTTTTGGTGGCACGAACGCTTCAGAAGTGGTCGTGAGTCGGTCGAGGATGACGAACGCAGTGGCAGTCGAAAACCGATGAAAACATCGATAAAATCAAAGAAATATTGGCTGAAAACCGCAAATTGACCATCAGAGAGCTGGCTTAGGACTTGAACATCGCTTATGGATCCGCTCAAGACATTTTGGTTAGTGATTTGGGCTTCAGATGCGTCGCTGCGAAACTGGTGCCGAAAGACCTCAATTTCATGCATAAAAAGGACCGCGTTGAAATCGCGAAAGACATGATTTCCATGAGCTTTGGACCAAAATCAACACGACTACTATCCAGTCTTTGAATTCACCTGATCTGGCTCCCTGCGACTTTTTCTTGTTCAACCGACTTAAAAAACCGCTTCGCTGAACGCGTTATAGCACCTGAGAGTATGTCATGAAAAAATCGAAGACGGCTCTGATGGACATACCGAAAATTGAGTACCAGCGGTGGTTTGAGGATTGGATCAAGCGCTAGTGTAAGTGCGTTGCAGTCAATGAGGAGTACTTTAAGGGGACCATATCGATTTTGATGAATAAACTTGTATTTTCGATTTTATGAATAGAGTCCTAAAACTTTTTTATCAAGGTAGTATATCTGCAAAGACACGAGTGATGTTCGATTTAAGGTCATCGATAATTTTTGGATTCTTGGCGTACACTTGAGATTTAACATAACCCCAGAGAAAAAATCTAAAGGGGTTAAATCACACGATCGTGGTGGCCAATTCACATTTCCACGACGAGAAATTACACGGTCGAAGAATTTTTCCTGCAATAAAGCCATTGTGTCATCAGCAGTATGACAAGTAACCCCATTCTGCTAGAACCACATAATTTCCAAGTCCATATTGTTCAATTGATGTCAAAAAAAAATTGAATCATGTCACGATATATATCGATTTCCATTGACCGAATGTATTATTTAATGGGTTGGCGAAACAAGGACTGTAATTTTAAATTTGCCGGCATATTTCCGCTGTCAGACTTATAATATTTATATAATATTTATAATGGACGTACATCATCTACATAACCTATAAATTAATCATGTCGTGGTACACAATTGCAGAACTTAATTTAAATTTTGAATTGTACTTTTTGTTTTCTAAAACGAATTAAAAAACCTATAATCTATAATAGAGTCGTAATTTAAACTATCAACAAGAATTGACTATGAGATATATTTGAAAATAACTATGTTTACTAATGAAAATATTTATCTCTTCCACAGACATATTCTTCAATATAACTCTCCGTCGAAAAACATTATTCTACACGGTGAACCTAATCGTGCCATGTGTAGGAATTTCATACCTCTCTGTGTTGGTATTTTACTTGCCGGCGGACTCGGGAGAGAAGATTGCCTTGAGCATTTCAATTCTCCTATCCCAGACCATGTTCTTCCTTCTGATATCCGAAATCATACCTTCAACATCTCTGGCGTTGCCACTCCTCGGAAAATACCTCCTTTTTACCATGTTATTAGTCGGTTTGAGTGTTGTTATAACTATCATCATTCTAAACGTTCACTATAGAAAACCAAGCACTCACAAAATGGCTCCGTGGGTTAGAAAATTCTTTATAAAAAGACTTCCTAAACTTTTGCTGATGCGGGTTCCAAAGGATCTGTTGAAAGATTTGGCAGCAGATAAAATACCAGGAAGGAATTCTAAGGGCAAGAGCAAGTTCAACGCGGCTCTTGCTGCAGCTCAAGCGCAGTCCAATTCTAATGCATCTAGTCCAGACTCTATCAGGCACCACATGCCGGGAGGGTGCAATGGGCTGCATACAACAACTGCAACAAATCGGTAAGTTGAGTTTTTTTTTTCACCAATCCGCCAACTCGAGCTACATTCCCAAACAAAACATTATTGCAAAGAAGACCCATTTAGAATAACTTCTCAACTCTACATCCTCGCTTGGACTGTGAAATTCTATAAAAACCAACATAATCACAGCAATCCCCTAATCGCTGCCCTGGGAATCTAATCACCTAATCCCCTAATCGATCCACAACGTCATAAATACAAGGGTAAATCCGATCTACCTTTCCGTTATAAGCACAGGCTTCCGAAGTATCATATGTCGCCTGACCAGTCCACATACAGTAAAGCTGGGAGAACCAAGGTGTGAGTGAATCTGATAGAATACAAGTAGCCTGAACGAGTGAACTTGTTCCTGCTAAATAATTAGTTGTTAGAATTGTTATCTAGTTATAAGTAGCATGTAGGCGTTAATTAATTCTAAGGCATCATTTATTCAGATTATAAAAAATATAAATAAAATGACACGTAGGAAATTAAAATAAAGTTAGTTCATAATTATAATATAATATACAAATAAGATTAGCTAAGATAAAAATTTGTATGTATCCTTTGACAAATATTTGTACCATATATTACTTTGTTAAATTATAATTATAAATAATTACTTCTCTATTCATTCATTTATTATTTGCAATTAATATAGCGCCATTTAGAGTTCAAACTCACTTCAAAGACGCTCCAATTCGGGACTCGAACATATTATTTTTATAGACAGATAAAAAATATTTCAAAATAAATACATATAAAAGTTAAGCGTCAGGATATACAAGTAATGGCTGCGACCTTTAGATTGGATACTTCCCCGCATCTATATATGTTTAGAAAAACATAGTTGGTAAGAAAAACGCAGAAAACTCACCAAGGGAAGATGAACTACAGCGAAACCTTCGTGTGTTTTCTTATATGTAATACTAACACATTCGACTTAAGGTGTAGTGTAGTATTCATATTTGATCACTAATTATGATAACACCTCCTAAAAAGGATTGCCTTCAAGTGCTTCCTAAAGCTGTCCACACCACACGTATCGCTAACACTAAGAGTCAAACCATTTGACAAGCAATCGTCAAACAAATAACAATTGACAAGCTAACGTCAAACGAATAACAATCGACAAGCTAACATCAAACCAGTAAGCTAATATCGACCATCACCGACATTTAAAAAAAATGACAACGTATTAAATTATCACTGAAATATTTTTGTTCAACTGACTTCCTATTGATTAATGTAAAAAAAACATTCATATTTTTCTTATCCTATATGGGCATGAGTATTCAATATTTACAGAATGGATATGGTCAAGAATACATTGAGCATAAATTAAATTTCTTTGTAGAGCCTTGAGAATTACGTTTAGTGATAGATTTTGAAACACTATGAACAAGGTGTTTGGCCCCTAAATCTAGATAAAAGAATCCAAATTGACTTGGTTGAAACCAAAATCCCGAAAAAGTGTACAAGGCAATATCAAGAGAATGGCGTCCAGTAAAAATGCCATAGAATTAGCAGACAAAGGGACTTTGAGACGACAGAATTCAACTGTTCTAGGAGATCATTCCCAAGAGGTCCCAAGATCAACTCGCCTTAAGAAGCACCGCGATAGCGATGCAACCCCGAACCTGATATATACAGCTCGATGAGTAAATATATTTATCAGTATTCAGTTTTAAAAATGCAATGATAAACTATTCAACTGGGTCTCCTTGCTAATATTCAAACATTAACAAAAGCCTAATGCTTTCACCATTAAATACGTTCACTGTTATTCTTTGTTTCAGTGTGCCTTCTTTCAGTTTTCCTTCCAAGCGTGCGCATTCAAAACTGACCTTTGTTTATATAATTTGTCCTCTCATACTGTCAGCAGCCGTAGTCTAAAGGTCAACATTCACGCTAAGCAAGCGGACATTCCAGGTTGAATTCAATCCCCGGCATTGTTCTTACTCTTAGGCCGTTTTACATTTGAATTTATTTTTCCTATAAATTATACGCGCCAAATGAAAGAGCGCTTTATAAAATTATGTTTAACAAAAAGCTACAGCTGATTGATTATCTTGGATCTATGACCTCCGTAACACTGGTACTTTCAGTTTAATACTCGTACATCAAGACTGTATTTACGGAAGTTCATCAGCTTCCAAACTATAAACCAATACATGCACATTTGCCTTTTATTCACAAATTGACGGCCATCCTGATGATCCAGAGGATCACCTATCGTAACGTTTCCATGTTAATGGTATTAAAAGGTGATCATATATTAAAATAATAATTTTCCATCTTTGATCACATCTTAATTTTTATTTACGAAATTTATATAACTTAGATTTGTATCGCATTATACCATATTATACCATTCTGCACACTACCTGGAATAAACAAATTATTGTTATTGTATTTCTAATACATCAGATATTGTCAGATGGGGACGACAGAGAAGAAGGTTCTGGAACGAACACGTATTCAGAATGGCGGAACCAAGAGCCGTAAGAATGGCCAGGGACAGTATCCCCATGCAAGCAGACCTCCAGGACGATCTCCCAAAAGATAAAAAGACAGCTGGCAGTCAACGTCACAAGAGGCAAACAATGATGCAGGACCATAACATGCCAACAGGTCTAAAATAAGATGAAGAAGAAGTATTTCTAATATTTCTGGTGCAAAAGAAACTCTGTTTCAATTGTAGCACTAAGTCCACAATCAATCGATAAATTTAATTCTATGGTATCGTTCAGTGTCTTTCGTCATTCAATGGGTTCATATATTTTTTTGTAACACATCACAAATTGATTCGTCTTAACATATATCTTCCAAATGTCCATGGATTCAGTCCTGCAACACTCAACGACCACTCCAGGAACGCGAGCAAGTTATATAGCTCTAAACTAAATTGCTCTGTTTACGTTATCGAGGCGGTTTATGAACAGAAACCCATACGATCTCTCATATACTCGTACTACAAATCTTAGACTAATAACTTTTTTGTTCCTAACAGCTTCAGCGGTTTAGTTGGAGCCCTGGGCGGGCTGGGCGGTTACAACGGACTCCCCAGCGTCATGTCTGGTCTGGACGAGTCCTTGAGCGACGTAGCGCCCAGGAAGAAGTATCCCTTCGAACTGGAGAAGGCGATCCACAACGTCATGTTCATACAGCATCACATGCAGAGGCAGGACGAATTCAATGCTGTAAGTTATGATACTCGTATATTTTATTCCATTTTTCTTGTGTTATTTCATTATGAGGTTTTGCATATAGTACAATCTGGTGAGTTTACTGCTTTTTTAACTATTTCTCCCAAAAAATGACAAATATTTTTCAACAAGCCTTAAATGAAAACTGGACTAGAACCTTTTTTTTAAATATGGTTTCCAACGGGAATCTAACTCACAACCTGGCTGGAAGACAGACGTCTTACCAACTAGGTCAAATTATCTCAATTCTAGCTAGCTTCGACGACCTTTGTAGTCTAATTTATTAAACACCTGTCTTCCGACTGAGGATTATGCATTCGATTCCCTTTGGAACATAATTATAATGGTTCCAATCTAGTTTTCACTTAATGTCTCCTTAATATATTTCTGGTTGGTTGGAAGAGAGAGGAGCCACATAGCAATAGACCGCCAGGGTATACTGTTCACAACGAAATATTATTCAATACAATTACAAACTTTATAAAAGAAACAAGCTATGTGTTGAGTTGACCATCTCGAAATAAGTATGTTCACTCAAGCTTATTTTCTTCAGTCTAGATTTTATTCCAAAAGTGTCCAGAACATACTTTAAAACTTCAAGTATCCTTACTTACTTAATGAATACTTTTATTTATACTTAAAATATTAAGTCTTCTTCAGCGTGTATGGATGGCACTAGGATTTCATAATTTGACTGAACTCCCTATAATTTTAAGAATATCTTAACTGACAATATTTTTCAAAGTTCTCTTTAACCTCCAAACGAAATTATTTATCAAAGGTTTCGGCTTTCATTTTGTGGAACTCTATATTAGAATATTAAACAATTAACTACTTTGTTATTCTGATTAAATAAATATCCTCAACACTTGTTTCTATCTCCTATCTAGTAGCTATCTTGAGTGGAACAATGCTTAGGCACAATTGATGTTATATTTCATATGACACCAGTTGGACCTTAGCATTGTTCATATATTTCAGTTGGTTATAAACTGTTGTCGTAACAAACCGTAATCATTCCACCAGAAGAGAACTTCGAGATAAGAGCTTTAAACACATGGCATGGGGGATAAATATAATCAGGGAAATAACAAAGTAGTTTAGTATTAAATATTTCAAAAATATTTTATGTATTTTTATGCATAGTGTGTATTATTAACATTTCATTTTAATCCTCACTTGTTTTATTATAAATTTTTAATTTAAATATTATTATTTTATTTTCATATATATGACATCATGTCTTCTAAAAATACTATAATATTATTATTTGTATTTGTATAATTCGCGTTTTATTATATGTAATAACCTTATATATTCATTGCCATAACAGGAAGATCAAGATTGGGGCTTTGTAGCAATGGTCCTGGATCGTCTTTTTCTTTGGATCTTCACCATCGCTTCCATAGTCGGCACATTCGTCATCTTATGTGAAGCTCCAGCACTATACGATGACACCAAACCCATAGACATGGTTTTGTCTTCTGTCGCTCAACAACAGTTCTTACCTGAGTCAGAAAGCATCTAAAATCTTACATTATGTTCTCTTTCTCTCCCAGTTAAACTAAGAATAACTCTGTGTTTAGCAAACTTTATCGTGTTATCGAGTATTTCAATCTAAATTAATTGTTACATTTACCAAGTTAAAGTTACATCATGTCTGAAAGCATTTTAATTGGTGGAAATTTTAAATCTTGTTTACTTCAAATTGTTTATAAATGGTTCAAATATCAGTGTAATTTGAAGAACATTCAATTTCTTCAGTAACTTAATATTTTTGCGTATTTAATACGCAGTTTTTCTAAAAATATCCCATTTCTTTGAGTTCACTTTTTTTATTGAAAACTAAGTACAAAGTATGTTTATTTATTGTCTGTTACACAATGTTACACAATGGCCAGTTTGATGTTTTTGCTGTGTACCTTAGTATGTTATAAAGAAACCTGTTACACAATGGCCAGTTTGGTGTTTTTGCTGTGTACATTAGTATGTTATAAAGAAACCTGTTACACAATGGCCAGTTTGGTGTTTTTGCTGTGTACCTTAGTATGTTATAAAGAAACCTCCTAGTCATCAATTTTGAGACTTGAAAAAATAATTCAGTAGTAAACATAACCAGATATTTATAATTTCAATTTATTTTTTTCGGCTACATTCAATCACTTTCAAATGAAATTTTTCTTTGAAATTTTTGTACAGAATTTGATGAAATTATTTGAAAACATCGATGTCGGCCAACTTTAAAAAAATGCTTTCTACTCGGAAAATTAAGCTTTAAGTGGCGGTCTTTATGTAAATAAATAGATTTATTGCTATAGAAATTAAATTTATATTATAAATGTAATAAGAAAAAACCTAAACGTCAGAAACAATCGTTTTGAAAATTGTGGTCAAAGTATGTAGTTGTGTTGCTTTTCAATTAAGCTCAAAAAATTCATACTTAAAAATAAACAGTTTTTAACTAAGGTTTTGTAAAAATTAATAATTATAGTGAAAAGTTATTTCTAAAGTAAAACTATGTAGATTATCGATTTTCTAAAAAAGAAGTATTGACGTTCTTCTAACGGGTAAATTGAGTTTTACTTTTAGGTTTATAAATTGTGGTTTTGACATTTAATTTGGCTTTTTTAACAGTTAGATTTATTTGAAACCCGGAAGCAAAGGACGCTATTCCATTTTCATTTTTAATCGATATTCAATGAATTCGGGATATTTCAACACAAAATGTGTAGCCTGTCTTAAAAGACAACATTCTTAAATAGAAAGATTAATATTTTATATTCAATTTTGATAATATTCCGATAAATTCATTTCAAACATACTTTTTACCCTTTTATGTAAGATTATTAACATGGCGTGTGCCTCCGAGGTACAGACATATTTAGTAAGAGTTACTCCTTACAGCTGTTAAATACAAGCTTAATGGACATTAGGAATCAGAAAATGTTGTTGTTCATATCACATATAAAAATGTTGTTGCTCATTCCAATGTTGAGCTCATATCACACATTAAAAAGTACGGCTTATTTTCGTTTTCAAAGCTCAGCAATTTGAAAAAGAATTATTTGATATGTTTGACTTTCTTGGCCACAAAATATTTTTTTATAGTTTAACTTTTAAGACTACGTATTTTATAGATATCTGCTTTATGTTAAGGATAAATTGAATGTTGAAATTGTAAGTATCATAGTCAAAAGTGTCAACTAGCGGCAAAAAATACAATATTCTTTTTATTTTCTGGAACGGAGTGTAATAAGCAAAAAATAAATTTGAGCGAAGCTTTTGTAAATGCCTGGCAGTAATATATACGAGGGTGGTCCGATAAGTACTTAGCCTACAAAAGAATAACAAAAATTTTGGAAAAGTGGCGATTTATTTCTCAACATTATCTCCTTTGAGTTCAATACACTTGACCCAGCGATGCTCCAACTTCTTTAACCCGTCTGAAAAATACGTTTTCTGGAGGTCTGCAAAGTAGGCCTCCGTGGCGGCGATAACCTCCTCATTCGACTCAAATTTCTGCCCGGCCAGTGACTTTTTCAAATTTGGAAACAAAAAGAAGTCGCACGGGGTCAAATCCGGAGAATACGGTGGATGGGGCAGCAGTTCGTAGCCTAATTCTACCTATTTGGCCGTGGCGACGGCGGAGGTGTGAGCCAGTGCGTTGTCATGATGGAAGAGCACTTTTTTCTTCGCCAAATGGGGCCGTTTTTTCTGCAATTCGGCGTCGAATCGGCCCAATAATTCGGTATAGTAGAGCCCTGTGACCGTTTTGCCCTTCTCCAGGAAGTCGATATAGATCACACCTTTTGAATCCCAGAAAACGGTGGCCATCACCTTTCCGGCCGATAGGACAGTCTTCGCCTTCTTCGGAGCACGTTCGCCTAGTGAAGTCCACTGTTTCGACTGTTTCTTGGTCTCGGGTGTATACCAGTGTATCCATGTTTCGTCGACGGTCACGAAACGACGCAAAAACTCCTTCGGATTGCGCTTAAACATCGTCAAACACTGCTCTGAAGTGGTCTCACGGTTGCGCTTGTTGTCCGGAGTGAGCAAACGCGGCACCCATCGCGCCAACAGCTTTCTCATGTCCAATACTTCATGCAGGATATGACTCACGCGGTCTTTTGAGATGCCTACTGTCTCAGCTATCTCGCGCACCTTCAATCGGCGGTCTGCCAATACGAGATCGTGGATTTTTGTCACGTTATCCTCCGTGGTAGCCGTTTTCGGTGCACCTGGGCGTGGCTCATCAAAAACCGACGTGCGACCACGTTGAAACTCGTTAAACCAATTTTTGACGGTCGCCATCGAAGGAGAAGAGTCACCGTACACAGCACCAACCGATATTGCTCTTTTTCCATTTTTCTCAAATCCGCGGACACGCTCGCTTCCACACGCGGTCAAAACAAAACTACGCGTCCGATTCGGCTGAAATTTTGACAGTAGCTGTCAACAAGAATGTACTACGCGATCTTGCGATAGTGGTGCCATCGGGCGGTGAGGCTAAGTACTTATCGGACCGCCCTCGTGTATATATATATATATATATATATATATATATATATATATATATATATATATATATATATATATATATATATATATATATATATATATATATATATATATATATATATATATATATATATATATATATATATATACATATTTTTTTTTTTTTTTTTTTTTTTTTTTTTTTAATGTTAAATTTTTTTTGTGTCTCGTAAAAATAAATAGACATTTTTCATACATTTTCTTGCAAATCGACACCATTCTATGAGGGGCATAGTACACTCCATTTCAATTCTAATTGTCCAGGGCAATACGATAAAAATTAGACATTTATTAAACCTCACTATATCCATGATTTTTGTTTTATTGTGGAAATGAAATGATTATTTTTGTAGTTCAATATTATATTATAGTAAAAAACTCAAACGCTAGAAATTGGTTACGATAAATATATTATATAGTGTATAAATTATATAGTATTATACATTTTTGCATTTACCAAACACGAAATGGTCGACAATATTTATTCATAGTTTTCATACTTGTCAAGCTTTTGGTAGTATAAAAAAGATCAAGTTGAAATTAGAAGAACACTTTTGTAATATCTTAAAATTATCTCAAAATATCTAAAATATTTTTTAAACAAGCTGTTTATGTAGTGGCTTTATTTATTATCGCTATCCCATTTTTGTTATGAATCATTATCAGATCTAATAAAAACATAACAATTTAATACATTTTGCAGTTTTGGTCAGGAGTAATAAAAATCACAGTTTTAATCACACATTAATTTTATATTTTATAATTTTTAGACACTGTACTTATTAACAAGTAGATCATTAGTTATATTTAGAAACTTACTAATTAAGTAAAGGTTTTTCTCTGTAATATGGTATATTTTTTTATTCGAAGTAAATTTTATTTTAAGATTAAAATCAACTAGTTAGGATCCTGGGTGCGCTACACTCATAGAAAATCTTATTAGTGAACTGGAGGCTTAATCAAATATGTTTGCACGATATAAGAGAGTAGAAATAATAAAAATAACTTTGGACTCTGTGCATTTACTAATAGCAAAGGGCTGAAACCAACATTCAAAAGATAATCCGGTTAAGAAGAGTAAATGAAGAGAAAAACAAATATCAAGTACCACTCTGTTAAATTGATACAAACTAATCCATCGGAAAACTTACACTGAAAGAAGGTTCACGTCAATTACAACTTATCGTTGGCTTTTGAAAAAAAAACAGTGAAAAGATATATTTTAAGCTGACAATACACATATATACAAACGCTCTTCAATTGATAAATCGGCAAATCAGTTCCTAATAAATTCTGCTCAATGTTCATACAATATTCTCGTCAAAAAACTGAAAATATAAGAAAAAATATTTATTCATAAGCACTTAAAAGAAAACATATTTCAAGAGAACTACGGATTTATAAAGTAAAACATAAAAATACTGAAAACTGATAATATTCAAGATCGATTCAATGACTTTTTTTTATTTTTGATATTCATAATCGATTCAATAACTTTTTTATGATATTAATGGCTGAAATAGCTTTTTCGTTTCTATAAAAAAGTTTCATAAATATCGACCAAGTTATAAAATTGCATCATATTTTGGTTTTTGATTTAATAAATCAGACTAATTTTCTTAACATGAGTCTTCTAAGCACCCTTGGAGTGATTAACTATTGGTAGCACCGAAATCTAAATGATATCATCGTATTGCATTGAAAAACATTCTTATATCCGATATATTCGAAGATTTTCACGACTGTTTTCTTCTAGTTAAAAATTTTTTTGGAGATGTGTTGAGTTGACTCGAAGGATGGCAATGTTTCATAACGTTGCAGTCTTCATCTTCAGGGCGATGTTAAATACATTACAGAATCAGTAATAAAACATAACTGAATAGTTTATGTCAATAATATTACCGATTCAGAAATATTTTTTATATACCGCTGCGGATAAAGACTGCAATGCTTCCGAAACGTCGGTCATTATTTAAGCCAATTTAACACGAAACAACCCCGAAAAATATTTTTGTTACTATTCTTCAATCCAGTTGTTTTTTTTAATACAGTTTGATAAACACCTAAAAACTGGTTCTTAGATTATTTGATTTAATAATAAAAGTTATTGTTTGGAAACATGACTTAACTAATATATAAGTGTACATAACAACTTTTGTATATATGAATATCGTTTCTTTGGGGATATTTATCGTTGATTAAATTTTTAACAATTTGTTTCCTTGGTTAAGTTTTCAGAATATATATATCCAAATGTTTTTTTAAATTTATGAAATGTGATCTATAAAATATATAAAAAATATATTTAGCAAAGCATTCTTAGAATATGAAATAATTGCAATAGGCGCCTTTTTACAAGCAACAGAATAATTTTCGCAACCATTTAAATAAAAAATAGTGTAGCGATTTTTTGAAAACTGAATTTAAGGCTTTTTTAGTGTTAAAGTATACTAAATAGATATCAAAAAGCAAAAACTCTTTCAACAAAAAATATATATTAATGTATAAACACAGATTATTGTAGCGATTTTTTATTTATTTTAAAACATATATTTATAAAACAGACTTTTAAGGGAAAAAAACGTCACGTTTAATAAAAGATAAGTAAAAAAACATAAAAACTGTTCTAAATTGAATTAAACTGTTCTTTCGCAAAAGCAAATAAATTCTGAGAAAAATCAAATATTGAATCATCAATGGATGAACAAATTAAGTTCTAACTGTTTTGTTACTTTTGTTGTTTATCAAGACTGTTAAGTAAGACTGATTTCACACGGACCATTCGTGTGGCTCCTCACCTGCGACGCTTTATCCTGGTTACTAAAATTAAATTCAATGACATCGTCAACACAGGGTGGTGCCACTCCATGTAAACTATGTCTTTGAAATATATTTGACGAGGATGACGTACCTCAGATAAGTTACCACAGGAGGGGTCATGCATGTCTTCGAGCTTACTGTCAATATTACCTTCTACATACTTATCCTTTGTTTACACGTGACAAGTACTCTGCCGAAAATGCAGTCATCTTCTCAAGTTACATTTGAGATGGATATTTTGTGGATAAAGATAGTTTGAGGTTGTGGTCTAACGGATACATTTATGCTAAACAAGCGGGCGCCCCATGTTCAATTCCTGGTGGATTCACTTCTAGACTGTTTTCTCTTAGATAGTTTTACACCTGACTGTAGCTTAGATGCTGCTTATCATAAATTATTAAAGCGCTATTAAGCAACGCAAAAATAGCGCTATACTTAAAAACTCGGCCTGAGAAGAGTCTGCAGAGATTAAACCTGCCGATATCTTTGAAATATTTATCCTTTTGCCATCAAAACTTTAATTTTGATATGCCAAGACTATGTATTTGCTGAAGTGCAGTTATTTGCTCACAATAAAGCAATATACGCGCAGACGTCTTCCATCCACAGGACGGCTGGCAATAATACTCGATCACGAAGGATGGCTGTATATGAATAAATAATAAAATTTAATACCCATCTTAATAAACGCGCTTTTGATTAAATCGGCACTATTCGCTTACCTCAGGTGTTCATGTTACATAGAGCGGGTGTAGCAGTCAACAGTGTGCCGCGAGGGGAAAGTCGCACGGCGGCAGAAGACCGCTGTCTATCATCACGATCGTTCACTCGCCGCTAAAATTTGCGTTAACATAGTACGAGTTTAATATTTGGTTAAGTCACCAGGCAGAATACTCGACAAGTGCATACGTATATATTTAAATGTACCATTATAATTTTCTATTTGTTACATAATATATTCTTATCGTTTTTTTTTATTTGTTCTTGAACATGTATCAAAAATATTCGTAAGATGGAAGCAAATTAATAAATACTTGATAGTTTATGTATTCAAGCGATAAAATTTAATTTGATCAAATATCATAAATTAATTTAATATATATATATTAATGATTTTTATATGTATATCCGTGTATATTGTATATCATTACACTATTCCTTTTTTTATTTACTCGTAGGACATGTGATGTTTACTTATTTGATATTAAATATATAACATGGAAACAAATTTATTAATACTTGATAGTTAATATATCAGCATTCACAATAAAAATTTATTTAATCAAATATCATAAATCAATTTAATATTACTTTACGATTTTTATGTATATCATTTTTTTGTTTACTCTTATGACATGTGATGTTTACTTATTTGATATAAAGCATATAACATGGAAGCAAATTAATTAATTAATACTTGATAATTAATATTGTCATCAGCATTCAAGCGATGAAATTTAATGAAGTCAAAATTCATAAATTAATTTCTGGTAAAATTATCACGTATTAAATAATTGAAGTTTCCCAATTATCTAAAACTAAGACAATCTTTTAACTATTTAAATTATGCAATAGTCAAAATATTTAGTACTTATTTTGAATATTTTTATTTTCAAATTATTTCATTTATTTTTGTGTTATTTTGTAAATATTTTATTATTTTTTAAGTACTACATAACTATCCTCCTTTCTTATATTTATATGAATGTAATACTCTAATGGTTGTTGAATGTTACGAATAAAATCAAATAAACGAATATAATGATTATTCTAGTCTTTAATTTACTCACAAAATCAAGACACCCAGTATACATACCATCACGTAATAACTCTCTTGGCATAGGCGGATATGGCAGATCTCTGCGCCTTCTTATTCGTACAAACATTTTCTGCCTCATCCATAATAATATATCTCGTCAAACGTGTTTTTCTGTTTCTCATGCTTCTTACCTTTCACTCAATCATAATTTATCCATCATATAACTAGATCCATTCAATCTTTCGTTTTTATATTTGCATTGTAAGTGTTTTAGAACTAAACCTCCAGATACATTAGGACCATCCCATGATTCATTTCTTAATTCTACTTATAACGACCGACTCTTACAAGAAACAATCATAAATCCAGTTATTGCCTTCTCTATCATATATTGTTGTCAGATGCTCTTCGCAAAGCACTCCTATCACTTATCTTTATTGTCCACGTTTCACTTCCAGACATCATAATTGTACACAACACTATGTGCTATCAATTTTTGAAGGTATTGCAATTATTTCACTGGAAGTTTGTATTGTACCATTTACCTTGTTATCTACTGAAACAATATTTTCAAAACATTTTCATATCTTGCAATCTTTCGAAAATATGCTTTCAAATAGCAAAATTCCTTAACTTGACTAATCTCCACGTCATTTTATCCATGCACACAACCCTCGCCTCATCCACATGTAAATGTTTCGTTATATATGCTCTCCCGTTTTTCACCTTTTGATCAGTTAAAATTTTTCCAACTATCACATTGCGTCTTTTTTTTCGATGTAACCCTTCGTCACTTTTTGATTCCATTTTTTTTTATTTATTTCTTTCATTTCAGACAAACATATTTCTTACACAATTATTTCGCAACTCGTTCTATCAATATGATCAAACCATATATGGATTCCAACTTTAATTATTCTTATAACATTCATCTCTTACAGACCGTTATCCTTTATCCGATCATTTCTTACCATATAAAGGGCTGTAAAACTAGATTGTAATCTGATAAATTGTAATACTTAATAGTTACCCGTTTCAAAATATTTCATGAATAATTAACAAAATCGTATACAAATAAAAATTTAACACCAAAGACAAGGAAGATCAACTACTTAAGAGCGGCGTATTTGAAATAGAATAAACTTGTGAAAGTACATATATTGAAATAACACACAGGATCATAGGATCTAGAGTCGAAGAACACGAGCGTTGACTATCTAATAACATTATTCGGAATTTGTAAAGCACATTATAGAGATAAATCATAATTTCAAAGAAAGTAAAATACAATGTTTTCATACGTCAAAAAAATTGAAAAAAAACGGTAAATTTATAAACATACGCAAATCCATAAGTAAAAATAAAAAAGCATTAACTAACCAAAAGATTTCCCCCCTTTTAAAAATTCCTTCTTAAAAATAAATAGGCCACACTTGCATCCGATGAAACATGACACCAGTCTGACCTAAACATTGTTCTAATAAAAAAACAGGATCATTCCGCCTGAAGAGAGCGGATATGAGGTAGAAACACGTGTCACGAATATCAATGTAATTAGTGTAATAAAAAAGTAAATAGTTATCAAATATTCAAATAAAAACTGTGAAGCTGCCAGTTAGCTTGAATTTCGGAAAACTAAATGTTTACATTTTTATTTAAAAAATATCTATGCATTATATTTATGTAAAACCAGACTTAGTTAAATATGAATTTCTTAACCATCTTTTTGCAGATTATTTTATCTTCAGAAAATGTTTATCTTACCACTTATTCAGTTCGTGGAAATCTCTTTTTCAAGTGTCTTCGCGAAAAAGAATTTAATTTCCAAAAACATCTTCTAGACTTCAATAGCGGGAACGATAAAAAATACGGGAAAAGTAAAATAGTTTAAATGCTTTTATCGTGAAAGTATTTCAGATTCAAGGCAGACTCTCGACTTCTCTGGAGTGAATGCGAGATTTTTTCCTCTTTAAGGGCATGAGGGTTGAAGAGGGAATAATAATGTAAAAATTCTAGGTATTTAAGAGGGTACAGGATCCAAAAGTCTACGATAAACGTCTGCTGAAACAAATCAAGCATATTCGGTTCTCGACGAATATTTAGCAAACAGTTCAACAAATATTTAGTTAACAAGTATTAATACATACAAAACATATATACAAACCATCGTGCCGTTTCTCTGTCGGGATAGGCAGAGATAACTGAGTGCCAGAATTCTCAACAAATTATGTGATTACTCTAACTTTTTTACATTTTCTTCTTTCAAAATATCATCTTTACCACGCCTTCCATTCACATTTGCACTATATATTTGTTTTATAAGCCTTTCTTCATTCATTTGTTCTACATCCTTAAACATTTCAGAGTGATCTTCTTCATTTAACTTTATGTATCAACCTTTAACTTTATGTTAAAATTAATCTCTAATCACGTAATTCCATATTCTATCATACGTTGTCACCAAATGCATGCATTTTTACAGTATTTATTTGTCTTTTCAGTGTTTTACAAACAATTAAAAATTTGAAGATATAAACGTGTAGTTATTTTATAATATGTTTATTTTATTTATTGATGAAGACGATGATAGAACGAGAAAGTAGACAGAAGGACGTGGAGATCAGCCTTCTTCAAAAGAAAGATGGCGGAAAGGTTTGTATTTAAAAAACTTTTTTCGAATATATAAATTTACTTTTAAATAATTTAAGGAGAATACTGTCTTAAGAAACCTGCTCAAAAACAAAGTAAGAAAATTGGTTCCCCAATGGGATACGATTCGACTACCGCCATCGTTCTGAATAATGACTGCAATGCTTAAATTAGCACATTTTCCCGTTGAGAAGACGTGTGTTGGATCTTCAACAAAAGTTTCAATGTACGAGTATTTCATCAATTTTTGTCGGAATATTTTTTCCGTGTTCAAAATGTTCTTTGAAAAAATAAATAAATAAAGTTTATTTATTTGTGACTAATAAAAAAATATAGTTACTGTATTACATAAACAAAGTTACATTAAAAAATGCAAATGTAGAATTACAATTTTGATCATCAAAAGGTAGTCTATTGATTTTGAGCATAAAAAAACTCGTATTTCATGACTCTTGATAGGTAGAGCTGACAAAGAGCAAAAGAAAACACAGTGGGCAGGACACGAGAGATATAAGGGCATACAGCATGAAACGCTCAAAAACATAAATACTCAACACAACTGGAAGCAAACAGCAGCAGATCGAGTCAAATGTAAAACGGTTTCTAGTTAGCAAGGACCCAATGAAAGAAGACGAAGACAAACTGCAAGTACAGAAGCCCTTGGTCCTGTATGCTTCAGGATATGCCTCGCACATAGTCATATCCGCTTACATAGTCATATCCGCAGGCACTAATGACAAGTACCTAATAAACTATTGTGTGTTGTGTACGTCTTTTATTATACTTGTCACGGGTTATAAGCTTTAATTCATTCATTAGCTTACTCTGAAAAGAAATTATATACCACCCGAACGATTTCAGATTTTTTCAGCCTAAACATTTATATGCATAATTCCTGAAACATAAAACCAATACTGTCATATTCTTTGATTATTGGTTTTCATATTCAAATCAACTGCTAGTAAAAAGGTTACTTTAAATGTATATTTTGATATGATATATATATATATATACATATACTGCATTTAATATGTTTTCTCTTAATGTTCTTATTTAAATAAATATTCGTAAGATACAACAATCTTTTTTATGAACTCTATAAAAATCAAAGAATTTCTTAGTTACATTTCCATGTTATATACCTACCTTGTGCACCTTTCATATTTTCGTATTATAAAATAAGAAATAAAGCAAACAACAACCGTATCGTGGTGAGTAAGTTTCCACAAATTCAGTAATCTGGTCAAATTATACATATTTTAGTGAGCGATCATTTAATTAGCTCCACAACCCTCAGTACTCAGCTCTTCCGCGGTTAATTTCAGGTTTATGTAATTGACAACTTGTTCTTCATCCCTCACCAGACCCTAAATAGAACCCAGAGACTTGTATTTAAACAAGACGTGGAGCTAACTTGAGCTCTTTGAAAGTTCTTCCGAAATTTGAGTACTCAACTAGCTTGAAGGATTACTTCCAAGGGCAGGGCAAAGAAACTATTTTCAAATTACTATTTAACTTTGACAGATGCAAAACTTTTCATGTGCTCTCTTGTATAGAATTTGAATTAATGTCTTAGGAGCTTTTGACTGCGCATATTTGGCGATATTCAGCAATTTATTTTTTTATATGATTTCACGACATTAAAATTTAACCACATTTTTACGAGTATATCTTAAAAAATCATGTTTATAAATATTGAGCACTTGATCCATTTGATAAAGTTATATTTTATGTAGAGCAATAAACTCGTATTTAAAACACATTTTGAGTTAGGAACCCAGCATTTTGTAACATATGAGTAACTCGTATATAGTATTCACCAATTTTCATTTGATATGAATACAGATATTAAACGTTTGACGATTTTCATTAGTTCTTGAAACAATCATGATATAAAATATTGAGCATACTTTTCGTTTGACATTTTTTTTATATATGCCAATTACAACAGTAATTTTTTTTGTAACTGGCATTTAACGGTTTTTTTTACTTGAATTCAAGATATCAAATGCTTAAATGTGTATGTTATCTTTAAATCTTTACCTAGAAGTTCAGAGTAACTAAGTATTATAATTTCTTTATAAAAAAAATGCAATACGAGGTTGGATCAAATATAACAGGGCTGTGGAGTCGGAGTCGGAGTCGGAGTCGCGGAGTCGGAGTCGCGGTGTTTGGGCCGGAGTCGGATCGGAGTCGGAGTCGTAAAAAACGAGCGACTCCGACTACTTTTTCGTTAAAATTTAAAAAACATTTTTTTTTAAATATTATAATGAATGTGTATTGTGCGCGAATATTAAACTTGCAGGCGCAAGTCGCGCCGATATGGTGAATCACCGAGATCCATTTAATGCATAAAGTCTACAAAAATGTGTTTGTCTCCTTCTTTCTCACGTCGAAAGAAAAGGAGCATTTGTTTCTCCTTTTGTTTGCACGCAATTTGCGCGCATTTTTTTGCCAGTCATCGTTCTGCATTGGTCACGTCCACGTGTTGATATCATTGCGTTACAGAAACAAAATTCTCTCCATTTCTCTATTAATTTTTGTAATAGCAGGGATCAGATGTACGTTCCCTTTGTAATAACATATTTAATTTTTTATTTACATTATCATATATAATAGGTTAATTTTTTTAAAGTTTGATCTTGTTTTATTTATATCCCTATAACATGAAAAAAAATGGCTATATGCAAAGGTAGGAAACAACCTGCTAAAATTGAGCTTTTTTGAGTTGGAGTTGTGGAGTCGGAGTCGTGGAGTCGGAGTTGTGGAGTCGGAGTCGTATTGTTGGTAAATATAGGAATCGGAGTCGGAGTCGGAGTCGTGTTTTTTTTAAGCGACTCCACAGCCCTGAAATATAAACTAGACTTTTGTTTTAGAGCGCGTAATTTTAAACGGAGCGTGCGGCGACTTTGATGAGTGTTGGGTGGGGATATCAGGAGTGGGGAGAGCGATCGGCCGGCCTCGGCAGATTCCGTTTTTAGTATTGCACACGATGTCTGAGAAAGAGGTGCACCCGTCGATTGCGCAACACATAATTATCAAGTTTCTCGCTCGTGAGCATTTAAAACCGACCGAAATTCTGCGGAGACGGCATAGTTTGGGGATCAAACACTGTCAAAGCCCCGTGTGTTTGCCTGGCATAAGGAGTTCATGAAAGGCCGTGAAGGGGTCGAAAACAAGAACCATGATCGTCGCCCACGGACGAGCATCACCGAACAAAACATTAACGCCCTTCGTGATCTTCTGGAAGGCGACTGACGTTTGACGGTTTCCGAAATTGGTTCTAAGATAGAAATAAGTTATGGAATCACTCAATCCATACTCATAAAGGACCTAGGATTCCGTAAAATGTCTGCTCGATGGGTCCCACGTCTTTTGACTGCAGAACAAAAGTTGGCACGTTTGCATATCTGTGAGCGGCTCATGGCGCGATTGGACAAGAAGAGAACGCATTTTTTAGTCGCATAGTTACCTGCAATGAAATTTGGGTACATTACTACACGCCCGAGTCGAAACAAGCCAGCATAGAGTGAAGAAAGAAGGATGAGGCAGCCCCTGTGAAAGCCTAGACTCGGCTGTCAGGTGGTAAGGGGCTTGCGACCGTTTTTTGGGACCGGCGCGGCATTTTGCACATCGATTTTTTGCACGATCGTCACACCATTAATGCGTCGTACTACTGCGAGCTTTTGAGTGAAGTTAAACTTCCTTATCGATGCAATAGACGTGACCAACTGATACGAGAAGTGATTCTTCCCCATAACAACACAAGGCCCATGCGAACTGGAGGAAATGAGTTGGATACGACTGGAACAATCTCCCTAATACACATCGGATAAAAAAACTACCAATCTGCTGGAAAAAAATGCATTTCTAAAGCAGGATTGTGTGGAAAATTGTGTGTACTTGGTCTTTTTCTTTCTACAAATAAAAAATATTAATCAAAAAAGTCTCGTTAATATTTGATCCACCCTCGTATATTGAAAATTTTGCGTACGGATAGTCAATAGTAAATAAATATTTGTCTGAATTGGGGGTCAAGAGATTGGTAAGGTTGCTGTGGTGTGTAATTTTCTGGTAGGTATGCATCTATAAAGTGTTACGTTCGCTATTTTGTATTCCATCAACAACACTACCAATAAGTTTTAAGTCTCTAGCGTCCTTGAGTGATCACTATAATCTCATGAAACCTGGGCAATCTGATCACTGATATTACCATAAGATATGTCTAACAATATCATACCAGATAGAGAAAGACGAGTTTGTGACGTCACAGCCCACAAAGGGAAGGTATGCCTAGCAGAAAATCTACTGGAAAAGGCAATGGGAAACCACTCCAGTAATTATTTTCCAGGAAATCCCTTTAAAGATGAATCAAACAACGACTCCTTGATCCGGGCAATCATTGAGTGGGCAGGGGATGCGAAAAATTTTCCCCGTTTAAAATAGTCAAGTCCACAGTTATAACAGCGAGATGGAACGTAAAAAGCGTGTTTGCTGCAGAAAAGCTGAAAATGTTAATGTAAGAAACTTATCACAAGAATGACTTCTCACGTTCATCACTCACGATTGTGACTCAAATAGGGTAAGGTACGCATATTGTCGGTAATATGACTGGGTCAAATCAATAAAAGGAGCGGACAGATTGTAAAGGTTTTGCTAAGAAAATAATATGATAATAACAAACACTGTGTTTTAACTACCCAAAAGACGTTTGTATGCATGGAAATCTCCCCACTGCAAAACTAGCAGTAATGATTCAGTGATAAATCAAATCTAACACACACTCATCAGAAATAAATTTAAAAACGTATTAAGAAAGTAATAATATATCTAGGGGCAGATATTGGGTTAGACCATATTTAAGGACCCTTTAGTTGCCTAATCAAAGTAAAGTGTGTAAAAAGAAACAAAATATGAGACGTGTGGATATTCCAAAACTAAAGAACAGTATAATCAAAAACATTATTTCACAAGATCTTAATAAGAAAATCGATCAACTTTTATAAAGAGATATTAACATACAGTGGAACAACTTTAAAAGTATGAACTATACTATATGTCTGATGACCATTTAAGGGTTGAAAATATGACCATAAAAGCAAGATTGGATGATCAACCATATCCTTAAGTTAATGGAGAAAAGCTAAACATAACGTGGTTGAATACAAAAAAGAGACGTTATTGGGAAGAACTGAAACACTACAATGATAAATATAATTTATTTGATCTCCATAAAAGTTTAAAAAATATCTGAATTATTGAAAACACATTTACTCATATGCTTAACTAATTATCCTCATAAGTTAATATTGGATGAAAAATATATTCAAACAATGTTTAAATATAATAGGCAAAATTTAGTAACATCCAAATATAAATAAATATAGGTTTATTGAGAGCAACATAGTACGTACATATATAAATACAATCCGAAATCGCACATAACATATAGTATATCTCAAGATTAACTACAGAAAATACATTTAAGAGAGAGCTATCAAAAGGTCTCATCTCATAACATCCCTAGATACACCCCATTAATATAGGGCGAGACCGGCCACGAGAACACCGGATGTTTTTTAGCCCACACCTTTGTACAAAATAACCGAAAAGTTAATAAATTACAGAAAAATTCTTCTTATATAGTTAATTGGAAGAGATTTCTATATGCTTATTAACTTGCCACTATGTACATCAAAAGTATAATAAAATTATGACCATTTATTTAATGATGTTCTATACGTAATTTACATTTGATTATCTATGTGTAAAAGAAACGGGTTTTAAATTTTGATTTTTTTATCAAATTTCAAATTAATAAAAAGTTGTTGACCATTTTATAATTTCCATCAAAAGTTTTCATTTATAATAATTACCAAATTTAAATGGCCATTTTTATCAAATATTTTTTCCCTTAAAAACGACAGCCTGATTCAATATTTTGATCTCGGGAGCAAAATAAACTTCGCACAAATATTTATGAAGAAAAAAACCTGTCGCAACCTCCTTTTTGACAAATGAATTCTTAACGACTAATCTTCCAAGTATTTAATCAAAAGTCGAAGTTTTCTCAGCCCTCGTACTCCGCTGACAAGCTTCCGAAAGTTAGTCCGTGACCAGAAGCTTGAAGTATGGGGACGCCATCCTTTGTGAGTTTTGTTGAAGGAACTCAAACCAACAGTTGATTACTTCTTGTTTAATTTAATTCTTTGAAATATTTGAAAATAAATATGACTCAACCTGTTTATAATAAAAAATAATAAAAAACTTAACCTTGGTTTTTTCAACGAATATGAATGGTAGTCGTTATTTTTTTTAATATTTTCTTGATCTTTTCTGCAGTACATTCCGTTTTTTCGTATCATCATTTAACAAGCATAAAGCGTTTACTACTTACGAGAATACAGAATTTACTTGGATTAATTAATACTCGTATAGTATCTTAGATATGCGTCCATTAATTAATACTCGTATAGTATCTTAGATATGCGTCCACGTTAATAGTCAAGAACGTACCTGCCTACAAAAAATTTCAGTGTCATTATATAATTCATAAATAATTTTCTGATTTTAAAATACTATATTAACCGTCTTCCAAATTTAATAGATCTTATGACTATCGTCAATATTCTGAAGGTAGTTTGATTCTCACAAGAAACTTTGAAAGGTGGAGTAGTATCTACGAGAAAAACTTTAAAGAAGAAGATATTTATTTATTGTATTGTTATATTGGCCGTTTTTAAATTTATTTTACCTAAACTGAACAGCATCTGGGATGCTCCTGTTCAAACCTGTCTTGATCGAGCAGTGATACATATTTTTTTTCATAAGTGGCAACGATTTGATATATAATATATTAAGCTAAACTGTCAAAACGATTTAAAAATGCGCTTAAATCTGACATTAGTCAATGCATTTTGTGTTCCACATTTTTATTTTTACTATTTCAACGGTCAAATGATCTTTATGATGCAAAATATTAAAAAATAACAAGAAATAAAATTAAATACAGACAAGTAACTAGTGTTACACAATAGGAAAAATTAGAAGAACATGAACCCAACATGCTAACGAAACAAACCTATACAATTCAATCATTTCATGCCGACAAGGACAACTTCATTACTTTACTCCTATAAATAGTCAAAGTCATATGAAAGTACATAAAATACCCATATTGATTGCTCAATATGCGCAGTCCTTAAGGAGTTGTATAAATAATAAAATTAGTTCCAAACGCTTCACTTTGGAAAAAATTATTTAGCCAGTGGGCCTTCAAGTAACGTATAACATACCAAGCTGAATTAGTTCCGGATTATACAAATACGAGCTATCAATCTTAAATACTTTTGTGTGGTCGAACATTTTTCTTCTATATGACAAAGTTATTGGACTCATCATGATGAGTCCAATAACTTTGTCATATAACAAAAGACCATGATGCGACTCTTTTATCGGCTACTTATCTAAAGGAATGATAAATATTTTCCAAATTAGTTGACAATGTCCTACTTCTCTCCGACTGATAGATAATATCAATTTATTTGCATGTAATATCATTGAGCATGCATGGTAAAATTACATTCAGTCATGCAAATTACATATTCAAAAATATGATTATCCATTGTACTAAAAGTTTCAACAAATAGAGACATTCAACACCGACATGACAGTGAGACCATTGTCTGCGCCATTCAATTGAATGGAACACATCAGAGATACCCAATTCGTTCGAGACTTGACCTTACTAAAGGAGTTCTCTAATGCTGATATTTACCACACATAGTATGCCTGTATCTATTTATGGTTATTACACATTTATGGGTTAAAATTCAACTTTTTTATCAGTATTAATGCAACTGTGAGGGAAATAATGTCTAAAATTGTGATAAAAATATAGAATTACAATAATGAATACATTATCACTGCCTCTAATTTTTTGGTACAGGCTTATTCAGAAAACCCCAGGCATTTTTTAAATAATCTGTAGTTATGTGATCACTTTACATGTACACATAATTTATAAATAATTTTACTGACCCGATATATCGGCTCAAATTGCTTTCAACCCGCGCCTGCTAAAATAACACGGAACCCATTACAATTTAAATGTGTCCATAGTAATTTAGTTTTATGCAAGATTGTATTCATTCCTTATCAAGTTTTGTAATGGTGGTTGAGTTTCATTTATTGCGTTTGATTTTTTTTGTCCCTGCTGCATATTCGTATTTTTACGCATCATACCATATGTTAAAAGATATATGTATCCAAAATTGTCCGTTTTTTGGAAGATATTGAAACTATATGTTATCTTTTTTATATAAAATTTACTGAGATATATAAAGGATATATAAGTGTTATTTATTTAATCACTAAGTAAATACATTTTTAATTATTACTGTGATTTCTAATATTTTATTAAAATAGAGTTTGACAAATGCGCTGAAGTTTATAACACCACTGCTTAGGGCTAATTAAGTAATATAGAGATAAAATATGTCTAAATGTGAAATGAAATGCAAATGCTAAAAAAATACGCCTAAATGCTTAGTCTTAGGTGAAATGCATGCACGTTTCACCTTAGACCACTGAAGCCGACTTAACATAATTAATTTTAGATAATCGTTCAGAGACGACCAAATTAAGAGTCCGTCCTGTACCTGGATGGCACTTGAACATGTTTTCTTTTATTTTGTAGAAGCTGTTGTGCTTCATCCAGCACACAATTATCACAGACTAGCCCGAAGTTTTGTTAATAATTAGATTTAATTTCTAAGACGATGATCTTGAAAATAAAATGGTATTGTTAACTTATTATTCAATGTGTTGCAACCTTTTGTCAACCAAATTTATACCACGTTATATTTTTCAACTAAATGTGACTTGAAATAATAAATATCATTGTTTGTAAAGTGGTAGAAAATCAATGGTTGCTTTGAAATATTAGGTCCTTACATA
The DNA here is from genome assembly GCA_949825065.1 of Odontocerum albicorne. Classification (NCBI taxonomy): domain Eukaryota; kingdom Metazoa; phylum Arthropoda; class Insecta; order Trichoptera; family Odontoceridae; genus Odontocerum; species Odontocerum albicorne. The sequence goes on from OX463853.1 coordinate 21,920,646, forward strand.
TGAAATTGGCGTTTTGTTTGGGAGGAACATAAAGTTGATTTTTTTTTAATATAATATATTTATTTAATCAAAGTATGTACCATTGCTATCTATGCACTTTTGCCATCTCATAGGTAGTTCATCGATCCCTTTACTAAAAAAACCATTCGGACGGGAATCAATAAAATCTTTGAAGTCGGTTTGGACTGCCCCATCGGAGTTGAATTTTTTCCCTTGCAAGAAGTTATCCAAATTTCGAAAAAAATAGTAATCTGTTGGGGCAAGGTCCGGAGAGTACGGTGGATGTCTTAGACATTCCAATTGAAGCTCTTCTAATTTGGTAGCCGTCTGTTGTGCAGTGTGTGGTCTAGCGTTATCATGAAGCAGCAGTGGCCTAGAGCGATTAACCAGCCTCGGTTGTTTAGCAGCTAGCTTTTCCATCATGGTTTGCAGTTGCTGACAATAGACATCTGCCGTAATCGTCTGGCCAGATTTAAGAAAGCTGTAGTGAACGACACCAGCACTAGTCCACCAAACGCTCACAAGTAACTTTTTTGGAGTCAATTTTCGCTTGGGGCATGGTTTGGCTGGTTCGGCAGGGTTCAGCCATTGCGATGAGCGCTTCCGATTATCATACAGGATCCACTTTTCATCACAGGTAATGATTCGATTCAAAATCCCTTCATTATTGTGCCGGTTGAGTAATGCAACGCAGCAGTCAACGCGCGTTTGTTGATTTGCTTCACTCAATTCGTGAGGTACCCACCTTTCAAGCTTTTTCACCTTCCCAATTTGCTTCAAGTGGATTAAAACAGTTTTATCACTAACACCGCAGCCTGCAGCTAACTCGGACGTGGTTTGCGATGGATCCACTTCCACAATAGCCTTCAATTCTTCATTATCAACTTTGGTCTCCGGCCGTCCACGGGGCTTGTTTTGCAGGTCGAAATTTCCAGAACGAAAACGTTGGAACCAAAAACGCACTGTGTTTTCTTTTGCGGCACCGTCGCCATACACATCATTAATCCTTCGAGCCGTTTCTGCAGCACTGGTGCCACGGTGGAACTCGTACTCGTAAATAACGCGATATTTCAAGTTTTCCATTTTGTAAACTGAGTGACGCAAAGAAAAAAAACAATTGAGGAAAAAACAAATGAATTATAATTTTCGAAACACAAATACTTGAGTAAATAGCTGTATAAATTTGAATTTGGAACTCCTAACCAAAGAGAAGATATTTGAGATCAAAGTTGCCAGTACGGCAAAACGCCAATTTCATATGTAAGGACCTAATATTAGGAGCTGTAAAGGGTGGATGAGGGAACGGACGAATTGTTCTCCAGGTAGCAAGAAAGCTAATGTTATTAGCCGAATTGGTGAAGGCAGTCTACGGTACATATTATAAACGCCTACGCTAGATCTCAAGCTTTAAATTCAAGAAGAAATAAAAATTAAAGTTGCTTAGTATTTCTATAAAATAGCTAATGCGCTGTCGAAACAAAATCAGATATGATTAGGTCTGAAAGCAAAACAGGTATAATATATGCTATAATATAAGTGAATTCTCCGGGATTCTAATGCAGAACTTAACATTAATGCCGACATTTAGACCAAAGACATTAAGATAAATAAAAATTCAATACGAGTGAGTTCAATTTTATAGAATGAAACAGTTTCCAACATTTTCCTCACGTTTTTATTGGTCAACATCACTTTATCTCCTTAGACGTGCCATATTACTTTTCCAAGATTTTTTTTCCCTCCAAAATATTAGAGACCTTTAATTTTCCTATAAAAAATATTCTTTGTCCGTAGACAAGGGTGGGAAACTTTCTTTCATAGACAATATTTTCGTTGTTCGGGGAAAATTTATTTACTATTCCCGCATCTCTGGTCAGCAATAAATTGGAAGATCGCTATTAACCCGTTGTCATTGTATTTTTTTCAACCAGAAAAAAAAAACTTACAATATTATTCATGATACACACAAGTAGACATTTTGTGGTTTTCTTATCAAATGGTACCTTAAATTTTATATTTTTAGCCAAAAGTGGTATAACAATGTTATGGGTATATATTTTTTCTTTACAATATATGATTAACATTCAAATGTATTTAATATAATGAGATATAGTACAGGGGATCCATCGATATTAATTTAGCCTAATATTTTGTTGATAGTAAATTATATTTTTTTTACTTGGTTTTTGTAAAATTTATTTAATAATAAAAACAAATGTGAAGTTCCCTTAAGAATTTTGAATTGGGTGCAACAAATATATTTAAGTTTACAATGATATAAAATTTAGAATTTTTGAAACACTATCGATAAAATTTTCATTTTAACAAAAAGTTTTATAAACCCTCAATTTATTACGTGGGTTTTGAAAACTGTTGCATAGGTTAAAAAGTCCAAAACCGGTACCTTTCTTCCCTGAATAAAAAAAATATTATTTTTAAACTTTCCTCTTCACACATTTTTAAAGAAGTTTTTAATTATTTAAACAGAGATTGAGTGAGTCGAATAACATTTCAAATAATTAATGTATTCTCTCTCTCTCTCTCTCTCTCTCTCTCTCTCTCTTGGAAGAAGTTACTAATAATAATTATGTTAAACTTATACTAGAACTCTTCATTAAACTAAATTTAATCAAACAATCTTAATCCACCTAAACCAGAAAATGACCCAAAAAAAATGGTTTACTTTTAATTACTATTTGTTAGTAAACTTAGAAATAAAATTCATCAACCATGGATTCAAAATAACGTGCTTTTTTAAGAAATTAATTTCATTACATAAATTAATTGTGAAACTGAAAGTCCGAAACAGGACTTGCTTGAAAAATAAGGAAATAAGAACGGGTCTGATTTTCTCTATAAACAAAGAATATTCTCAAAATCTTAAACAAATCTGACCTCTTTAACCCTTAAACTGTTCAATATCTCTAGATTTGATGGACTTGTTCTTCATATTCCATGAGAATTGTCTATTAAACTCTCTCCTTACTAGTTTAATTCTAGTTATTTGTGGACCACATAAGAATCTTTGAAACTAATGGAGATGGAGTGGTATCCACTGTTCTTTCTCGCAGTGATAAGGAAGAATCAGCAACACGGCAGTGATGACTTAACTGAAATACCTTGATAAAAATTTATCATTATTTTTTTTTTCTAACAAGTTTGATACAAGCCATTTGACATAAAAATATTTGAAACTGCCAGATATGGAATGAGAGATTCATTTAGCATTAATCTCTTCCACTCATGCAATAGTAAGGTAGAATGAAAAACATAACAGTGATAAACGATGGACAAGCCTTAGAAAACCATAGTAGAGCTATGTTTTTACTTTTCTTCAACCATTTTGATGCCCGCCATTTGCGGACTACAGAAAAATCCTAAAAACGACCGGATAAAAATTGTTATCTACTATTTTTCAAATAACACAAAAAAGTTTATAGCAAAAATTAGTATCTGCTTCGCAGTTGTTAGGTAGAATCAGCAACACACCAGTGATGAATAAAGGGCTGGTCTATAACGAGAAGAGCTTCTTCTTTATTTTCTTCGAACCAAAATGATGACAGCAATATGAAAATCATGTAAGAATTCTTGAAACTACAGCAGACAACGTGGTATCTCCTGTTCTTACCAAAATCAGAAATCACCACATCTCCTGCGGTAAAAAGTTAAAGCCAGTGACGCAACAATTATGAATCAATCACATCTTTCAGACAACCAACGTAAGAGCTTAAGAGCTTGTTGTTTAATTTCTTACAACGAAAACTGTCGAATAATGAAAGGAATCGACATTTATCTTTATAAGTCGACTTTAAACGTTCGTCAACGGTTTTAAGGTAAACTCAGCAGCATCGCAGTAATAAATTATGATCTTGTCCATGAAACCATGAATAGAGCTTCTTTTCTGACAATTTATTAAAACCAATTTAATGTTAATCATTTGAGGATCACATAAGAATTCATGAAACTGTTGAAAGTGTTGTATTATCTACTGTTGATTATGTAAGTAAAATCACAATCTCTCCCGATGAAGCGATAAAAAATTAGCAAATTGAACGTCGTCTCTTTAATACCATGGGAAGAACTTCCGCTTTTCTTTATTCCAAATAGTTTTGTGGCAGCAATTTGGAGTCGTGGCAGCAATTTGTTTCGTGGGAGCAATGGTTGACATTGCCAGAGATGGGTTTGTATCTACTGTTCTTCTATAAGCGAAAATCACTTAACTCCTCGCATGTAAGGTAAAATTAGCAACACACCAGCAATTATTATTATTTTATTTCATCAACGGTACAATAAACCTTACAACAATATAAAAAATGTGAGTTGCGAGTATTTTATTCAGAACGAAGACAAATATTTCTAAAAAACTATTTAATACAATTACAACGAACTCAAATATTAGGATCCATATACGCGTTAAAACAATTCAAATAATATATAAGTATGCAAGAACGCTAGTCAAAATTATATCAAAAATTTAATAATATACACAGTTTCGAGATCGTCGTAAGACAGACAACCCACATTTCACCACGCCGGGCGTAACTCTTGATATTCATGCAGAAAGAAAAGTACAGTTCTTCAACGTTTCGTAAATTCTTCAATCAGCTTTCGTTTATATCTCAATCGACCATGGAAAAATTGATTGGCTAAAGATGCAATGAATATACTCGTATAGGGTAAATTTCTTGATAATCAATGTATCGGACGTGTGCAGTCACCCTTGTATGTGGTATAATGAAAAAGACAATGATGTGTAGATCTGTATATTAAAATGATAATGTATTTGATATTGATATGTTTTAGGTATATTAATGTAAATCCTTATATGGAATCTATATGTTATAATCGTTCTGTAATGTTCTTGTAAATGTAATACTCTGGTAAAATATATGTTTGTTTGACTCCGATCGCGTTCGCGACCGCAATGGAAATAAGTGACTTGCGGAGCGATGCGTCGGAGTAGGTCTGGGCCCGGTCGGCATAAGCACCGCTCAAAACCCCGAAAGTTGTTGTATTTCTGGCCGACTGACCATTAATATAGAGGGCCCCCTGTTTGGGAAAATTATATTCTCAGTACTACCGACTATACTGTGTTTTACTTGAGACCCGCTACCTACTTCGACCTGCTTGAGAGGAATCTCTCCACCCCGCTACCTTCTTCTTCTTCTGGATCTTCGCTACTCGATTCTCTGAGCGCGACGCGGCAACCAACGTGCCTACGATACAGTTCATTTGTACCCCGTCCGGTACAATCAAGGTTCTTATTTTACAATGGAAAACAACTCTTTGGCGAGTATTTACCGAGGTAACTGGAATGTGAAAAAAAGCTAAAAAAAATCAGGGCAATTTAAGTATGAGTTGATGAGTTGACGTAAAAAAAAGTTAAACATTCAGCATTCTTATTTTGCTCAGAAGTAATAAATTCGATGTGCATTCGATATCGTTATCATTAATATCAATTATTGAAATGCCCAATATACGATTATTACATTTACCCTGTACTCTTTCGACCGCGTTTATATAAACATCGTAACAAGGGGACCAAACAGTGGAATTATATTCAAACTGACTACGTTGCAGCGAAGTATACAACAGTGTTAATGTTCTAATGACGACATCCGTATCCTAGTGGTAACATTCTTAGCTTCTACCCGAGGGTTTCAGTTTCCGTTCCCGATGGTACTAAAAAAACAGACTGTCATTCTGGTAAAATAGTTTGTCTGACAACACTTTTCGCATGCACCAAGCGGTAGTATTACCGACACGTTCAATGACGAACCCGAAGAAAAGCAGCCCAGTTAGATTCCATGTATTAAAGAAACAAGTTAAAATCCTTAAAACTGAATGAGAAGGCATGGAATCAACAGTTCTTTCTCATAAACTGAATTCAACCCTTCTTACACGATAGTAAAGAAGAATCAGCAACATTCCAGGGGTAAATGATGGGCCGATCTATGATAATTTGAAAAGAGTATCTTCCTTAATTTCTTCAAACAAGTTTGATACCAGTTATTTTAGAACCACAGAAGAATCTTTAAAACTTCCATATTATGTACTTTTGATCCTAAAATAAAAAAATCACCAACTCTCTTGCAGTAGTGAGAAAGAGTGAGCAACACAATGGTAATAAATGATAGTTTCCCCTTAAATTCCCTGAAAGGAAATTCTTCTTTACTTATCTCTAAACAGTTTCATCGTAGAAATGTTAAGTCGTGTAAAATGATTTGATACTGCCGGAAATGAATTGGTATATATTGTTATTTCTATTGACAAAAATCAGTCTTTTTTCCGTAGTTGTAAGATAGTCAGCAACACTCAAGTGAAGAATGAAGGCCTGGTCTATATTATCCTGAGAAGAGCTTCACCTTAATTTCTTCCAACAAATTAGATGACAGCAATGTGTTAACTAGATAATAAGGAGTTAAAGAACAAGTTCCAAGCAACCTCAAAACTGCCGGAGAAGATTAAAATCAACAGTTATATCTTTAAGTTGAATTTAATACTTCTCCCCTAGTAGCAAGGAAAAATCAACAACACTCAGTGATGAATGACGCTCTTGTCTATGATGCTTTAAAAAGTGTATCTACCTTAATACAATATATTCAAACGTGTTTTATGCCAGTCATTTGCGGAGCACGTAAGAATACTTCTTACTGTCGTAGATGTAGTATTATCTTCTGTTGACCCTATAAGCAGTAATCACCACCTCTCCCACAGTATTAATTGAGGAAGATTGAGCAACACAATAGTGATCAATGGGCGGTATTCCCTTAAATAACCTGTGAGGAACTTCCGTTTTACTTGATCTCAAATAGTTGTATGACCATTAATACTGCCAAAGATGAATTAGTATCTACTATTCTTCAAATAAAACAAAAACTCTGGAAATCTTGCCCACTGTTCTTTTTTTTTTTTACAAAAAATAATCTCAGTACCGCAGTTGTATACATACGAGTGATGAATGTAGGGCTGGTTTTTAATACGCTGAAAAGAGCTTAATTTTTAAATGTTTTCAACCAGTTTGACGACAGCCATTTGATTACCAGGTAAGAATCCTTGAAACTACAAAAGACAGAGTGGTATCTCCTGTTTTTTACTAAAAGTAGAAATCCCCCCCTCTCCTACAGTAGAAAATTAAAATCAGCAACACAACCATTATAAATAAAAAAACGTCTTTCGAATACACTAAAGGGAGCTGGTTATCTTGAATAATTCTTTCCATCCAGCTTGATTTCAATCATTAATGAACCAAGTTCAAATCCTTAAAACTGCAGAAGAAGGGTGAAAATCGACTGTTTTCTCTATAAGTCGATTTGAATCCTTCTCATACGGTTTTGAGGTAGAATCAGCAACACACCAGTGATGAATAAAGGGCTGGTCCCTGCGAAGAGCTTGTCCTATAATTTCTTCCAGCCAGTTTGATAACAACCATCTACGGATCAGGTAAGAATAATCTGCCAGAGGAGTTATGTGAACTGTTATTTTAAGTAGATACCTAGTCTTGTAGTAGTAAGTTTGAATCAGAAACACACCAATGATGGCTGATTACCTTTCTTCCAACCATTTTGATGACAACCATTTAAGAACCATGTAAGAATTATCGAAACTACAAATAATATAGTAGTATCTCTTCTACATAATATAAATAAAAATTATTTTTTTCTTGAGAAATTTAAAGTTAGCAACACATCAAGGAAGAATCAAATACGTGTTTTATGTACTCGTACCTTAAGGGAAGCTTGTCATTTATTTCCTATGAACTTTGATTTTTCGGTTTGAAATGTGCATCTTTAAGCCTCGTTTTTTTTATTTTCTTGTTGACTTTACATTCAATGAAGTGTCGGCTCTGAAAATGTCACCCAACAATTTTTACTCCTAGTTTTTTTTTATTAAAAAGCATCCTTCATAATTTCCCCCTTGAATCACATCCCTAAAGTAAATATACATCCCTCATCCTTTTTTATTTTATTTAATACTATATTTTCAAATTTATATTTGACATTTAATGCAAACACAGTCTGCCCAAAGGTGACTGATTTTATTTTCACGTAACCACCAGCGCCATTTGTGAATTAATGAATGAGTTAACTAGCGACACATTTCGACTATCTTCATTCGTAATGACGTAACAATTGACAGTACCTTCTGAGCCTTGGTCGAAAACGGAACAATGGAGCAACGTGCCAACATTAAATTTTGTTTTAAATTGGGTAAAAGTACCACAGAAACTTTTGAAATGATTCAAACTATTTATGGTAGTGAAAAAATGAGCCGTACGAACGTTTTTGATTGGTATGTAAGATTTTGTGATGGTAGAAAGAGCATTAAAGGTGATCAACGCCTGGGCCATCATTGATAGTTCGAATTAAAGAAAACGTTCAAAAAGTGGCTGAAATTCGTTGAAATGATCGCTGTGCGTCTACAAGGCTCCATCTTATTTTAACGGAACGGATCCACTGTACATTTCATTTTAACGGAAAATTTGGCAAACGAAAAGTCTGTTATCGGTTTGTACTGCACACACTGTACGAGTATATATGTAACGTCATACTTCATTTCTCCAGATGTTTGATTGTTTTACTATTTAATATGATATTTTATTTATTATTGATATTGTACATACTGTCAAATCTGCATACAGGGTACTAAGGAGCCACTTTATCTAGTTCAAGATAAAGTCACATTTTCACTGGTATTTGTTAAGTTGGGGGAACCTGAGAGTCACATAAAAAAATGTTAAATTTATCTGAATTTAAAAATTATATTTAGGCATTCAAAATGCATTAAAAATATAATTTTGTATATAACGCTTAAAAAGTGTTGTACACTGTCTTCTTCTCCTACCCGATAGCGAGAGAACTTGATATTTTCTTTTGTTTTAATATTTCCTCTAAAAACAATTTGTAGAAAATGAAACATGTCCCGAGATGTTTTATTTTCAAACAAAAACATGTCCTGACTTTGTGAATAAAGCTTAAATAAATGAAGAGTAACAAGATAAAAATAGTCCCGTATAGCAAGCAAAACTAATTGGAAGTAATGTCATGAAAGTATTGAAATACTTTACGAACAGAAAACACTAATTTAACTTCTTGTTCGCTTTATAAAATGTCGCGCAAACCGTGATCAAAGGGCAGACGAAATATTTCAACGAAGTTGTTTGAACTTTAATTGCATGTTAATAAATAAAACATTGACAATTACAAGTATAATAATATTATCCAGATCTATCCGGAAAGCTCTGAAGTTCATCCGAAGTGAAAAAAATCTGAAAATAGATGTCGCTTATACAGCAAATTATTGTCGATAATGATTAAAAACTTCTGATTAGTAATAACAGTTATCGCACTATTTTTTTCACTTTTGTAAATAAAATAAGGCGCGTGCTGTAATAATTCAGTTAAAAATATTAAACATGTATTTATTTATATTCACGTCCAAATCTAGTATTGAATAGACATTAGTCGCGAATGACGATTTTATAGTTTTGACATTCAGCTGTCACTTAAAGTATCGGGGCGGTATTGTGCTGTTTACTGCGATATTTTATTTGGGAAATTGATATAAAATGTGTTTGCAGAAGTATTAAATGATTAACCGAGTAAATATTTAGATACAAGCACCGTTTTATAATAGATAAATTTTATAACAGTTTCGAAACCTTATAAAAACACATCTTGTCAATAAAAAGGAGTTAATTATCTAGTCTGTAAAAACGCATAAGTTATTAACGATTAATTATTTTTAAACATATCATCTTTTTATTTTACATTTGTTGTATTTTTAATCCCACGATACCAAATGATAAAAAAATTAAATAGTCCAAATATGGCATAATGGCAACAGTAACAATGTTAATCATGCTTCACTGTCAAGTGACTGAATTATTCATACTTACAAAGTTTATTAAGGAGTTCAAGCCTCAATTTATCTATCGAGATGAGGAAAATATCGATATCTGAAAATTAATTCAACTAGATCATTCCGTGTTTGAGTGGTGATGCTTTTAACAGCTCAGTTCATAAATACGGCACCGGAAACAATCTTGATTCACGATGATTTAAATATTGTCATGTACATTTATCAAAAGCCTGTAAATCAACAAAGGTTTTACTATTTTTCCCATTAACAGTTTATTTATGTATAAACAAATGAGTAAATCTCTTCTTACGCTTAAGGAGTAATATCTTAACATACCAATTAAAAAAAATGTTGAAAAGAGCCATGGTTAAAAAATATACTTTTTGAAATAAAAGTCTTACAGAAATATTTTTTCGACTCACTCATTTCTGAATTCTTCTCGGGTTCCAAATGATTGAGCCGTACTCTAATCCTCTGTGAACCAATTAATTATAAAGAGATCTTGTAACAGCGCCACCAGCAAATGCACTAGAGAGTCTTATCACAAATCCCAGGAATTAATTGACAGATAAACATATAATCTCAATATGATAACCGAATGTATAATATATTTACTGTGGAACATGATGCCATGATATTTGATACTATCGTATACTTAAGTCGTGATGCAAGCTAGCAACCTGAGAGTTTTCACGAGATTATCACGCCATGTAACTATGATTTTGATTTAATAAATACATGTTTAACCCAATCACATCGTAAAAATATACTTCTAAGTACAGTGTGGCTCATAAGGCGCACTTCAATACTCCTATTCAGACGTTGTTGTGATCTTGAGGCTTCAGTTTTTGCGCTAACTGATTTTTTTACGAAAAGAAGTGCAAATCGCTTTATAGATTATTTGCAATGTCATTCGAGCCAGTCCAAACTGAGCCATGTGTCGTCTGATTGAAGTTGCTTGATCGTCAATAACAATCTGTTGTACCCATTGAATATTCTCATTAGTGCGAATAGTACGCGATCTTCCAGCTCGAGGCTAATTAACCTGCTATAAAAAATGTTCAATTAATAGCTTAATTGTTGAATCATTGACAGTCTCCATCAGTCGAACGACATCGACATGCGCGTTTTGTTCGCGTATTTCAGGTGATATGCCTGTTGGAAGGGCCTTAACACTTTTGACCGGGACTGCTTCGGATATTGACATAGTTCATATCACAAAATAGGAGTGTGTCTGGAGTTTTTGTGTGTTCTTTACTGTGAGCGTCCATGTCTTGTAGCCATCCGTAAGTACTGGAAGAATGCACTGGTGGTAGACCCTTCGCTTCAAGGATATTGGGAGATTACTTTTGAAGATGTTGTTCAAACGTTCAAATGAGCTCCACGCCAGTATTATCCTTCGTGATATTTCCTCCGATATGCCACCTACAAAGGAAATAAGTTGGCCCAGATACTCAAGTGATGGATAGCTTGTTCGGAGTTTCGGTCCGATGGTAGGACACCTTACTCCTTCATCGGATAAGTTCTGACTGTTAAGATATTTATTGGAAATTTTTGGATCTTTTTGGGAATCGGGAAAGGATAGGTTTGTGGTAATTGTTTTGATTTTATGAATGATTATGAGAAATTATAAACGATTAAATAGGGTAGCAAAGCCGTTCATCATATATTTGGTTTTTGAAATATTCATTTTTAAACCAACTTCTTTGCTGGCCTCTGCCAATTCTTGCAGTTGGTGCTTAAGATCATTTGGGTTTTGTGAGAATATAACGATATCGTCTGCAAATCTCAAATGACTCAGGTATTTTCCATCAATCACATGGCCTTTATTTTCCCATTCTAGTTTATTAAATACGTATTAAAGTGTAGCTGTGAATAATTTTGGGGAAATAGTGTCTCCTTGACGAACTCCCTTACCGATTCGGAAGGTTTCCGAGGATTTGTGGAGATGTATTTTTGCTGTTGCATCCTTATAGATGTTATTGAACAACTGAATGTATGCTGTGTCAATGCCTTGTGTCTTTAGAGTTTCTAGTATGGCAGCTTTTTTGACTGAGTCAAATGCCTTTTCGTAGTCCACAAAGGCTAGGTACAGAGGGAGTTCGTATTCCTCACATCGTTCTATTATTTCCCACAGCACCCGAATATGATCCATAGTACTGAAACCCTTCCTGAATCCAGCTTGTTCTCGTGGTTGGTTCGTGTCAAAAGTACTCGAGTCAGTTAGTTAAGATCTTGGTAAAAAAATTGTATAGAGTAGGTAGCATGCTAATTGGACGGTAGTTCTTAAGATCCTCTTGATCGCCTTTCTTATGGAGAAGTATTACAGTTGCAGATTTCCAATCTTCTGGAATGTCTTTTTCTTGAAGGCACTTGTTGAAAAGTGTTGATCAGATGGTATACACTTCTCGACCTGTTTGTTTAAGGACATCAATGGACAAACCGTCGGTACTAGTGGCCTTACCGGATTTCATTCCGTTGATTGCGTATCTGATTTCTCCTGGTAAGATCATTGGGATATTTTCATCCTCAGTTGTTTCCAGATTCAGATTTGTATCTGGTACAGTTACAGTATCTGTATCGGCATAAAGTTCTCTACAAAATTCTTCCGCTCTCTTCAGGATAAGGTCTCGTTGCTTAGTTACAGTATTATCAGACAGTTTAAGTGCAATGATGTGGCGTTTTCCTAAAGACATTTTTTTGCTTTAGCTTTTTCAGATTTCTTCTATTCTCAATCGTCCTTTGAACCATTTTTGTTTTATATTCGCGGATATATTTACGAATATTTTTGCGTAGTATTCTATTGAGCTCTGAGAAAGATGGTGATGTAGAAGCGGGTTGTGTAGATATCATTTTTCTTCTTTGTTTCATAAGATCTAACGTTTCCTGCGACAATTTTGACTATTTTTGGGAATATGAGCCGCCGTAGTTTGTTGCACTCTGTACTATATGTTCTGCTATTGATTCTATTGTAATCGGAAGCTCTGGTTCGTTGAGGATTTCAAATCGATTTTTGAAGTCTAGTTGGAATCCATTTTTGTTTTTAGCAAGTAGATCGTTGTTTATTATTATTTTCTCCTTTTTCTTAACCTCTTTGAGACGTTCAGTTTTGGTGTTGATCCTTATTTTGGCTCTTACTAGGCGATGTGTATATATGTATGTACCTATATAAATTTTTTTATGTGAATAATTTTTGTATTTTTGAACGTAATTGAGCTAAGTATGTATTAAAAAAAATTAACTCTTTATTTGCGAAATAAAGTTTGACTACTTTTGTTTGTTTTTCTGTTATTAAATAGTTAAAAAATAAAACTATAAAATCATCTAAAAAAATTTAAAAAGGGACAAACAAAACAGTTATTAACAAGAGCGGGACTGATGAATCGCATTTACTAAAAAAATCAAATAGATTAAATCTTAATATAATAACAAAAGGAACAATGATTACTCATGCTTCTCTGTGCAGTAGCTAAGTTACACTCGTACCTACAAAGCTGAAAGAGATTGCCGCCTGGTAATAAGCCCGCCAGATTGTTTTTACATCGAAGTGTTGAATAAGAATAAGACAAGATCATTAAGGAGCTCAACCCTCACTTTATCCATCGAGATATTCGGGATACCACTATCGGAAAAATCGGTTAACAAGACCATTCCATGTGCATGAAGCTCTTTATAATTCATTTTCAAAACACGGCACTGAAAATAATCTTATTTAACGATGCCGTAAATCCGGTACATTAGATAAGAGTTTGTCGATCAACAAAAAGTTTGCTATTTTACTTGTTAGTAATTTCCTGTCTCTCATCCGATACGCAGGACTTTTTAATATTCTCAAATTGTCTTAGTACCGTTAGGACACTATCGTCTAACCTCTCAAATTTTGCCGATAATGCATTTCATGTGAAATTAGAGCCACTTTTCTTATTTATTTTATTTAACACTTTTATTGCAAATACAATCTGGCGGGCTTATTACCAGGTGGCAATCTCTTCCAACCAACCAGACAAAAGTAAATGTAGCAAGTTATGTGGTCGCATAACTCATTCAAATGGCTATCCATCCCCACGAAATCCATAAACATATACGTGAACGCCCACGGACCCCACAATGACGGACAATCACCCGAACATTATTTTTCATATAAAGTGAGATATCATCAATCAAAAGGAAAGGAAGGGATGGTGGAGAGGAAAGGAAAAGAAAAATCAGGATTGAAACACGTTATTTTACTGACTAGAAATTAAGAGTTTTTTTCAGTCGCTTCTTAAAGCATACCAAGGAAGGAGAATAAAAATTTCTTACTCTTCAGAATAAAAACATAATCGTCACATTAGTGTGAATTCCCGGCCTGCTAGAAGACGCAACAGTCTCCGGTTCCTCCCTCTGAAACCGTATAATTTCTACACAGGACATCAATTGCAGGCTAAGAACTTATTACTTATCGGTTGGTCAAATCCCTGGGAGCTGTCTGATAGTAAGAAGGGCGCAGTCTATAAGAATATCTAGATTAAAATACCCACCCAACCTTAGCTCCACAAAAGAAACCGGTCCAAACGAATTTCGTATTTTATAGTATATACAGGATAAGAAGAGGCTACTGACTGATTGGAAGCCACCTTTATAAAATACGAATCTAACTTACTTAAGAAAAAAATATGTATTATGGTACATTTTTAAAAATTTTAGTAAAATATATAACACTTATTTTTTTAATAAATATAAAACACTTATTTTTTTATTTTATATTCACCACTGTTTTTTTTTTTGTTCACGACCGGTTTCGAAATTCTCGTCAAGTGAAGATGAACAATTCCATGTCTAAAATATATTTTCTAATTGTAGTAGGTAAAGGAGAAAAAATTGCAATTAGTTAATCTTCACCTGACAAGGAAGGCGAAGGTCTTTGAAACCGGTTGTGAACTAAAAAAAACTGGTGAAAACAAAAGAATAAGAAGTGTTATTTATTTTATTAAAAATTAATAAACATGACATCACAAAATAAAAAAAAACGGTTTTTCTAAGATTCAAAATACATTTGTTACTTAAATTTGTGTTTAGAATGGACTATTTCACGAAAATTCGTTTTTATATTAATTATTTTATTTTTTGTAATTTGTGTATTCAAACACTGTTTTTTTCACTTCATATAACGCTATAACCTTACCGATTTCGAGGTTTTCACCTCACTATCAGGGGAGCACAATCAAGATTCTTGATTCGTGCTCCTCTGATGATGAGGTTAAAGCCTTAAAACCAGTAGGGTTATACCGTTATACTCGTATAAAGTGAAATAAACAGTGTTTTACTAAACAAATTACCATGTTTTTAAACCTCGGCAGTGTTAATGCTTTAACTATAAATAATATAACTTTTTTTTCTTAATTTAATCTCTTAATTTACACACGTTTGATATAAATTTTCTATCATTTCATATAATGCGTGAAAATAATTCATTTTTATTTATTGTATTGTAATATAAACGTTTTAATGTTAAATGTTATTTGTATGTTATATTTCGTTATGGCTGTATAATGTCGATGTGATAATTTGTGAACGAAAATAAAACAAAAAAAGGATAAATAAAAATCATCATATCTTTCGACCCTATTAATTAGGGTCGTAATATAGGGGTTGCTATTGGTGATATAGGTTGCGACGACATGTCTTCACTCCTCTCAGGGATTTACCGTTTGCATTACAGTGCACAGGCTTCCCCTCGTCCTTCCCTTCACCTGATCACTCCATCTTCTCTGCCTCTTCTTCCTGGCAAACTTTCTATGGCCATCAATTTATCCTGGTTACCTGGCTCATGTCTGGAAATTTGCTCACAAAACCATAAAATGTGCTCGAAGCATATGAAGGACAGTCGTACCTTCACATTTAGCGTCACAATTCTAGCACGTTCTCGGGTTTTTACTGTCGATTATTTAACGCCGTACAATATAGGAAAGAATAGATTTTTGACTCGATGCGTGTATGATTGAAAACATCATTATTTCGATTTTGATCTCACCATAATTTTACCAATCGAGTAATGGTGTTTTGGGCAATTTTTATTTGCCTTCTTATTTCCTTTTCACAGCCGCCCTTTGCACCGATCGGGGAATCAAGGTATATAAAATCTTGCACCCCCTTTAGATCTCTTAACTCACCCAGCGGTAGTAGAATATAAGCTCGGTCTATTATCATGGGCTTTGTTTTGATTATATTTATTTTTTACTCATATTTGTGACTCTCCTTGGATAGAAATAAGTTTGATAATTAAATTTAGGTAAAGAAACAAACAATACGAATTATCTCTTAGTTGGTGAGAAGATTGTTCATATATTGTATAATAGTTTGCTCCGAGCACTCTCGAACATTCAAGACACTGCATCTTTAGAATTTCGACCGCTTTATCTCTACAGTATACTATGATCATATTAATAATAAATACCCAAATATTCAATGTTCTGTTGAGTTAAATTAAACAAAAACAGGAAATTTGGTAATAAGTAGGGTTTACATTGAGATATATTATTCAACTAAATGTATTATATTACAATACTTTACTATTTCGTTGTTTACAATACTCTCATAAGGTGTATACAATACAACATTAAGTGTATGACCACGCGGTAACGCACTGGACTTCCGTGCTAAAGGTTGCCAGTTAGAATCCCGCGCTGTTCTACTCCCCTCGAATGACACAGGCATTTTTCCGTCTAGTATTCGGGGGTATAAGGATACCTTTGACTTTGAAGTCATATCTATTATATATTTTTTAAATCCAGCGGACTTTTTTACATGTAGCAATCTTGTCTAAGCAACCAGAAAAATGTTGAAAAGGTCTCAAGTGAAAGCCAAACTTTAAATCTATTTTTTTAAATGGGTACTAACCGGAATCTAGCCCGCATCACCGGGTAGAAAGACAGGCGTCTTAACAACTTGGACACTGAAGTCATCATATTTTACGTCGGCTAATACAAATATGGTTTTGTATTCAATCCCAATAGTGTCCAAAAAATTACACAACTTATTTCATATAAAGTTCATCATGAGGTGATTTCTTAATTTCAGCATTCAATTTAACAACAATGAAAAAGGGCGTGCTACTTACCTACTCGAATGTTTCAAAAACAACATTTTTTTTCTCAATATTACCTCCCGACCATGCTCGTAGAATAAGAAACAATTTGTTTTAGTTTACTTATTTCTTCAAACGGTGAAATTAGCTTAAAATATATACAAAAAATAAAATTAAAAGGTCAATTGAAAATAAATATTGACCTGTTAGCAATGTTATATAATATAATAGAAAAAAGCAAGCGGATATAATCTATTCCAATTCCCCCCGGCAAGAACAACTTCTTCAATTTACTCTTTGTAAGTAGTCAAAATTATACGGAAGTCCACAATTCCCTTATTGATTGCCCAATCTGAGAAGTCTTGTTATTCAGGCGTATTAAAAATACTTCACTTGATAAGCTGGGTTTGTTCTGGCTGATGAAATATTATATGAACAGATATTCTTATATAATGATGTGAGTTCAAACATTTTTCTTCTGTCTTAGACTCATCACTTCCAACAACACAACAACATACCGTAGTCCCAACTCAACTCTCGGAATTAACAGTATATATACTCTTATGTGAGGAGTACAATACAAATTATATGATAAAATATGATATGTTAATTGTTTGATTTATTATATTTCCATTAATTCAAATTATTACGGTCCATAAGAAATGTTCTTTTTTCTTCGGAGCGATTGATTTGAAATATTTTCAAATGTTATGAAAACTAAACCCAAAATTACACATTTTTTTACGAATTGATTGGCATTTGCTTGATTTAAAGTAACTTTTATCATCTAGTTTAGAAACAATAACAAAATGACACTTTTAAATGCCAAAATAAGTGTCAAGCCATAACAATGGAATATTTCATATAATTAGATAAGATCGCACCATAGGATAGTAAATAATAGAGATAATAGCAGAAAAAATTACATAAAAGTTGTGTCTTCCGTGAAGAAAATCTGGTATTACATTGTATGGACGACCTCCGTGGCCTTATTGGCAAAACGACTTTGTGCCTACCTGTTACTGGTTGAATTACCGTTGAAACCAAATTTATTTTAAGAAGGGTTCCAGTCCAATTTTTACTTAAAGATTCTAAACATCGTTCTGCTTGTTTGAAATAAATTGCCACATGATGATAAACTCACCAGGTTATACTGTAAACGACGATAGTGTTACGAAATATTATATTTATTGAAAATTCATAAACATTATTGAAAACTACAATAAAATAAAGAAGGAAGGGATGATGCAGAGGATAAGCAAATCAGTAATTAAACACGACTGACATGAAATTAAGAGTTTTTTCTTCTTTTAGAAAAAAAGTCGTAGATAAGGTAAGTCAAACAAGCACTACAAATCAAGACCATTAAATAAATCTTCTATGAAATTGTAACATAATTGTTAGCTAATTTGGCAAATTGATTCATTAATAACGTTCAAAACTGATGTAGTTTAAGAAATGAACTTCATTAAAAAACGGAGCAATTATTCGTTAGCAAAATTCAAATAAACATATAACTCACGAGTATAAAGACGATGTCTAAACGCGGTGCTTTGGGAAAATTTAAAGTTAACATCAGTAATTTGGCTCATTAAACTCTTTGGACGGTGCATGGAGCTGGCGGATGTTTTCCTAACGATCTAAGGCCAATCGGGGAATGTGCTTCATTTAGCTAACACAGGGCTACAAGAAAGAAAATTAACCTAATAAAATTAAACCGTTTTCTTCACCCATTCCGATGTAGATTTGACTAAATTGAATGAAAGACGTGTCTCATTATCACATATTTAGTGAGTTTTACGAAATTTTATTGTACAATATGAGTAAAATAATAGCAAAAGATATTTATTTACTCATGTTTTTTTGCGTTCTATTTAATAGTGATATTAGTCAACTGGCCCTGGTGGTACTTATTTGGTAGGGTTAACGAGATGAGGTTCGAGCCTTCACGATTTTTTTCTCTTTAAGTATCTCCTGCAAGGGCAAGTCTTTGAATTCGAGTATTGATAATAATTGCGATCATCTTTGCCAATATATGGTTTGTAACTCAAAAAAGTTTACAATATATTCTATGGATATTTTATCGTCAAGATAATTCTATAAAATATGTGCAAAGAGCGATAATTCTTATAGATACATCAAGTTGTTTCCAAGAAATCCTGTACTTTGCGCATTGCTGCCACGTAATCGCTACTTGCTTACGTATTTCGTCCACCCAGCGTCCCTTCGGTCGTCTTACAGGTCTTATTCTTCTTATTGGGTACCACTGAATTAATTCATACGTCTAACGATGGTCCGTTGTCGGGTGACGTGCCCAGCCCACTTTAATTTCAGTATTTTTGCGACCTCGATAACATCGTCAACTTTTGTTTAGGCGCGTATCCTCTCATTGCATTTGCGGCCTCTTCTGTTGTATCCTAGCATGCACCTCTCCATACTGCGTTGTATTATTGGGAGCTTTTGTTTAATTCGCATAGAAAACGTCAATCTTTCGCATCCATATGTTAGTACTGGCAAAATGTATTGGTTAAACACCTTCCGTTTGAGATAAGTTAGGAGATTGCTCTTGATAATGTTGTTCAAACGTCCAAAAGAACTTCAAGCTAGTTTCGCTATACCATTTATTTCATTGGGAGTACAACCTTATAATAAAGTATTTTTTTCTAAGTAGATATATTGTTGAACTTGTTTTAGCTGCGTTACATCCCCCTGTATGCGACATTAGCAAAGCGGTTCAACATGTATCTTGACTTTTCAATATTCAGTGTAAGATGTTAAGTTCTTCTGATATAGAATAATTCAGATTTTAGTTAACAAGTCGACAAAGATCATCATCCATGCCCAACAACTCGGAATAGGGTCGGTTAGCAGACCAAAACATAGTATTTTAGATGACACGCAACAAAATCTTAGGAGGCAAAAGAGGAGGGAGATTGAGAGGTGGCAGCGAGTGGTCGATCGACTTAGAAAAATCTTCCGGAAGACTTATAACCTGCATGCGTTTTATGACCATCTAAGATAGGAAGTAAGATGATGTATCGATTATATTGTCACCTCTGTTATACAACCTAGTTAGCTTATTACAATGTGATGTTTTTTTTCTTCGAAATAACCGGATTTTTTTTTGGGTACCATGGCGAATCGAATCTAAACCCCTTAGGTTGGCAAACATGCAATTTACTAACCAGGTAGTATATAACATATTTAATCCACCTTGTGTCGTATGTATAAAGGTATCGAATTGACTAACTGTCACCCTGTATTATTGATAACTAAAAACATCAAATATTACCTCTGTTTATTTCGTTAGAACACACTTATGGATCAAGAACGTAGTCATGAATATTCAGTCTCTAACATCAACAATTTGTTTACTACGCATCCCTGAAGGAGCATGGTAATTTTGTCATGTAAAAATGTATTAAAGGGGCTCCTCAATAGGACGAGAGCAATCACTGAGAAGTTTTTGATATTATCATGTGTGTGTGTGTGTGAATAACTGATGGGAATGTTGAGCGTAAGACGAGGAATTGATAGACATGGTGTTGATGAGGTTGTTGAAATGATGATACGGTCGAAATTGTGTAAATTATAATGTAGGATTTGTAAGTATGTGTACGGATGAAGATGCAGAGTATGAATATCGTAAATTTTAGTGTTTCGATGGGTAGGTGTCAGGATTTGGTACTTGCTCTGCTATGATCAACCATTTAATTTATTAAAGTCATAAATAGCTATTAAAATTTCATTCATGGTATATATCGTGAGGATGATGTGCATTTTTATGTAAACAAATTTTGAGAGGACCGTGATAGACTGATATGACTAACGTTTTCCCATCGGTCCAGAGCTATTAAGTATGTCTTATATAAACAAATTGTGGAATTTATGATTCTGTTATAGTTAATAAATTTCGGCAATGATCTCTAAGGTTGTTACAGCTCACGATCGCCGTGGGATTGTTTTGGTTCAAGTTTTTTCTCAACACAGTGTTATGGCCGTAAGTCTTAAGTGTCTACGAGCAACGTTCTATAAGGAATTTTTATTGTGACGTCAGAATCTCATGAGCTATATAACAGCCATACGCTGTGCTTACCGCCCCTTCTTGGTCCCGATCTTCTCCAGTTGAAAGCTCTTATACTTATCACTGGTCGCTGTAACTTAATTCCAAGTATTCTAAAAGTATTTCTATAAACTAAGTGTTCACTTTATTTCCATAAAATTGGCTGGGCAAAATCCTATCCATACGATGATTTTGTTATTGCCGTGCGTTTATAATTGAGTAAATTCTGATAATTTATCCAAGTGGCAATCTTGAGATTGACGTACAACTTTATCTCTGGTCAAAATCAGCTGTGTCTCACAAAATGTCGAGTGCACTAGATGTCCTAAAGTCTTCAGGACCGGGACGAATCTCAAAGAGCCCACTCGAAATTCCGTTTCGTCGCGTGTGACTGTATTACCGCACGATTTGACGCCCACCAACCATACTGGGGCGACTTCTTCATTTCATCGGTCCTGTAGTAACAGCATAAGGCCTGATAGCCCTATAGCAGTCAACCTGTGGTCTTGCATCTGATGCTGAACATTGAAAATACATTGTGTCAATTGTATTGAAGTAAGGTGAATTTGTTTATTTTCTTTGCTTGTCATTTTATGTTGATATCTGAGTAAATTTAGAGATTGTTGATATCAAATTATTGAGAATCGGCACAACTCCGCAACGAACTGTTGTGAAATTACCCCTCAAATAAAAAATACTTCGACTGTCTGTCCATCTGAAAGGATAGCGGAGTATCAGAAAGTAATCTGCCCAATTGAAGTTTTCTGACGGGCTATCAGCTCGTCAAGATCAAATATATAACTATTTAACAGCAAATATGTGTTTCATTGTATATTTCTACCTATCCAAGCACTGACGACTGACTACTTCTTCCCACTATACCTTGGGGTCTAATAGAGCCTTACCGTATAACCACTGACTGAGCTACCGGATTAAAATACATACATTGTTACATCTAGGGTTTTAGTAATGCAATTAAAATAATTAAATAAAGGAAATAAACTAGTAAACCCTATTAGAATTCAATTCTGTGTTCATCCAAAAATATTGTATAACAGTACAAAGAAATATGCTACATTTAAATATTTTTATTCCAGATTGTTACTTGTGTAGCAATTAACAAATATTTAGTTACAGTTTTTAAACGTCAGCGGACGGGCTTTTTAGCTAGCATACTTCTAAAGCGGCTTAAGATCTGGAGTTCAAACAGCCTAACAAGTTGTCAATAGTTTCACAGAAAACTTCCAAAGCAGCAAAACTAACATTTGAAGAATCGTAGAAACAGGAACAGTGCGCTTCTTCTCATTTTACTCAACACATCAACCATAAGTTCATACTCGTATTCATCCCTTATCACTACATTCCGTTTTCTGTCATCCATTGTCAGCTCATGTATTATCCTAAGTGAGCGAATTTTACAGCATTTATTAAGCTCTTTTTAGTATTTTACCATGTCCATGTTTCACTCCTATAAAACAAAGTTTTTACTTAAATACTGTTACATCATCTTGACAGATTTTATTATTACCCGATTCGAGTATTTTAGTGCCGCATTGACTTTGTTTCCTATCGCTATATACCGTTCGATATCCTGCGTAACTATTTGAATTCTTCAACTTGATCCAAGCTGGAACAAATGAATGATAAAAGCACAACAAATCAAATATACTTGCAAATGAGTGGGCATGGTTGGATTAAGTGAATGATATTTTGAAAGAAGGGAATGTAAAAAGTCAAAGAAATCGTTGAAGCTGTAAGAATGTGTAAGAGGCGATATATGTGTGTTGTGATAGTAAAGTATGGTGCTCTCATCTCTCTGCCTACCCTTACAAGTAGACAGCGTGATGGTATATATGTATAAATTAAATAAAAAAACTTTAATTAATGTTTTGGTATATGATTTAATATTTGTTTATTCAAGTTCACCGTACTCTTAGTTTTTCAAGTTCATGTTTTGGTTCTAATTTTTTCCAAAAGGCACAAATCATAAACGAGAAATTGTGAACACCCGACACATCGAGCAGACTATTAAAGACACGAACTAAGTATAGAGAGCTTTCAGATAATTAGTATCCAGAAACATTCGCCCTAGAGAGATCGTGCAGCGAATTAGTTTCAGATACTGAAAAAGAAATTAAGTGTAGAGATCGGCAGAGGAACGAACGTGTTTCGTTATTTCTCCCGGCGAAAGCCAAAGGATATACCCGCGTATCGGGGAACTATAGTATAAATTGCCTTTGAAGGGTACTTTCCAAACTGCTGCTCGCGATATTATACAATATACTCGAATGCACTTTTATTATCTGATACAATACACATGTATGCAGTATTATTATTCAACATACTCCAATATAGTACCATTATACAATACAATGTACTCTGATGCAGTATATTTATGCCATGTACTTGAATGCATATTATTATTCGACATACTCGAATCTAGTAATGTTATACAATGTATCCTGATACGTTATAGTTATGCAATGTACTCGAATACAATATTATTATATATAAGATAGATGATCGCATTGAACTTCCGTGCGGAAGGTCGCACCCCACGCTATGCTACTCCTTTCGAATGACACAGCCATTTTTTTCCGTCTAACATTTGAAGGTAAAATAATACCTATGGCTTCGATCATATTTGTTTCAAATAAAAAAAAGTCTAACTAAATTGACGTTGGAAAGGAGAGGGGATCCTCAACTACGAGACCCAGTAATGATTACATATATATTATATAATACACTCGAATGCAATATTATCATTCAACATACTCATAAACAGTATTATTATACCATACAGTATACTCGGATGCAGTTTAATTATACAATATACGCATAAACAGTATAATTTTACAATGTACTCAGATGCCGTATAATTATACAATATACTCATACGCAGTATTATCATACAATGTATTATACTTGGATGCAGTATATTTATACAATATACTTAAATGCAGAAATATTTTAGACGTCATTTTTTTTATCAATAATTTTGTCTAATTTTGATACCTTGGACAGGTGGAGACAACAGTGATAAGATATGAATGTAAAAGTAATCACCTAATCAATGGAGCAGTATGGGTTTCAGCTCTCGTGGATGCTATAGAGTTATATCAAACGATTCCGATCCTAACAGTATCATTGTGCATAATATAATAAGTAAAAGTGAGGTCTAAAGGAGTCGGTTTTTTTGCGAGAATGGGAAGTGCAGACAACCGAAAATATAACAGAGGCATGCTCATTTATTTCGAGGGGGCGTTTCTAAAGTGCATAATACGTCTCTTAATGCATTGGTCTTACAAAAGAGTCGCTCTGCGCCACTTTAATCCTACCACAATAAGAAAATTCAAATAATGAAGTGTCTTTATTTTATTTTACTTCTTCAAAAATGTCTGTATCCGGACCATTCACTATCAATTATGCCACTTTTTTTTTATTTGGAGGCAACAAAGATCGCCATATCATTCGCATCAATCAGGTCCTGCCCAGAGCACGTAGTCTCGATGTTAGGACAAACTAGCAAGTATTGTGAGTGCTTATATCCCCACTATCACAAACTAGCATGTATTGTGAGTGCTTCATATCCCCACCATCACAAACTAGCATGTATTGTGAGTGCTTTATATCCCCACTATCACAAACTAGCATGTATTGTCAGTGCTTTATATCCCCACTATCACATTTATGCTATTATACTTTCGTTCAGAGAACCCTCTCTCGAATAATATTTTTGAAAATCCCAAAGTTTTTTAATTACTGTTCAATATTTCTATTGTTGTTTTTTTTATAAGTTAAAATCTAATGGAGTGTATTAAATCAAATCAATAAATGGAAAAAAAATCAAATTTGAAAATGTTGTTTTTTATGTTTTGAGACTTAAAATAAGTGTTTATCAATATATACCAGTATGCGTAAAATTTGTTTGGTAAGAGGTTTCGTATTTCTTAAATATATGTCGCGAGGACATTTTTAAATGTGCTGAATGTATTTTATTGTGAAAAGTAATATTTAAGCGCGTGTTTGAGCATTATTTACCCAAAAAGCTTTAGTAGTTTATGGGCGCCATTTTCAGGAGTGAACAAAATAAGTTGATTGTTCGGTGCTCGATGCTTTTTTACTACCAAATAGGAAATGATATGACACAACCAATAAAATATATTTTCAGTGTATGGCGAATATGCAGTAATCGATAGATTGTATCAAATGTGGATTAAAAAATTCCATAATTCATATACAAAACTTAAAAATGGTTTCAGCTCTAAAACCACTGATGACGACAAAATCGAGAATGTTTTCGAGCATAACAAGAGGTTGCTGAAATATTGAAAATATCGCAAACCATCGTCCACAAGCATTCGATGGATTTTGCATTTGGATTTGACTAAAAATACAAAATAATTTTTCTACCAAACCAAAATAATAAAAATCCAAATATACTGAACTGAAATAGTTTTGAAAGCTCCCTCTGAGAGGAGCGACCCCCTTTTAAACCACTTAGAATTACTTGACCGGAGAAAAGTATTATATAAAACAAATGTAAGTACACCCTTATGTGGGTTTTTAACTTTGTTCTATAGTTTAAATGAACAGCTGGCTTATCAGGGGAAATCATTATTTTCTCCTAGTTAAAATAAAAACAAAGGAACGATCCATGAAAGTGTAATACGATACTTATTTATCAACATTATTTTAATTACACATTGCTTTTTTGACTTGTTGGGGCGTTTTTTATTAAGACTTAAAGACGGAAAATGCTTCTATATATTTATTAGGCTTGTTTTAAGAATATATAATATAGAATTTGTAAAATGTTTGTTATGATTTACTCCATTCACTGTTGCAATACGAAATTATTGGTAAGCTTTTACAATAATATTTTGAATTAAAAAAAGTTATCTAAAGACGTATAATTAAAGTTTTTCACAAAAAACCTTCTTCATTTTCAACTTTATCATTCATTCAATTTTTTTACATTATCTTAGGATTATATTTGTAAGATATTGGTCTTCCCCTCGGAGATTATGGAGTCAATTTTGGATAGGGCCCAAAAAAACAATAAAAAAAGTTCCAGTCTGGTGAAATCAGAGTTCGTGTGGTAACACTACTGGCACGAGCTAGATGTATGTAAGTGTTGTAGTGAGTCCACATTCTAACTATGAGGTTCTGCCTACGTTTGTGGTTTTTAATAGGAAGGTTCGATTACTGAGGCTGATGGCAAAACTGTGACATACGAATGAATAGAAAACATGAGCTTAACTTATTTATATTTTTTATGCAGCGATACTGACTACCTGGGGACATGCTACAAAAAAACTATTTAATCTATCAGTACAAATAATCATCTCTGTTATGATTAATCAAATATTGAAAAAGAAAATTAAATCATATATTACATAGATTGCCATAATTCAGTCTGTATCCTTCTACTGCATAACATATGATAGACTTCCCCTCTTCATGCAGGATTTCTTTGAAAATGTTTAGTCGTTCACGATCTTAGCTCGAACACACGTTTGGTCTATCATTTAAAATGCAAGAAGTATGGATTGCTCATTTACATTTTAACCGGGCATTCCCTTCCATTACGCCCCACACTTTAGTTTAGCTAGGATATTTTAATTTATATTACAATTTTCCATCATTCTTTGTGCAAGATGTATCACTTAATGATTGTTTATCACCTTTCTGGTTGGTTAAAATAGATTGCCACATGGCAATAAGCCCACCAGTTTTAACTATACACAACGAAAATGTAATAAAATAATACCATTCTAATTGCATTAGAAATATTATACAGTGGACAGTTAAATAGATAAAAAGAAAGTGGGGATAAGCATTGTTGTTTTTTAAACTCATAAGTAAATATAAAACACATATATATAAATTTCACCCAAATAACATAACTCTACGTCATACACACAAAATATTATTAAAAGCTTTTACAAGCTAAGAGTGCATTTTTCCTTTTAAATTGGTATTTATGTGGTCCATATGTGGCACGTATATCATGTTCTGCCCTAACACGTGCCACCGCCAGACCGTTGCGCTCTCTCTACCCGCTATGGTGACGACATTAGCCCGTTTGCCCGCAATGGCACTCTACCCCTGTCTTCGTTTAACCTCTCCCGATAGTTTTAATTTAAATCAAAATAAAGACTCTTTTATTCTATCGAATTAAAATTTTGGAAGCAGCTGCAACGTTTCCAGTTAGATCAACATTTACTATTTAGAACTTTTTACCGTGTTTATAATAGCCCAAAATGTTGATAACGTTGTTTTTACTGTTATATATAGTATACGAGTATACTATCCCGCATATGTACTATCACGCCATGTCTTTTTGGGGTAGAAAAAGACAAGATATCTCGTTTCGTTTAAAAACAATCTTATAATACATTGTCTTCTGTTTCTCATACTTTTCACCTTTCCTTCAGTTAAATATCTCCTATTTCATCTTTCCTCAGTCTACTTCTTCATCTTTTTCATGCATTTCAGACAAATATTTAAAAACTCATTCTCTTGTACGAGTACATCTAATACATGAGAGAACATTCTTTGTCCGTATATATTTGAATATCCTATTAATTAAATTATGCACAAACTTTTGTATGTAATCAATTCTAAAATAATATATTACTTAAAACATTGGACTTCTCCATGGCATAGTTTATAAGTCTATCTTTAAGCCCTGGGTTACGGAATCGATTCCTGTTGCAACCCAATTTATTTTTAAAGGGTTCTAGTCATGTTTCCGCTTAAAATCTGTTTATCATATTTCTTGTTGATTGAAAGAGATTGCCACGTGGCAATAAACCCGCCAGGCTTTACTTAATATAACGATAGTGTAGTACAATTCAATAATACTTATTAATTTACTTTGAAACATAACAATCAGTGAAAATAGTGACGCAATCAAATTTACAAAAATATAAAACAAGGTGATTCTTTGACAGGGGAAGAGTGAGGAGTAAGAAACTTTGGATGATCTTCATAAAGGCATGTATGAAAATGACTAGAGCGAATATAAAAACGTATGATGAAGAGTTGTTCTACATTATTTTGATGTAGTTGTTGAGATTATGATACACTAGGAGTTATGTGTGAGTAGTTTGGAATTCAAGTGTGTGTAAGGATGTCAAGTACAAATTTTTCAGTGAAATTTTATTACATATTACTACAAGCCTGGCCTAGTGAAGTGATTCTCTATATACACAATATGAAAGGTTTTTTAATTGTTATATACTTATACTTGATGGTTCGTATTTCCATTAAAAGGATATTTTAATGTTTTATTCAGGATAATTAAAAAATAAAAATGAATTACAGATAATATAAATTCAACGATCATATTTTCTCTTTCATAACATTTATTGAAATGTAACGCTTTTCATTATTTAAGTCATTTGTATATAAAGCGATCTAGTAAATCTCTTATTGGTCTATTTTAGTTCAGTTAAGCTCCTGCGAATATTCAAAGTCACGTTGTTGTCTCGTATTTATATGATAAGAAATTTCAATATAATTGAGAAAGACCCAAACGTGTCTTAAAATTATTAACAATTAGTTCACATCCTGTAATCAAGCCCCACTTTAGGCAACGCAAAATAATTTCACTTTTAAATATGTTTAACTTACACCTTACACTTAAATACACTCTAAGTCATATTTAATTCGTCTAAAGATTACTTTAAAAAAAATTGTTTGCGTATTTCATTCAGTCAGACCAAATTAAATAGTCATTAACAGTTACTCGTAACTATGCAGCGTGTACCGTTGACAACACGCAGGACAAATTCGTTAATTCTGGAAAAACTATAAATTGAATAGCATTTGTCTTCCTAAGGTGCTTTGGCCATTTTATCAGACGGATAATACAAAAGAGAGACTGTGATCCAAGGGAGAATAGAAAGGGGACCGATTAAGAAGATCTTTTGAAAGTTTAACATTATTTAATTTTTTTTCATATTTTACCTAATTTTTTCTAAAATATTATTAATATAAAAATCATTTTATTAGATCTTTTGTCTTCAAAATAGATTTTTTTTTCGTTTTCTAACATATCCTATATTTCCGATTGGTTTCGACATTGACGGGTTTTCAGGGAAAAAAAGTGTCCTTGGGAATGGTTTAAATCTTGCAACTCGAATAGAAAAATAAATGTTATAACTATTCAACATGCGGTTTGTCATTGATTCAGTCAATAAAATTAAATTATTGTCTGCTTATTTTTAAAGGTTTTTCAAACTTGTTGCCGCGTTGAGTTGGTTTAAATTATAGCTTACGTTTGGAAGGCGTTTTAGCCTTCATCTTCAGAGTGGTGTCAAAAACCGAAAACATAATTGATCATAAAAATCTGTGAACATATGTTACACGTACTCGTATACAATTACCAGGTTATATTTTTTTAAATAGAGTGGTTTTAATACACTACCTTAGGCAAAGATAAGTATCAAATGACAGTATCAACATCTTCTAAGGTGATAAATCTACAACAGCATTTAAGTACCAACTTTTACGTATGGGACGTAGGCGTGGAAAAGACTGAAAAGTGTAGAATAAATAATGTATTCATGCATCCACTTAGAAGACTAAATGGAGTGATAATGTATGACAGAAAATGAAATAAAGTGATTAGGGATGAATGTGAACTTAAGGCTGATGTGTTGAGTAAAATATAGAAGAGGACACAGAGATTTTATGAGCACGTGAAACGAATGAATGATGAAAGACTGACAAAACAAATAAATAGTGCAAATATGGAAGGCGTGGTAAAGAAAGACCAAGAAAAGAATGGATGAACCACAATTGGTATAATATTTGTATATAAAAAAATGTTAAAAGTCATAGAAATTGTAGAAATTTTATGAGAAGGTGTATGAATGTAGTAGAGGCGAAATATGTATGTCGCGATAGGAACGTCTGGCACTTTATCTCCTCTGCCTTCTCCGATATTGTTTAATGGTATGTACATATGAACTTAGGCAATGTTTAGGTGTGAGATAAAAATTGGCTTGAGGACCTCGAATTCAAGCGATAGAAGGCGTAGCTTGAAGTATCCACGGACCAGGTCCGTCATCAGAAAAAATGGCATCAGTTTGTGCGGACCAGGTCCATGGATACTTCAAGCTACACCTGTCGATAATTATTATCCACAGTCATCAAAAAAGGTACCGTCAGGTTCAATCTTCCTTTTAATAATAATTTGTGCGGACCAGGTCCGTGGATACTTTAAGCTACGCCTGTCGATAATTGTTCGCCACAGTCATCAGAAAGATGCCATCAGTTTCAATCTTCCTTTTAATGGTTATTTGTGATTTTATATGCGTTTCATTAGTCACTGTACTCGTATCTCAATCGTCTTTAGAGACAGATAGAAAATTTGTGGAAGATTAAAAACATAGGACAAGGTCAATGAAATATAAAATAATAAATGCTAAGTACTCTGAAATTTTATGAGTTTCTAAATTAATTAATAGATAGTAGAGATCTATGCCCATTAATTAAGGGAATTTTAATGTTTATAAACAAGTCGGAATCCAATCCCGAAAAACAAACAAACCGGCAATTACTAAGGAGCCTATAATTGGAAGTGCCTAATAATTTGCCATTTCGTTTAAGTTTGCCTGTTTCGCTATGCAGATTTGCCTCACCCTCGCCCCTCCCCGCGCTGCTCTGCTGTCGAGTAAATGCTTAAATAAACCAGAAGCAGCTTTAGGAACTTGTGTGGGCACATTTGCATGATAACTAGAATAGATTACACCAGACACGTACAACCTTTTGCAAAGTCCACGGTACATTGAGTGGCCTTCTTTGATATTTTGTTAATGGTTAATCTTTCAAAACTCCAAAAACTGGGTGTTTAATGACCACGGTTATCACGATCAAGAAAAAAAAGAACATTGTTATTTATTGAGAAAAACACTGTTTTTTTTTCAATTAATATAACAATATAACCCTACCGGTTTCAAGGTTTTCACCTGCTTATTAGAGGATCACAAATAAGTCTTGTTTGTGCTCTCCTGATGATGAGGTGAAAACCTTGAAACCGGTAAGGTTATGCAATTTTTTTAGAAGAAGAAATAATCAACGTCTTCCTTTAAATAATATATGAAATAAGATCCAATATACGAAGATTTAAAATAATCAATACCTTTTTTTATTATATTACACTTTCTTATTACCATGTGGCAATCTCTTCCCATCAAACGTAAACATATTAAGTGACAACCAGACTTAATCCTATTTAAAAAAAATCTATTTTCCAACAGGAAAGCGAAGCCTCACCCCTAGGCTAGATTATTGACCTCCGTGGCCTGGTGGTAAGACACTTGTCTGCCGATCCGGAGGTTGCGGGTTCGATCTCCGCTGGGACCCAGTTTTTTTTTAAATAAGATTCCAGTCTGATTAACACCTAGGGCCTATAAAAGCATCTTTCTGGTTGGTTGGAAGAGATTGCCACATGGAAATAAACTCGCCAGGTTAAAAAAAAATCTTATCAACTAACCCACGGAGGTCATATTTTTGCAATAGATTCTTAATCCATTTTTTCTGCATTACTCCTGGGATGTAGACTGCGAGTTACCCTTTTATTTTATATGGGGCTACCATGAGAAACTGAACTGAAAGTCCAAATTTTATCCATTATTTAAAAGTGATCCCACCAATAAAATATTATCTGCCTTCGTTGCATTACAATGTCTTCAGTTTTTTATACATTCGTTTGTCTATCTCTGAGTGTTTATCAATTATACATTGCAAGACCTATTTTTTTTATGTTCTAATAATATCTTCGTTCGCGTAGTATGAGAATCAGGTCTACTTTCCATAGCATGTATTGTTATAGGTCTAACATACCTTCCTCACTTTACTTTCTATACAACATTAGATGCCTCTAGCTATTGCGAAGACTTTGTTACCGTGTCTTGTAATTTAATTAACATATATCACGAAGTGATATTAATTTATTTTAGTGATTTTTTCGTCTTATAAAATTATATTCTTTAAATTAAAGAACCTGCGTGAAAGGTTTGAGTGATATTCAACTGAATTGTTCCATGCAGCAGGACACTGTGTCAAGATTGTCATAATAGTGGCCACCATTTCCGAGGAAACGGTCCTTGTTAAAGGTGGAAAATAGTGTGTTACCAGCTTTTGTCACTAACGATGTTTTTTCAACTATTTGAGATGGTGCATTACTTTTATGATAATTTCTACGTCATACATTATGGTAATGCATACTTACTTCATCATACAGAAATTTTAAACAGAAGAACTAAAAACTAATCTTAGAGTAAACGATCATACGAGTCTTATTTTACTTTTATTTCTTTATGGTATTCCTCTTTGTATCAATTTGAAAAGAAAGGCGGGCAGATAATATCGGCTTTAACTCAATTAACAGAGCTTTCTAGTGAATAAAGTGGTATAACATTTTCAAATAGTAAAAACAAATACCTTTTATATACCCGTAACATGAAGTTTTCAGGTAGCAAAAAAAATATATGAAATTCATAAATCGTCAGTTCGACACCACTGGATTTCCCTATGAATTTATATTCACAGCAAGCTACCTTCTGATTTGCAACTACGGTTGTTTTTCCTTTGAAAACGCTCACTCAATATTATCACCGTTATTTCGTATAAGTTCAGGCGAAAATCACGGGAAATACATCCCACGAGATCTTGGAATTTCCATTGGTTTGAAACGAAATTCCGGTGTAGCAAAATTTTGCATACAGTACGACCGATTATAAAGTAAACGCGATGTCAAAATACATGTTATATTTAATATTTATTTATGGTGATAAAGATATGACTTGAACAAATGTTTAAAAAACTTTCAAAATTTAGCCTGAAATTGCCTTTATATTATTTTTTTTTTTTCCGAGAAGGTGTTCGTCAAATCCATGAACATAGTTTTATTCTTGACAACATTTTAATGAAACGACCCTATAACAAGACATACGCTTATATGGTTTAATGAGGAGTTGCCAGAAGGTAGACCTTTTTGGATCCTGGAACAACGATTACATAATAGGAATGTGAGATGTCCAAAAAGTTGGTGGCAGCAGTGAAATTGGTTCTTTGTCAGAACCCCTCACCTTGTGGTCATAAAGCGCTTCATGAAGACTTGACTAGCCACGAAGCTTGTGACGAACTTTAAATCGTGTTACCATGATAACAGTGAACACGTCATGCATAGGTGGAGTTTCATTGATTTCCCTTAATGCTCATATGGAATTGTCCAGACTATTGGACACATTGTGGAGTAGTATCGAATATATTCATTCCTGAAAAGACTGAAAGATAATACCGAGCAATTTTTGAGGCTGTATTATGAATAAAAAACCTGAACATCCAAATGTAAGAGAGAACATGGCAAACAAACGTAACATGAAGTATTAGATATCTTAT
The DNA here is from genome assembly GCA_949825065.1 of Odontocerum albicorne. Taxonomy (NCBI): domain Eukaryota; kingdom Metazoa; phylum Arthropoda; class Insecta; order Trichoptera; family Odontoceridae; genus Odontocerum; species Odontocerum albicorne. The sequence goes on from OX463853.1 coordinate 21,954,056, forward strand.
ATTGGCACACAAAGCATTTTCCTCATGTATATATCTGAAATGAATGAAGAGTGAGGTAAAGATAGGCCGAGAAATAATGAAAATAGATAGTGGAATAAATTTCTATTGGACGAAATGTATGAAAAACAGAAGAACGTGTACGAAGAGATGTGGAAGAAGCAAAGTCTTTCATGGAAACTAGAGAGACGTGAATATATTTCCTTCATTAATACCTAAGTTATGTGTATTTGTATATATCTCGTCTTGAATCATTTTAAATAATTCATGCATTTCACGATTTTTTCGGTCAATATTTCTTCAACTATCTCCTTCCTTTTTTTCTTCAAGCTTCCTCTTATTGTTTCGTCATTAAATGTATACACATTCAAATATGTATCCAAAACCCCTGAAGATTTAAGTATTTAACGAACAGTGTTTTCTCATTCAAGCAATCTTACTATACCATATTGCAAAATATTATTGAATTGTATTAAACTATCGTTGTATATAGTTCACCTGACGGATTAATTTATGTTTGTCAATCTCCTAAAATCAACTGAAAAGTGTTTAACAAGGCTTAAATAAATAGCAGATTGAAAATCATCTTTTTATTTTGATTACCAGCGGGAATCAAACCCTCAACTCCCGAACTGGAAGAAAGACGTCTTTTCAACTAGGCCATGGAAATCGTCCACATATCGTAATACCAGATTTTCTTAACGAAAGACTAATTTATATTTAATTTACTCTGCTATTATCTCTCATCTTTATTGTCGTATAAAGCGACCTAATCTAAAACGGGCATCGAGAATGTTTGAGAAACCAAAACCCACCCCGACATTAATTAGCCACAAAGTGGTTGTTGTCACTGTGTACCGGAGTATCCTATAAATCAGCCGGCATCCCCGGACTAGGGGTACTGAATGGGGTGACCTACCTGTCTGCTGCCTATTCCCTCCGCGTAATTGCTCCAATCAATAGCTGAGATACCCATTATAAATTGCACGTGTCAATTGATTAACTAGACATCATCTGCCGATTACCCTTTAACCATGTGGTGAGGTAAATGGCTTGATGTTTAATTACACCATATCTCTATTCATATGTTTTATTTTATTTTACATACACATATATACTTGTACTCGTACATAACAAAATTATATTGCAAGATCCAAATTTATGGTGTTAAAAGTGTGAAACAAAAAGTGCGATACATGAATGTTAAACAAAAAGTGCGATATATGAGTGTTAAACAAAAAGTGCGATAAATGAGTGTTAAACAAAAAGTGCGATAAATGAGTGTTAAACTAAAGTGTGAAACAAAAAGTGTGATATATGATAATAATAATAAACGATTGGAGTAAGTTGAGGAATTCTGCTATTTGAGCAGTTTTTTTTCACTTGACGGAAAAGTTACGGTATATATCGAACGGCGTGTAGCGATAGGAAAGAGAGTCAATGAGGCACTTAAACATATGTAATATATTCGGACTGGACAGTAATAAATTCGGATTAAAATCTGCTAAGATTATCGTCCACAACAATATTTTAGTACAAACTTTGATGTATGGGAGTGAAACAAGGACGTGGAAAAGACTGAAGGACTGAATAAATGCGTGCATTTATTCAAAGCGTTAAATACGTTTCTTATATTATTCTTTTTTTGCATACGTAGCATACTGGCAGCCTCGGTAAAATGCTTTCTTTTAATTTTATTTTATAGCATATAAACGGTTTTAGATAAATTTGATAAAACGGCGAAAACGCTATATAATTTGTATTTTATTATTATATATTTTCAATTTATAACGTACTTCCCTACAAACTTGTACAGTATACAACGGAAGTCAAATCAACTTTCAAAATATTTTAATTATCTCGTAGTCCTTACCTTTCAACATTCCAACGAAAGTCTATCCATACAAAAAGGCTAGTCTAGTCCCTCCAAAAGTTAGATCAAGATAATCGGTTCTGTTTGCTCGGTTTGCCCTAATAGTACGGTTTATACTTTTAAACCCTTCCGATCTCAGCATACAACATTAACAGCAATCTCTCAGTTGAAGAGCTTCATTAGCCATCAAAGCTCCCAGATAATATTATAAATACGTCTAGATAAAGACGACCTCCGTGACCTAGTTGGCAGGATGCCTTTCATCATGTTACAGATTTGTTTCCTGTTGGTACTCAGATTTTTTAAAAAGGTTTCTAGTTTGGTTTTCAAACAAGACTTTTTTAAACAACTTTCTGGTTGGTTGGAAGATATTGTCACATGGTAATAACATCATCCTATGAATGTATTTGCATACTTATATATTGTTCATTTTTTTAATTTATAATAGCTTATTTAATAATGATAGTAAATTTTAATTGATATTAATAAATGAAATATATAATTCGTTTACTGATAGCAATAACGAAGAAATATAAGAAAAAAATATACTGTTTATTAATTTAAATTTCATGTGATCCATAGTAAACAATGCAATTCAGATGATATCAAAAGATAAATACTCATCTTGTTTGACTCCGATTTATTCTAATGTAATTATTTTTTTGCTATATATTACGCTTCTAATGAATGCAACACTGATTGTTTATTTTTCAATATTGTTACAAAGACATTAAACCGTTGATAAATAAATTAATATGCGAGTAATGGGGTGTTAGATCTATTATATTATATAATTGGATTAATCAGAAGCTTGCCAAGGCTTTGTCAATCACGCGAGCAATTCATTATATTATATATGCATCGTCTGCAGATTATTCCATCAAACATGGATTAATGCACTTGAATCGGTGTAGGAGATAAATTTTACTGTTTTATGCATTCCGAAAATCATGGGAATATTTGCACGTTTCTTTTCAAAAGGATTTATGTCCACATTTGATCTGTTTTGAGGGATTTTAATGAAGAAAAATGTCACTTTTTTAGTGGATTTTATTAAGATATAAAAAAATTGAAAGCGGAAGTTTGCCATGCAATAAATATTCTAGAGGCTTGATAATTTCGCACGGATTTTTTTTTCAGTATTCCAAATAAACAAAAAAAAATGTTTTGTAATAGTAAATAACGTAAAAATCCCTAAGAAACATAAGCGTTCCTTTGCTCTTTACTATAAGTCTCCGTAGATTGTAAAATCCAGATATTCTCTCCGCAAAATCCAGTAAGTGTATGTAAAGAAGTACTGAAAAATGTGTAATATCAAAGAGTGTCGGTGCCAATATGCATCCCTGGAAGACTCCTCGTTTGCTGTCAAAGGTATCTGAGATATCCGATCAAAGAGTGTCGGTGCCAATATGCATCCCTGGAAGACTCCTCGTTTGCTGTCAAAGGTATCTGAGATATCCGATCAAAGAGTGTCGGTGCCAATATGCATCCCTGGAAGACTCCTCGTTTGCTGTCAAAGGTATCTGAGATATCCGATCAAAGAGTGTCGGTGCCAATATGCATCCCTGGAAGACTCCTCGTTTGATGTCAAAGGTATCTGAGATATCCGATCAAAGAGTGTCGGTGCCAATATGCATCCCTGGAAGACTCCTCGTTTGCTGTCAAAGGTATCTGAGATATCCGATCAAAGAGTGTCGGTGCCAATATGCATCCCTGGAAGACTCCTCGTTTGCTGTCAAAGGTATCTGAGATATCCGATCAAAGAGTGTCGGTGCCAATATGCATCCCTGGATGACTCCTCGTTTGCTGTCAAAGGTATCTGAGATATCCGATCAAAGAGTGTCGGTGCCAATATGCATCCCTGGAAGACTCCTCGTTTGCTGTCAAAGGTATCTGAGATATCCGATCAAAGAGTGTCGGTGCCAATATGCATCCCTGGAAGACTCCTCGTTTGCTGTCAAAGGTATCTGAGATATCCGATCAAAGAGTGTCGGTGCCAATATGCATCCCTGGAAGACTCCTCGTTTGCTGTCAAAGGTATCTGAGATATCCGATCAAAAGGTAATGTTATCTTTTTAGGACATCTGCCGTTGCTGGTTCCGTGGTGTGAAATGGTGCACATCTAAGAGGTATGGATGACGTGTGCAGTTTTAGGTAGCACCAAAAATTATGTATGAACACATACGCTACACTCGACTTAAAACTAAAAGTATTACTATTATATATCAGAAAATCTACTTAGGTTTCTTTGTAGTTCGTCTTCCATTGGTGAATTTTGTATATTTTTCATACCAAATATTAACATATGCTGATGCAAAATTAAATGACCGAATGGCTGCTTGTGGCACATTCTGATATTTACACATAAGTTAGTTCATTGTTTATTTAATTTTTTTTATTACCTCACGTTAAGAGGTAGAGGACCAAGAGTTTTCAGGACAATAAAGTCTTAAAATGACAAATTTTAAAAAAAATTGACTAATAAAACTAAATATAAAAGAAATATTTCTCTTAGTGACACTTAATTTCAAATAGGTACACTGTTTAGTCAGTGTTCTTGGAAACGAAATCAAAGGCGAATAACTGATTCGCTGAAGTAAATTAACAAAGGGCACTTTTTATGCGCCCTGCAGAAGGCAGAAGATCGCCAGTAGTGAAACAACTTGGTCAACAGAGTTGGAGTAATTATTGATCGCTATTCTAATACAACTAAGAAAACTAAAACAATAATTTGTCTTTCAGAATAAACCTGGATTGAATTACAAGTGTCCTTATTCGAAGCAAATATCTTAATACATTTTGCTAAATCATCACGGAAGGGCTAATATGTTTTACTGTGTTTAAAATTCTCAAAAAATAGTAAAAGGTTGAGAGCAGATACAACATAATTAACGATTACTTACATATCCTTGCCAAAATCAGTACCGTTTAGTCACTTCGAGCTTAATTGTTTTCTAATCCATGCAATAAAATTCGAAGTAGAACGATGATGGATATTTTGAGCACCTAGAAAAACTTTATACTTCAGGGTTGATCCACTGCTGGATGAAGGTCTCCCCAAGTTGAATTCAGATAGTTTGGTTGCTCGTCGATGCCATGTAATGCTGCCATGCTTCCTGGTTTTATCTATCCAGCGTACCTTCGGTCTTTTTCGGGGCCTCTTTATGCCTCCCCTGTATATACACCTAACATATAAGAGTTTTCTGCATTGAACATTTAAATATAGATTTTGACTTGGTTACCTTCTGTAGTATAATAAATTATTAAAAATTCCATTATAAGCACAGACTTCCAAAGTACCATCTGTTGCCTGACTAATCCACCTATAATATTAGCAGAGATGATCAAGGTCTGAGTGAATGTGATGAAATACAAGTAGACATGCACGTGTGTATAAAAAATAGTTTTGATAATTGTTGTCTAGTTAGTATATAGGTGTTTTGGGGTACCCCAAAACCGACAATTGTAGATGGATAGCCGCTTGAACTTTTCCAGGAATATGTGTATTTGGACCAACTTATCTCCTTTGTAGGTGGCATATCAGAGGAAATAACACGAAAGACAAAACTAGCATAGAACTCATTTGTACGTTTGAACAACATCTTCAAAAGTAATCTCCCAATATATTTGAAGCAAAAAGTCTACACCCAGTGTATTCTCCCAGTACTTACGTATGGCTGCGAGACATGGATGCTCACAGTAAAGAACACACAAAAACTCCAGACCGCACAAAAGGGAGAGATTCATGTTGGGATATACTAAAAAGGACCGTAAACGAAACACCTGGATTCGCAATATAACAAAGGTAGAAGAAGTTATAAAGGTGTGCAAAAAAATAAGTATAAATGAGCAGGACACGTAGCAGAAAGTCAGAATTTCGATGGACATCCGAAATAATCCAATGGTACCCAAGGGGCATAAAGAAGGCCATAAGAAGATCGAATGTACACTGGATAGATGAGATCAGGAAGCATGGCACCAACGAGCAAAAAACCGAACTATTTGGAGACCCTCATCCAGCAGTGTATCGACCATGGTTGACAATGATGATGATATAGTTGTGAACTATTTCAAATTTGACTATTAAAAATAAAAATCAGTTCTGTATCCCGTGACAAATTTTTGTATAATAAATTAATTTATTTAAAAATGAATTGTTTTTTTTTTTCAAAAACAGCACAACTACACCCGTTTATAAAATGACCCAAAAATTGGTAATCGAAATTGTATTCTCCAACCTTTTTAGAATCATTGAGCAGAGGTAAATCTGACTTCATAAAAGGACTGCAATTTCTAAAATGTAATTATGTGAACATGTGAGAGAAAAAGTGCATTATTATTACCAAAGAAGACTTACGTTGAGAACCAGTTAATGGTCGAGTGGAATAAAATCAAATAAAAAAATTAATATGTTTCGTCTATTTACAGTTTCCAATGCGGATAATTATTTTATTGTAATTTAATATTTATTAAGCTTATGTTATTCTTGCATTTTGAATGAAGATGTAATAAAGAACATAACCCAAGTTTTTCCTCACTAGTTCTCCGGCGTCATAAAAGAACCACATTTTAGGTGAATGTAGTCAGCCACTGTGAAGGCCATTTTCTTTTCATTCACTAGATTAATTCCCCATTTTATCTGTGCTGGCCCGACATTAAGCTGAGTGTGCACAATTCTGGTGACTCTCACCAAATATATGTACGCCGTAAAATAGGGTCTAGGACGTTTCTGCGTTGTTAGTTCTACCTAGACGTTTCTAGGTAGGATATTAGAAATTAAATATGCAAAAAAAGGATATTAGAAAGTAAATATATCAATTAATCTTGTTTTTTTTTTGTATTTCCATATTTATTTTTTAATTCATTCAATTGCACAATGTACCACACCACAAAATACTAAAAAATAAAAAGAAATCACAAACGAGGGAATGAAAAAAAAACAAGTGGAGGAGAAAGTTTCATGATATTATTGCTCATATTCCAATAAATTTCTTATCGTTTTGTAATTCAGTTTCGTTATTACCATGTGGAAATCTTTACCACAGTGCAACAGTCTAATGCACTTTTACGCAAAAAAAAACTACAGGAATATTTCTGCGCATGGAAATTCGACGACAAAAAAGAATTTTTAAATGTTAAATTTTTTTTTGAAACATTGTTTTCTATTTCTCTGCAAGAATCATTCATATAGGGATTGTTTTTTTTGCAAATGGAGGTTAAAAAGATTATAAAAACTCTATCGTGTGAACATAAAATAAGGTATTATTTCTAAAAATATTGTTGCTTTAATCTAAGCTGTATTGTTTATATCGAATGAGTGAGCGATTCCTTAAATATCTCCTTAATAACAAGCCTGAAGACGAAGAATATTTGGCTGCCCGAGAATGAATTATGTTAACAATTTGTATTTTATATCCTTAAGCGAATGAGAAAAAATTAGAATAGGGTATTTTATCACCACTTAAAATATAATACATACTGCACAGAACCAAACGATGAACTGTAGCACCCAAGAAGATGCTGGTGGTTAAAATAAGAAAAAGTAGGATTTTTTACGTTTACTGGCTGATGCCTAGTTTACTGCTGCTTGATGTGCTACAAGCCTAGATTCATAAATTAAAATATAAAAAAATGTAAATTTTATTACTGTGGATGTGTGTGTATTTTTTGCCATGTACGAAATTGAATAAAAAGAAATGTTTCTTTTCATAATCACTTAAAGATTCTTTTTATAGCACCATACTTAAAAACTGAATAACTATTTTTAAACTTTATGTTTTAGGTCTTTATGTTTTAGGTCGAAGCAGTTTCAATGAATAATACACTCTTTCTCAAAGCACAATGTATACTTGAGAAAGAGAGAAGATTATTTCAAAACTAGTCAGCTTATATCGTATAAGTAATAAAATTCAAAGATAAAAAAATTGTTTTATTTTTAAAAGAAACATGTGTTTAGCTAAGAAATGTCGCACAGAGAAACATTTTTACTTATTACCTCGCTTTTACAAGGCACAATGTATACTTGAGAAAGAGAGGATAACCTCTTAAAAGTATCAGCTTATATCGTTATCAATTATGTGGTGGTTTTATTTTAAAAATATATATTATGTATGTTTAGTGAAGGAATGTCCCGCAGAGAAACGTTTTCACTTCGGACTGTCCTGTGCAAAAACATTTATCGTAATAAGTTCCATCCCACGTAAAATGCCCCCCTCATACACTCGCGTGTGAATACAAACACGCTGTTTAACAGTAATCGCTGGTTACGCACCTCTGGATTAGCTTTTTTCCTGCGCTCTGTTTCTTCTTAATGTCATTTAAATTCTTTTGCACGTATTTTAGCACTTTGCAATAATAATGGTCCATTGTTAGCTCTAATCTTCCCAATCCACATAGATTATCTTGATCTTTTACAACTCAATCTACGTTTCAATAATGTTTTCTTTCATTTCTGTTCTAAATAATTTATGCTACTATATCCTATTTCCATTTGCTTTTTTTATGGATACAAAATTCAGTAGTTATACAAATTGTTTACTTTTCACTGATGTCGACCCTAGTGGTCTTATAGTGAGCGTTATTACTATGCCACTTGGCGTCCTGGATTATATTTCTTAGCCAGTTTTAAATTGAGACATTATTTTGTATTGTTGCTTTAATCTTTCGTTGTATACAATACAATCTACAATACAATAACCATATGTAAATCTCTTTAAACCAACCAAAATGATATTAAACAAGCATTTAGTGAAAACTCGACTGGATCTTTTCCAAAACATTGTTGAAAAACAGGTGACTTATCGAGTGGGTCCTGGAGATCGTCTTGGAAAGACTATTTCACTAAACAGGAGAAAAATTCTCATGCTCTTAAAGCTTCCAGATTATACTCGTGGCTTAGTTTTATAAGTAGACTATGCCACTGGACACAAATAAGATTATCTTTATCTGGATGCTTTCAGATCATCCCCATTTATAAACACCACGGGCAGAGTATTCCATTGAACAGGAATCCCACTACCTCTCTAGAAATCTTCCACATTATTCTCACCTCTTTGCTCTATGTAACTATTTCATTGAACAATAGGGTGTCTTGCTAGAAAGTTTTCAGACAATTTTTATTTTTTTGTTCTACGGGTAGCTATTCCACTGAAGAGAAAGAAGATTTTTTTCTTAGAAAGCTTCTAGATTATCTTCATTGCTTAGCTCTACAAACAGCTATTCCACTGAACAGATGTAAGATTGTGATACTAAAAAACGTTTAGATTATCTTGATTTTCTGGCTTTACAAATAGCTATTCCACTGCAAAGAAGTAAGATTATCTTGTTAAAAAGCTTCCAGATGATTCTAATGACTTAGCTCTATAGACAGCTATTTCACGGAACAAGAATAAGATAATCTTGCTAGAAAGCTTTCAGATTATTCTCATTTGTTAAGCCCTACAAGCAACTATTCCACTGAACAGGAATAAAATTATCTTGCTGAATAGCTTCCAGATGATCCTCATTGCTTAGCTCTATAGTTAGCTGTTCTACCAAACGGAAATATGGTTATCTTGTAAGAAACTTCCAGATTATTCGTATTGTTTTATTATTCCACTAAATGAAAATAAGGTATATTTTTCATTGCTTATATCCACAGGTAGATTATTTCACTAAACAGGAGTAAGATTCTCTCGCTCTAAAAACTTCCAGATTATCCTCATTGCTTAGCTTTTTAGTTAGTTATTCTACCAAACGGAAAAGAGATTATCTTGTAAGAAACATACAAATTATTCGTATTGTTTTACTATTCCACTAATCGAAAGTAAGGTACTTTTTTAATTGCTTATATCCACAGGTAGATTATTCCACTAAACAGAAGTAAGATTCTGTTACAAAACTTCCAGATTATCATCATTGCTTAGCTCCACAAGCCGACCCTTCTATTTAATAGAAGTAAGATTTTCTTACTTCCAGATTATCATCATTGCTTAGCTCCACAAGCCGACCCTTCTATTGAATAGAAGTAAGATTTTCTTACTTCCAGATTATCATCATTGCTTAGCTCCACAAGCCGACCCTTCTATTGAATAGAAGTAAGATTTTCTTACTTCCAGATTATCATCATTGCTTAGCTCCACAAACCGACCCTTCTATTGAATAGAAGTAAGATTTTCTTACTTCCAGATTATCATCATTGCTTAGCTCCACAAGCCGACCCTTCTATTAAATAGAAGTAAGATTTTCTTACTTCCAGATTATCATCATTGCTTAGCTCCACAAGCCGACCCTTCTATTGAATAGAAGTAAGATTTTCTTACTTTAAAAGTTTTTACATATAGATTATCTTCATTACTTGGTTTCACGAGATGATTATTCCACTGAATAAGAAGAAGTCTTTGTAGTTTTTTTTTATATAAGAGTACAGAACAAAAAGCTGACAAATATCCCAAATAAATTGTCAACATGGAGAATCATCCACACGTTGAATTATTACAATTTCAATTTAAAATCAATTGTTCTCCGACAAACAGAACAAACTGGGCATTATTTATCCAAGTTACTGTTTAAAAGACAATGTGTTGTTTCCCTGCTATTCCCTTTGCTACAGAGGTGCATGATAATTTCCCTAGGGTGTCTTCCTTCTGCGAGGGAATCGGTTGGGAAGTAGGTTCTTGAATATTTGGACATTATTCAGTGTATGAGGAAGGAAGAATGAAGGAGCCGCTAAAGAAAACATCATTAGCCAACTATTTTTGTAGAATCAGAGAGCATTCGGCTTGTTTTTTTCACGTAAACTACTGAGTTGTTTACTAACCGTTCGGATTTATTTACAAAAGATGAAGGAAAATAAGAAGAACTGAATAACAGTTTGTTGACGAAACTCAAGGATAAATAAATTGAGTTTGTTGACAAAACTCAAGGATAAATAAAATGAATGAAAAGTTTTTTTTTAATATAATACCTACATCTTAAATGTACATGTAGGTATATTTTTATATAGGGCAATCAATCCAAACCAGAAAGATTTGTGCTTTTCAAAAAATCTGTGTACGAACGGGAATCGAACCTGTAACCTTCGAATTGGAGATCGTCTTGATAACGACGGCCGCAGTGTCTTCGAAATCTAGACCAGCTTCTAAGTTAACTAATCACGAGAATTTGTTTTAAAAATTTAACTAATATGTTAGATATAAACCGTGAAATTGATTGAACTAATATGTTAGACATAAGTATAAAATGAAAAAAATTTAACTCATAGATATAAGCCGTGAAAATATTTGAATGACTTGATAAAATGCAAAATTTTACTGGAACTTTTATAATTATTTCCACAAATGTTTTATATTATTGACCAACAGGTTTTGAGATTGTTCTCAGTATCAAGGATATTTATAAAGTAAAGTATACAAAAGGTATTTATAAACTATAATTAGAACATTTATAAAGTACGACATTTTTAAACTTTATTATGAAATTATCAAGTATATCTACAATATATTACCAAGGATATTAATAAATTAAAGATATTTGTAAACTATAATAGTAACCAATTAATTTACCGACAGCACTTTTGCAGTTGAGTATAATAGAAGTGAAATTTGTGCTAATGGGAATAAATTATCCGAATGAGGTACATGGCCGCACGGTAACACATTGGACTTCCGTGTGGGAGGTCGCCGGTTCAAACCCCGCTCTGTGCTATTCCCCTCGAATGTCACTGACATTATTTCCGCCCAGTATTCGGGAGTTTCAGAATACCTATGACTTCGAACATATTTAATCGGTCTATTATTTTGAAAGGAACAACATGCTAGTGTGCTCCGATCGTCTCACATCGGATCCAGTACACCAGTGTGGCCGGTGAGTTAGATGGTGTCCAATAGCTCACTCACTTGAAGAGGAGAGGAAAATAAGAAAAAAACGAAAAACTCCACGGTGCATCTTAGCTTTCCAACTGAATTTATGTTGGGGTGGCGAGGGGATCAACAACTACAATATGAGATCCAGCAACGACGACGACCTGAATGAGCATATTTCTAACATATATGCTTATAGCGTTTCTATCTAAAATATTAGTACCCTAAAGAAAAATTCCTTATTTAAATTGTTTTAAACTTTTTATGAATTTATTTCAAATAATTTAATAATGCTTTAAAAATGGGCATAAAAACCAAAGTTAAAAGATTTATACCACTATGCTACATAATTTAATCACATAAAACCCTAGGTGTGTAATAATATTCCATTTTCATTCCAGAATATAACATAAACAAGGGTGTTTATACTTAACTGGAAACGAAAAAGGGTTGGCTGCCCGACGATTGAATTTCAGAAAAACAAAGTTAACGGAAAAAATTCATTTTAATATCTTTATTGTTTCAGCTTTCAATGGTATATTTCTGAAAAATCCCCTTTCTCTGATATAAACTCCGTAGGCGTAGCTTACTTTCAGCATTATTACTAACCGCTTAAATTTAAGATGCTTTGAAGGCTAAAATGTGTATCCCATTATTTATTTTCAATATTTTTTTGTAAACAAATTTATTTTTTTATTTTACTACTTGGCTATTAAGATGCCATAAATCGACTAACTGCCTCTCGTCTCTGTCGTTCCTCATTAGTGAGAGTCGTAGTATATGGGATGTTGACTGTACAGGTTGTGACTACACGTCTCCACTCCTCTTGGTCACATGCCTTTTGTTTCGCAGTGTAGAGGCTTTCCCATGTCAATTATTTCTCCTAACCACTACATATTGTTGGTGCTCCGCTTTTGTCTCTTCTTCCTGGTGCATATCATATAAAAATCAATTTCTCCATGTTATCTGTCTCACGTCTGGAAATATGCCCAAACAGCCGCAAGATACGCTAGAAACATATTAAAGATTGTCGTACCGTCACATTTTACTCCTGGAGTATGGAATTTTTTGTCTTTCTAGCGGTCCACGGGATTCTCAGCATCCATGACCAACTTCATATCTCAAAGATTTTGAATCATGTAATTTTTTGTTTTTTTTATCAAGGTTGTATTGTATATTGTACACACCGGAATTGTTTTGGCAACTGTCTCTAATTATGGAAATAAGTGAAACATCAACACTATCTCACCTCCCGTCAGCCAATGTGGAAAACTCTGAAGCAAGTGGATTAAAGAAATATTATTTATAAATAGCGATCCCATTGGATGGAATGTGACCTAAATACTAGTAATTGGCATTTTTTAAGCAACCCGAGAGTTGAATTGTCTGGGTTTTCGTAATCTCGAAAGGTCGGATGCACTCTATATAGGATCAGATGTGGCGGATTAGGCCGCACTAAGTCTACAATAATATGCACTAGTATACCTTATTATAGTCGCCTTTCTGTAAGTGTAGGTAGATACATACCGTGGGTCATATCCTTGACATCTGCTCACCTTATGCATTTCCTAGAGGCTGACAGGAGTTGCACAGACGGACACCGGACGCTGTAACTTGGCTGCAAAGGATAGATTTCATGTAAGGACCACATACTGAAGAAGAAGAATATTAATACGATTAAATAAAAAAAAAATTGTTTATAACAATAGAAAAGTGATTTGATTTTTTTATGGCAGTCTTCGCGAAAGGCGCGACAGTCTTCCACTATCTCCTCGATCCACCTTAATTTATTTTTTTATTTTGTTCGTAATACTGGCTTAGCCCAATTATCGAATTACTCTTTTGTTATGTACAGTACAACCTGGTGGGCTTATGCCATGGTCTCTTTCAACCAACCAAAAATATGTTTAAGAGGTCTTTATTGAAAACCAGACTGGGTCTTTTCTAAAAATCTGGGTTCCACCGGAAATTGAGCCCGCAACTCCCATGCTGGAAATAGACGTCTTACCAACTAGGATAAAGAAGAAAATTTCATAAAAATATTCAATATTTTTTACATACATCTGATTATATAGCGCCGTTTAGACAGTTTACCCTTTAAACAGCACTATATAAATTGTCTTTTAAATATTATTTTTATTCTATTAAAAAAAATCTAAAATTAAGTCAACACTGTGAGTGTTGCTTTACAACATTCTCAGTCTTAGAAAAAAAAAATTCATTACATTTGATACTGTAATATGAAATTCGTCAATATCCGAAGTAATATTCAGAAGAGTGATATCCGAAGTGATATTCAGGAGACCTGTTTTTGCGTGAATGGTTGAAAACAGTTCCTGCAAGCGCAGTCTATTGCATTTGTTAAGAACATTCAACGCGTATCTCTTATTTATTATTTGAAAAAAAAGTGAAATGAAATAAATGTAGGAAGAAATTTGAGATGAAACTAACGCGGTCGTGTTAATAGAGGGGATAAAACTAGAATAAATGGCTGCAAATATAAAACCTTCAGCTGACGTTTCATCACGTGGCTTCCAGACAGAGAAAACAATGGGAGTCAACATTTCAAGGGGGGCATTACCCGGAGATTCGATTTCCGATGGTGCTCCAACAAAATAGACCTTGTCGGGTTCGTCTAGTAACAATGCCTGCACATGCAGAACAACTGCGAGTTTTGTTGCCTTTCCATATGCTTATACGTACAATGATGAACTGTGAATAGTTAAGCTTCTCAAGTGGATCTTAATGCGAAGGAATAAACTTGGTGTAAAAGGCGGATGTGTCTCTTGAATACGTTATTTAACGTGTGTGCATCACCAATTCAAATATTTTTAAGACTACTCCATAATATACGAATGATTAAACGAATCATAAATTATACTGTATTATACTTTCATTGTATACAATATAACATGAAAGGTTATTGCCACGTGCCATTTCCTCCAAACAGCCACAAAGATGTTAAAGAGGTTGTACAGCACCGGTACAAAGACTGTTAAGTAGGTGGTGGATCGGAAATTCCGGTTTGCTTCTTGCGTTTCGGTAAAGAGCAGAGTGAAAAGATTCCTCTTTGACAGGTATAAGTTTGTCGAAATAAAAACACAATAGAAGTTCCCGTAAGTGAGAATGTATTCTGAAAGTTTTCCGCTCCTTATGTAAAGTCTATCGCTTATCGTAAGCCCCTTTATTCGCCCGTGTATATCATCACGGCTTGCTAAATGCAATGTATACCAAGCGCTCTCTGCGCGTATGGGCTGTCCAATCATCTATAGTGGTTATTGCGAAGACCGCGCATAAAGAACATTTTATTAGAATAGGTACAGGTATACAGTAATAATTTTACAATTCTTACACAATTACACAAATAAAACCATCAATCTAGGTAACGCATGTCTGATACAGAGGCCTTAAGTAAAAACCAGGCTGGAATCCATTTTTAAAACAATCTGGGTTCCGACGGGAATCTAGCCCGCAACGTCTGGGTTGGGAGACAAGCGTCTTACCAACTAGGCCACAGACTTATATATAAAACATATATAATTTTCCGTGTTGGGGTAGACAGAGCGGACAGAGCATCAAACTTTTCAAGTATCTTCCGTTACAAATAATTTGTTTGTCTTAATCCTTACTTATATTTTTTATAATATCATTAAATTGGTCCTACAATATTTCATTTCATAATTGTTGGAAACACTGAAAAAAACAACTCCTTTTGTTGACAAGTGAAATTCGGAGTTTTTTTTATTTTCTAAGAAATATTTTCTCGATTAAGTGGTACACGTTCCCCATAAATCCACCTAAATCGGGTTCGTAGAAAACCACCGAGTTTCAGTTATATATCAGCATTATCCGATGAAAGGAGCTAAAACAAAGGGCAAGGAAAAAGATGAGGAAATTCCAATTACTGGCAATTCCAATAAATTGATGCTACGCATTTTATCCAATCGAATCTTCTGATCGCCCCTGAAATCCCTTCTGGACTCTCATTTAAACAACCTTAGATACATTTTAAAGAATTTAATTAAGGAACTATTTATACGAATTTGTTAACTACCAACTTTGATTCTTTAGGTACGCACATACTCGTACATACAATCTTGCCATATCCATTTGAGGCAGGCTGAGTTGACAGACCTTTACGTCTTTCTATTCATGCACACAGCTCTTGCCTTGTACACATCCATAAATCTCGTTATGCACGATCTCCCGTTTCTCATACTTATTTTCTTTCCCTCAGTTAAAACTTATCTAACTATCTCTTTATATTATTTCCTCGATCAATCCATTCCTCACTCTTCGTTTACTTACAAACAAATACGAGTATATATGTTTCGTAAGTCTTTTGCAAATCATTTTTGTGGCGAAACCATCTGAATATTCCTATCTTAAGTCTACTTGAAATATTCATCTAACAAATACGAGTGGTTATATTTTATCTGATCGTTCTTTACTCTATCAAACATTGTTATATCAGATATTGTACGCAATATAGCCATTTCTACAGCATGTGTTCTGCTCCTACCACTTACTTAAATACACAAGCTAAGCTTCCATACATTCCACTGTGCACAATCATTTTTAAAGATTTTAAATAAATAAATAATAGGTTTATTGATAGCAACATAGTATGTACAGATTCTATTAAATAACACTTCTAAAACACATAAATTGCAGATAATACGAGGCATATCCAGAAACTAAGTGTACTGAATTTTTGTAGGTTACAATTTTTTTTATTTAAACAAAATAATTACGTGGTTACCGTAGTACATATAATATATAAGCTATTTTTCGACATAGTCGCCATTCCTCTCAATGCAGGTGGTGAAGCGGGGTATCAACTTTTTGATGCCTTCCTCGAAGTAGTTTCCCGCCAACCCCTCCGTCCACTTCTCCACCTCCTCCTTTACCTCCTCGTCGTTTGAAAACCTTTTTCCACCCATGTGCAGCTTCAGGGAGGTAAAGAGATAGTAATCTGAAGGTGCTAGGTCAGAGGAATGCGCGGGATGGTTCAGGACATCCCATTTAAACGAGGCGAGCAGTTCCGTCTGTCATTGTCGTGCAGCAGGCAGACTCCCTTTGTCAGCATGCCTCTCCTCTTGTTCTGAATCGCCCTCCGCAATTTTTTTAGGGTCTCACAGCATCTTGCAAAGTTGATGGTCTCCCCTTGAGGCATATATCAATTAAAATTATGCCTTGACAGTCCCAAAACACGGATGCCATGATTTTCTTGGCTGAAATTGTGGTTTTGAACTTTTTGGCGGAGGGTGAAGAGGTGTGACGCCACTGTTGAGACTGCCTTTTGGTTTCAGGCGTGTTGTGTGCAACCAAAGTTTCATCTCCAGTAACGATGGAGCGGAGAAATTCATCTCCATGGAGTTTGCAGCGCCTCAAAAACTCTTGCCCGGCCTCCACTCGATTCAACTTGGCGGGAGATTCGATTGACATTTTTCACGAAACGTGTTGTCGCGTCGACACTTCTCAACGTACTGACCTCGAACCGGTCTCGTTGCGGAGGGGAAGGGTCAGGCTACACGGAAGTGTAGCCAACATGTCGAAAATAAAATCCCTCCGGTCGTGAGAGCCTCAGTACACTTACTTTCTGGATACGCCTCGTACATTAAATACAGAAGCTATCAAAAGGTCTGGGCTCATCTAATAGCATCCCCTCGGCCAAGATACACCCCACCAATATAGGGCGAACCCAGCCACGGGGACACCAGATGTTTTTCAGCCCACACCCTATCAATTTTGCTATTGATTTATTGGAAACAGTAATACTAATGGCACCATTGACCTTGTTACCTGCAGCAACACGCCTATCAGTGTTTTATCTCTAAAAACATAATATCCAAATAGTTAAACTCCTCGATTTGTTTTTATCATTAATTGTTCACTCACACATAATAATTGCCCATAAAACCTCTCATTTGAACAATCATGACTTACGCATTATAGACATTTATTTTCCAATTATATTTAAACCATTTTTTATATAAAACCAGTTTCTACATGAAATACTTGATTAACTTATTTAGACGGTTAAATGATATTTTCAATAAAAAAATTATAAAAATAACAGTTATAAATCAATATTGACATTTAAGTGGGTTTATACGAGTACTACATATATATAAAAAATTAATCATCTCGTGCAGCTTTTAATAACATATAATGAGAAGCGTATTCTGCGATGATAATCTAAACTTGAAACTTCGACAACGGCTAGTCAAATGCTACGTTTGGTCAGTGTTATTGCATGGAGTGGAATCATGGACCCTCAAAGTTGGTAGTATGAACTAAATGGAAGCATTCGAAATGTGGATGCACCGGAGAATGATACGGATACCCTGGACGGATATGGTCAGCAACACAAGGGTTCTTCAAAGAGCCAAAATTGATAGATAGTTGCTGACTAATATTAAAATCCGAAAGGTGTCGTTTTTGGTCATGTACTTAGAGGAGCAAAGTACAAATTACTGCACCTGATCATCCAAGGCAAAATAGAAGGCCGAAGAGATGTTGGCAGGAGGCAAATCTCCTGGCTCCGCAATATACGTGATTGGACTGGCATAAGGGGCGTTGGAGATGTTTTTCGGGCTGCCGGGGACAAAGATGTCTACTCTCAGGTGATATTCAACTTTGGAGGGACCTGACATGACACTGGGAAGAAGAAGATAAAAACAAACCCAGAACAAGATGGGCTCAAATAGTTTATGCTCATTGATCATCCGTTTCCATATATTGAAACCTGGTGGACATATTTCCGTAACACACTTTCTTTTAACCAAGCAAAAGGATTTCAAAATATTTTTTATAAAAACCAGGCTGTGCTATTATTTTGTTTTCATCGAGAATTGAACCCACGACTATATTGCAGATTCTTCCAAGAAACTTTCACACTCTTTAGTTGTTAAAAAAACATCATTTAACCAAAATACTCACTAATCGGATATATCAATGATTTATCAAGCAAAATGAAAACTTATGCGAGTATACAAACGACAAAGATTTCCATTTTTTAAACGAAGTGCCAAAAAGTGTTAAGGAAGTCGAGAGCATCCGGACATTTTTCAATGCATTTTATATTTAAGTTTTCACATATTAAATGATAGTAAAGATTAGTTAAGTTAAAGTAACTTTATAATTGTTTTTTAACCCAAATAAACGAACAAACAACGAACTTAACAGCTATGCACTATTCACGTTTCACAGTGGTTTCACCGATTGACAACCAACGCAATCTTCTGGCTGACAATGAGGTTTCACCGATTGACAACCGACGCAATATTCTGGCTGACAATGAGGTTTCACCGATTGACAACCGACGCAATATTCTGGCTGACAATGAGGTTTCACCGATTGACAACCGACGCAATATTCTGGCTGACAATGGCAATGAGGGAATTCGTATGAGAGCCATACAAAAAAAGACTTAATTATGCAACTAAAATTTTAATATTGGTCGAATATGCTCTAAAAATAATATGAAAAACTTAGTCTGTGTACAAAATTGCTACTTATTTTGTTACTTGAAAAAATAGTTTTTCATCTGCAAAAGATTTATTGATTTATTCCAGTATGTGCTGTTGTCGAAGAAATGTCATGTATGCAATCTTAAGCAGTCATTTTGTAATATGGTGGATTAATCTTCAGCCGAAAGGATAAAAGGAGGTATTAATTCATTATTTATTCCTGTGCAGTGTTCAATATCACTTTTCACCGTCTGAGAACATATATCTTAAATAGCAGAATCCTTCAATTCGTTCGTATCTTTTATTTTACACTAAAATGTCACATTTACATTTCCGCACGAACTGTATTACTCCTATGGTTGGTTAAAAAGGTTGTCTTATAGAAAGAAACCCAAAGATTGTAAGTTTTGCAATAAAATATAATAAATAAATAAGTTGTTTTAATACTGCTTTTTAATATAATCAATATATCGGAAGCAATACGATATGTATATCTTTATAGATAAGAAAGGTTATCCGGATCCCAGATTGATTTCCTGATATAAAGGTCTGCACCACGATCAGATACAAGGGGTGAAGATCAACCCCCGAACTTTGTCCTTCCGTTGGGTTTATCACAATTCCGTTGATCCATTCTCCTTGCTTTGAATACCGCTTTGTGATAAACAGAACAAACAGTTATTTGAATATTGTTAAATTTGATTTATGATATGTGAAAAGCTTAGTAATTGTAAATTTTATTTTTGATGTACTCGTACTTGTGACATATTTTCTATTTTGAACAAAACCGATTTTCTTTTTTCATTATTTGTCCAAGATGTTTTCAATTTTGTTGTTGATTTTCATTTTTGTTATATGATATGTTATCAAATTTAATTGATTGCTGTTTCAATTTGAATTGTGTTTACTTTTATGGAAGGCATGTTCGTCAAAAAATCATGTCCTACCAGTTCATTACTTTTTATGTTTTATTTTTTATAGAAAATATTCTGAAATTGGGTATTTTAAAATGAATGTTTATGCTCATAAAATAATTGCGAAAATGGTTTCCATAACGTTAATAACTATTGAAATATTTTCCATTCGTTTGTAATTTTATTTCATTCGTTCACAAAAATCCGTTATTTCCATAGGATTTAAGGGTTAACTTTTCAATGATAAATCGCCAGAACGTGCGTTAAAACGGCCATTAAAAGTTTGGTGTTTGATAGAAAAAGTTGAAAAGTTACAGGTTTGAAAACCTATTCGAAAAAATATAATTTATCCAAGAAAACATATTTTAAGTTAATCGACTCGCGAATATAAATAGCGTCTTTTCCCAAAGTATATTTGTCACTTTTCAAGATTTGAACAATAATTAATACGGAAACTTTGAATCTTAAAAGGAGAAGGGAAATTAATAAAAACTTATTACGAGAAATAAATTAAGGAATTTTAAATATAAGGAAATTTTTCATTATTTTTTAAATGGTATTTTTTTGCTTTAACTTTCTTTTATGAATGAAAATAATCCTAAAACGACGCCAATGGACATCAAAATGACTACCAAGAGGATAACAAATGAGATGATAGAAGACGGGCGCTAGAGAGGGGTGATAAACATTAACGGAGGCCAACATCCTGAAGTGGAATAACACGAGCTAAATATGGTGATAATGAAAAAAGACTGGGATACTATGAAATGACTGTCCAGTTCGAATAACAGTATTATACTTCACGTCCTTTCAAAGCATGACCGTGCCAGTTCCGAGACGATATACGATATAATATATGAAGGATTAACGTATTTTATTATATTTGCTTCGTGACTTCACGGGAAAAATTAATCAAATTAAATTTATAAAACAAAGGTCAATTGAAATTTACAAAATAACACCTACAGAGAGTGGTTGGCTTTGTAGCCTATATATTACATTAAAAAACCTAATATCACCCATAAAACAGTTTAACATATCATAAATCACTCAAGTAAATGTAAAAAAAACGACCTCTGTAGGTTGGTAAGACGGCTGTCTTCTAGCCCGGGGGTTGCGGGTTCATTTGCCGTTAGTATCTAGATGTTTTTAAACAAGTCTAGTCTGGATTTGACTTAAGGCTTATTTAAACAAAATTTTGGTTGGTTAGAGATACTCCTACGTGGCAATAAACTCGCCAGTTATACTTTATACATAGAAAGTGTAACATTATCATCCAGAAATTAAATAAGCACGTATTTTAAAATCTAAATAAAACAAATAATTCTATTGAAATAATATCAGTGCCGATACAAAGTCTTGCAAAAATATGAAAGAAGAAAAATTATATTTGATTTTTAATGTTATTAATACTATTAATAATGTATAATCGGTTTTAATTTATATTACATAATTCGCACGTATGGTCTGACGGCAAGCATTATTTATAAACATTAAGAGCTTTTTTCATCCGAATTTAAAAAAATAAGTTTTACGAATTTATTCACAAACATCACAAAGCAAAAGATGTTCACCTTCTCACCTAAAATAAAATATTTTTATCTTAGCCTATTTCGTGTGTTCGTTCTAAAATACTATCTGCCAGAGAGCCGATAAATATTTCGGGGCACAAACACTCGTATTATGTGTTTTCCAAAACATTAAACGCAATATTTTTCTGTCACCTCGTATCACCATGCAAACCTCATTAAACCCCGAGCCTAACTTGTTTCCTCGTACAAATAATAAATGGACGCGAAAATAAGAAATATTTTTTAAACGTGAAAAACATTAATTTTATCCCACGGACAAAACATAAAGGGTTTCTCCTTAAATCCTTGTTTTTCGAAAATAAATACAATCCAATTTTGCAGCCACATTAATTCTTCTCCTCAGACATTTCTAGATGAGAACTGCTTGGATTATAGAAGATTTCATCAGAATTATGTTTAAACAGTCTCGTTTTGAGAATGAAGTTAAATTAAATTATGTGTAAGCCCACTTAATTTTGTAACTCATTACAGATATATCCAATTAAAATTTTCACGTGCTTTAGAAACATTCGATAGTGAAAAATTATTGTTTTCAATTTAAACAACAAGCAAAATAAAAACATTTTGAAACTACGAGTATATCATATCTTAAATTATTTAAGCATTAGTACAGGTAAATATTTGAAATTGATCTTATTTATTTACTGCATGACAATATATTATAGTACCATATATACCTAATTATTTGTTTAATCAATTTTGGGCCGAATATTAGCTTAAGGGCAGGCACCTAGAGTAATTTGAATGAACTTCTTCCTCTGATCAGCAATGAGATATTAGCGCAACGGTGCGGTAACGTGCTCGATTCCAGTGTACTCTGCTCCAACAACACGCGGATAGATATCTGTGAATTCGGTCATTTATGTATCTTTTTAACAAATAAACTACTTAAATTGTCAAAACACAAATTTTCAATGTTTTTCAAATTTGTTGCCGTGTAAAAGTTGACTTAAATGATGGCCGACATTTTAAAGCCACTGCAGAATTCATCCTCAAAAACAACACTGAAAAACATTTTAAACTAGTGGGTATAAGCCCTGCGAAAATCTTTGAAAATAAGTGTCAAAACTTTTTTTAATTAATATTGTGACTTTCTTTCATCACACGAATCATATAAGGAATATTATATATTTGTTTTGCATTTTTTGCATCGCTTTATCATCACTTTGACTCAAATATATGACATATATTAGACCACTATCATTATTACTATGTTTATTCAATACCACATAAGAACGTGGAAAAAGAAATGATTTTATTTTTATTATTAAGTTAACAGCGGACACTTCGAATTGTTTATAAGTGGAAAAAAATGGTGTGAATTTCTTATTACAAATCAAAACTATCTAAATCATTATCGAAAATAATGAGCTATTAAAATGCCATTTTTTATTTTATTTTCAGACAAATTTCGGAGCGTTCTAAATAGATATGGATAGTTATTTACATAATTACTATTCATCAATTTGATAAATTTTCTCATAAAATTGTCTTGAAATTCGAACATTAACTTTTCCCATCAATTAAGAGGGTAAAAGTCGAGAATTCAGAACTGCCTCACGTTTTCTTTAATTTCTTCGTGCAATTTAATGAAGTAGCCGGCGTTTGTAGAGGGCAACGTCTGCAATTTGAGAGAATCCCTTAGTTTTCTTTGTCCTTGGGTAGATAAATGGCATCCTTTTTTGTTTCAATTTATTTAAAGCGTACTTTAATGCAATTTAGAAGACATTTCAGACCAATGACCATTTGTGCTGCTTGAATCTAGGCCTGAACAATATTTCTTTTTTGTCAAAAAATAAAAGAAAAACTTAAATTTTCTATCTTAGACATACGAGTATTTCGATATATTTTTTCAATATTTCAAACGTTAAAACCGGCCTTGAAGATTAATCAAATATATTCAATCAAAAATAATTGACGACCTTCGTAATTAAGTTAGCAAGGCGCTTGACTTCCACCCGGGGGTTTGGCTTCGATTCCCTATCGTACCAGTTAAAATAAAATAAAAAAGGGTCCCTATTCACTTGATATAAATTCTCGCACTTGCTACGCGCATGAGTGTTTACATGTGGCAGTGTTTCAAATACGCACGTTAGTGAATTGTGATTGTGGTTCATTGTTCTTTACATGAAGGCTCGTGTTTCATTTCTGTGTTACATTTCTTCATGCATATTTACGTAATTAAAAGCTTTTTCAAACTTTCTTTTTTCACGATTTGATTAATATGGTTGTGCAACAATTAAAGATAATATGAGAAGAGAAGTCACTATCTTTCTTAACCCGAAAAAAAATCCTTTTCAAAAGTGTCGTCATTATATTCCAAAAAATCATATAAAGTCCACTCCATTTGGAATGCTGCACTGAAAAATAAATACTTAAGAAGGAAAAAAATGGTTTTAAAAATCATTATTTAATAAAAAGAAAATTTGATTTTTTTTTATAATTTAAAGATAATGTAATATATATATATATATATATATATATATATATATATATATATATATATATATATATATATATATATATATATATATATATATATATATATATATATATATATATATATATATATATATATATATATATATATATATATATATATATATATATATGTTTATTTTAGGTTTTCAGTTACTTCGCGAACTGTAAATATTGGATTCTGACATCAGATCTACCTGGAGATCCATCAGCAGCTTCCTTACAGCATTTTTTTGGCCTGGATGACTCTTTAGTAACATAGTTCTCTGTTTTGGATATACAGGAGACGGTATCTATTTTAATTGGTATTTTGTGGGCTTATGACCACCTTTGAAGGCTGAGTTAAGTGCTCACTTTATGCCTAGGCAACATTCCTCATTATACCATAGATTCATCTCTATACATCAATTTAAATGTTTTTATTCTTAGTGCAGACAAGATGGTTTTTAGTCTTTATGCCATTTGTTGACGAACAATGGTAAGATTTTTTATTAACAGATGTTGAGGAAACCTCTTTATTCTGTCAATACCTCATCATTGTTTGTTATACAAGCCGGATATTTTTTTGGCTTTTGACAAAGCCCATTACACTTCTGTAGAGGGTAATATGTGATTTTTTGTTTGGTTTAAGCGAAGGGTTATATATGTTTATTTTAGGTTTTCAGTTACTTCGCGAACTGTAAATATTGGATTCTGACATCAGATCTACCTGGAGATCCATCAGCAGCTTCCTTACAGCATTTTTTTGGCCTGGATGACTCTTTAGTAACATAGTTCTCTGTTACTAAAGAGTAATCTACCAATAAAAATAGATACCGTCTCCTGTATATCCAAAACAGAGAACTATGTTACTAAAGAGTCATCCAGGCCAAAAAAATGCTGTAAGGAAGCTGCTGATGGATCTCCAGGTAGATCTGATGTCAGAATCCAATATTTACAGTTCGCGAAGTAACTGAAAACCTAAAATAAACATATATAACCCTTCGCTTAAACCAAACAAAAAAATCATATATATATATATATATATATATATATATATATATATATATATATATATATATATATATATATATATATATATATATAATATATAT
>OX463853.1:21979517-22051908 GCA_949825065.1 Odontocerum albicorne
CCAAAAACCACCTCAACCCAATGTTCAACCTTTAGAATGTTGGAGATACTATGCAGCATTAGAAGAAAATCTTACATTTTGTATTTTCATCTTTGTTGATTTGTTTCTATTATCCCAATTAAAAGTTAACTCACAAAAAATATGATGTATTTTTTTGTATTCTTGTGTCATATTTTCGTTGTATACAGTATATAACCTAGCGAGATTATTGCCATGTGGGTGGCAGTCTCTTTTAACCAACTTGAAAGATCTCAAAATATATGTTAAGTGAGAACTAGACCTGAAATCCTTTTTAAAAATCTGGGTTTCAACGAGAATCGAACACACAACCTCTGGGTTGATAGATGGTTTATCATCTAGGGCATATTTTTTTAGTCGTAATCTACAGAATATATTATTTTGAAAAAATCAATTGAAAAATTTAACTTATGTTTCATGAAGACACACAAAAGTTAAAGATAAACAGTTATAACTAGAAATTAAGACGATTTTAGAGCATTAAAAATTAGATCTACTGGCAAGATAACACATTCTACAGGGTCTCAAATAATTTTATTGTCTTCCAAGGAATGCTTGTCCATTCTAAACTTACTTACATGTGGTTAAGACTACAGTACAAAGGTACATGCATAAATAGGTACTAGCAGAATCTCTATCTACAATATTCGAGTATCTGCAGGAACATAGAGAACATGAATAACATAGTAAAAGTTGTCAACATGTAGTTTTCGTGGAAGGATTAAAGACGTTTACCTAGAAAATGTAGTAGAAAAATGGAGAAATGACTTGCTGACCTACCCTGTGTCATTAGAATTTATATCAATCAGCTCCAAACAGAACACTTGAAGAGGTAACTTTGTTTCCTATTATATTCACTTCGTTATTAAATCACTTAGGATGTTTTTCAGGTAGGATTTTTTTTGCAATATCTGTCTAAATTCTAATCACAATTATCAAACTAGGTACCATATGATTGATCATATTATACGAGTATTATATGTGTGCTATTTACATCAATCTTGACATTAACACCTTCATATTCCTTTATTTATCATTTTAACATGCGTATGTTCATTGCAGAAGAAGAGCATTCCTTCTTCCTCTTTTTCAACCCTCTTGGTGTTCAGTGGCTTCAACTACAGACCACCGATAAACTATTTGGTGGCATCCTTGTAATTTTATGGCGTTTTATGGTCTCTACAATATCACGCGCTTTATTCACCTATATTTTAACATCCGAATAATATTGAACCAGATAATCTTTTTTGTTACGTCTCACACTTAAATTTGTCTACGATTCCATAAATTTATTCTTCTGATATTTCAAGCACAACTTTTTCTATACTTCTTAGTGAAATTGTGTATTTATGGGAGGATTATCTGGTGAATGTCATTGTATCAACGCTATATATGTTGACGGGGACACGTTGATCAAGGACACTAGAGCGTTCAGGGAAATCGGTAAAGGCATCGAAATATAAAGCCGAGTTTCCCAAGTACCACCCAAGCAAGCCTGCGTTTGTTTACAAGTAAAATACAAAATTGGATTACTTATTTCTTCCTTTTTTGTATTCAATATGCACATAACTGTTATACTTTTAATAAGTACACTGTCGACATTTTTATACTACATAAGTATATTTTTTCAATCTATTGAAATTAGAGCTTTCACTTTACAGCGACATTTTTGACAGTTCGAACTCATATCTTACTGCGAGTTTAATATGGCAAACGTTGATACCCAAAAATATTTCACTATAAACATTTATAATTATAATTTAAATCCATCTATGAAAAGCACAAGTATATACATTGAAGACTAAGGCGATGAGTTTTATCTTGCAGAGTTTTAAATTTATGTCAACTACAAAAACAATTTGTATTATAAAAGCGAAAAACTTACCTTTGATTTCAGTAGTTTTTTTCCGCTTTTTCTTTGATCATTGAGTATTTTTTTTATAAGCAATCATGTTTAACTTTTTCAAGAAGTCAGAAACATCAACATTATTAGTCCGTCACTTGTCCAATAAGGAGCCGTGGTCTACGGCGGTGAGAACAGATATCTAAATAACCTTCACCTTCACCTATCCAGATTGTGGAATAGATTTATCTTAACCTTATCTTACGAAAATTTACTTTTTTCATAGTTGGACAGTCAAAGGATTAAGGGAGGGTTATTGTCTTTCGACCAGCAACCCCTAAGAAAGGGGCGAGTCCTGCAAACGCCATGACACCTTCTCAGCGAGAGGTAAATAGCCACCCATGCCTTCATGCACACATTTGTCAGAGTGAAAGCTCAACCGTTGAGAAATTATATTTTATTCACGGTTGCGTAAATTCTTCTTGAAAAACTGACCTTTGAGATATTATTTTTCGTCTCAGATGCGTACGTCAAACTGAATTACACGTATCATTCGCTCCATTTCACGTATCTCCCTCATTACAGACATTGTTTTTTTTATTTTAATATATCAAATTAATGGCTAAACCAACGTTTAAAAATGTAATGAGTATAATTGAACCTGTTACTTTTATTAGCGTAGAGAATCGCTAATTTATTCGCGTATTTTTATCAAATTGTAATATTCCAACTAACAAGAATTAAGTATTTTCCATAACTTACTTTAAAGGTGTTTAAGTGTCATTCGTTGAACTCTTCCCATTCGCCATTTGTTTGTTGGTTTATTAGCGTTTTTCTGTCCAAAAAATATATTTAATCTACTTATAAAGTGTTTTTATATATTTTTTCGTTTGGCGTTTATATATAATATGATTCGTTGAGTTCGAATCATTTTATAACTGTTAGGTAGAATATTATTATTGAATATGAATACGCAAATAAACAAATAATTGAGAAATGTTTCAAACTCAACAAATGATACTTAAACCCTTTAAAGAAATACTTAACATATGTAAGATAGAATATACTTATTGGAAAAAAACACACAAACGAGGAATTATAAGAACTCTGCGAACAATACTTGATCCCCTTAAAATAACTTATAAAAACACTTTATTATCGTTAAATAGATTATAATTATTGGATAAGAATACGCAAACAAACAAATGAGGAATAATTTGAAATCAATGAATAATAATTAATATCCTTTTAAAATAACTTATAAAAAACACTTTATAGTCGTTAGATAGAACATAATTATTTGATGAGAATACGCAAACATATAAGTACAAACAAAAGAAGAATGGTTATTACACAACGAATGATACTTAAACACGCCTTCAAAAAAATATTAAAAACACTTTATAAAAGTTGTTAGATGAAATAATTATAAGATTGGATTACGAAAACAAACGAAGAAATTAGGAGTGGTTAGAACTAAATGATTGATAACTAAACGCCCACGAAGAAAGTTATGTAAAACAAGTTACGAGTATACTTGTCAGATAATCAATGCTTTGTTGGCTTGATGAAGGACTCGATAAGGAGTTCAAATGGAATTTACAAAGTAAATTTCATAATTTTAATTTGATTTTAATTTTTCAACGAATTTTATGTTTATAAATATCTATAATAACCGTGTTCCATATTTGACGTTTTAGACCACATCATACTAATAAAGCAACAATTAGCATTCATATATAAAGTATTTTATGAAGAAATGGTATTTTCTAATATATTTTGAACAAGAAGTTTAGTATTGAGGAAAAAGAAATTAAATTTGTCATCGAGGAATAATACTTTCTAGTCACATTTTTTTTTTATGGATCTCTCTATCTACAAAGGGCACTTCTTTTATTTACACTTTAGTACAATATTCCGTTTAAAATAGTCTGAATATTAATATTACATTGTTGATAGTAAAAAAGTTATAAAAACACAAATGATTTTACTTTAAATTGTACTGGAGTGTTTATTCCTTCGTTGTAAACAGTACAACATGGTGGGTATGTAACAACCTTTTTCAACCAGGTCTCATGTAACAACCTTTTTCAACCAGCCAGAAAGATGTTCATCGTCATCCTCTGTATTCCTCATTAATGAGGGCTGTGATCTATGGGATTTTAGTGATACAGTCAGCGACTACACGTCTCCACTGCTTTCGGTCAAGTGCCGTTTGTATCGCACTGTATAGGCTTCCCCCAGTCAATTGATTCACCTGATTACTCGATCTTGTTGGCACTTTATTCCAGGCGCACTTGCTATGGCCTTCAATGTGTTCAGGTCATCTGGCTCACGTCTAAAAATATGTTCGAGAGTCCACAAGATACGCTAGAAGTATATTGAAGACAGCCTAACCGTCAGATTCAACTGTTAAAGTATGGAAACGTTCATTATTCTTGCGGGATTAAGTTCAAAAACCAACAAAGGGAAAAGAAACTAAAATCCCATATGAATTAGTGCAAAAACAAACTAAAATTCCATTTAAAACAAATTGGGTCCCAACGAGAATCGAACTCGTCACTCCCAACTAGACCACGGAGTTCGTTAATTGTCATTATATCTTAAATGCATTCACTAGAAAACAGAAATATTGACTATTCGCACGATTGTAATGCAAGCTAAAATAAGTTCGACGAAGTCTCCTTAAATTCCCACTATCAAATCTCATTTGTTTTGATCCATTCTTCAAGCAATTGTACAAAACAGTATCCCATCTCCAATTTCAAGGATCCCAATTTCTTTCACGGCTTCTGAAATGAAATCCCGTTATTTTACACTACTCTGCACTTCTCTGCCAGAAACAACGCTGGACTCTCGCACAAATTGAATTTGCATTGGAAATCGCGGTGCATTGCATGATATATTGCCTGTGTCTCCTCCGTCTCGTATCATGAGAAACGACTAACTCATGTTTTGCGTCTTACTGTTTATTTATTTTTCTATTTACATCTCGACATCTTGTTTACAAATACAAAACAACATTGTATTTGAAAGACATGCACGTTTACATTCTCTCCAGAAACATTCAAATGGAATGCGCATTTATTTAAAAAAGAAATTTTTATCCAATGTTACATACATTTATGAATACCAAAGAATACATTTCCCATAAATGTGTATTTTTATCAAAATTTAAGTGTACTTTTCCGATATATATTTTTTATTGAATAAACATACATACTCGTATATGCATACACATAATTGCCTAGTCGGGTTGACAGAGGGAACAGAGCACCACATCCTTCGCCTCTTTTACATCCATACAACTCCTATATATTCTCTAACTGTCTACGTTTCCGGCTTTCAAAGTATCATTCACTTGATTCAATTATATTACACTTTACTTGGTCTTTGTCTACCACGACTGTTTAAATGACAACTAAAAATGCAGTGTCTTGGACGATAAACTCGTCAATTAATAATTAAGAAACAACAAATCTTGTAATCGATGGCAAACAAAATAGACGACCTCCGTGATGTAGTTGGTAAGACAACTGCCTTCCAGCCCAGGAGTGACGAGTTTATTTTTTATTTAAACTCGTCACTCCTGGGCTGAAAATTCTCGAATTTAAAAAAAATCATTTTGTTTATCAATTCTAACATATTTCTGGTGGGTTGGAAGAGATTGTAATATTCTTACAACCTAGCGGTAACAATGCCGCGAGGTTCCACTTTATACAAAGAATGTGAAATACAATCCGAATTTGTAAAGAATTTTAAATACAAATAAAAATATTCTAATTTTATTAAAGGAAAATAAAAACAAATGGTGGAACTTGACACAACTTGAATTTTCAATTAATTTTTTCTTAATGGCTCTGAAATAACATTTTTTTCCTAGTAAGACAAGTTTCAGGAATGACTTGTAAATTTAAGAATAAAATACATATCATCACGCCGTCACCCTTGCAAGGCAGGTAGAGAGAATAGATCTCCGAACTATCCTATCCAAGCACACAAATTTCCCCTCCTCCACGTTCACGTATCTCGACTTGCACAATCTTCCGTTACTCATACTTCTTACTTGACCCTTTTTCAAAATGTAGTATAATGCAAAAGTAAAACAAAACACAAAATATAGACGTATTGTCACATGGCAAACATTGTTTAAGGTTTAACTGTATGCAAGTGCAATATAATAATAACAATAAATAAAATGTAATCAAAATTCTAAACGTTTAATGCGCGATAGGCTATTCTCGTGATTGAGTACATCATAATTGTCAGATAGATTGTGGATAGAAGACGCTTATGCATGTATTGGTTTATATTGTGCAACCTGTTGCACTCCAGCAAGCGCAAACTGTTGACAGATCAAACATTAAGTTCCGATGCCAAAAAAACGATTTCTCAAGACGATTGGCAGAGTTATTCACTCTGCTGCAGCCTTTCATCACGCAAAGTTTTATATAGCGCTACTTTTGTGTTGTAGCATAAATGATTCGCAGCTTATAAGCTACAGAAAAAACATCAGATGTAAAACGGTCTAAGACTAAAACCGGTCCGGAATTGAATCCGTCAGGAATCGAACCTGGGGCACTCGATCGATAGTAACATAGTATGTACATATAAACGTATATTCTGAAATCGCATATATATTCCAAGATAATGGAGAAGAAAACACATTTGAGAGAGAAGCTATCAAAAGATCAGGGATCATCTCACAACATCCAGTCGATATACACCTCCACCAATGGAGGGCGAGCCTGACCGCGAATACATCAGATGTTTTTTACAGCCCTCGCCTTTATTATTAATGACACCAAAAGTATTTTATGATGTAAACATTTTGAAGATATCTTTAAAATTCCCTTTTGTATTTAGTGTCACCTTTTTGAATAAGCAAAGAAAAATATAATCTTATAACAGGAAAAAACAATCTTGACGAGGGAAGTTAAATTTGTCAAAAATGTCACCAAAATAATACAACGAAATCGTTTTTTTCTCTCTCATATCTCACAAAAATCCTCGCCATCGTTGTTGACGACTCGATATGGCTCTTAACCTTTGGTATTGTTTGGTATTGACATGTATAAGACACTCTTTTCAAAGGAGTATATTCGTATTTTTACTTGTATTGTAATATGCTAAAATTAAGAAGTATTGTGTATAACAATTATAATACTTTATCCGAAAAGTAGTTTTGCTTTTCGGATAGATGTCGTGAATACAACATTTTAGTTGGTTACTTCACTCCAAACGAGTTGAATGTATATTATTATAACGTATTTTTTCAACCATTGTTTATCCGAATTTCTTGAGCAATTTTTCGCGCCACTTCACAATGACGCGATGCTTTTTTTACTACCGAAAAGAAATAAATGCAACACAAACCAAATAAAATATATGTTCAACGTATGGCGACGATGTAGTAAGCGATCGTATGTTTGAAATATGATAGCGATCGTGTGTGCTAATATGTTAGTACTGAATGTACTCGTATATTACTGCGAAATGTAATCATTCAGCGCGTATCAACAAACCAATAAAGATCTATTTTAAATCTAACTTTCATTTGTATTAGTCCTATCACCATAGGTTTGGGTTAGGTCTCATAGGTCTCCTCCCTCCCTCCCTCCCTCCCTCCACCCACTGTCCCCAACCCGAAGCTTTACCGCTAGAAGTATGTATGTCAGGACCAGTTTGAACAGAATTCAGTCTTGTTTTTGCTCCCTAATGATGAGGTGAAAGCCTTGAAACTGGTACCAATATAAAAAGTGGAATAAACAGTGTTTGATAAAAACAGATTACAATGTATTTAAACCTCCCTAATGGGAATAATTAACTATAAATAATATAAGATACTTTAAGTAACTTAACAACTCGGTTCCTGCGGAACGCTATACCTAATGATGTACATTATTTAAGCATATTTGATTTACAACCATGTTTAGAGAACTATTTATTACTGAGATAACATCTACACGTTACAGGTACCATGATGCAAAGCTTATTCCAAGATTTTAATCCACCTGAATTACGAGTATACCATTAATTTTTAGACTCACGATTTCCTACTTTCAAGATTACTCGTTCAACATCCAGGGAATTGCAGTTTTTTTAGTTGTCATATTTCTAATAAGTTGTTTTTCTTTTAGTATCCGAACTGTTATCTCAAAACTTCTCACTTGTTCCGACTTAATTTTATTTTTAAACTAGACATCTTAATAAATTAAATCCAGTAAATCTCTACTTGTTCTCGAAGTACCTACTTTTAAACGTTGATAGTATATCTCTTTTCACTACACCCCAACTAGGGCAGTTAAATGAACGAGTGAAGTGTAAGACACAACATATTTCTTCCTGGAAGGAAAGAATAATTTGTAACTCCGTCGGGATGAATAAGTGGCAATGGTCTGCCCCGTCCACCCTCCGCCCTCCGAGGGTTAAGCTCCACATCAGATTCTCGGAATCCGATACCCTGACCACTCACATACAAATGTGAGATTTATAAAATGATGATCTGAGCAAAAGACAACGACGCGACGGGGAACAGTGGTGTATCTTCAACAAATAAACATCGATTTAATGTCCGTACTCCTGTGTACAACAAAAGAGCTTATATTTACATAAACGCTTTCATGATGATCTTAACCTATTTCTATCAAAGCGGAGTTAAAGATTAATAAATCTTCGTTTAAGTAAGCACAGTGTTATTTGAAACGAGGTTACAGGGAGAATTGTATGAAATCTCTCGTCAAGTGTTTTTAGAACTAGTTTCATAAAAATAATTTCCTTTTGAATCAAAGCATGATTCCACAAAAATACCCTTATTTTTGGATTGGAATGATCACAAATAGTTCATCTCGATTAATTTCGTGTTTTTTTTTAATTAGCATTATTGAAAAAAATCGATTTCTTAACGTTGTACTATTTACAAAAATTTCAAGTGAATTTAAAAATTGAGTCATGGAAAATTGAGAGTATGTCACACATTTTTGCTCTAGAAAATGTCATTTTATATATGACCTCTGCGTCTATCAGACTTTTGCTGAACTTCCGCTGATCTTAACAGTACACAGGATTATTGAACCAAAAAAGGCCTTTACTTCGAATGTTCTGTCCAGAAGGAAATATTATGTCTTTGAGAGACAAAATGAAAACTGTTCTTTATTTGAAGGCTTTTAAAGCACAATAAACAACACTCAATTTCATTAATCTGCAAAACATCGTCACTATGGTATGAGTGACCACTAAGAAAATGTTGAGTTAAAACTTACAAACCATTTTTCAGCTTTTAAGCACTATGGTAAAAAAGAACGGTATGAATTTGTGAAGCACTAAAGTTTTAATGGCATGGAAACATCTTTTAAATTTTATTTTAATTTATATCCCTTATTAATTAATATGTTGAAGTATTATTGAAAGCTAGAGGGTAGAAGAGAAACAATATACTTAAAACCAGACAATACTTTCAAAACCAAATTGGGTCTTCTTTGGAAAGAATAATATTTATTTCTTACCTTACATTTTATATCAAAGTTTCCCTTTGCCAAACATGTTTTTACAAGTTTATTCTATTGAACATTTTATCACCTTACATAGCTGTCTATTTCACCTGTTTCTGACTTACAAATGAACTAAACTGAGATACTTCAAAATATGTACAGTGCATTGCGGATACCCATATAAAAGGGACTAACGGCGTGCAAGACGAACGCGCATTGACCATAATCGCAGTAGTCAATTTAGAATTAACCGCAGCATGCGCAGTAACCTGAAAACTAAGGGTTCCCTCGCCGATTTAGCTTCAGCCAACCATTTTTACGGTCTGCTTAATTTAATGCCTCAACGTATTTAGTGGTAAAGTTACGCCACTGTCGAAAACTCCGAGGATGCAAAAAGTAAAACTCAGTAATGTTAACTTTGTCATGACATGTGTGAAAGGATTCGTCTGTTAAGTTTCTACAAATCCTTGTTCTTCTCTTAAGTTATATATTTTATTTCTTTTGTATATAGACAGACATTTTATCGATAATCGGGACGGTTACGAATATGTGCTATAAACTCAACCCACATTTCACCGTCTCTATATATTTGTATAAATGAGCTCATTCAATAATTCGATAAACTCTTTTGTGACAAATTTTAATTTATTTTTTAAATGACGTTTGACAAAATGTCGTTTGTAAATCAGATGACGTTTTCCAATTACATTGACTTTGGGATTATTTTACTTCTATTGACATTTAAATTATTTTACTTTTATTTTATTTCACTTCTATTGAAAAAATATTTTTTAGAATATGATCCCCTTCATCCACTCCTTCAATATGTCACAACAAATACAGACAATATTGCATAATATTAAATCCCTTATTCCAAACTCGCATTCATCATTGCCATTGTTTTGTGCAATGAACTGCAATAAGTTGGAAATTCGCGAAATCCCCATGGAGATGTTAGAGAAATAGGAGAGCATTATAATGAATGCCAGGATATTGGATTAGCCTTAGTCTAATCACTAAGCCATCAGTTCACCACAGCTCTGGGGACTTTGGCATTCATGCGACCTATTAACAATTAACGCCATGGGATCTAATAGATATTCAGAGGACTTGTAGATAACCAATCGCCTTTGTTTGTTAATACAATCTACTTAATTTAAGATCTTAGTTTATTCAAAACTGATCTGTTGGCAAGTTATTAAGACACATCGTTTATTTTTATATGGTTTTTATATCATTATTCTATATATCTATAATATTCTATAAACCTTTATTTTATATGGATATTAGCAGGATCACTTGCGTTGTTTGTCATTATATTTCAGTATTGTTGTTTTTTCGGTAGTGTTTTGAAATGTACAGTGTTTTACTTTTAGACCCGTGTTTTAAAAGGAAATTTTTTTTAGAAAACTAGTTTTTAAAACACTCAAAGTTACTCACTTTTAACCTCATTCCAAATAACACTGTGGTTATTAAAACGAAGATCTTTAAATCTTTAACTCCGCTTTGATAGAAATAGGTTAAAATCATCATGAAAGCATAGTTATACTCATACAAACAATTACATTGAAGGGAAAACAATAAAAGCGTCTAATGAAAGAAATCATACTCTGTGCCGCTGAAACATGGCTGGAATACGTTAGTGCAGTAGATAGGGCATTTCGTTGTCGGCAGCAGTCGAGTTGGTATTTATTATTTTTACACTTTTAATTTTTAATCTCATGATTTATACCATCATTCATTTTATTTTGTGTACTTAATAATTATCATCAAAAATAGGAATAATTATCATCAAAAATAGGAATAATTATCATCAAAAATAGGAATAATTATCATCAAAAATATTGTGCCTTATAAATATAAAATCAAACCCCTCTCATTTTATTTTGTTTCACTCTTTTAAAAATAAAGTCGAATAAAACAAACTGACAGTGTTTTAATGTTATATTAATTATAGAGTTCCACAAAGTGACACCTGAGTTATTTAAACGAATATTTTAAATTTTCTTTTTTTTTGCTGATAAATTTTGATATTATTTTTAACTCGCCAGTATCTGTCAGAAATTTGTGTATTCAGTAAAAATCCGGAATCAATCGTGTGGCCGATATTGTTCAGCTATAAGAGCGTTAAATAAACGGTCGAAAAGACACTGGTTTAAACATTGGTTATAAAACTTTTTTTATTTACTTACTTCTTCGAAATTATATATAAGATTTTTCAAAATTTGGAAAAAAATCGTGTTTATATTGAATAACCACCGTTACATATTTATCGTGTAGGATTTAGTATTAAAAAAATAATTTGAAAACAATGTGCCAAAATTCATTTTTTTAGTAACCAGAAACAGCGAACCGAATAGTATGAGAAATATGAATTATTTGCTAAGGTATTTATATGGTCACAGTTATTCTATACTAACTAGTCCACAAAGGTTACCTTTGTGGAATTTTTATAAATAATGACACAATGGAACTTAATAATTTATAAAAAAATGTATGCAACCCCCTTCTTCTTATTCTCAGTGTCATGTCAGGTCCCCCCAACGATGAATATCACCTGAGAGTAAGTATACTTGTCCCCGGCAGCCCGAAAAAGATCCCCAACGTTCCTTATACAAGTCCAATCACGTATATTGTGGAGCCAGGAGATTTGCCTCCTGCCAACACCTCTTCGTCCCTCTATTTTGCCTTGGATGATCAGGTGCAGTAATTTGTACTTTGCGATACTTTTAAATTGATATAATAATTTCAACATTTGAGATTCCAAAACCAGGATGACATTGATTTTGGTATTGGCGAAATTTTGTGTTTTATACTAATTCTAGACATTGGTTTTGGAGTTTGCAAAATTAGAGTTTGCAAGATAATGAATATCCGTTATTGTCTGTCGCATACAGATTGTTCATAATTGACCTATAGGGTTGCTTACTAGTAAAATAAATCTGTTATTTTGAATATTTAGAACCACTGATAATTGAAGTTTACCTTTTTTGCATTTTTTAAACAGCAAAATAGTCCAAAGTATTCTGAACTTAATTTAAAAAAAACAATCAGATGGCTATAGTATATAGGTAAGTGCTGCATGACGACACTTGTCAAATAAAACATTGCTGTCAATGTGATGACAACTTGGCTTTGTTTTTGCATTTTTTTTTTAATTTACTACGAGTATGTCGTCAAGAGCCAGCATTAACAGTTCTAATCATTTTTGTTACATATGTGGTATTTCTATTATGAAAAAAAAGGCATCGCTACATTATAGATTTTATGAAAATGGCGTTTCATGCCTATGTCGGTATAAACTTAGAAATCAAGACAAAACATGGCCCCCACATCAACTTTGTCACACGTGTGTTGAACGATTGAGAAAATGGACTCAAGGTAAAAAAAATCACATCCATTTACTATTCCGTGATATGGCGTGAACCAATATGCCATGGTGAAGATCGATTTTTTTGCCTTACTACGGTGAAAGGTAATAGTTATAGTAAGAATAAAAAAGAAATATTATATACGATGATTCCCACTGCGATTTAATCTGTACCTCGTGGACCTGGCCTGCCTGTAGTAACGTCATCAGTGTCATTAGGCCCTTTTCAATCAAAGCCAGAAGTTGAATTACATTTCAATGACGATTATGAATCGTACTATGAAGACAAAAATGCTAAAGACCCCATTTTTTTTTGCACAAAATGAATTAAATACATTCGTATAAGACTTAAATCTGCTAAATGATGTGGCACAAGTTTTGGGATCGACGTTCAAAGATTAAAAAAATATTGGTCCAGGGATGACTTTTTTCTGAGGAACGCCTTTGAAGATAGAAATATTTAATTTATTTCACAACGTATGCTTGTATAATATATTATACATACGTATTAATTAATTGTAATTTGTTTTATCAAACATTATTTATTTCATTTTTTGTAAGGGTATAACCTTACCGGTTTCAAGGCTTTCACCTCATCATCAGAGAAGCACAAACCAGACTGAATTCTGTTCAAACTGGTACCGACATACACGCTTCTAACGGTAAATATGTGGGTTGGGGATGTGGGTGGAGGGAGGAAGGAAACAACCTTGGTGAGCAGTGGCGAGATTCTTGGAATATATGTGTTTGCCAGATGTTCACCCCGACGCACTGACTTAGAAATATCTCGCCCCTACTCGCCGAGGTTGTCTCCTTCCTCCCTCCACCCACAATCTCTAACCCGAATGTTTACCGTTAGAAGCGTGTATATCGGTACCAGTTCGAACATAATTCAGTCTTGTTTGTGCTCCTTGATGAGGTGAAAGCCTTGAAATCGGTAGGGTTATACCGTTACAAAAAGTGGAATAAACAATGTTTGATAAAAACAAATTACAATGTCTTTAAACCTCCACAATGTTAATGCCTTAACTTTAAACAATACATATTAATGCATATTTTAATTAGTAATATTTTGTGATTTTTTATGTAATATATAATCTTAGTATATAATATATAATCAAAAAGGTAACGTAGAAAGTCAGAGAAATAATATGAGTCATGTGAGAAGATGTATGGATGTAGAAGAGGTGAAGGCTATGTGTCGAGATAGAAAAGTCCTCCTATCTCTAGACGACCTCCGTGGCCAGTTGCTAAAACGCCTGTCTCCCGACTCAAAGATTACGAGTGTGATTTCGATGGAACCCAGTCTAAAAAAAAGCAAATGGATGACAGCCAAATTTTCACTTAAGGCATCTTCAACGTCTTTCTGGTTTATTGAAAGAGTATATGTCGCCAAGTTGAACTGTTTACAATGAAAGCGTAATAAGAAATAAAAGTCTAGCGCTCTATTATCTCTGCCTATCCCGACAGGAAAATAGCGCGATCATATATACCATATACATGTACATATGTGTCATGAGCCAGAAAAATTATGAATTAATATTACGGAATCAAATCCTTACCGCTAAAATGCTTAACTTACACCTCTTAACATAAGTTAAGCATTCTGGAGGGGATCTTAAAATATAATTTTTATACAAAAAATATTTGGACTTGACTTTTAAATTGACTTCTTCGAATATGCCTTCATAAATTGCAAGTCCAAGTCTGCTCCGTTTAGATACATTTTGTTAGAATTTTCAACATCCGTATTCGATACTCGCAAATTCTTATGGACACCAAAAATGATCCGGTCTGTAAGATATTTCGGAAATTGAAATCAGAATTATTTTGTTTTTTGAACAGTCCCGCTTCTCCAGTTTCCTTTCCCAGAAATGTGAATTCATTTATCTATGCCCCCGCACCGCACTAGAGCTAATAGGAAAACTTTCAACTACTAGATTCTATTTAAACTTGCATGCAATTATGTTCGGATGGACCTCCCGCCACGCCCACCCTTTGGCCTCTACACCCCTCCTCGCGCTAATCTCGAGGGCCTTCGAGAGTTCAACGAATTTCTTAAAACAAAATCTTCTTTACTTATTTTTTGCAAAGATCGAAATCTCAACATCACCCTTAGTATAACAACAAAATTAACACATTAAAAATGTCTTTATTCATGCCCCTTTTCTAGAAAGTTAGGACCGTCATAGCCCAAACAATGTACTCTCACCTTTCCTTCGTCAACTACGTATTTACACGCCTTTTTCATCTTCACAATTGTAATTAAAATATTAATGAATATATAAAATTGTTTTTACAAGGTAGAATTTTCAAAAGCGTTAAGTATAATTCGAATGAGAATTTCATAATTTCATAAAATACCAATTGTCATGAAGCTTATGTTACATATTGCCGTTGGAGCCATGGATCTGATTAAATGCATTTGTTTGAACACAATACAAAAATCTTACACAGAATGGATTGCCAAAAGATTCCCGAGAAATTGCCTAACATAATTTGTTATGCTTTTTTATGTATTACTATTGTACCTCTCAATATGTCTAGAAGGTAGAAGGGTTAACTATTATTTTGACTACTTTGATCATTTGTACTCCAACATTAGGGTATGTAAGTAAAATTTAGACGTTGCGAAAAGAGATAAACGTATTACGAATGCGGTAGAAACAGGAGCATTGCGTAGAACGCGTGGAAAATGAAATGAAAACATTTGGAAAGAATACGGACTAAAGTTTGGGAAGATCTTAAAAACGTGATACAACCGATTGAATATAATTCTCAAACAGGGATGAGTGAAAAACCTTTATAATATTATAAGAAAGTATGATAAAGAAGTGTATGGGCACGGAAGAAGCAAACTATACATATACCGCATGGCGTGATGGCGATTCCAGTGATGTATTCAAGAAACATATAAAGAAGTGTATGGGCACGGAAGAAGCAAACTATACATATACCGCATGGCGTGATGGCGATTCCAGTGATGTATTCAAGAAACATATAAAGAAGTGTATGGGCACGGAAGAAGCAAACTATACATATACCGCATGGCGTGATGGCGATTCCAGTGATGTATTCAAGAAACATATAAAGAAGTGTATGGGCACGGAAGAAGCAAACTATACATATACCGCATGGCGTGATGGCGATTCCAGTGATGTATTCAAGAAACATATAAAGAAGTGTATGGGCACGGAAGAAGCAAACTATACATATACCGCATGGCGTGATGGCGATTCCAGTGATGTATTCAAGAAACATATAATATTAGGTCCTTACATATGAAATTGGCGTTTTGCCGTACTGGCAACATTGATCTCAAATATCTTCTCTTTGGTTAGGAATTCCAAATTAAAATTTATACAGCTATTTACTCAAGTATTTGTGTTTCGAAAATTATAATTCATTTGTTTTTTCCTCAATTGTTTTTTTTCTTTGCGTCACTCAGTTTACAAAATGGAAAACTTGAAATATCGCGTTATTTACGAGTACGAGTTCCACCGTGGCACCAGTGCTGCAGAAACGGCTCGAAGGATTAATGATGTGTATGGCGACGGTGCCGCAAAAGAAAACACAGTGCGTTTTTGGTTCCAACGTTTTCGTTCTGGAAATTTCGACCTGCAGAACAAGCCCTGTGGACGGCCGGAGACCAAAGTTGATAATGAAGAATTGAAGGCTATTGTGGAAGCGGATCCATCGCAAACCACGTCCGAGTTAGCTGCAGGCTGCGGTGTTAGTGATAAAACTGTTTTAATCCACTTGAAGCAAATTGGGAAGGTGAAAAAGCTTGAAAGGTGGGTACCTCACGAATTGAGTGAAGCAAATCAACAAACGCGCGTTGACTGCTGCGTTGCATTACTCAACCGGCACAATAATGAAGGGATTTTGAATCGAATCATTACCTGTGATGAAAAGTGGATCCTGTATGATAATCGGAAGCGCTCATCGCAATGGCTGAACCCTGCCGAACCAGCCAAACCATGCTCCAAGCGAAAATTGACTCCAAAAAAGTTACTTGTGAGCGTTTGGTGGACTAGTGCTGGTGTCGTTCACTACAGCTTTCTTAAATCTGGCCAGACGATTACGGCAGATGTCTATTGTCAGCAACTGCAAACCATGATGGAAAAGCTAGCTGCTAAACAACCGAGGCTGGTTAATCGCTCTAGGCCACTGCTGCTTCATGATAACGCTAGACCACACACTGCACAACAGACGGCTACCAAATTAGAAGAGCTTCAATTGGAATGTCTAAGACATCCACCGTACTCTCCGGACCTTGCCCCAACAGATTAATATTTTTTTCGAAATTTGGATAACTTCTTGCAAGGGAAAAAAATCAACTCCGATGGGGCAGTCCAAACCGACTTCAAAGATTTTATTGATTCCCGTCCGAATGGCTTTTTTAGTAAAGGGATCGATGAACTACCTATGAGATGGCAAAAGTGCATAGATAGCAATGGTACATACTTTGATTAAATAAATATATTATATTAAAAAAAAATCAACTTTATGTTCCTCCCAAACAAAACGCCAATTTCATATGTAAGGACCTAATATAAAGAAGTGTATGGGCACGGAAGAAGCAAACTATACATATACCGCATGGCGTGATGGCGATTCCAGTGATGTATTCAAGAAACATATAAAGAAGTGTATGGGCCCGGAAGAAGCAAACTATACATATACCGCATGGCGTGATGGCGATTCCAGTGATGTATTCAAGAAACATATAAAGAAGTGTATGGGCACGGAAGAAGCAAACTATACATATACCGCATGGCGTGATGGCG
The DNA here is from genome assembly GCA_949825065.1 of Odontocerum albicorne. Lineage (NCBI taxonomy): Eukaryota > Metazoa > Arthropoda > Insecta > Trichoptera > Odontoceridae > Odontocerum > Odontocerum albicorne. Next base: position 21,997,029 of record OX463853.1, read on the forward strand.
ATTCCAGTGATGTATTCAAGAAACATATAAAGAAGTGTATGGGCACGGAAGAAGCAAACTATACATATACCGCATGGCGTGATGGCGATTCCAGTGATGTATTCAAGAAACATATAAAGAAGTGTATGGGCACGGAAGAAGCAAACTATACATATACCGCATGGCGTGATGGCGATTCCAGTGATGTATTCAAGAAACATATAAAGAAGTGTATGGGCACGGAAGAAGCAAACTATACATATACCGCATGGCGTGATGGCGATTCCAGTGATGTATTCAAGAAACATATAAAGAAGTGTATGGGCACGGAAAAAGCAAACTATACATATACCACATGGCGTGATGGCGATTCCAGTGATGTATTCAAGAAACATATAAAGAAGTGTATGGACACGGAAGAAGCAAACTATACGTATACCGCATGACGTGATGGCGATTCCAGTGATGTATTCAAGAAACATATAAAGAAGTGTATGGGCACGGAAGAAGCAAACTATACATATACCGCATGGCGTGATGGCGATTCCAGTGACGTATTCAAGAAACATATAAAAGTCTTAATATTTATATTTGATCTGGGCTTAATTACGATGCAATTATGTATAATGAAAAGTGGTTCCAAAGACTGACGCAGAGTATTATACAATACAATACATACAGAAAAGGACAACATAAAAAATTGTGCTTTGTACAAAACAAAATGTATGATTAAGGTCTAAACAAAATATATGAGGTACATGGTCGCACGGTAACGCGCTGGACTTCCGTGCGGAAGGTCGTCGGTTCGAACCCCGCACTGTGCCTATCCCTTCGAACGACACAGGCCCTTCTTCCGCCTAGTGTAAAAAAAATAGAATGAAACCAAAACCAAAGAAGAATTGTATAACAGCCACAACCTTTCATAACATAAAACAAAAAAGAATTGTATAACAGCCACAACCTTTGATAAAATAAAACAAAGAAGAATTGTATAACAGCCACAACCTTTGATAAAATAAAACAATTTATTTTATTTTTTCCAGTTTTAGACCATTTATCGGTGTCACTCCGTATTCGAGGTCCATTCGAAGAATGGACCTCAAATAATTTAGGTTTTTTTTAAATACGAGTATGTTAACATAGAGTTTAACCAAGAAATAGTAATCTAAAGATTATTTCAATTAGATTTTCTACTCTTTTTGAGATCGTATATATCTTGCTATTTCTTAAATTAAACATGGAAGAATGGAAATTACTGAATTTATATTTTTTTGGTAAATGAACTATAATAATGATAATAAAAAGACAACTTATAAAAGGCACCGTTTAGAGAGCAGGCACTCCTCAAGGGCGCTCTAGCTCGGGATTCGAATCCACTATCATTGACAAATTTTACAAAGAAACAAGTTGAGTGTAAGAATAGGAAGATAGTAACTGTGGTCATTAGATAAAGAACTTCCCGGCGTTTAAATATGTTATGAATAACATATTTGGTTAGAAAACCGCGGAAAACTTACCAAGGAAAATGAACAACAAACAAACCTTGGAAGATCTTTCGTTATATGATAGTAACACAGTCAGCTTTAGGCAGAGTGTACTGTATGTGTATTGTGTTCATATATATAAACTTTAAGGCCTCTCCAAAGGGTTGGATCTATATTCAAGTGCTCCCTAAAGCTGCACACGCTACACATATATCTCGAACATTGTTAGGTAAAAAAGATTGATCCAATCAAAACAATTTTATAGAGGAAACAAACGCTAACTAAATGTAAAGATCGTAAATTCATTCAAAATAACGCCATTATAAAATGAATGTTTCAAAAATAACATAAACATGTTGAAATAACGACAGAAACGCAGTTATCGACTGAAACTGATAAAAAGTTAATTATAAATAATGTAGTGGAACATTATGCACAGCTTCAAGAATTCCCAAATACTCCAAAATTATATTTCTCAAAAGCAACAGAAATCTAAAACTCACATATTTTACTTTGCTGACTGATAATATTTTAAAGATGCCAGGAAATAATTTATGTACCTTAAACATCAATACCCATACAGAAAGTATGTTGACATTTCAACAAACTGTCAAATCCACTCTTACTTCCCGCTGATTCCACTCTGACTCCCGAAGTTTGCCAGTCTCAGTGATCTTGACAGCAGTTTCTCGCTGCTACATTCAGATTTCCGGACGAAATTTTAACTCAATTTTACCAAGAGCTGCTAACCTTTACATTATCATATCCGACCGCTACCTTCAGAGCAGCCAGACTTCGCCATAATGTGGGTTGGTCTTGGATAGGGAAAGAAATTCTAATTGACACGACTATTTTCTGTGGTATGCAAATAGACATACATTATTTAAGACATTGTGTCGTGGAAAGAATGTTTAAAGAGACAAAGGAATTTCAATTCGTTCCTAGGGTTTTTCACAGTAGTTATTTAAAAATATGCAAGTTATCTTTTGATTTGTTAGAATTCATATTATATCTATATTATAATCTATATAACTACTACTGGCACTTACAATCCCAACATGGTGCAGGTGGAGAACACAAATTCTAGTCAGCTGTTTTCCGTGTCAAATGAGAGCGGGTTAGGTATCCGAAGCTTTTATTTGGCCTTTCAGAAATTAAAATATAAATTTTAAAAGAGACCCGGTAACCAGCCTTGTCTATAGAGCAATCAAACTGTTTAACCGTGTGTGTCCTCATATAGACGTATTTCATGTGTCGCTCAAAAAAATCTCTTGAATTTAGTGTAGTACTTGAAATAATTGAATATTTTTATATTATCTTACATGCTACATTTTGTAATACTGTTTTAGTGTAACACATACATTTTTACAATAGTTTTTATGTTGAACTATTTTATACATGTTTTTTTGTACTTGTTATGTTTGGTCCTTGTATTGTAGTATAAATAGGCCAAAACCCATAAGACGGTTGTCGTCAAAGAAAGAATACAAGAATTGTATTTTGAATACAAGAGAGCGAGAGAGGAATACTTGGATTCTCTCCGAAAGTAATTCGAAATTTGAATCTAGATGGGTCCGTGATACTGAACGAATTTTAAATACCTAGCTAACAATTTTTGAACCGGTGTAAAAGGAGACGATGTATAAATGATATATGTAAACAAATTTTACATTTATGAATATATATTTTCATAGATGTGGAATTTGTTTTACTTCCGTGAATATTTCACGGGTTACTAGTGTTACTAATTAGGGAAACCTTTAATGTGCAAACGGACTGAAAAATAAATTAATAAATTGAGTTTAACAAATAAATGGAATTCTGAGGTGCTATGTTATCATTCATCACTCGCAGTTCTGTACAGTCAGTCGCAGTACAGGTCGGCAAATACTGCCGAACATGGAAAGGCAATTGGACTCCCATTTATCAAGCGTGTACTAATATCGTTTCCAGACGAACTCTTTAACCAGACTGGGGCTTTTTTTAGTAAAACCCATGGGACGACAAGTCGTCTTCTCATCCATACTATGGAGGTCACCATAAAGAAAGAATTAAATATCAGAAAAAGTTTAAAACATAACGTTTTACTTAATTTTATTTAATTACATGGCAAAAAATGTAATGGTTTACTGTGTAATTGTAAGCAGAAAAATATAACGTTAAATGATAAGTTCCATTTCTGTTATTCTGACTTTATAACTTGCCACTTTTCATAGCCCAAGTAAACTTTATATTCGGCTTATATCTTATTGAGATCAAAATAGAAGCGCAATATTTAATCAATTATGATAATTTGTTTTTTTACCTGAACTTCTGATAAAACTGTTGATTATCAACATTTTTATCATATGGTGATAAAGTAAAAGTTGATAATCAACATTGTTATCATACAGTGCTAAAAAAAAGTTATTCTGTTTTACCCTTTCAATACCTTTACTGCAGGTCACTGTACTCTGCCTCCTTTTGAGACAACTAACTCACTAAATATTTGAATGTAGAAGTTTTTTTATATAATAAATTTGTTTAATAGCCCTGAAGACGAAGACTGTCATATTTTTTAAATTCTAACGAATAAAAAGTCATATGTAATACATAAAAATATATACCTACTTATAAATATTGAATTCAAATAATTTTTTAACGATCATAAATATCTTCGAATATATTTTTTTTCAGTGTATTGAGTACAATATTAAAACTGAAACTCGATAGTAAAATCGTTTGATTCCACAGCAGTGCAATTCCAATCGGGAATATATTTCCCGTCAATCCAATGAAATGTATGTGAAGATATTTTCATATCGTTCATTCGTTTGAGCTTTTTAATCACACTAATGGTCTGGGAGTATAACTACAGACGAACTTTTTACCGATTTTTCTACTATGTGTTTTGTATGAAAAGATTTTCCCTGGCCTCGTTTAGAACGGCTTACTCTTGACCAGAAAAATAACTGACTCTGAGTCCGATCTCTCAACCTTTTGAACTTTGAAATATGAGTTGAATTGGTCATATACTCATATATATACATTGTTCAATATTGGAAAAAATACGTTTTATTTTGAATTTGCATAACCTAAAAAGAAATTTGTTTTGATCATCGTGCAGATTTTACGCACTTATTAACTAGATATATTTTGATGAAATCATATGTCATAGTTGTTTCACCAATATACGCGTAGTGAACATAACATGTTTCCTTTACTTCTATTGACGCATTGCTTTACCAATGTCATTGAACGTCACAATAAAACTGTTCTAAGGAAATAATCAACCCAAAACACTCTTACCTCTATAGATTTTCGCAGTTTGTACCTTTGGGCTCAACGACAAAAATTCAGAGGTTGATAGTTTTTGGTTATTTTTTAATTAATTTATAAAAAAAGCCAAAAAAAACGTGTGTGTTGAAAAAAAAATGGCTTATATTTTATTAGTAGTGTATAATAGAAATTTTAAATATCTTAAAACGGGCTTAAGGCACAATTTGAAGCTCTGAAAGTAGAATAACCAAGTAATTTATCATTAAATATTCTAAACTCATTGTTTCGATTGCCCGAGAAAAAGCTAAATGAAAAAAAATTAAGATTGATAAAGTAAATCTTGGACATATTGGAAAGCATTGAATAAAATAAGGAATTGATACACTTTTATACCAATAAATTAAACAGAAGCGTCATCTTAAATACAAATGAAATATCGACGACCGTGATCTAAAAGTAAGCATTTATGCTCAACAAACGAACCCCCCAGGTTCAAAACCTGGTAGCTAGAATTTATGTTCTTCTATAAATTATATGCTGTTTATCATTATTTTTTATAGAGCTACTAAGCAACACAAAAATAGCGATATATAATAAAGCCACATTACGAAAGGAACTTGGATCTCCTTACCATCGGAACTTTAGGTTTGATGTATCAAGACTGTGTGCGCTGGAGTGTGTACTGAAGTGCAACAACCTGCAATTAATAAACCAATACATGCATAGACATTTTTCATTCACAGGCTAGTAAAGTTTAGTAAAAGGCTAGTAAAAGATACCCTATCGTATCACAAAAGACAAGTACATGTGCTTGTTGGAGATTTTTTTAAATACTCGATTGATTCCAAAATCAAAACCGCTTGAACAAAGTCATGACAAAAGACGTTCGTTTTATCTTTAAGCTTTTCAACAAAACATTGTTTAAAAAACGACATCTACGAGTATGTTATATTGAACGATTAATTTAACTTTTTGGTATTAATTTAACTTTTTTCTAGCGTCTTTCACTATCAAGATATAAAACTTAACCTTGGCAGGCTTTTGTGAACACAAGGAGATATTGTTGCATAAATTAGTCTATTTGCTAATTTAGGACTTTCCAATTATACGAAGGCTTTGTGGCGAATTGGCTTTTTGCTACAGTCGGAAACTATAAAATTTTATGGCCAGGTGCTTCCCAATTAAGGTTCACAAATTATTTTAATGCTTCTTAATTTATTTACCGGCGTTAATTTCTCCACGTCCTTCTGTCTACCTCCATTCGTAAGGTTTGTGCTTAATTGTGAAAATTAGAAAGCAACCAGGATTATTAGGATATTCCTTTAAATTTATCAGGAGCATCTCAACAAATAACAGAATTTTACTTATTTTACAATTGAACGTATTTTTAAATAAGGGGTCCAAATAACAACTTTTTTGTTAATGTTAGAAGAATATATGCCGTAAAATAAATTATATGAAAATGTGTGCACAGATACGAATAGATAGGGTGGAAATGTTTGACAGAATCCACAATGAAACAATTAGGAATGAATGTGAACTTAACTGATGTGTCGAGTAACATGAATAAAAGCCCTCTGAGATGGTGTGGGTATGTAGAACGAATGAAAGAAACAAGACTAATAAAATGAATATACTGTGCAAATTTCAGTAGAAGGTGTAGTAGAGAAAGACCAAAAAAAGTATAGTTGGGTCAAGTGAATGATATTTTGAAAGAAGGAAGCGTAAAAAGGAGTTTTATGAAAATACTCGTTTCTCTCTTCCTACCTTTACTGGGAAATATCGTGATGATATGTACAAATGTATGTAGAAAAATAACGAATACGTCATTTAATTTTTTTTTATATATTTTTATTTATTTATTGATTTTATTTTAATGCTTTCATTTAAAACTGTACAATATAGCCAATAGCCAGGTAGAAAACTTTTTCAATCAATCATACGATTGTTTCTAAAAGTTTTGAATTCAATAGCGAAGAATGCATTTTCGATCTAGAGAAGAAAATGCAAAACCAAAAAAACAATACAAATTTAACAAGGTCGCCGATATCCACAAAGAAAGGAAGATGGTTAAGGATTATGGGAAACCAGAATGTTGTATTTGATCGTAAAATTTACTAAAAAAAAACATTATTTCATATAACTAACTTACGTCCGTTGGCCGTACTTGCTATATCCTTCCTGTTTCCCTCTAGTCCCAGCATTTTAAAATTATACTGAAAGTTGTCTGAAATCCTGTCTTGGTCAGCTAAGTTGTCTTGTTACGTGTTTTTGGGCTCACATTACGATTAGTTTTAAAAATAAGTTTTCTTTTTTGTAACTATATATTTTCTCAATTATTCCCAAGTATTTATAAAGCGAATCTAATCTTACTATATATGCAGATGGACTTTTATATTTCAATAAAATGAATCCGTAAAAGTATATTTTATTTAATATACATACATATAGACTGTCACCCCATATCCCTTTTAGAATACCCAGAAAGGACAGATCTATACGCCTTCCTATAAAACAGATTTTACCTCATGCACCTTCATTCATCTCGTCATACATGATCTTCTGTTTCTCATGCTTTTTACATTTCCCTCATTTCAAATATCTTCAACTTTCTCTAAACATTTTTTCAACGTTCTTACATTTTCTCTTTCTCCATTAATTCCAGACAAATATATGTACGTTTCGTAAATCGATGTGGCCAGATCATTTGAAGTTTCCTTTCTGAATTCTACTTGTATCATTCATCTCTAACAACTATTTTTATCCTATTATGTCTTTATCTACCAAACATTGTAGTATCAGATTATACTCCTCTTATTTTCCCGTTATCACTTCATCTTAATGCCTAAGCTTCGCTTCTAAACATCAAGGTAAGTATTAGCACACTACTATGGTATGCACAATCATTTTCGAAGGATTAATGATTGATTAATTAGAATTAAAAATTATACCATGTTTGCCTTTGACCTTGTTACCAGCAACAGCATGCCGTTCGGTATTTTTCTCTATCTTACCATCTCTCAAAAAATTACCTGTCCCTCAGTCAAAACCTCTCCAACTTTACTTTTATTATTACCTCGGCCTACCTCGTCCTCACATACCATTAGTTCCAGACATGTATAATTATTTTTTGTGGATCTATCATATATGAACTCATTTTCTAGATATATTCAAACCATCTTAAGATTTTTATAATGTTTTATTAATCCGGTTTTCGTCATATTATCTCAAAAAAAATATCACTTTCGAACCACTTTGCCTAATGTGATCAAGACAAAATTCCTATTAATTAAAAAAAAATCATAGTATCCGAATCTTTCGTCGTTCTATAGAAAAAAATCGTATATTTCATTATTGATCTAAGTACGATCTTTTGGATTATGAACAGGATTATTTTATAATCAAATATTACGTCAAAAATCTAACGAGCAAATATTTCGCCTGAAAGGAAATATCAAATTTTTATTCATGAGAATTTGTAACCAAATTACGTAAAAGATTATAAAATAATTCTCAGAATATTGAAATATTCTAAAACACGTGACATTTACGTAATTGAGAACTTGTTTTTCTTTAATATTTCGTGTACTAACCTTAATTTAATATTCAAACGAACCTATATTATTTTTCCTTATTTTCTAAGTATTTGTAATTATGTATTTATATCCCAAAAAATTAAAAAAATTTCCCATTAAGAATGTTGTTTTTTTTAACTACACTTTTTTTAAATATAATAAATTTACTATATCTTTAGAAGTTTGAAAGAATAACATCTACTTCAATACTTCTGATATATATTTATTTGTTCTTAAAAATATTGAAGAAAGAGAAATACGATTTTATCAAAAAAACTTGGTATGAACTCGTTTGACAAGTGGCATTTGAGTTACAAACTGTCTCTTCTAAATGTGACCTCGGATATTGGCATTTTCAATTTTCCTGAAAATCGTTTTAAAGAAAGGATTTGAATATTTGAATTGTACTTCTATTAGTTTTTTACTTATTCGTAAGAGCATCACCATCACGACATGTCAGATCTCCAATTCATTTTATCCTGTCACAAATCCTTTGTCTCTGCCACCTACATACTCGGCATGCATATTCTTATATACATTCATGCACACGTATGTACATAACATATAAGAATGTAAAGATTTTTTAACATTTTCTTCTCTAAGAATTTGATTCATTTGGTCATTCTTCGTTTTTCGAGGTCTTCCCAAACTTCTCATACATTCTATACTATTTGTATTATACAAAATATTTTTGCCAATATTTTATAATTTGTTCTTTCTACGTGGCTAAATTATTTCAATGTTCCTTCCTTCATATTAATAACGTCATTTTCTTTCAATTCGCAATTATATCCTGATGCTCTTATTCCTGATTTTGCCATGCATTGTTTTCTACTACCGCATTTCTCTTTCTAACGCATTTCTCCTCCTTTTATCCCTTTTTTGCCACATCCAACTATCGTTTGCCTATCCTAATATTGAAACAAATGTTCAATTAAAAGAAAACAGTTAAACATCTCTTGAAATATAAAATAAACAAAGAAGAACTCTAAAATTGTAATTGTTTTTAAATATGTATGAAAATAATCAATACACTTATCGTCATTTCCGTCTTTAATAACCATACATTATTTTCACTTATTTAAAATTACCCACGACCCTCTGCTTGTCGAGAAACACGATGAATAATTAAATCCTTTTTATGTACAAGATTTTTTGACATAAAAGCCAGGATAAACAATTTTCTTTTCCTGAAAAAAACATCAGGCCCTTTGAAACCTAAACAAGCCTCGGGCTGAAATTTTGAATCGTTTCCGGTGCTCGGTCACGCCTCGATTATTTTTATTATTATTTCCTTTTTGTGACTTTATATTTACGAATAAAATATTTGATTGGATGTGGATTAAGCTTTTAAAATTGATTAAATACGTTTACGGCTTTTTATTAAAAAGCTTTAAACGTATTAAATCAATGATATACTACGTATTAAATGATATACTACGTATTAAAACGTATTAAATCAATGATATACTAGTAGTTGGACAGTGTGTTTATCGTCATTCTAACGTGTTTATTTTGTGATTGCAACAATCATATTATAAACATATAATACTTAATGAATTAATTATCTATATCTTTTGTTGACTTAAGTAGTATTTCAATTTGATCATTCTTTGTCTGCATTGAACTGTTAGAGATGTGGGTGGTAGGTGTAGCTTTAAGAAATACTTAAAGAAAAGTCGTTTTTAGGCGGTCTTACCAAAGTTTTTATTATATATGAACACTACATATGGTACTCTATTATATATGAACACTACACACTACACTCCATCTTAAGGTAGTTGAGCTACTATCAAATATCGGAAGATCTACCAAGCTTTATTTGTAGGTTGTCTTCCCTTGGTAAGTTTTCCGCGGTTTTCTAACCAAATATGTTTTTCATAACATATTTACCATAAATACCGGAAGTTCCTTATCTAATGGCCACAGTTACTATCTTCCTATTCTTACAACATATACAGATGTTGGGAAGATTCTAATATAATGACCGCAGCCATCATCTTTACATGATTACACTCAACTTTCAAATATTTATTTTGTAATGTTTTTCATGTGTCAATAATAGTAGTTTTAAATCCCGAGTAAGAGTCTTATTTTTAGAGCATCCTTGGGGAGTGTGATCTCTAAATGGCGATACAAAATAAATTGTATTTTTATTGTTATTATTTGACATCGAAAGCGTGTAAATCTTATTTATTCATTTTATTATATAATATATAAGTATTGTATTTAATAAAGCTATATCATGTTTATCCAATCATGAAACTATATAAAGCAGTGGTGTAAGATGATATTCCAAGAAAGTAAATCAAAATAATGGGTAATTATGAAACTGATATTCTAAAGACTATACACGCATGCTCTTGTTTATGGGGAAAAAACTGGCCATACAACAGATATCTTTCGATGTTTTGTACAAGAAAAGCTTGACAGAGAGACGTGGAATATGCAGACACATAATATTTACCTCACGTGAAGCAAAGTACTTCTTCACATCTTAAATGTTGATATTACCACAAATCATAGAGAAATTCAAAGGATTCAACTCGGCTCTATTCAGATGATACAATTTATAGATAATTTTAAATAACTTTTCAAACTTAACTGGTTTGAGAACCACGGATCAGTTAGTTTGCCTAATAAGCTCACTGTATAAGGAATGTTTGCATAGAGTCAGGATAGATAGTATTGATTCGGAGAGTTTCCATTCTATAGCAGGTGCTCCCCAAGGATTCATTCTCTCGCTACTTCTTCAATATGTATACTAAATACATAGGACAGTGCAGCAAATTAGGGCAAATGTATAAACATAGACTTATATGCAACTTCAAATCTACGATACGCTGACAATAAAACTGTTTACTCAACTGGACGAGGACATTGAGGCTTTCGAGACATTTGGCTTCGTAGCCGCTTTAAAGTCTACAAGCCTGATATTTGACCTCGCAATAGACAGAGTAAAAATTTGTTTTTTGACAGTTGGTCATGCAAATGGGAATTTATCCAACATACTGATAATATATAATGTGTATTAAGTAAAATTTGGATATCAAATTCCAAACACGGGGAAGAGATTTGTAGTAAAAATGCGATGGTTTATTCTGTTGTGAAGAGACTCAGCAAGCTATGATACCACAAAAATACTATCAGAAATACAACTATACTCTGTCAGGAAATTGATAGTTTTGATCTTCTAGTGCTGTGCCGAAACTAAATTGTGAAACCGAGGCAACGTCAGAAAGCATATGCGCTTGAAGTAAGGTGTTGTAAATAATTTATCATAGTACCGTGAACAGCACGACAAACAAATAATTGAATACTATTGGAATTGAATATAAAGAATGTCGGATATCGCCTTAAGTTTGGAGGTGGGCTCTGAGATGACATGACTTTGGCCAAGTACTAGAAGTGAAGGACTCAATGGCGTGGCTCGTTGCGTAATGAAAAATATATGGCACTCGGAATTGCACTGTTTGGTGCGGGGCGTGGTAACGTTGGACAAGATTGGCCAAGACGGTCTCAAATGATTGACTACAAGAATAGTTCAAAGACTTTGAAGACAAACGTAGTTGAGACAAATAATTAGAGCAGGGCTGAACTGAAATAATCGTCATTCATTATATCTACGACCAACATCCATGCCCACCAGTAAGAGTAAAATGAACAGAAATATAATCGTTCACCAGAAAAAGTGAGATCTTATGAGTTAATATAAAATTTTTAATTTATATATTCAAGATGACTATAACGTTATCTGGTATACTGAAATAAATAATTGAGGAAACCAATACTAAAAAATATTATCTGAAAAAAAATTGTTATTTAATTGGAAAACCTTTTACTTTGTTAAAAAAATCAATTAAATTCAATATATTATTTTCATTACAGAACTTGAATTTCAGAAAATTTACCTAAATACTTCAGAACAGGAATAATATGGGATGGGTAATTTTACGTTTATACATTCAATGAATATCTAATAACTATGAATTGGTTAATTTTAATATATCTCATTTTTCATTTTGTTTTCATAAATTCTTTAACGCTCGTAGAAATAAAATTTGGATAATTGGATAAAATTCTCTTATACAGATGTTCATTTGAAAAACAATGTTTTTTAACTTTCACGATTGCAAATTTTTTTTTATAATATATAAATTGATCAAAACCTCAGATATTACAGCAATATGAATACCCTAGTTATATATTTTTAAATTTTCGTTTAAGAGTCAGCGAGCTACGATAAAATTGGTTCCAAATGAAAATGAAATATTCGAAGGTTCCTTTAAGATGAAGAAATTGCATCTGGCGCTCTCGTCTAGCATACGAACTGCCTCGTTAATTTTCAATGACTCGAGGGTCACTTTGAAAGCTAGTAAAATTTGATTCCAACTTCACGTTACAAGCTTTCGGTACAAGAAACATATAACATACAATATATCAGTGAAAATTATTCATTACTTTCACCTTAAAAGAAAATTCAAAAATAAGAACGTTACTTTAAACACTTTTTTGTATCAAAATTTCATTATAACTTTTTTTTAGTTAAGGCAGTTCACCCTGTCAAAAAGTCCTTTGTATTTTTACTTCATTAAATCCTTTAGATTTTAGCATTATCTAATGAAATAAAGAATGTTTTCTGGTTCAATATATCTAACAATGAGCATTATGTAGGCGACCTACCTTTCCGTTATAAGCACAGGCTCACAAAGCATCATATGTTGCCTACATCACTAGTCCACCTACAATATTAGCTGGGAGGACCAAGGTCTGAGTGAATGTGATGGAATGCAACTAGCCTGAACGAGTGGTGATGTACGTGCTAAACAATTAATTGTAAGAATTGTTATCTAGTTATAATAAGTATGTAGGTGTTAACTATTTCAAAGAAATTAAATATTAAGATTATTGAAAATAAAATAAGGAAATTTAAATTAAGTTGGTTCACAGTTATAATAAATAACTCAGATTAGTTATCATGATATTAATTTGTATATAGGTATAGCCTTCGGCAAATGTTTGTGTTATAGATAACTTTATTAAATAAAAGGGAAAAAATAAAGATAGGATTTTCGCATATACTCGTATATAGATTTAATAAAGATTGAATGTTAGTTAGTCACTGACTTTAAACTTCCAAAATTGAGTGAATATTTATTAAAAAATTAAAAAATAGATAAAAACTTATAACTTTTTTAAAATTGTCATGTAAACGGGATATCTGGTTTCTTTTTAAATAAAACAGGTGTGTTTCATATATAATTTTAATAAAAAGTAAACTTGCATAAACTTGGTAGTATTAACATATACTATAAGTACATTTTATTAAATTTGTAATCATTTATAACTTATTTAGGCCTATATTTAAGAAATAAGCAAAAGAAAGTTTAATTTGGATACAAAACAATGTAAGTGAATTCCGTCACGTTGTAAAATACACAATAATATTTATTAACATTATTGCTCAACTTTTTAAATTATGTGAACTGGGTGTAAAAAAAACATTTTTTACATAAATAAATAATAAAATAAATTGCAAGTAATGAAGTTACTTTTTTTTTAAATTTATTTTCACAAATCATATTTTTAGTTTCATTATTTTACTATTATTGTATAAAAACTCTTTTAATTGGATTTTTTTGTACATGGATTTAATACAATTTTTATTTTAAATGTATTTATTCTTTCAACTGAAGAAGTTAAATATTTTTACTAGACATTATTGTCAATAAACTTTTGATATTTAATACTTTTTTCACTGAGCTTTGATTATTAATAAACTTCATACGCAAGATTTAAAAAGTGATTGGAATTTCAAGCTCTGTCACAAACTCCATGAAATTGTTGAAGATAAAAAAACCTTAGTCAACATACAAAGGTTAGAATTATTGAAGTGAGCTGACCATGTACAATGCATGAGTAAAGGTGAACTATCAAACATATAATTCATTATTCCAGTCAGGCAAAAGCTGTAATGACTGAAAGAGTTGTCCAAATATAGAAACCCGGCTGAATGGATATTGGCTGCTTAGTACTTCTAGAGATGGAAGAGCTTCTTAAAGACCCCAAAGTACATTCTCAATCATATTTAAGTATGACGATTGTTGAATTTATTAAGACACAATTATACCGTCTGGAAAATAAATTGCAAAAAAAATATTTATTTTTCAGTACATCATTTTTTATGATCTAGAATATATCCTTATTTAGAATTGCTAAGCTGTATTTCCAGCACAATGATATTACAATCAAAATATTAGATTGGTGCATAAATAACTTTGATTCTTTCAAATTTTTCTATTTATTTAAAAAAAATTACACGTATATTCTTTACTATTTAAGCAATAAAAAAACGTATCAATAACCACCTTCACATTCCTCATATCATGCTTTATCACTTTGAAAAAAGATGGACTGCAGCACAATCATTTCGCAATCTCAACGAACTCTTTGGTGAAGGATCGATCGGCGAAAGCCTAGTTTGAAAATGGTGCAATCGTTTCAAATCCGGCGACACAGCTTAAAAGATGAGGAAAAAAGAGGTCGTCCGTCTGATATTAATGATCAGGCTCTTCAGATTACCGTGAAAGAAGGCGAAAGTTTGACAAGGACGCTTTCGCTTTTGAAGAGAATCCACGATATCGCCGGTCACAATACATTGAAGAAAGAAATTCTGCTTGTTTTGCTGAAGCGATTGAATGCGGACTCGGCTGGTTTAATTGACGTCAGAGAACTCTTAAGGAACCCGTCAAGTCACTTTCCATACCTTACCGAGCTTTTTGAGGGGCCTGACGTTCGTGAAATGGTCAACATTGAATTTTTAGGGAATGTATCCTAGATGGAGAGATGATGATGATTTGTTGATAAATAAAACACGTTTTTCGATCGCAATGCGGAAGAAGAGTTTTTATTAGTAAACGTAGGTATTTATACTATTTCCGCGTGTGTGCGGGAATGCGAGCAAGATATCCTTCGTCTCGTTTCTGCATTAGCAAAACGATTAATGTCGTATGTAGGTGATAATATATTTACGGAATCGGCGCGACAGACGTGGTGCGTTCTCGCTCCGGCATGGAATGCGGTCCGCTCCCGGCTGTGGGTTGAATGACCGGCGTGTGAACTTCGGACTTGTTTGCTTTGAATTGACACGGAGTGCGAAGGTCGCATCGCCGGTCATTGACCGAGTGTGCGACTAAGTGTGCGACCGCCACAAATTGTTCGGCATGAAGTGATGAAGCGTGTTATGACAAATATGAAAATGGTTATCGATACACATTTTAATACCTAAATAGTAAGAAATTTAATAGTAAAATATTATTACCAAAATGATAAATATGACAAATTCGAAGGGCATCGGTATAACGATCGTTAATAATACACCAATCTATTATTTTCTCACTATCGACACATCTACAAACATAATTCTCAATATTTTTCCTTTCTTCTAAATAGGATATATAACAATCGGCACCTTACTCCATATTGAACAAGTATAATCTATTGATTAATTATCAGTGCGTGTTATGCATCTGCAACTTATAATAAATTTGATCCTTTAATCCATCGGTTGGATCCTTTCAATGTCCTTCGGAAGCATGAAGTTGTTCTTCCGAAGAGGAATGCCAGAGAGTTGCTGGTCTACTGGGATTCTGGTATCATAAAGAGATGGAGATTGGAAGATGATGCCAAAGGTGCCTCCAATGCAAGCCAAGGTGAAAACCCAGAGGAAAAATCTGTCCAAGACCATCGAAACAAACTTCCAGTCCTCGACGACCTGTGAACAAAAAGAAAAAAGTTTCATTTAGTCATCTTCAACTGGTGTATTGTGTGTTTTTGTTTAAATTGATCGAGGCCCGGTATTAAATGGCCGACATGATTTCACTTCTGACTATAATATATTTCCTCGAATATTTTGCAATTCTTGGGTATTCTTACTATACTTCTGAAGATCATTATATGGAACATAGGAGTATATTACAATATATGTAAGAAATAAAATAATTTAATTATAAAATATTTATTGTGCTTCAAACATATTTCATTACTAATTTTGTAAGCAAAAAAGCAGAAAGGACTTAAAAAAGAAGAATTAGATAGATATTTCATTTGGTGCAATAACAATGATTTCCTATTTTATTTATATATTATTTATAGTTAAGGCATTAAAATTGTGGAGATTTAAACACTTTGTAAATTGTTTTTATCAAACATTGTTTATTCCACTTTTTGTAACGGTATAACGGTATCACTTTTTGTAACAGAGTTTTGTTTGTGTTGATGAGGTGAAAGCCTGAAACCGGTAAGGTTATACCGTTACAAAAAGTGGAATAAACAGTGTTTGATAAAAAAAAATTAAAACGTTTTATTTATTTAGTAAAACATCAAACGAATTTTTTAAAACATATATTTTCTATTTTAACAGCTAAAAATATTAAAATATTATTCAAATTAATTTCGATTCAAAAAGTTTTAATTTTTAAATGAAAATGTGGTATAACCTTCTTGGAAACAGTTTATTCATATTTGTATGCATAAGAAAAAATATTGTATTGTAATTGTATTATTACATTTCGTTTTTGTAGAACACAGTACAACCTGGTGGATTTATTATGATGTGGTAATGTGTTACAACCAACCAGAAATGTTTAAGAGACATGAAGTGAAAACTAGATTGATATTAAATTTGTTTTTAAATGTGTCCCGACGGGAATGGACACCGCTACCCCCGGGCTGGAAGTTACCAACTTGTCAGACGACATGTATATTACCAACTAAACCACGGAGATATGTACGATACTTTTTAAAATATTAAAATGGAAAAATATACATAGTAATAATATATTTTTCGAAATTGGCAGTGCAACAGGAGTATTTAAAAACTGATTAGGTTGCTTATATGAAGATTTGTAAAAAATTTTAAAAAAAAAGTTTAATAAAAACTTTTTTTAAATGGTCTTCTTTTGAAACATCAAACTTTGTGATATATTATAATTGACAAAATGCAATTTTCCTCATTGTTTATCTCATTAAAATGGTGTAGAAATGCTGCGTTTGCCGTCTCTTTCCTCCAATAAAATTTTATTATTAAACTTTGGCAATTAACGTCTTAAACGAATTTGTGTTTTCGACACGCATAATTGTTTGACTAACAAATTAAATAACTGAAAGCCCTTTCTTTGACATTTCATGCTGAAAATCTCCAAACATTCTTTTAGTAGATCTTTGATCGCTTACGTATAAAAAAGGGAAGAATACCCTTTCATGAATATATTTTTTTAATATCATATGATATAATCAGCTCGAAAGAAAAATAAGCTATTATAAGTAAAAACTGTTTTTGTTGTGAAAAAATAGTAACAGTATATGAGCTGAAACGAAATAACCACCATCAGAGGATGATTAATATGATTTGTACTTGTTTACTCTGGATTTTATCACCGATTTTGGCAATGGTATTATTTGTGCGCCTTCATTAATTGTATGATAACTCAAATAAATTTCTTACAATTGTATTTAAGAGAAGATAATCGTGACCCACGATAGTAGATAATATTAGTTTATCTGCCAGTCAAGACAGACAGGAGTGTTTATCTGCTAATAAAGTTAAAGAATTTGTAATAAGTATCTCCAGGACATTTGATAGTGGCACTTTTATGAGGTATTTCATAATGCGCAGGTTTCTATTAGATAAAAGTGCGGCTCAATTATATGGAAGCCCCGAGAAACACAGAATATCCTGATATTCGGGCGAGTGTAAAAGAGATTTCTGCGGCACCTATTTAATGGGTATGCTTGGATATTACTCCTTAAGTGCAAGAAGAGATTTATGTGCATGTTTAAACATACATAAATTGCTAACAGGAAAATGAGCTAACCCTTTGTTGATTGACAAACTTTTGTTTAATGGACCGGATTTTTAAAATTATATAAATATGCATTTATGGAAATGAGTATAAATTTCATAGTAAAATAATGATTTTACCTAAAGAAATATGATAATTTATCTGAATATCGTTCTAGACTAATGTGGTTTAAAATAAGGACAGCAAAGATACATTCACGTTCTTACCATTAAGGTTACGCAGATACGAAAGAGAGGGAAAAATTCAATTTCTACATTAAAAAATATATATATTTTGTCTAAATATATTTCATCTAACCCACCTCTTTACATTTCCCATTATTTCCATCATGTTCCTTAATGTAATTTTTAGACCTTCAAACATATTTCTGTTCAGCTAAAACATGTAAACATACATGCCAATATAACTATTCTTTTCAAAATAAGGTGACGCTGGTCCTCTGGTGTAGATCGCACTGGACGGGGACTTATTTTGCCCCACATAACAGCGTGAGTGGTGGAGGGATCGAACTGAACTGAATTGTTACTCGAATATTACGTTTCCTTTACTACGTTAGTGGCCTGGAAGAAATTACTAGAAAGCAATTAATCCACCTGACAAAGAACGTGTTAAAATAAATTTAGATCGTCTTTTAAGCTCCGTCATTTAAATCTAAATTTAACGAAACTGAACTTAAAATGTTTGGTCGGAAGAAATTAGTTTATAACAATAAATGCACTTGATTCATCATGTGATTCAACATGTAAAGCTACTCGGAGACTGTAGTTTCAATTTCCGTTCAAATCTATTTTTTTAAAAAGGCATCGTATAGTTTTCACTTAACATTTTTCTCGTGGGTGTAAGATATTGTTACTGAGCAAAAAACCGTACTATGAACACAATGCGCAAAGAAAGCGTAATAAAATAAAGTTTTTTTTCCATTCCACTAAATATTAACACTACAGCGTAGTTCTCCACCCCGTTTCCACCCTACAAAGAAACATTCCAAATGATCGTTTTCGGTTCTGACATAAAATAAGAATGTTACTTCCCGTACAGAATCTGTCATATCTCCAATAGAAGTAGGAAACTAACAGGGATGTAAAGTTTGTTCAAATGAAATCTACTAAAAAGGACGCTGAAATTGTGTCATTCCAGCGGAACAGAAAAAGAATTTAATGTTTTTTAAAAGCAAAGTTTCAAACGAAATTGCTTACGGAAAACGAAATACAGTTTCAAGTGATCTACTTTGTCATAATAATGTCGATTTATTTTTTTATGAAAAAACATTTTAAGAAAATAATTTGTAAATAATTACAAAATATTACGCTTTTTTTATTTAGGCAATCTACACTTACTATGATAATTTGTGTCAATTTAATAATAAGACAGTCAATAATATAATATAATAAACGAAAATAAATAAATAAAAAGCAATTCATAATCGATTAAAAGCTTGTACTGGTTAAACTTGAATTATTTACCAGGGCTGTGGAGTCGAAAAAAAAAACACGACTCCGACTCCGATTCCTATATTTACCAATAACACGACTCCGACTCCACAACTCCGACTCCACGACTCCGACTCCACAACTCCGACTCAAAAAAGCTCAATTTTATCAGGTTGTTTCCTACCTTTGCATATAGCCATTTTTTTCATGTTATAGGGATAAAAATAAAACAAGATCAAACTTTAATAATTATTTATTAGAATTTATTCTTCAAAACAACATTGCTTCTATTAAATCTGTATTCGTAGAGGCTCTCAAATTAGAATTGAGAATTTTAAGAACGGAAAATAACCGCTCTACGGATACTTGGGTTGGCGGTAATGCTGTAACGATCAATGCTGAATCTTTTACCATTTCTAGATACCGCTGTATTGCCATTTCAACATTTAACTTATAAGTTCGGTCAATTTTTTCCATTATTTTCAATGCATCATAAAATTCAATTTTAAATTTTGAAATAGAGTCTCCTTCATCTATATTGGGACTGTGATTCAAACGAGGACGTTTTAGTTTATCTTGTTCATTGAGATATTTTTCTAAATCGTCTTCAGATTCAGCGGTGTCGGATGAAGATGATGATACTTGGTGTATGCTGCCTGCTGTCGTCTCTTTTTCTAGTCGAAGGCCTTTTATACGAACGGTTAATTCAAACAGCGTTTTTAGCTCTATTTATTTGTTCTTCCGTCAGTGTGGATCGAACCATGGGGTTAACATAGATCCCAGCCAACAGAATTTTCTTTCGACGTGAGAAAGAAGGCGACAAACACATTTTCGTAGACTTTATGCATTAAATGGATCTCGGTGATTCACCATATCGGCGCGACTTGTGCCTGCAAGTTTAATATTCGTGCACAATACACATTCATTATAATAATTAAAAAAAAAAGTATTTTAAATTTTAACGAAAAAGTAGTCGGAGTCGCTCGTTTTTTACGACTCCTACTCCGACTCCGACTCCGGCCCAAACACCGTGACTCCGACTCCAACTCCGACTCCAACTCCACAGCCCTGTTATTTACAATCAATAATTATATTAAAAAGCCAATTTCAATAGTGCCGTTTAGAAAGCAAACTCTCCTCAAGGGAGCCTCCTCAATCTATACGTTGTAAATTTCATTGTAGAATGAAGAAACACAACATACATTGGATATAACAACAATATGGTATTTAACCTGTCAACAGTCGTTTTAAAGATAATCTACAATATTTTAATCCGGACATTTCCATATTGTTAATTCATATTGCATTAAACCATGGTTTTAATGTGATTGATTACGATTTATAGTAACACGAAATATGATTTGTGCCAAATAAACTGATATGTGAAAAGCAAAATGCTTTTTAAGGCAAATGATAAATATAAAGGATGATATTATTTTTTTGTAGTTAAGGCGTGGCGTACACTATGGAGGTTGATTTTTACCGTTGGTATGCCAGTACCAGGTACGGTTGGTATGCTATAAAAAAAAGCATACTGGAATCATTTTTGTAAAAATCCGAGTTCCAGCGGGAATCGAAGTCGCAACCTCCAGATTGAAGACAAGCATCGCAACAACTAGGTCACAGAGGTTGCCTATCAATATTTCAAATGACGACTCTCATATTGAAGAGCGTAGCTGGGACATTGTGTCCCAGCTACGCTCTTCTTATTTTCCTTCTCCCGTGATGTCGGACCTTAAGTCCGTCGTCATTACTAATCTTTTCACACTCAAGTATGCCGCCACCGGAAGAGTCTCTTTGGGCAGTTCCTTCTTCGTAACTATGTGACATGACGTCGAAGTTATAAAAAAAAAAGGAGATTTAAATTTTCTAGTTTGGATCGCGCTAGATGGAGACTTATTTGTCCCTCGCAACAGCGTAGTTGTGATGGGATCGAACTGAATTATACCATATAAAGCACTTAATCATGCGTTTCCGTAGTTTTATTTAATATTCACGTTATGATTGCAGAAAATTTATGACATCTTGAAAATTTCCAACTCACATAATATATGTATTACTTTTTTCATTGCTGGTACTGTCGATTAATGTGATACAATCAATATGAATGTAATACAATTTGATGTCCTACCTAGAAAAGGCAATGAATCAATGTAACCTAACATCGTCGAGATCTCCAACGAGTTTTTTTTGTCAAAATGAGGTATTTGAACAAATATTAAATTACTTTTTTTATATATCTAGATTGTTTCACAGCTCGCCATTTCAAGGAGAATTCAGAGAACCGTAAACACAATGGATAATTTTATTGTACATCAAGATATTCTGTCGTTCGGTGTAACATAAAAGCACCCTTCTCTTGGCTACCAAATAAAACGATAAATATTTAATTGTTTCTTTTCTCCCGAAGCAATAAATAAGACAGTTCCTTCGTTAAACTCGTATACAAATCACCAGATATTTTATTACCGGAATCACAGCTTAGTAATGTTCAGTATTCCTTGACCTCAATTCGATAAAATAAAAATATACATACTTATGTGTATGTATAGTATATCACCACGCCATTTATCTGTTAAGGTAAGCAAAAAGAATAAAGCGCCAATCTTTTCTATTATGCTCGACATATTTCATTCGTTTCCTCCACATCCATACATCTTCGGTTTAACTCACTTCTTACATTTTCTTCTTTCAAAATTTCATACACTTTGTCCAACTATGCATTTTAAATTCGTTAAGTCAGTCTATCCTACCATTTATTCAACATGTTCAACGAATCCATCCATTCAATCCTATATGTCATATATTATAGAATGAAACTGCATACTTTGTTTTTTTTGTTTTTTTTTGGTACTTAGTGCCTATTTTACTTCAACCATTCATTTGACGTACTCTCCCGACGATATCTTAAACAATACTGTCAAAATTTTACTAAAACTTAGTGAATATACTAATGTGTCATATCAGAACATGCGCATGCGCATTACCACCCCCTCCTTTAACCCCTTCATTCCGTGAATTTATTAACCTCCCCTCGTATACACTTATTTTCAATATTTATAAGTGCAAAAATTCCACCAAACTCTTATTAGAATTTATTACAATCTGGGTATTCCACATCAATAATGTTACAGCTTTATCCAAGGGATTTTAGTGTTTAATAAAAACTTTAAGAATAAAAGATTAAATGCAAAAATATTGAATCTATATTAAACTAATATTATATTATACGAGTATATTGAATCTTTTAAATACATGTTTACATGTTTATCTAAGACCGCTAAACTAAGTTTCAGATGATAAAGCTATGTTTCGAGAGTACAGTTTCAATTTGACAATATAACATATACTCGTAGTGTGGTACAAATGAGTATAAGTATATTTATTATTTATCATATTGTGTTAGAATTAATAACAAGTTATGTGTGTTCTAATATGTGGTTGTATAATCTAAGTAAAATACTAAATTTATTATGTATAAAGAATATATTGGAATAAAAAAGGGGATTTTTAAAATAAAAATATGTGTGTTTATACTACTAGAATTGTTTATATGTACGAGTATGTTAGGTGTTTAGAAATATTTATGAATTTTACTGGTGTTTTTCTTCAAAAATGTATAGTTATGGTGAGTTATTTGGGGTGTATTAGCTTGGATGTAAACGTGTTTAAATTATATTTATTAATATTTTAATATCATTGTAATTAGACTTTTTTTTTATTTTGGGTCAAAAGTGAATAAAACCATTATTGGATACTTTATTATTTTCAATTATCATCATGTCATGCTTCTATTGGGATGGGCAGAAAGAACATATATTAACCCTTCGTTTCTGCCACGTCCATACACATACATATCCTCAATTTAAGACTCTTCATTTTACCCTCTTCAAAAATTTGATTCCTTTGGTCGAGTCAATCTAACATACATATATCATGTTTTTAGAACATTATAAGTAAAGGGATGATATATAATGTATCTTCGCAACCAAATAACAAATAACATGTTACCTTGAGAAAAATGGCATTTCCATTATCCTTCGCTTATGAATAAGGGCACATAATATTTGAGATCTGAGACCGATATAAATCCACCCATTTACATTGATTATCATATTTATGAATATTAAGTGATTATCATATTTATGAAATGATATTAAGTAAGATGAGAAAGAGCACTCTTAGATAGTTCGGGCATGTAGAACTAATAACTGAAGAAGACTAACAAAGCAAATATACAGTGTATGTATAGTAAATGTGAATGAAGTGCTAGAGAAAGACCAAGAAAAAAATGTTTGGGACAAGTAAATTATATTTTGAAGGAAGTAATCGAAAAAATTAAAGATATCGCAGGATTTAGAAGATATATATCGCGATAGGAAAGTCTACCGTACTGTTCTTTCTACCTAACTCAACAGGAAAACGGTGTGATAGTACGATGTCTCAAATTTTTAAGTTCCATAAACCATCCTCAACCAATCTCATTTTTTTCTCGAACAAATCACGTGTTTCTATTCTGCGCTTCCTGGATTTGACATGAACACTGAATGTGAAAATTCATACTTTCCTTATATACTCGTATATTTCCCCCTTTTCCTCTACTATTTGCAATATAAAGTTGGAAAACCATCGCCTGTTTAGAGAATCGCTTTTAATACTTTTCTAGGACCTTTGTCAACTCCACCTATATCTATTCTCACAGAATTCCTACGTCTGTCTTTTCTAATTCGTGTTTGGTCTTTGAACAACATGTCTTCAATCCGGTTATTTATGATAGTTGCCAAATTGCATGTTCAAACTAGTTTTGCTTCAATTCGTTTGTGTCGTGCGCAAGGAACTTCATACATAGTTAGTTTTAACATATGTCTTTCTGATTGTATCTTTCTAAAACCTTATTCGTGTTACCAAGATTCAAAATTGACAAAAGTTATTTTGTTATCACCCAAATTTCATATTTATAGCGACGGTTTGTATGTAGACTATTGAACATTGAGGCAATTAAATATTTCAAATGATTGGTGCTTCACTAATGATGTATACATACAAGAACTTTTTTTATTTATTTAACATCTCTGCAAATGCGTCTGCTTTAAAGCAATGACTTCCAATCAATCAACTTTGGTTGTATAACTAGTATAGGTAAATCCATGACTATACATTAACTTAATAATAGAAAAGAATATTAGAAAATAGAAACAAGAATAAAAATAAATAGTAAATCTCAAGAAAAATAGGTATTTGGCTACGGGTTGTATGGGAGTACTTCTTACTCCTTACGTGCTACTGAACGCACCAATTGTATTTGGTGCAATTGTCAGCTGTCTTGAAAACTGTCAGAATATTTAATTAATTAATAATAAATTGCTTTGTTATTACACTAATTACATTTTTTCCCGCGACAGGTATTTTTATCTCATATCTAAAAACTATCTTCAAGTGGAATGATCCCAGTGTGTATATTGGAAGTGTGTGTGGTTTTTTGATAAAATATTTTTTATGAGGATATTTTGTGTTAGTCAACGTCTATATTCTTGTATTCTTGTGGCTATCTTCCTAGATCTATCTAAAATACTTTATGCGCATTACGGGAATTAATTTTATTAATGGAATAACATAGTACTTTATTATAAAATATTCTAATATGGATGTTCACAAAGTTAAAACGGAAACATTTCGATAAAACAGTGCAAATCAACAGTTTTCCTCTCTAACAACAGTATGCCTGGATTTAATATTGTTTCCAGTTGGCACAAGAGGGAACAGATGCAAGTTTAGTGTCCATAAACGGTGGAGTAAATACTGTCGTTATTTGATTCAGAATGCACTTTGTTTGAGGGAAATGGAAATTAGCCACATATTTTACACAGCAGTAAATCCCCTCGGAGCCATTCAGTATTGTGAAAAGGAGATCTTTATTTCACTTTCATATCGTCAAGTTCGCAGTTTCACACAATGCATTTTACGATCAGCAAAATAGTTTATTACGAGTATCAGAAGTCAATTGACAAATCAAAATGTATGCATTACGTTTTATTACGCCATGTTTCTTGTGGAACAGGCTTGTGGGATTATATTCTAAGTATTTAATACAGTTTCATTTATGACTTGTATATAAAAATAAATAATATAATTTCCTCTATGTCTCACGGCTTTTTAGATGCAAAGTTAGTCAACAGAACTTTTAAAACACAAGAAATGATTATAGGAAAGAAGGTTTTCAGTGGAGTACTTTATTTTCTTTGAAAAATGTTGTCTGCAATTTTATTATTTCAACTGAATACTGAACATTCAGTTACTTTGAGAAGTACTTTATATACATACTCTGGAAGCGAAGAGAGCTGATAGCAAGGGACTAATTTTCTAGTCATTATAAACCAAAATTTATATCAGGAATGGCACAATACCCCAAGCAACCCAGAGCCACCAGTCAAATATGAGAATGCCTCGAGGGTAGTCCGTTTCTGAACAGGATTCCTCTTAGTCACTTTAATATCGATCGTAAAATACGGTCACATCTTGTAACGACACACAGCGACACAAAACGGAAAATTTTATTTCAAATAAAATAATGTGTTTTATTATTTTTTACTCATCAAAAAATCTGTCGCATCTAATGAAAGGAAATATGGCTGTCTCAACCAATCAGTCAGTAATTTAAAATGTGATCACTAAAAATATGAAGAGGAAACACCCCATCTCCTTGCGCATACGTTATTCATTTAAAATGGTACATACACTTTTAGACTAATAAAAAAACAATGGAATTAATTGTACTTGGTGTGAAACGTTTTTGGGTTTAATAGAGAATACCATACCGGTCTAAATCCTTAAAAATAAAAAGACCATTTTATGTACCACTACTCGTATTTAGGAGCAGACTCTACTTAAGGTACTCCAGCTCGAGACTCGAACCCACCATTATTGACAGATTAAAAATAAATATTTAAAAGATACCGAATGCCGAATGAAGTGATTAGGAATTAATATAAACTTAAGGCTAATATAAGTTAAGATGAAAAAGAGCACTCTGAGATGGTTTGGGCACGTGGAACGAGTGAATGACAAATACTAACAAAGCATGGTAGAGGAAGAACAACGAAAGTATGTTTATGTCAAGTGAATTGTATTTCAAAAGAAGGAAATGTTAGAAGTCCGTGAAATCGTAAGAGTTGTACAAAAAGGTGTATGGATGTAAAAGACGCGAAATATGAGTTTCGAATTAGGAAATCTCAAACTTTACCTTCTCTGTATATTGCAACAAGGAAACCGCGTGATGGTATGTAAATATTATATTATTGTAAGTACTACGTTAAAGACACGGTTACGGATAGCAATAATAATTATGAAAGAAATAATGATTGATAGGAAGAAATTGATTTACAGCGATAAATCCGCCACATAAATTGGCATTCAAGTGTTAAATATGTTTTTTAAATTAGTTCAATAGTCGTAAATGTGAAACCAGTGTGCGGTCGAGGGTCTACTCGTAACAAGGACGACCCACGACCGGGCGACTGGGCCTTTACGAGCGCTGCAGATGACAAGAAACGTATCTCACTCGAGAGATAAAAATAAAATATTGTCTGCAACGGCAATTCTTGTGAACGGGTGAGCGATTTCTTACACACTTTCTATTCGGCCACCCTGTCAATGTTAATACTATCCTTCTGTTGGCAACTCGTGAAAGACACTTATTTGGTTCAATTATTGCTATATCCTGTCTGTTTCCGGCTGTTTATTTATTCATGTAAATTAATGTGGTTCATGTAAATTAATGTGGCAGATTTATTGCTATATAGCATTATTTTTAAATCATCTATCTTTAGTGTCAACATTATTATCGGTATATATGTATAATCGTTTGTTCAACTGAACAAAATATATTTGATCAAAAATTATAAAAACTAAAGACAAATTTCAATGGAAATATGTATCATATAAGTATGCGGATTGTATAAAGAAAAGGGCGAGGAATATTTTGAGATAAAAATTCGTTTCATAGTTTTTATTTCAAAAAAATAAGGTTAAATCACATTTGATAGAGCTAACAAGATCGTTCCAAAGTCGAGCCTAGTGAACCGCAGAACATGATAAGTAGAATAAGGTATGAGCGCTAGAATACAAAAGATCTTACCATCACTAATACTCGTATATGTATGCTTCAATTGTATATATATGAATATGTAATATCAAGTACGCATAAGCTGGTCTAATTTTTTATTTTCTCTTTATGATTTACCCCTTCAGTAAAATATTAAGGTATACCCTTATAATAAAATATGTCCATATGTTTGTCTTTTGATAGGGATAATTTGTTCGTAAAAATATAATATACCTATGTTATGTATACATAATATATGAAAAAAAAAGACAGACAAAAAGAAGTGACTTTAAATGGGACACTCTCAAATTGTATGGATTGTACGTTCCTTGCATTTCATTTGTCGTGATCCCAGTAAATTAGAATGTATCTTACTAAAAGAACATATGATAATCAAAAATAATTTGATGCTTTTCACCGGGTTTTTTTTATAATTATTTAATTCCCTTGTCAGAAATGCTCATTTGCTTGATAAATTGTGAGACGTGTAGGACACCTACCTAGTAAATAAATAATTGTCAAAATAATAAGTGAATTGTTAAACACAATTAAATTAAATTAATTATTGTTAATAATAAACATACAGGGTCAATGACCGATGAAGCATTCATATATTGTTACACGCTACGAGCAACAACAATGTTTACTATTTACAGTGTCTGCGACTTGGCTAGCCATCTCCAAATACAAATAATTAATTTACCGCCAATTCATGCGCTAGAGCAAGGCAGATATGTATCACGAATGTATTCACTCATTTGTATAAATTGTCCGCGCGCCGAGAAATAAACATATTATTATTGTCATTCATTCAACTGTCAAGACTTGTTATTTATTTACCCGCTGTCCACTTATCGTTTTATATCCGCATTCCTGAGTCTATATTCATTGAATACAAATCAAGATCATCACGCGTATCAAGATAAGCAACCGCTATATTGATGACTCTGAACGAGAAGTAACGCAGAATTGACTAAAACGAAGATAGCGATGTCGATATCAAAATCATCAGCACGTCCTAATAGGACACACGCTACATTGATACGACCATCGTTACAGACGTATTTACGAATATGTAGCGCATGAGTCAACCCTGGGCGAATTGCATCAATTCAGAGAAATCTCCATATCCTACAATCTCCTCCAGCACCTTCTTCAAAAACATATTTAATAAATTGAGAAGCTGAGAAAATATCTGAGTTTATTATATAATAAAGATAGTATGATCATCACTGATGGAATACAGGGATGTCAAGAAACGCATTCATCCAGATCTGTACACAATATTAGATATATCAATTTAATTTATTTTAATTAAAAATATCCTAAAACACAATATATTTTGTCATATTTATTCTGATAATTCGTTAGTGAATCACTGTGTTTTTGGATAGCTATATATTATTAACGATGCACCAAAAACACACGATGCTTTGCTGTTGAGGAGATGAGAGAAATAGCACTGTCGTGTTCATGTTATCAGCACTCAGCAGCTTGGGCGAGTATCATACCAACACATTCAATCAACTTGGTCCAATTATTTCATACCAAACCTATGTCTATGAATATACTATCAAACCAAAACTCCTTTTTAAACTTTGATCTTCTTCTCGATGTTTATATAACGTTTTTTCTTTAAAAAATATGATAATAATATTTATCACTGCTCTTTCATTGAAAGTGGCTGCAAAAAGATGTCATCTTAAAATTATTTCATTGACGTCACGCATTATTTAGGATAACACTATGAAGATTTAGTGGCTAACTTATGAAATATTTGAAACCAAAACATTAAAACATATTTAAAGATTTTCTTGGCAGATTGAAATTTTCGGAGCACATATTCAATAATGATTTTTATATCCTGAGGATGAAGACTATAATGCGTTCGAAATATTGGCTACCATTTAAGTCAACTCAACATGGTATCAACTCGGAAAATTATTTTAAACTTGTTAAAAACATTCAGTTGATAAAAAAGCAAATACATGATTGTTTTATCATCTCCCCTCCACCAGTTCTTGAATCAGATATTTATTATTTGAGAAAAAACGTTGTCATTAGATTTTCGTTATATGCAGTTCAACATGACGGAAGTATTGCCACGTGGCAATCTCTTCCAACCTACCGGAAAGAGGACTTAAGTAAAAACCAGGCATTTAAAAAAAATTACGTTCAAACGAGAATTGAATCCGTAACCCCTTATGTAGAAAACTAGGTCGTGGAGGTCGTTAAACGTTCTAAGTAGTTCTTAAACAAAAAATCATGTAAGTTCTGTAACTATATATAATTTATCAAAAAAAAGAACAGTATCAAAAATCGCTCATATCTATATTTGGAAAATAACACCTTATATAAAAAAACAACCAGTGTTAGCTAGATTAAAGTAATTATCCAATTTTCTAATTTTAACTAATTTTATAGTTCTTAATTTTATTTGTAAATTGCCAACAAATTGAAATTGAAAACATAAAGAATCAGTTACATAGGGTTTCAAATTAAAATGAACACGTAAACATACACACGTTTATCGCGTGCCGTTCAAACCCCATAATAAGCAGGTGTCTCAGCATAGGAACTGGCTTTCTGCTTGTACGAGTGTAATGTTCATAATTGTGTACATATTTACTTAACAAACTGAGCCCTGACTGCATAATTAAGTGAAGACAATCTTTTTGTCTGAATTTTCATTAAAACAGCGATACCCAACTAATTATTATGTTTAACCAAATTTTAGTTAGTTTTTAATGTGTAGAAGATAATTTTCAATATGTTTTTTTTAATACTGTAGTTATTGGCTAGTTGGAAAGACACCTGTCTTTCGATCCTGGTATAGCGATAGCGATATCCAACTAATCTGCATATTTAACCAAATTTTCGTTAGTTATTAATATTGAGAAGATAATTGTCAACGTTTTGTAAATACATTTTTGATACATATGACCTCCGTTGCCAAGTTGGCAAAACGTCTATTTGTCAACTCTGGATTCGATTTCCGTTGGAACCCATTTTTTTTAATAATTTTAATAAAAGGACAACATATATAGTGGCATTTGTTGAGCAGACTCTCCTCAAAGGCGTTCTAACTCGAGATTCAAACAAACTATTATTGACAAATTAAAAATATTAGTCAAGTAGTGGCTGCGATCATTAGATAAAATACTTCCCCGAATCCGTATATTTTTAGAAAAACATATTTGGTAAGAAAACAGCAGAAAACTTACCAATGGAAGATAAACTAAAAGGACTTTTTTGTAGATCTTGCGATATGTGATAGTAATACATTCGGCTTTAGTTGTAGAATAATATATGTGTTTAATGTTATTTTATATATGATCATAAATTTTGGTAAAAATTGATTTTTTTTAATGGTCTGAATTGGCCCTAGATGAATTAAAAAAAATTTTGGAAGAACCTCATTTGAAATGTCTTAAAAATTATTTTTTTATAATATATTTTAACGATATGTTATGTGAGCGTTGTTTATGTGTTACATTATATTAAACAATGTTGTACTGGGCGTGGTATTAACTATATAATATCCTACACGTTTAATCAAAAGGGATATACTCGTAACTACTCTCTCGAAAACAAAAAGCTCTTGAAAAATGTGTTGTTTTGTACAAAAATGAGTTACAAGACAGCTCATTTTATGTGACAAATTTTTGTAAGGGGAGTAACACAAGCATGAACACCACAAAGTCCTGAGTAAGCCCTTTATGACGATGTTTAATGCCTGAAATTCCACGAACACGTCCTGTTTTGAAGAGAACAGATTTTCCAAAAGCAATTTCAAAGGCGAACAAACACGTCCTCGGCGCGATAAAAAGTTATAACTCAACCCATCCCATCCCGCTTTCTTGCCCTTATTGAAAATTATATTTAACTATTTTAGACACGTATGCCATTGCTATACCGACACGCGCATATTTCACAAAATTATTAAATAATTATTTATAAACCAGTATTTCTTGTACATATATATTTTTTTTTTATATATCCGAGCTTTCTACCTCCGTAATATAAAACGTTAAAGACTTAACTAAAATTTACTTTGATATTATATAAACTATTTCACTTAATAATAAAATTATTCTTTAAAATTCATCTCCAATTTGGATTCATATTTTTATATAAATACATACATAAATACTCCTTATTCCCGCACCTCTTCTTCCCTATATTGTCAGTTGAAGGATCTCGTATTGGGGTCTTCGCATTGTATACCCAAAGTTCTCTTAGTTTCTTTTTTTGATGGTGGATAATAATATTTGTCAATCTTTATTCATCCGTTTCAAGATGTCATAATTACGGACTTCGTCAAACTATAAGACTTTAAGTATTATTCAATAGCACAAAAGTGTTCAGATTCTCTGTGGTAGCTTGTGAACGGAGAATATGTAGCATCACAAAATCCGCAAACAAAAGTCGAAATTGAAATCTTTCTTGCAGAGGAGATCCTAGATTTTAAACAAGCAGCATTCTGTCATCTCTAGTCTTACTTTGATTTCTCGGGACTGAACTCGCTCAACAATTTCATTATTTATATCAAGGAATACCTTTGTATGCATGTATATAATTTTTACAAATCATACATGTTGATATATTCACTTTCGAGCTTCTCTCATTAAAAACCAGATTTACCTTCTCCAATAGTGGAATAAAAAAGTGTTTTTTTGCTAAGCTCTCTAATATGGGGGTTCACAAAGTTGAAGCTGACACAATAAAAAGTCACACACTTAAAAATTTCGGGTTCAATTCCGATGAAAATTTTTGTAAGAGGTACAAAAACTTTACTTGTCCTGTTCATCTTTTGAGTTTTACCAAAATATTACTAGGTAAAATACAAAATATTACCCTAAAACACAAGCGTATCTATCGCCAGTGTTTTTTTATCGGCCTAGCCCTGGGGAATTATTTGCTGACGCATGTTCTCTGCTAGTTTACTTCATAATTTTCTCGGTCTTCTTCTAAACGGAAAAAGGGGGCCATGTTACCAACCGGTTAAAGCAGTTATAGAGAAGACAATGCGAGCGGTCAATCTCAGACAAGACTCCCAGACCATCTTAGAAAGACAATGCCAGTGCTCGATTCTGTACATCACAGGAAGAAATGTAGCTCCATACAACTTCCTGAGGTTTAATGGTAAAGCTGCGTCTCCACTATCTCCCGTAGATCAATTGTCACCATGATCTTGTTTACTTGTTTTAGACTCGCATATTCTCTTTGGCAATCTGTATTCTAGCATTTGGATAGCATGCTCAAGCCATTGTATTTGAGACCTCTAAATCCTTTTAAATAAGGCTTCTGCCTATATCGAATGTTATTTGTTAATCCCTAAATGCAATGAATTCAGAAATAAATGCTTAATTATGTAGCAATTCATCTTTCTCCTAACAGCCACGTTATTATTCTATGTATTTATTTTACATACAGCTTGTGACATACAAAATACTTAATTTAAAGATTTTTTTCTATAGTTGATTTTTTTCTCTATAGACGAAATACATATTTCATACTATTTCTCTAAAGTGATATAAGAAATACGCATTTTGAAGTATTTTTTCTCTACAGTGATATACGAAATGCGTATTTAATATTGTAATTTATTTTATCAAACACTGTTTATTCCACCCTTAGCCCTCATCCCTAACCCGAATGTCCCTAACCGTTGAAGCGTGTATATCGGTACCAGTTCGAACATAATTTTGTCTTGTTTGTGCTCCCCTGAAGATGAGGTGAAAGCCTTGAAACCGGTAGGTTATACCGTTACAAAAGAGTGGAATAAACAGTGTTTGATAAAATAAATTACAATGTCTTTAAACCTCCACAACGTTCATGCCTTAACTATAAACAACGTATTTAATATATTATTTATCTACAATGATATACGAAAAATGTATTTTATAGTATTTTTTCTCTACAGGGATATACGAAATACGAATTTCATAGTACATTTTCTCTACAGTAATATATGAAAAACATATTTTATAGAATTTGTTTCTCTTGCGCAATCACAATGGCCTAGTAGTTAAGACACTTGACTTCTGTTCAAAGGTTTCGAGTTCAATTCCCGATACTTCCTTAAAAAATAATTTAAAGAGTCTGCTAGAATTCGCTTGGTAACCATTTTGCATACTAGAAGTGTGTGTGTGTATGTGTTTTGTTACATCTTCAAATAAGGGAGTATATACGATAATAATGGGTACGAAGATAATATTGTCTCTGCCATGCTCATCAATTCGGATACTTTATTTTATTTCAACGATCAAATAACATTTTTTATACATAGGTTAAAACCTACAACATATAGAATTTAACATCGGCATGTAGGCAGTGTTATACAATAGGAAAAAACAGTACAAATCGAACATCGCAACAAAGCAAATTCACACAATGCAAATAATTCATCCCGGCAAGAACAGCTTTTTCACATGTAAGTAGTCCAGTCATGTGAAAACCCGTACAATACCCATATTGACTATCCAACCTGTGCAGTCTTCTAATACAAAAGTTGTAAAAATAATTAGCTACAACTACTTCACTATGGAACAAAACATTTTACCAAGTGGGCCTACAAAGAACGTGTGACATGACAAGCTGAGTAAGTTCCGGACTATTGAAATACGAACTGACAATCATAAACAATGTTGGGAGGTCTAACTTCTTTTTTTCTATCAAACAAAATTATAAGCCTAATCACTTTTAACAACATTCCATAATCCAACTCTGTTATTGGGATCTGCAGTTTGAAGTTTACAAATCAAGAAATGCAAGAGTTTCAACAATCCAAATTCTCCTTCATATAATTACAAAAAAAAAACTCCATTTTATTTCAAAACACGGACTTTATCTTGGTGATGAGAGACTCCTTTTCATATCAACACATCACGTAACACTTTACACATCTTCATTTGCAATTCGTTCAGCGCGACTGTGGAACGAACTCCAAGATTTGTCAGATGTGCAACATCCTTATTGATGTTCAAGAAAGGAACATTTTTACATTACTCAGAATATCATTTCATCCTTATTTTCCCGTTGTTTCTCTTCCTTGCCTTTGGTCGAATTTTTTTTTTTTTTTACTTAAATATAAACTCTTTTTTTTTGTAAAATATGTAATGGATTAAAACAATTTAATGTATCCAAAAGAAATAGGTGTGTTGGAACACATCGCTGTATAACAATAAACTCGTTATAATATGGAAATTAGATTGATTATATAGTTCGTAAGTAGTACATTGTTATGAAGGTATTTAAGTAATAAATTGTTATAGCCTTTAGCAAATGTATTGCCAGGCGACTCGGCAGGAAACATATGTTTGTGACATCTGTGGGAGGGAGTGCGCATATAGAATCGAGGTGTTTTCTCACAAAGGAGCATATGATCGACGTGGAAGAGCCACTCAAGATTGATGCTGGAATGGCGAGTGGATCTTACTACGAGACCCAGGAACGACAACGACCAGCAAATATATATTATAGATTGCTTTAATAAATCATTTTAAAAAAGGTACCGTACGAATAAATAAAGTATTTTATCTCTAACGTAAGCAGATTCAATTCCAATGTAGATTTTAACTTTTGTATCTATTAAGCATTCCATCTAATTGACTTTTTTGTTTAACGCTCCGTCAAGCTAATTTATTTAGCCCTTTGCATGGTAATTATTCACGGATCTACCTACAGTCCCCGGCCAAAGGGTCAGCAACTTTTTTAATGTTCACTGGCTTATTTTAATGAAGATTAGTGGCGGCCAACACTCACGTGTCGGATGGATAATTTATCGAGGTTTTTCTAATTTATCTTTACCTTTTAGGTATTTTTTCATAACTTTTCCAAGGTTAATTCGAAATTGAGTTTAGTTTTTCAATTTAGATTTCACTCCATGTATTAATTTGTTTGTAGACATTGACCGATTTATTTATTTTATCTATCTTCTTCTGTTGCAGATTCTGGTGTAATTTGTTGCAGGTCACAACATCTGGTTTTAGTTTACATAATTCCTGCGCGCTACCACGAAACACACACAGTGGGCAGCTATTTACGATATGGTCCATGGACGGGATCTCCCTGTACTCACATAAAGACGACTCTGCCAGACCTTACTTATGTGTTTTATTCATTTATTTATATGTCATTCCTTCAAGTATTATCTGACGGGCTAATTTGCAAATTGTTATTTCTTTCAACCAACCAATTAAAAGCATGAAGCTTTCCCTACAAATAGATGACATCAGAGACTTCCATCTCGTCTGAAATAGGGATGAACTTTCTGATGACGGAAGATGAGATTGAAACTGAAATACGAATAATGGATAAAAATCACACACACACATATAATCACCACAAGCGATGCTGTTCGAGATATTTGCACTTGAATACAACCTTTTTTGAGAGGTTTTGCCATAATTTATGTTGAAATATTAAAACTACACTACATCTAAAGCCCAATATGTTACTATCACATATCAGAAGATCTAAACACTTCGCCTTCATTTTGTAAGTTTTCCGCGATATTCTTACTTAAATTCTTATTATTACTCAGATATTAGATATTCAATGTAATCAATCATCCTTAATTACAGCAAAGGTGTGCAATGTAACGCAAACTAAGAATATATTAGAAATATATACGCAATAAAGATTAAAGTGCACATATAAACCAATAACAATAAAATAAATAGAAACGAAAAAAGGCAATATTTATTTAAAATTAAACAAATTTAGAAAAAAAAATTAAAATACAAATAACTTTTAAGTATAGATTATACACTTTTGTGACAAATTACCTACTGGCGAATTGCTTTCTCCAGTCACACAGCATAAATTATTGACTAGCAATCATTTTGATCAGTTTGCACTATATCATATGTTATGTTATATTCTCCATATGTGTTGCTTCAGAAATGCATCGATACCTGGCAGACGGCCCTGAACAAACATCTTTGAACCTCTACAGTATCTTGACAGTCCAAATATGTTTATTTATGCATTATTATATTGTATTTAGTGTTTATACTTTTTGACGTATAATTTTGTGAATTTTACAGTGATGGTATAGAATAGCCCAATATTGTTTTTAGACTAGATATTGTATGATTTTCAATTCAATCCAAAAAGAACAATTTTATACATCACCGTTTAGAGAGCAAACTCTCCTCAAGGGCACTGGTACTCGGGATTCGAACCCACTATAAACTAATCACGTCTGGCAGCTATAGCAGCGTCCGAGCGAAACATAACCTTGTGGGATAACTGCCATGTGGCAACTCCTTCCAATCAACCAGGAAGGTGTTGACGAGGCCTTTAGTGAAAGCCAGACTGATTTTCTAAAATCTCTGTTCCAACGGGAATCTAACTCACAACTTCCGGGTCAGAAGACAGACGTCTTATCAACTATGCTATGGAGATCGTCAAATCCCCCCTTTTCCATATTAGCTTAAAAACAAACAGAATATTCGCTTTTGCATTTTAAACGAGCAAATATTGATTTCATGATTTGAATCGACGTATATATTTTACAAAACGCTTCATTTTTTTCTAAATTAATCAAAATATTTGAACAAATAAAACTGAGCGCACGAATATCGAGAAAAAAATATCAAAAGCTTCCAAACCAATAGAAGAAGCTCAAGGAAAAAATATTGTTTTCCTTGAAATAACCTACATACGTGAAAGGATCACGTTCACAATTCAATACCTATGATATGAATAAAATTAAGATTTAGGGGCGTACACCCCTCGAATAGCGCCTCTAGAACAAGACACGTAACTGGGCCAAATAAGCACATATAACAGTAGGTACATTCAACCAGGGACAGATTTAACCCATAAAATATGGAAACAATATTTTATAGGTTAAATAAGAGTATTGATCCGTTCACAAAGGCTCAAAAGTCAGTTGTTCGAATGATAATGAGGAGAGCATTTCGTTATTGAAGCGAAGTACTGATTAAGGAGTGTGAAGTTCTTGATTTCAAGCTTAACTTTATCAAAAATAAATTTAGCAAGTAGTTTGAAAAGTTGACTAAGGTTTCTCGGTCCGAAGCAAGAATAAAAGGAATTTAATGAACCCAAAAAGTAAAACTCTAACGTAACAAATAACATTTACTTATATAGGACTAAAAATGTACAACACACTTCCATCACAGCGAAAGTAATGTATGTCTCCTAATTTTAAAGATGCGAATGTAGCCAACTTACATTTTAAATCCATTTTCTGGTACCAAGGAAAATATAAAATATAAACTCAACAAAGGCAACTGACCAAATAATCACCATCCCAAGAGTTTGAACATTTTGTGACCAAAGGCAATATGCCTTTCTGGCACTCATGGCATACAATGAGATACCGAATTCAATAAAGGCAAAAGGGTACCAAAGATTGAGGTAGTAGATCGGAGCGTGGTTGTTAATGCGACAGAAGTTTGAGTATTTTAAGAGTAGCTTGCAGGAGGGGTAAGTTGTAGTAAAAAATTATGTAATATATAGCGGGAATTGTGAAATGGGCTATTAATTACTCTAAAATGATAAAGGGTTGACTCACATGGTACATATTAATAAATATGTGTATGATATTGTATGTTTATTTATTTTATTTTAACACTTTCACAAATGCATCATAGGATTCATTGCTTTCAAGTAATTTATTTAAATCAAGCAGCTTTTGTTCCAAAATTACTATCATTATCCATTTTTTCAACTTAGTCAATGGGTATAAAATTTGAATGCAAAGTAACAAGAAATAAAAAACATAAGATAAATCTAACAAAAAAATAGGAATTAGAACAGTACAGTATTTTTAAGTTAATAATAATGCTTCTTTAATTTATTCTTGAAAGATGATCTTGATGAGCCCATCTGATTGAAAGATGATATTGATGAGCCCATCTGATTGAAAGATGATCTTGATGAGCCCATCTGATTGAAAGATGATCTTGATGAGCCCATCTGATTGAAAGATGATCTTGATGAGCCCATCTGATTGAAAGATGATCTTGATGAGCCCATCTGATTGAGTCCGGAAGATCGTTACAAAGTCAAGTAGAACGAATCGCAAAAGATGGTGTACGATGCTATTGAATATAAGAACACACATATTAATATTTTACATGGACTGTCGGACGAATAGTTCATGTAAAATACGTGTTCATATAAATTAAATTATGATTTATTTAAGAAAACAAATAGTTTACACGACGTCGATAATTCAACTCTGTTTTTTTTTTATTCCACATACCAAAAGAATTATTTTTCTTACATAAAATAAACAAGCACGATTTGTGTTTGGTTGGCAGATAATTTTTTTTGTTGAACCTCTTTTACGTCACTAACTAGGAAAAAACGAAGAAATTTCCAATAGTTCAAATCTGTATTGACCGACCTTCACAAAATACATTGGTGTTGTCAACTTTTGTTTATACTTGAATGGTCGTATTTTTAAGTGGCAAAAATTTAAATAAATGCGGTAAAATGTAACGTTACGATATAAGTGGACACACGATGTATGACTGAAAAAGTATCGAAAGAAGATACAGTGCATTTCAAGCACTGTATCTTCTTTCGATCCGCATTATTTACTAACGTCCTCGTTACTTTTTCAGTCATACATTGTTACTCTACTTATCTCCACTTATATCCAGAAATAATGAATAGTTAAAGATTTTCAGAAGTAATCTAGAAAGTACGAAAAGTTAAAGGTTATAAAAACGTGGCACGACCAAATTAATCAATTTCTGAAAAAGTGGAAAGCCTTTATAATAGGAGCGTATATCCACAGTCATACATTTTAAAATTCGTCGGACTTCTTTCAATATTTTCACTTAAGGCCTCTCTGGTCTAGTTGATAAGACGCTTGATTTGCACCCGGAGGTTTAGGGTTCGATACAAAAAGGAAGAGTGTTGTTTTCTCAACACTTGTTTGCGTGACTATGACTAACCGCGAATTCCATGCCTACCCCAATGATTTTTAACCCGAAGGCTCGACCACTGAGGCCGAAGACAATATTTTCTCCCTGCCACGCTGTTCAATATGTCCAAATTACTAATCCGGGTAGGTTGAAGTGTGCCATATAAAAGAAAGACTAAAGACTTCACCACCTTCCAACTTTCAAACGATCCTTATGATATATAGGTTACACATTAGAATTAATATTTAGTTTGTCTGACGAGGAGCTTGGCAAAGAATCTCGAAGCTCGTGTTACAAAAATAATATCATTTTAATAGAATTTACAATGT
Source organism: Odontocerum albicorne (assembly GCA_949825065.1). Lineage (NCBI taxonomy): Eukaryota > Metazoa > Arthropoda > Insecta > Trichoptera > Odontoceridae > Odontocerum > Odontocerum albicorne. Next base: position 22,036,960 of record OX463853.1, read on the forward strand.
AAATTTTATATTCTTTAAGATATTATTGATTTGAATTTTACTACGTTTTTTTAACCGCTTTGCTTAATTTGACATTATGTTTTATAAACAATTTATTCTATAGCTCGGAATAGATTTGGGTACATTAGTTTTAAAACAATAAAGTCAGCATATAACTACCCGTACCTTAGCATAGTAGTTGATAAGATGCATGTCTTCTAATCCTGGGGCTGTGGGATCCAGTTCTGTTTGTACCCAGATTTTTAAAAAGGGTTCCAATCTGGTTTTTGTTGTGTTATTTATAATGAAGGATTGTTCAGATTCAATAAGATTTATTTGAGATTCAACACGGTTATGTCAAATACTAAAGACAGGAGACAATATGGCAGCCGTGTCGACTGTCTTAATTTATCAAATTCACCATTTTTCAGAGTTTTCCTAATATGTCATGAATTCATCAATTCTTTCAGAAGGGCATTGTTTTCTGGTGAAAAATGTGTGTTCAATCATGGTTTTATTAAATTATACAAGTATGTTATATGTCAAATTGTAGCAACCATTTTTTTCTATTCTGCCCCATTGTTGTTAGTTGCATGCGACTCAAGCTTAACTTCACCACTAGCAGAAGCACTTTTAGAATTTTTTATTTAGACTTTTCTTTATCAATGATAAGTAATTAATAAAAATATAAAACACTACTTCTGATATTAAGACTATTTTATACACTTTTTCTAGTTGATTGGAAGAGACTTCCACATGGCAATAAACCCACTAGAATATACTGTATGCATCGGTCAATACATTAATTTAGTTTTTTTGGATTTCAATCAATATGTATATCATCATCATCATTGTCAACCAGGGTCGATCCACTGCTAGATGAAGGTATCCCCAAGTTGACTTCAAAGAGTTCGGTTTTTTGCTCGTTGATGCCATGTTTCCTGATTTCATCTATCCAGCGTACCTTCGGTCTTCTTCTGGGCTTTTTTATACCTCTTGGATACCATTGGATTATTTCGGATATCCATCGGGAGTCTGACATTCTGGCTATGTGTATACATATATAAAGCATGGAAAAAAAATCGAAATGTACGAGTATATAAGCTCTATACTTGGTAACAATTTCATTAACTTCAACAAGATGACCTCCGTGGCTAAGTTAGTAAAACACTTGTCTTCCGACCCGGAGTTTATTGGTTTAGGTCCCGTTAGTATCAAAGTTTTACGGGTTGATATGTAACCTCTAGTTTTCAATTCAAGTTTTTTAACATCTTGCTGGTTGGTTGTAAGAGTTTGCTTCATGGTAATAAACGCATTTGATTGTACTTCAATACAACGAAAGCGCTATAAAATAACGAAAGGGATGTAGAATAATAGAGCCATGAAAAACACTGGACTTCTATTCTCTCCAGGATTTGAACTATTGATGATCTGGATAACAGTCAAATAAATCGTGAAAGATATGTCCGACTTCAACAGTACTTCTGTCGTCAGCCTTCGAGATTAGAAAAAGAAAATATAAAGAATTCAGATAATAGTAAAGCATTAAAAAAATATATCATCGTTGCTTAATTTTGAAACCTATTGAGCGGCTTTCAATATCTCTGTGGATTTGAATGGATATTTATTAGCGAAGTCAGATCTACTTTTAGACATCAGCATTTTCAAACATTTCTCCAGTTCCATTTTGAACTCAAATCCTCGAAGTCTACATGGAAACCTCTATGAGCTTGGTAGCCAAACTACACTTTAAGAATTACAGACGGAAACTTTCCATAATGCTTGCACAACAAACTAAATTCAAGAGAGACCCGCTGGAGATTCTACAAATCTAACATAATAATTTTCTTCTTCCTTTCAAACGAGTAAATTGTCGTTTAACTTAAGAAATATTCTAAAACTTTTTAATACTTTGTTAAGAAAATATAAAACAAGAGTGAATTACGGAAGTTGCATTTTTTCTCAAGAATATAAAACTGAAGAAATATGAAAAATTCTCATCAAACAATATGAAATCGGTTGTACCTACGTCCATATGTAACATTTAGGTGTTGTCATAGATATGGTGTAATAGTCTTTTTAACTAATATCATAGTTAAAACAATTTATTTTTCCAATATTACATTTTTCCAATATTACATTTTTCCAATATTATTTTTCCAATATTATTTTTCCAATATTATTTTTCCAATATTACAGCTGTAACTTTCTGATATGAATAGGAGACAAAATATCAGGCAAATAATATATTTATTGAGAAGAGATGGCTTTACTGTTGAACAGATAAGTATAAATATTGAAAAAGAGAATACAGTGTATAATGATTCTTCTAACGTTTATAATATATATTAACACTCACTCATAAGATTCGTATATCACTCTGACTCATTATAAATTGTTATTTAACAAAAAAAATACAATTTAAATATGACCGAAGTCATAGGTATCCATCCTTCCATCATCGAACACTAGGCGAAAAAAGAGTATGTGTCATTCGAAGGGAGTAGCCCAGCGCGGGGTTTGAACCGACGATCTTCCGCACAGAAGTCCAGTGTGTTACCGCGCGGCCATGCACCTCACCATATTAATAGTTTATACAAAGTTTTTTATCCATAAGATAATTACTCTGTTCTAAATTTCGCTTCATTCCAATTCCCTTTATTGGATTTGACTTATGACTTTAATTTAAAGTAAATTTTAATTTAAAGTACCAGAGACTTATGATTATGGATCGAAATGATAATATGGCGGCAAAGCGCTACATATGCTAAAAGGAAGAGACGATCGCGTCAATCACAACGAGCAAGCGAGATTAGAGAAACAGCAAAACGACAACATCATGAAGTAACACAAAGAACGTAGCGTAATATTGAAAAAAAATATTTACTTCCGTCATTTTTGACAGACTATAACTATTGAAAGAAGTTATAGACGGGAAATATTGAATGAGATAATAGACAGGCAAATAAATTAATTGAACATTTTGCAAAATTTAAGTCATCTTTGACTTGTTATAGAAAAAAATATAAAAACCTGGTTTATGGTGTAACAGTTATATGTTATGATGTAATAGTTTTTCCACCATCGATGGATTGGCTGTTGATTTGTTTAATGGTGTAAAATCAATAGCATATGTGACGGATTACCAACGCTTTAAAGTTTTTTTGGATTGTGAATATATTTTTCAACATAGTTGAATTCGATGTTATTCCTGTCAGTAACGTAAAGATTAAAGGAGAGACCCTCACATCCCTCCTCCCGCTTAGAAGATAATATCCCAACATACCTAACAGAAACGTGATAGCATAGAGCAATAGGTAGATATCTCGAAAAATTTTATTGGACTTTCTCCTCCTGAGAGTAAAGAATCCCACGCAAGCTTCACACTGATAATTTGTTACATACGTTCTTACTTGTTACGTACCAGCGCACTGTAGAAGGGTCTGAGAACCTCTTCCCTCTTTAATGACTTATAGACTTGGGTCATAAATTCCAATACTATATAGGCAGATTCACACAGTTCCTCCACGTGAGGGCCGAAGACAGCCTATTGTTAGAATAATACCCAAGCGTTTGATTATGGAGGAATTTGTAGTCCGGGATTTAAAAAAATAAACCGTCTGGGATAGAAATAATCTCAAGGATCTAAAATGCATTTTAAACATGCTAAGCGTCAAACCACTGACATTGGTGTTTATATTCAAAACATTCTTTCTCTTTTCTAATTAATCAGTTTTATTGAGTCTCATCACAATGATTTTGATGAAATGAAGGAAGCGGTCGTATGAGCAGAGACTATGACTGGATCAAACAGAGGTCAGAGAGTTGGCCAGTGATTGAGATAAGTGGAGATCTGTAGTGGGAAGGCTACAGTGGTCTCCGAAAGGGAGGTCGCAAAAACAACGATGATGATAGTTAAAATTTTGAAATTGCCAACGAAACATTTTGATCTTAATATCTTGTCAAAAATAAATCCATTGACTCAAAAAGTCACAATTTCATTTTCTAAGGACAAAATTTAAGCATGGTCCATTAAGCAGCGTCACGAAAATGTACTTATCTCTCTAGTTGTTATTATTAATATATTCAAATGCTTTTTCGTTAACGGAAACGAGCAGAACACGAAGAAAATTTAAATGCAAATCTCCATCGATTTCAGATATCCTCGAGATGTTTGTGTGATTTCAAGGAGAATTAGTTTGATTGTGTTATCAGCAGCAGAATTTAAGATGAGCAAATTGGATAGGAAAGCGTTTACCAAACTTGGATTTACAAATCCTTAAGTACTCAGATATATGAGTATACACCAAGGTCTTTCAAAATTGAGATTGATTTTGTTTTTAATGTTTTTATTCTTATAGAAATTATAAAACTGGAATTATATTATATTAAACACATATTTGAAACAAAAAGTATCAAAATCTACTAAGATAATATTTCACAACAGTTTTATTGTAATATTATATAAAACATACACTCGTGTACTTGAACCTGGCAGTATCGAATCTGCTAAGGTGATATTCCATAACAGTATTTTAGAAACAACTTTGATATATGTGTATGGGAGTGAAACGTGGATGTGGGAAAATATTAAAAGGAGACAAATAAATGATGTAGAAGTACGAGCATTGAGAAGAATGCATGAGGTTACCATCTATGACACAATATGAAATTAAGTGATTAGGAATAGATATCAACATAGGTGGACGAGTTGAGAAGGATGAAGGAGAGCGTTCTAAGATGTGTTGGGTATATAGTATAGAACGAATAAATTAAGAAAGACTAATAAAATAAATATAAAGGACCAATGTGAGTGGAAGGTGGGGTAGAAGAAGATCAAGGAAAGCATTGTTGAATCATGGGAATGGTGTATTGAAAGAAGGATACGTAAAAAGTCAAAGAAATTTCAGAAGTTATATGAGAAGATGTATGGATGTAGGAGACGAAGAATGTGTGTGGAGATAGGAAAGTCTGGTACTATATTATATTATAATTTTTCATACTTTTTATAATGCTACTTGGTCTCTTATCGCATCGTGCATGTCTCTTTGATAACACGGATGTTCGAAACTGTTCATAAATATTTTTGGAGATCTTTCGAAGGAGCGTGGGTCCGAGTAGGTTTCTTAAATATTTATATTATATTGTATTGTATTGCGTTGTATTATATTGCGTTGTATTGCATTGTATTGTGTTTTGTAATACTTTCATTGCATACAATACAGCCTTCTGAGCTTATTTCCTTATAGCAATTTTTCAACCAAACACCAAGATGTTAAAAAACCTTTAAGTAAAAACAAAACTGAAATATTTTTAATACAACCTGGGTTCCAACGTGAATCGAACCAACAACTCCCGGGCAGGAAGGTAAATGTTTTATCAACAAGGTCGTTTTATCATCAACATGTTGGCAGCATCCTAAATAAATTATGATAATATTCGTTATATACATAAAGTTTTCTACAAACGTTCAGTTCTTTAAATATGCGAATGAAATAAGATTTTGAATTTACCGATTTTACTGAAAAAGACTTGCGCCACTCAAATTTGAGGGGCGCGGGAGTAGAACATTTGTTTATTTTAGCAAATTTCCCATGGCAATATGAAGTATTTCGTTTCCAATTTTGGTGCCCGTTGTTTAAGATATTTAGAGGTTGAACTCATATATCCTCTGCGATATATTCATTTTTACATATGTTATAATAAATAACATACTGTTAAGGTAGGCATTGAAAACAAAGCGCCAAACTTTCCTATCGCGAAATAATTTCTATACCTCTTCCCAAACCACTTTGTTTCTCTTAACCGTTACCTTTGCTTCTTTCAAAATTCCATTTATGTTCTTGGTCCAACCATACTTTACCCGGTTGTCTCCTGCCACGATTCTCACTGATGCTTGCAATGTAAAAAAATTATCAGTCTTTCGTCGCTCACCCGTTCAACGTGTCCAAACCACTTCAACGTGTTTTTTCATCCTTAATAATTATATCCGTTTTTCTGTCATACATCACACACCACATACTCTTCTCTGTGCACAATATTAACTGTGATTTTTTCGTGTATTTTCCACATCCACGTTTTACTCACATGCGTGAATACTGGTAACAATATATCATAAAACCTTAAACAAATTTTATACTAACATAACATATATATTTTTATCAACCATAAACTCCGACGAATAAATGTTAAAAAATAATTATTTATTATATTGCGTACATGTACTATTAGGTATACGTAGTACTCTGGTGAAATTGTTACTTTACAGTAAAGCCAACCAATCCAACTTTCCTTGGATACGTTAAGTTTTTTGAATTCATGACCATTATACATTAAAATTGTGTGTCCAAATTAAATTACCTGTTGTTTTTTCGCAAATTATGTACATTTCTTGTCATGTGTAAAATAAATGACAGATTTAAATAAAAAAATTCAAGTAAAAAAACAAAATTACTAATCGCGTGTTGGTTAATTTTATTGTGTTCCCAAGTGATTTTACTAGATGGCGGAAGTTTTACTAACAGCTGTGTATAGTGTATAAAAGGGAGCCTTGGTGGAACCCATCGAGCAAATTATACAAAAATGTACCTGTAATAAAGTACTATAAATAAAGATGGTAAGTTGTAATGAAATTGGTTAGTTTTGAGAGGCATAGTTTGTTGACTCAACCGCTCCCAAATGTCAAATGAATTTGTGCGAAGCATTTTGGTGTGGCCAAGCATGTCTATTAGTCATGTAGCACCTAGCTTAGCACCTAGCGAAGCACTTTGGTGTGGCCTCGGCCTAAGTGATAAGGAAATGCATAAGTCTTATGGTTGCTAAATACAGTGATTTAGTTGCTATCTTATGGTTGTTAAATAAAAATGTATCATTATATTTACTAAATTAAAAGAATTTTTAAAAACACGCTTAAATATTGTCATACTCGTATTTATTTCATTCATATATTCTTATTTTTCAACGATATCAACCAAAGATTATTAAAGCTGTCAAAAATATGAATTTTATGGAATATAGCATAATTTCTAATGGTCATGAGTATGGTAATATATGACTATTATTGTTAAAAAGAGAACCAGACACAAAACAAATTTTAGTATATTTGAAAAGCATCTATACACCACATAGGAAACCGCGTTAAATGGAACATTGAAAGTGTAGCAGCAGGGAATAAGAGTGAGTGACGGGTTATACAATGGATTTACCGATTGCAGCATTTCAAGAGAAGCAAAGCTGGCTGGCTGCTCATAATGAAATCCTGATCCCAACATTAGAATATTACAAGTGGAACTAGATTGATAATGAAAATGCGTTAGAAATGAGAGCACTGTGTGTAATATGTAAAAGTAATGGAATAGAATAAGGAATTAGGAGGAAGATAGAATGTTTAAGATGAAAAAAGGAGCATTGAGATAATTCAGCAACATAGGTAGAATGAATGATGAAAGATTTACAGAAAATATATATACAAGTAGTATAGAAAGTACGAGAAGTTTTATATGAACTAAAAAAGGATGGCATTTATTTAGTATATTTCAATATTTTCGTCCTTCGTTATGCTTGAGAATTCATATTATTTTGATAAATACTTTTTACATGAACTGATCCTCTTTATCACCTCCTTCAAGATATCATTCAAACACTAGTCACCCTGAATACGTTCTCATGTTCTTTCTTTTCTTCAATCTACCACTAAAACTCAGCACTTTACAGAAAGAATTGCTTGTTATCAAACACCAAGAGCAAGATATCAAAAAAGGTAAATACGAGTAGCGTTAATGGGATGACAGTTCTTTTAAGTGCGCCGCACTCGGTAGGATCGGATGCTCCGCAGTTAAGGAGATGTCGGTGATAAAATACGTGGAAATCCCAATCCTCGGAGCAAGCAGCAGGATCCGAGGTGGAGATAACGAGCAATTCCCTCCGAGTGGTGTGGGGTTAGATAAACGGGTTGATTTCTCTTCAAAAAACCGAGCTTTTCAAAAAAACAGACAGAGGAAAACACGATTAATTTACTGCAGAGATTATATATTTTTTATCGAAAATGGTTTTAAGTTATCCGTATAACCTTTAATCATTGAAAATATTTAATTATTTCATTGGTTAGGTAGGCAAACGTTTTGAAGCTCTGTGTTTTTTTTTATTTATTATTAATTATATTTTTAAGGAACATTATAATACATATGTGAAAAAACACTAATCTAATCATAAATAAAAGAATAAAACATATTGTACCTATCATTTATTCTTATTATTCATCTGTTTTTAGTTGTCCTCAATAAGATACAGGCAAAAGCCTAGTTTACCGGGGACACGAGTTCCATATAATATATGTTCACTTTAAATTACCTGTTGTTTTTCATAAATTATGTAGTTATAAAAATTCTTATCGTGTATAAGTAAATAAATATAATATAGTTAAATCAAGAAATATGATTATCTTATTAAATATAAAAATACGTATAACCCATCACGCCATTTCTCTGCTGGAGTTGACAGAGAGGAGATCGCTAGACTTCCCTACCTCGACACACATATTTCGCCTCTTTAACGTCCATACAGTTCCTGTGATTTCTCTTACTTGTTACTTTTCCTTCTTTCAAAATATCGTTCACTTGATCCAACCATACTTTTCTTGGTCTTCCTCTACCATGCCTTGCACTCATATTTGCACTGTATGCGAAAGAAAATTTACAAATTGAAAACTACAAACAATTTATAATGATAAAAATAAGATATATTAAATTTAAATCGTATTAAAAAACTGTAATCTTGCCTACATTCCTGAAAAATAAACTGATATGAGTTTTAACGAGTGCTCCTTAGAAAAGCCTTAAGACTGGGAAATGAATTATTAAATATATCAATCATGTTGTCGTACATTCGATGAAAATTTCTACAAATTCTTAACAAAACGTAATTTCCATAGGCAATCGTCCTATATGTTGGAAGAATGAAATAATCTTCTAGAGTTAATTCTAGGAACAAAGATGTTTACTTTTTTGGCAAAAAAGCTAATCTCCGTTGAGGTTTGAGAAATTTCCAAGTATTTATTTTTTAGTTAATTTATTTTATGACTTCATTATCAATTTTTGGCAGCATGACCTTCATAGCATAAAAGGTAAGACGTTCGTTTTCCTTAGAGATGGTGAACATTTCATTAGTTGCCATGCGTGTCATGTGTCTCTGCTGAGTCTGCATCTTCCCTTCCTCTCGATGGTAGTGCCAGAGAATGGATTTGAGATGCAAATTGGCTATGTTCAGGACCCGATACTCTCTGAAAAGCTCCGCCGTGGGATACCGGGTAGGAAATTTATTAATTATTTTCACAATCAATTTTTGGGAGACCTGCAATATGTGTTTTTGGGTTAAGGTGCATCTCCCCCAAACTGATATACCGTAAGAATGTGCTGACTGACATAAGGCGAAGTATATACTTTTAAGAATTTTTTTAGTGAGCACATTTTAAATCATACGGAATATATATCCTAGTTTTCTCATGTTTGTGCTCAAAGTGTTAACACGGACCTCCCAACGAAGGAACTGATCAATAAAAACTCCAAGGTACTTTATACTATCAACCCTTTCCAAAGAAACACAACTACAGTCAGCCATGGGTGAGCAAGTGTGCAGTGTTATGTATTTATTTGTAGGTGCTCGAGTTCTTGTAGATATGCTAAATGTGATGTATTTCGTTTTTTGGGAATTTAGAGTCAATAAATTTGAGTCCATCCATTCTCTAACTACACGTAATTCTTCGTTTGCATTTGAAAATACATCATCCCATGTTCGGCCCTCGAACAGAAGAACCGTGTTGTCCGCAAAAGTAATAATCTTACCCCTGATAGAAAGATTACACTACTGATTGACATATATCAAGAACAATATAGGTCCCAGAACACTACCTTGGGGTACTCCGAATCTCACAAAAAGAGGCTCACCAAATACACTATCACCCAATCTGACTCTTTGAGTTCTATCAGATAAGTATATGTCAATTCAAATTTCATAAGAACTATAATAATTAATGAATAGGGGTGCATGGCCGCACGGTAATGCACTGGACTTCAGTGCGGAAGGTCGTCGATTTGAGCCCCGCGGTGTGCTGCTCCCCTCGAACGATACAGGCACTTTTTCCGTCTAATTTTCGTGGGTATAAGGATAAATGTGAGAGATCTTTAAAAAAAAATCTAGACACCATCATGTTAACAAAATTTCATTAATTGTAAAACGAATGCCAGTCGGCAGTGCCATGAACTAGGTGGTCAGCATGCTTGCGTACCATTCAGACACTCCGAGCTCGGTTCCCGGTGGGTTTACTTCCGAACTGGTTTTACTTTCATCATAATTAATTAGTTTGATTTAAGCAAACATTAATTTTGGGAGCTTTCTTCGAATGAAAAATGTTAGCGACAAATATTATTTTTTTAGTTTTCCGAAATTTCCCCATAGTATTGAATCCTACCATATATGATATATACAAAAATATATTTTCAAACTAATTTCAAAAGTAATGTGTTTGAGAGTTTAAATTGGCTTACTTTTATATTGTGTTGCATTACAATTTCATTGTATACAGTAAACATTACGGATTAATTGTCATGTGGTCATCTCTTCAAACCATCCAGAAAGATTTTCAAGAGGCCTTAAGTGAAAAACAGACTGAAACCCTTTTAAAAAAAACTATGTTCCAACGGGGATCGAACCTGCACCTAATGGATCGGGAGAAAAGCGTCTTACCAACAGACCATAGAGGTCGTTATTTTAAAAAAAAAATTAACGGACAAAAATAAATTTGGAACGAATGGTTTTTTGGGATATAATTGGGTTTTAAAATGAGATTATGTTGACTTATTTGGCTATTTATATTTGATTGATGATTCTAAAAAAATATTAATTCGTTAACTGAAAAATACTTTTAGAAAATTGAACGATATTCATTTAAATAGAAACTTCTCGAATATTCCAAAATGTCGAACTATTCCAATAAATTTCAGGGAGAGCGCCCTCACATAACCCTGAAAAGGAGTACTTTTCAATCAAAAAAAGGACGACCAATAATTTTATATTATTCTCCGCAAAGCTCGAATACGAATATTAAAACTTATTCAATAGACACTTCAAAATCTGGGATTTCATTTTTTCCCTTCCGTCCACAGTTCGAATCACTATAGAATATTAAATCTTCCAGCCTTTGAAATGCCAGAGAGCGGATTCGAGTCGTATTCATTTGCAAAAACCAAATGTAAACGGTTTTCCAAGAAGACAAAGAACGGGAGAGATTGAAATTCAATATAGAGCCGGCCACGTTTGTCGGTGCTAAACTTTACACCTTCACGGGAAGTGAAAAGGTAGTTTTCTCTATAAACTAGGGGGCTTATTCTAGGTTTTCAATGAAAAAAGTTTCACATTACTGAAAACTATTATTGATTAAAGCTCCCTCTTCATGACTCATTAGGAATATGGTATCTTTCGAGGAACATTGATTCCCGGAATACTATAGCCTTACAGGAAACCCATTCCAAATATTTCCCCGTGCTATATTTTTTGTATTTCCCACCTGACAAGATCTTCTTTTTCGTAGATTTATCGTATACTGGTATACCTTATACTATCCCTCAGTGTTTTTTAGCTTTTCGTCCAGGGATTCATCATTTCTTATCTGCGCATCAAAGTTTTATCTTATAGTATCTACTATTGTATCAGTTTCTTGAGTCGTAATGGGTGTTACTCATATTTTAAATCCCCTCTCTTCTATTCTCATAAACTAATTTCTCTATATGATGTATCTGAGACATCTAGGTATAGAAGCAGCTTTGTTTAATCGGATAACAATTTGTTAGGTACGGATATTATAAAACATCATGGAGTAGTTTGGCCACATTAAGAGACAGAGTCGCGAAATACTAACACATGTAACTTAAGTGAATGAAGAGGGAGGAACAGATAGACCGAGGGAAGAAGGAAGGACTTAGAGAATATTTATCTGTGGGGAAACGTAAGAAGTATGAAAAAGAGGAGAGCTTGTATGACGAGATGTTTGGATGTGGATAAAGTAAGAAGGATGTATTTTATTATATTACATATTCGTTGTATACAGTACAACCTGGTGGGCTTATTTCCATGTGGCAATATATTTCAATCGACCAGAAATAGGTCAAAGAGGCCATAAGTAAGAACCAGACTGGATTTTGAATCCGGTTTCCAACGAGAATAGAACCTGCAACCTCCTTGTCAGGAGACAAGAGTCTTACCAACTAGGTCACGAAGGTCGCCCGTCGAACCATGTGCATGGATAAAAAGACACTAAAACCTTATCTTTCTGCTACCCAAAAATGGTTTAGGCGTGATAGTATGTGCGCATGTACCTCTTACAAAACTTTTGCTGTAAAAGAAAAAATAGTGATTTTATGATACGCTTCATTTTTAGATTGATATAAATAATAACTTATCTTCCTCAAAGTATCTTACTACTTCATAATATTTTAAGGCGATATAGGTTTTGAAGAGACCTGGCTTCCTTGAAGCAAGAATCTAGAATGTGGCACCATTATATGGAACATAAGAGGAATCCATAACACCCAGATTATTGAGAGAGTGAAAGATTTACGACACATTTATTTCAGAGACTATAAATCTTTGCAAGCAGACATTCTCCACAGCTCGGTGAATACATTGAGAATCGGTATTTAGAAAGATTTCAGACACATTGTCTATTCGCTTGACCAGAAAGCTTGTTTCATTTATAATATTCTCAAATTAGCGGTATTTTTTTTATATTTTGCTATATCGAATATTTGGCTATACACAGATTTTGCTACATATGATGTACTTTTGTAAACAATTAAATTAAAACAATTGTATCAATTCTTATACTGCACTATTCAAAATAATTTAGTTCGTTTTTATGACCACCATACATATCGACGATATTCATGGCATTTTAACTCCGTGGGTTCAGGTTAAATTTGTAATGGAACCCTAAATTTAAAGGTCCAGTCTTATTTATCTCATGAAGCTTTTATTCGTATTTCTAATACAAAAAACGCGATACAATACAATTTAAAACGGAAGTGTAATACAGTACAGTCAAATTAATGCCAAATAAATTATCTTGAGTGAACTAGATGCCTTTCGGTTTAAAGGCCGAATAAAAAGTACATAAAACATTTCTAAGGAGAAATGATGCAGCATGTACGAGTATGAGCGCTAAACTTAAGGAAGGCTCATATGAGCAATGTGTTGCAGTTTCTCATCCACGCTATGGGTTGGTTTCTAGCCCTCACGGGGTAGGGAGGAGGAAATGGAAATATTTCTAGAAAAACCTTAAAAAATATAATTGAAAATTAAGACGAATGATTCATTTACAAAATATATTTTTTCCATCCATTTTATGGGCGCGTTCGTATTTTCATTTTTTTTTCTCTATATTTCCGTAAAACGGGTTCAATATATCGTTAAACGAGATGCATTATAAAATAAAGGATAATTATAAAATCTACTAAGAATGGTCCACAACAGTATTTTACAGTTAATTTCACTCCCATATATCAGAACCAGCTTTGATATACGGGAGTGAAACGTAAACGTGGAAGAAAACTAAAAAGAGCTGAATAAATTTTGTAGAAATCGAACTCTGAGAATAATATATGGGGTTACAATTATGACAGAATACGAAATGAAGTAATTTAGGATGAATGTGAACTTAGGGTTGATGTATTGAGTAAAATGAGTAGCTCTTTGAGATGTTTAAAGCACATGGAACGAATGAATGCAGAAAGTCTCACAAAATAAATATACAGTGCAATTTCGAGTGGAAGGTTTCGTAGAGGAAAACCAAAAAAAGTATGGTTGAATCAATTGAACTATATTGTGGAAGATGTGGAAGAAGATGGTCATAGAAACCGTAGGAGTTGTATGGGAAAATATATGGATGTAGAAGATACAAAATATAATATATGAGTCGAATTAAGAAAGTCTGGTGTTATATCCTCTCTGCTTATCCTAACAGGGAAACGGCGTGATAGTATGTATCTCAAATGGCAAAATCTTTCCAAGAATTGCGTTTCCGCTACACAAAGAAACACTTATTACCACAATCAGGAGGTATTAACATATAAAGTGAATTCGATGAAAAAAGAAATCTAGTATTTCAAAGAGAATCGTCTGTTCTTTCGAGATGAGATCTCTTGTATAGCAGTAATAATGAGCAAAGCCAATTACATTTTTATTTCATCTGGCACAGGCATAGCTAACCCGCAGCCCGCAAAGGTGGTTTGTGTTTTTTTTTTCTAAATAATAAAAAATAGTTATTCAGTAAAAGCGACATACTTTATATTTCAAATACCATCACGGCGAAAATGCGTCTGGTTAAATCTCTCGTTTTCGTATTACATGGAGCGGGGACTTGGACTGAGAGTAAGCGAGAGACGTAGAATAGATGCATTTGAAATGTGGTACTGAAGAAGGATGTTACGAATTACATGGACAGCAAGGCGTACCAACGTCTCCACTCTCGAATAACTGAGCATTACTGACAGATTATCGACAATATGCCTTCAACGAGTCCTCCGATTCCTTGGGCACATTGCTTGTGGCCAAGGAGACTGTTTGGAGACGTTTGTGGACGACGCACAAGAGGAAGAATCCCAATTCGTTGGACTAATCAAGTGATAGACACAACTGGACTACCCTTGACAACTTACCTTCAAGCTGCGGAGTACAGAGATGGATGGAGAGGAGTCGTCGGAGGCTATCATGGCAGTCACGATGCTCAGTCGTGAGCTACACTATAGGATGAATGATTGGTTTTCGACACATAGAAGAAAATTTATATCAAAATCTATATTAAATGTGACCGAAAATATTAGAAATATAATCCTGTATACATACTCGTATATATGTATGTAGAGTAAAAATAAAAATAAAATATTATACAACAAGGGTACCGTACCTATTTATTTTTTGGCA
>OX463853.1:22052108-22152036 GCA_949825065.1 Odontocerum albicorne
TTTAAGATGCCACGAATTTCATTCGCCTTTCTTGGTTATTTTCAAGCAACTTTATTTCCTTCCAACATATACCAGCGTCTAAGAAATTTGCCAAATAATATCTTTAGACAGTCACTGGCGGTCGGCAGAAACTAACACGGCTCAAAAACAGATAGGCAATCTAAGACAGAGGGATTCCGATTGCATTCGTAAGACTTTACCAAATCAACTAAGGTGACGGACTGTCCTTGACCACCTGTGTGATGAGGAGCTGCTGAATTATCTTTCTAATCACTCAATTTCTCATGAAGTCGTTCCAATGCATACCCAAGTATTTTTTTTAAGCTTGGCTGTCTTTGAGCTTTCGACAGGTGCCAGAACTCACATTCGTAGATCAATATTTCGGTGGTGTATTTGTTGAATAAACAACATTTAGCTGTTAGAGAATAAATCAACGAGTTTCGGATGAATTTTATGTTGCTGAATATGAAACCGGCCATATTAATTCAAACAGCTTATTTCTTTGGGGAAAATCGTAAGGCGCACGCTCTGATTTTTTAAATTCTCAGCCGTTTCTATTCCTCTCCTATTATAAAAATAGCACTATACACTAAGTCTAACAAAAAGTTAAATCAGATTAAACCCGCCGACCATCTTGTGATATTGATGTTCTTGCCATCTGAACGTTGGGTTTGTTCTGTCACTGTGTGCTTGCTGAATTACAACACTGGCACAAAATAAACCAATACATCCACAGGTTTCTTCCATCCAAAAGATAATCGATCTCGAAAAATATCCTATCGTATCGTATCATATTGCTTTGCCTACACATTTAAGCGACAGATTACGATCTTAACAGAATGTATTGCACCATATATTGGTCATTGTCTTTATTATATACTCTGTTTTCGTACAAAGCAATTGTCGAACACTATTTAATTTGAATGTTTTGTCGAGAGTCCTCAAACAGGGTGATGACTGCGTATACTCACAGATGTTCAGGGTTGAGTTCACAGAAATATATCTCTCAGGGAGAGAAATTATCTTATAATTAATGCATTGAGGATGATGAACAACAAAGAAGCAAAAAGGAGCCTTGTTCAAAACGACGGTCACATAAAATGATAAAATTGTAGCGTCTTAAACCCTTTCATGATATTTGTAACCTATGTGGGGTGATAAGGCCAAAGTCTTACGGTATACACATCAAGGATCTACGAGTCTACGTGGCTTATTCAATACCTTTTCTTAAATGATGAAATTACAGACAATGCTTTTGGTCAGTTCGTTACTTTGTTGGAGAAATCACCAAACATCAAATATGTTATCTGCCAGAGATAAAAACAATTCGTTTACGTCACTTTACCTCCAAAAATTATCTTATCCTATTAAGAATGATGGCAATTATTTTATAGTCCGACATATTGAGCAATATGATGCCATTATCGTTATCTAACAATCGACGGGTCACTCCTCATTGTTCCATACTTTCCCAAAGAGATACGAGTACTATATGAGGAGGTTTGAACGGGCATCATGGCCGTATCTTACCGATTCTGGATAAATTCCATCTGCACTGAGAATAAGGATGGTACGGTAATTTGATCATACATGGGAGATTATAATTTATCTTATGGTTTGCGCGATATTGATATATTGAGTGTAGGTTCGGTGGAGCTGTTCAAGTAGTGTGCCGAGTTGGGGCGGTTTGCTACATTAAGAAAATTTTCTCGCCAAATGTATTAAGTCTCATAGAGATCTCAGACTTACCAAACCTTGATCATCACGGACAGTACCAAGTGCAGTCAGTTTCCTTTTTCCGCAGTTTATGCGAGACACTTTTGTTATTTCAACAAAATTGTCCATCTAAGCAACGACCATTGGTAAGTCAAACAGATCTTTTAAAAACCAGGTTCTGTGTTCTATAGTCATGATGACTGCATATTTGGATCCTTTTTTGCTGTCACGGAGGATCTTCAGAGCGCTTTCTCAACTCTAATCTCGTCACGTCACCAATTTCTCTACGATTTGGTGAAATTTAATCTTTATTTTTAATGTAATAAAAGTAATAATATACAAAAAAATAATTATATTTATGTAAGTATATTATTTAAGCATAGAATTCATTCCGTAATCAGATTACTTTTAACAAATATCTCAATCTATAATGCCAGATTCATTTTAATCTATAATCATATTAGTTTCCACTTTTGCGCAAGACTGTAACGATTATATCTATTTCATTTCTCTTTTTATTCCTATATTGTCTTCTTCATCTTCTTTCGCATTATTGATAACTTATCTCACATATTTCGATATTTAGTCATATTTTCTACTTCTATTCAGTTCAGTTCAATAAACGCTTCAGACAACCACGTCACCTGCATCGTCCAACAACTTCTTGAGTGACTTCATTCTTTTGGGCTGACCTTAAAAATTGGCATTCCTACAATATGGGTCAGCCATTTCAACTGCTCTCACTTTTCGTTAGAAAGTATTTCGTGTTCAGGGTGAATTTTCATTTGTGGCGTTTGATTTGTTAAATACTATAATACATTTATGACGATTTGGAGAAAATCGTAAAATTTATAGTACAAAATGTCTAGGTGAACTCTGACTCAATGAAAAAAAGCTTAAAATAATTTATAAAAAAATAATTTTAGCTCAATTAAGGAACAAAATGGTGATATTTAAAAAATTGCGAAGCATTAAATGTACGAAAATCGTACGAAAAAAAATTCCAATATCGAAATTTATCCTATTAAGAATGATGGATCAATAAATCTTTCACTAAATTCATAAAAGTCTTTAGTTAAAAATCTAAATGAACATAAGAAAATCAAATGTAAATGAGAACGCGCTAACGAATATAAAAAATATTGAATAATCTCTAAAACAGCCTCTTCTAGATAAAAAAAAATATTTACACAGTAATTTATACACGTTTAATACCTATTAAAATTATTTCTTTTTATTAATTTGTTGAAAATAAATCATGAATTATGTTTTAAAAATTATTTTTTCAATTATTTAAAAATTCAATGAAATAAAAGTAATAAGTTTTTAATATATTTTACAGTCTTCATTCCTTTAGGAAGAAACGGAAACTATTAACTTTCAGTGTGTTACTTTTGAAAAATGAATGATCTTTATTAACTGAAAGCAAAAAACTGCGTTATGACTAAATGTAAAACAAGTTTCAAGTTGAGAAAAATAATTGATTCCCTAAAACCATAAAACAAATCAAAATTTATGTCAATTAAATTAATGGCAGCATTTAAAGCTTATAGCTCTATAATATATCTAGACATGAAGCTTGCTACATTGATTAACATGGATATAACATCTAAAGCGCAAATTAATACGACACAAATCAATAATATACGATTAATCTAAATCTTTAAATGTAAGGTTAGTAAATGGTCTCAAATCGTTTACAACGGAAATTGGGGGGAAACCTAGAAGAGGGTTGTGAAAGTTCTAAAGCGATGATAATTTTTCGAATTTTCAATGTTCTAAGCAACTCAAAGGGTGTGAGATACTACAGTATTTATTTTAAAACATTCTACAATAACTAAATGTTTCATGAATATTAATGGGTAATAATAATTATGAATAGTTTAAATTTTCTTCCGATGTTTTTACGATGATATTGTAATTATGTTTTAAATGATCATTTTCACGTTCGATAGACTCTTTGTTCAACAAAGCAAGTACAAGCGACTTACTGACAGTTCACAACTAATGGTTTGATTGGGGTTTCTCTATAAGACAACACAATTGGTTAGTGGCTCGGACTATTCACATACACTCGGTTCTATAGATTACGTTCAAAAGCATCATACGACGCTCAGTTCACATCACAATATCAATAACTACTCCGAGTGGTCCAACGTGGTGGTAGAACATCGCAGTGGGACATAACAGGCAGCGCTATGGACAATCTTCAACAGGTCATATCACTATTTCAACATATTTTACTATCTACTTAACTCGCTTTGTATTTTACATTTAAGATATATTTATTTTTTAATTGAATTTCAAAAGACTACAAATAAGAGTAGGCTAAGCAGAACACAATAATACAACTTTGTTCTTTTGTGGAAGGAGGAGACTTATTTTAATGATCAAATTTCAAAATGGACTATCCATCATTTCCACATAAAACATAACTAAGAATATATTTATTTAGATTGTTCAAGATCAGAGCAGATGGATAAGTTAAGGTGTAAATACTCGCGGGCCAAACCTTTTAAGTTTAGCCGGGAAACAAGGGATGGTTTCATAACACTAAGTGAAGAAAACAAATGAGAATTTTTGTATCATGAAAAAAAACTATGACATATGTTTTCCCTCCTCTCTTTGAGATAAAAATATTCGTAATTTGATATATATAAAAAAATGTTATAGGTGATTACTGAGTTTTATCAATACTTTTGTGAATAATCACATAACTTGAAATCAAATATGATTCAAGTTAAATCAAATTTAGCCCTTGTTTTCAATGATATCAAAAAGAAAATATTTCGAATCCTTAAAAGATACTGAATCCCTTTTAACAAGTATTTGATCCACACATTATTTTCAGGTTGTTTTTGACGTAATCATAATTTCACGAGTTTTTTTATTTCCATGAAATAAAAAAACAACATATATCATTTCTGATTGTAAACAACTTTCTCGGAGGAGAATAACAACAAACATTATTTATTTTTCAAATTTGGAAATTATAAAAGTTTAAATGTTAATTATTAACAAAATTAGAGAGTTTGAGTATTTTTCTAAAGAAATAGAATACAAACGTCATGACAAAAAATAGATATGTAAAAAAAAATACTGAAATCAAATTACTTGAGTTTTTTCCGTATTAGTTTTTGCGAACACACAAAAGCCAAGAATTTAAGAAAGTTTTCTGAAAATACAAAGCAAGAAGGTTTATTGTGTTCCGAGTGTAATATGAACTGTTATTGAAGAATTGTTCAATCGATAGGGATGGGAACTAGATGCTAGACATAAAACACTGAAAGGATATTACAGATAAACAGCATAATATAGTTTTCTTTAGGTGTATAGTTTCAAATATACGGGTTCTCCAAAATTCTTCAGGAATTTGTCAACAGAGATTGTGATCGAGAATTGTTCTTGTTGAGAAACGAAAAATATTTCTTTGAAAAACTTAATGGATTCATGACAATTTTATTCAAAATGTAAAACTACGGAGAATTTTCATGATATTTGAATTATCTTTGTAATTATTGGTATATGTTCATAAAAAAGGCAAATTCTCGAACACAACCTTCTCTCATTAACATTATATATGTGAGAGGGTTTTAATCATTAAACTTGTTGTAAACATGCAATGTAATATACACTGTAATCATTCAATTCTCTTTTTATGGCAACTGAGAGATTAAAAATTTCCACAGTTGTTATTAGACATAACTGAAATGGATATTTTCAAAATGATTTACTATGAATAGTTGATCAACTCTAAATGCAATACACAGTGAGTGAAAAGTTCCATTTTCATGACAAAAGTTTCTCATAAAAATATCGTGTTATTTCAACTGTGAAAGCGTGGAATAATAGCGATACAGTGAGTATATATTATATTTTTTTATTGTAAACTGATGAATATTCTATGAAATGTTGCAATTATGTTTCCCTTCATGCTTCATGCTGCTAAAATCAACATGGTAACAACATTAAACATATTGTATTTTCTCCTTTTTTCATCAAATTTTCATAATTATAAAATCATATATTGAGATAATATTCTTCTACTATTTCCTTTCCATTTTTCAATATTATTTTATAAATAACATAGCTTCCACAACAACTTTAAAATAAAATTCTTCTGAAACCGAGTTCATAGGTTTGAAAATAAAATTGTTGGTTAGCAAACATGATTCATTATAGTATTGGATATCCCCAATACTGATGCTTATACTTTAAATTTTAAAAAATATGTTTATTTTTATACTCTGTTTAAATGTGCAGATATACGTTTAAATGTTATCTTACCTTTTCTACTTTAAATTCAGTAATAATTTTACTTATCTAAGCTAGACAATCTAGTTGTTAATATATTGATTAGTCATCCCGGAATCCAGAGATCGTCTCATAAAGCTACGCAATCCTTTAACTTAATATAAAATACTTACCTTCATGCATTAACTTGAAAAAATATTGTCATTTACTTTCCGTGTGATCTTTCAGTCGACCAACCTATTTATTTATTTTAGATTTTCTGCTTTCTGTTTCCACATAAGGAGCCTAGGGTGGATTTTTACAAAGTTGTTATAAAGGAAGTTATGATTTAATCGAGACTGAAGATTGTTATATCACTAGCAAAAATTAAACTACCAGAGCTAAAAAATAATATGAACAACATCGAGTAAAGATGCATTTTTTAACAGCCCTGCCCGTTATAATCATTTGACATTTTCACTCCCTTAAGAATATTGCACATGTAATATCAATTTCAGCCACATTGAAGAAGCAACACACCAAATCATTCTTGTCTCAGCTATCTCACATGCACATTCCTGCTTCCTCTCCACGTTATATTGATTTTATGTTATTATTATATCTGAATTGTGAAAACGACCTTTGATATACTAAGTTGAATTGAAGTGCACTTGAATCAAATAAACATTATATACTTTATATTTCTGCAGCGCTTTATACATACATGTCACCTCGTGGGTGATTTACTTATATTTTAATGTCTCTCAATAAGTATTATTTTATTAAATTTCTTAAAGGCTTCCAACACTCAACAAGATAATCTATACAATTAGCCCTGCAATTAAAAGTACCGATAAAAAATAAAGTCTTGAATATTTTACTTTCTGTAACCCAGCTGATAGTATTCGTAGCGTGTCATAAAAACACGTTTCTAGTATGGTGTTGTTTTGTAGTGTGGTGTCAGACTGTTTACGTTTTGTATTTCCATAGTACTATATGACCTCGACACATACAGAATGCCTAGTGAAGCACCTACAACAGTCAAGTTATATGACAAAATCACCAAATTAATAATGCTAAACTCCAATTCAAACTTGTTCATAAGATCGCTTTCGTAATTCTGACCGTATTAAATACTGTCCGAGTGATATGTGATAGGGTTGTAATACAATATTCGTATAACAAAGCGACTGTACTGAAGCGAGTTAGCGCTGTTGGCACACGGCACTTGGTACACGGTGATAGGACTAATCCCTTGCACGCCGACAGAGATACCTTCTCCCCGGAGTCTGAAGGCAGGTAAAACACCAGCACTGTCAAGAAAGTGATGCCCACGCAAGGGATGATCAGGTTCACAGTATAAAACAGGGTCTTGCGACGCATCGTCAGCTTAAATGTGATATCTGAAAAAAAGAAAATCATATTTCTACTAATTTGTAACAGAGGAACACTTTGAGATGAGTTAAGCATGTAAAACGAATAAAGTAATTAAGAAAGACTTACAAAAAACATACGAGTATATCGTGCAAATGTGAGTTGAAGGCGTGGTAGAGGAAGATTAAGGGAGGTATTGTTGGATCAAGTGAATGATATGGATCAAGTAATGAAAGAAAGAATACGTATAAAATCAAAGAAATCGTAGAAGTTGTATGGAGGCAGAAGAGGTAAAATATGTGTATCGAGATAGTCAAGTTTGGCGCTCTGTCCTCTCTGTCTACCCCCACAGGGAAATGGCGTGATGTTATTATGTACAATATATATGTAAATGTTGTTCTTTGTTTGTCTATGACAAGGAGCTTCAGCACTTGCAGCTTGTCCGCGTCTTCTTTCTTCATCGGGTTCTTAATAACCAGCAACAATGTTATGCCATTTTCCTCGATCTGCAGCTGCTTGTTCCCAGTTGTGCTAAGTATTAATGGTTTTGAGCGTTTCATAATTAGATATAATTTACGAAAATAAACCCCAAATTAGATAAATTAACGAATAATAAGTATCCTGCTTTATTTGATTAGAGTGAACTCGTTTTAAAGATTGTGTAATTGTATTCCTTTTTTATTCTTATATTTATTATGTACGTATTATATGTATAATAGCATATTTCTTAGTATTTATTTCATTTTTTGATGTCGTATTTTTTTACTAACTCAGTTATTTTTTTAATGATTTTGATTTTATTTTACAAAAATTCTGGTCCGCGACGAATTGGAATGAGAAAACTGATCCAAAACATAGAGTCTTGTTGTAAGAGGGCCAAATATTTTACGTGGGGATTAGTGCGGACCGCACTTAGGCCATATGTCATTACAGTATACCTACAATATTTGTTTACAAACATTTTAGTTTTAAAAATAAAACGCTAATTATATATTTTTACGACATATATTTTAGTTAATAAAATCAATGAGATTTTTATGGCTGCATTTGACTTGTAAGTTTTTTTATATTAGCTTGTATTTTTGAAGTAGAGACGCGTAGTATTGCGTCTAAATGTGAATCTTGCGGGCCGCACCAAGACGCCTCGCGGGCCGCATGCAGCCCACGGACCGCTTGTTGCTGACCGCTGATCTACACCATAGGTTCCCAAAGTGGGGCCATCGCCCCCCTGGTGGTACTAGAGGGAACTGAGGGGGCCAGGCTGGCCCTGGGGGGAGAAGGGGGCTACTTGCTTATTTTAAGTATTTTAATAAATACCTTTATAATTTCTTTCCAAATTGTTTTATTTCCGAAATACCTTTTTGAAATTAAAAAATTACTTTCATAGTTGCATAATTTTTTTGCTGAAATTTTATTGCAAATAACAAACTGTAAAACATTAATAAATTGGTGGCAATACATTAGGTGCATCCTTCTCATAAGGAGTATTTAATAAATACTTCAACAATTTAAGTATCAGCGTATCTTATTTATAACACTATATATGTAGATATGTACATAAAATAAAAAAATGTTCACTACATTTTTCTGTTTTATTTAATTTAAAAAGGGTAAATTTCCAGGGGTCCTCGAGTATTTTTTTGCTGAAAAGGGGGTCAAAAAAGGTCAAATAAGTTTGGTAACACATGATCTACACCATAGGTTATCAACCTTATTTTGCCCACCGCCCACTTTGAGAATATTATTTTCTAAAGCCCCCCAATTTTTTTTAATTACGAATCTGAAACAGCTATTGCCACGATTATATTTAAACGTGTAATATTATATAATATAGTCGTAAGATAGGATATGACCCTATCCTATTTCTGAGTTTAAAGAAGACTGTTTCAATGAGAACAATTAAAACGCATACTTAATTATATTGAAAAGTATTTTTATTAATATTCAAAAGACATTGAATTAATAACTTATCTAATGAGAAGGTTGAATTTGATGCATTTTAAGGATTTTGTTAATATCAGGCTCGGTTTTACTTAAAAACAACCGTAAGTCGCCGCGTTCAGTAACATGGAGCCAATTTCTCTTTTTAGTTACCAATGTTGCTACAGCCCTAAATCCACGTTCAGCTAAATAGGAAGATGGGAATGCTACCAGAAATCGTTGAACAATCGACCATAATCCTGGGTACAGTTGCAAAATCGGCTTCTGCAGCCAAAATTCTTGGTAGCCATTCTTGAATTTAATTTTTAATTCCTCACTTGTCGTCAGTTCTATTAGTTCTTCTTCTAACTGGGATGATCCTGCTGTGTTGACATTTGAAAAAGGATCCAAAACCCAGTCTGGTATGTCCATGTTTAAAATGTCCTGGAATCGTTCCTTGAAATCACTATGGAGGTTTTCCAAGTGTTGACAGTAAACAAACAAGTCGTCGTGCTTGAATGGTACTGCTGATAAATTTGGGAAGTTATTGAATTCGCGTCTGCCGATATTTTTTTTGTATAATAGCAGTTGGGACACGAAAGCAGCAATACTATGTTTTGTCTTAATCAAGTTTAAGTCGTCGCCTTGAAGTTGGAGATTGACATCATTAAACAATTTATACAGGTCTGTCAAGTACGCAATATCGTTATTTGATGAGATGAGGTTGTCGCGCGATTCCGTGTCTTTGTTTCCTAGGAATTCTATCACAGACCCAAACAGATTGTAAAATCGAGTCAAACAAGTACCTTTTGACAGCCAGCGCACCTCTGTGTGAAGCAGCAATCGGTTGAAATCTTCATCATTGGAATGCAAAGCTGACTAAATAATCTGTCATTCAACGAGTTACTTCTGATTTTATTAACTGCTCTGATTACATATTGCAGTGATGTATGGAGGCGTTCAGTCAGGTTTTTCGCAACCAAATGCTGGCGATGAATTACGCAATGCACAGCAAGCACGTCAGGAACTTTATTTTTTAAGCACGCTATGAAGCCTTTGTGACGCCCTGTCATAGCCGGTGCGCCATCCGTAGGAACTGACAAAATATTATTAAAAGGAATTTCCTTTCCGTCACAAAACTTTTCCAGTGTATTAAATATGGTTTCTCCTTTTATATCTGTTTCCAAATTGGTAGCAAACAATTGTTCTTGACATATTTTCTCATCTTTGATAAACCTCACGTATGACAATAACAATGCTTCATTGGTTGGTAAAGTGGACTCATCCAGTTGAATTGAAAATTGGCAAGTCTGCAGATGATTGCACAGTGATTCTTCAATGTTTTCAGCCATCTCATCAATTCGTCTTTGCACAGAACTATTGCTCAAAGGAATTTTTCGGATAATATCTGCAGCTGGTTTATGGAGCACAGTGGTTATTACTTCTTTTACTGCTGGTAAAATTAAATCTTCCCCAATAGTATGTGGTTTGCTTGTTTTAGCAATCAACAATGAGATATTGTACGAAGCACGAAATCCGTCATCGTCTTGATTAGAAGCTGATGAAAAAAGTTTTGATGTAGTTGGCTGAATTTCGTACTTCTTTTTCATGTCTTGAAAATAGGTCACATTTTTGTCTTTCTTATCCGGGTGTATTTTATTAAAATGATCTTGAAGCCTAAAAGGCTTCATCGCTTCATTTGAAAATGTTTTTTGACAAATAAGGCACATTGACGATAATGGATTTGTGGGATTTTCGATAAATCCGTATTTAATATAATCCACACTATACTGCCGTCTCTTCTTTTTTGCTTCCGATATGGTTTTTACTTTACAGATACGTGAGTAGTAGTAGTGAAAAGGTCATCAATTGCGCGCGATAATGCTAATGAAAATAAAATGAACAATCACTGCCGTTATATAGGTTGGAGACATATAACACGCATCGACAGGAATAAGATAAACATGCAGTGACTCGTTTATAACACCCGGCGCGGAAGTAAAGCGCGGGGGCAAGGATGATGCGGGAGCAGAGTGCGGGTTAAAACAAGCACAGATAATACTGTCAATTCTTGCAGAATTGCAAAAATCACGTTATTTAACAAAAACTTGTTATAACTGAATTAATACAAGCATATTTTTTGCTATTTTTTATAAACAGGCTTTTGTTAACTTTACCTGTATTTATATATGAGATATTTCACGTAAAATTGGAAGATTTGAAAATCTAAAATTAATATTTTTTATATCATCCAATTTAATGTAGATCTGAATGTAATGGAATCTTTAAGTTCAATTCTCATCCACTTCCCGAACTACCGAAATATGTGAATTTTCGCACACGTGATAAAAATGATTAAAATACATACAATAACAAAAATTTACCAATATTAAAGTTTACTTTAGTTAGTACGTGATTAGCGTGTTTTTTTGACTTTTTTAGACTATATTTTTTTAATCTGCCCACGCCCCTCCGTGCCATCTCAACGCCGCCTAATTTTCTCTGGGTCTTCTACTGCCCCCCTGAAAGTCTCAAAGGCCCAAAAAAGGGCGTTATCGCCCACGTTGAGCACCTATGATATACACCATCGAACAGTTATTCGTACCAGGTATGTGAAATATGAATCGTGATACCACATTAAAAAAACAATATCACAGAATAAACGGGATTATTTTCCTATTTTAGTAATATTTGATATTGTTGTATTACATATATTTTTTAAAACCATTCGTTCACTTAGTTGCTGACTCGATTCCCGTTGGTACACAGACTTTTTTAAAACGAGTTCCAGTCTGGTTTTCACTTGGTGATTGTTTAACATTTTTCTGGTTGCTTGGAATAAGTTGTCATCTGGCAATAAACCATCCAGGATATATAACGTGTTTTTAAACGAAAGTGTAACACAGTACAATATTTGTCATCTCCAGATGTTGATTTTATATTTATAATGTATCATAATTCAAATATTTCACTCTCTAAGACCAAGTATTATATTTTCTATACATTGAAATAAAAAGAAACAAGTCCCACCATCAAGTTTTCATAATATTATTCCCTGCATAAACTGCTGGAAAATAGAAGAGGGATCCTAATCTATTATAAGTGTATTCCAGCTATGCAGTTGCTGAAAAACATTATATTGAGTTATGTGAAAGCTATTTTACTATCGCAAAAAAATACCAACAAGTTAAATACAATGTGCTTTACAACAAGGTTAACAACCATTATCATTTTTAGCCAACGCTCCTTTAAACCACCTTTAGTCTGAAAAATCCATTTAACGTGAAGATCAAATCTTGATCGAACATTGAATCGACGACAAATGATAAGGCGAATGATCCACAAGGGCAATAAGAAATGCTAATTTAGTATTCGATAGAGATGATAATCTTCTCGATACCAAATAGATTAGACAGGCTGACTTGCAGTGATGGTTGATCAGCATTTTATTTTCACCGGTGGGGAACTATGTGTGTCTGTGGAGAATATAGACAAAATGTCAAGTGTCACCTGTCGTCGTCGTAGTTGAGGACTTTCTGACTATTCCATCGTCAATCTCAAGCTGCTCTTCCACGTCGATCATGTGATCTTCTGTAATAAAATAGCCCGATCCTAGACGCACATACCCTCGCTCCTAAACGCACATAGCCCGATCCTAGACGCCCATGTGGATACCGCTGACACATGTTCGCAGTGTGTTAACAGTTTCTAATACATCTAACTGTTGAAGTACCATTTTTCAAGAACAGTTAGCTCTTCACTTCTCACAATCTTGACGTATCAAGAGGCCTCACAATCTTGACGTGTCACGAGGGGACGGCCCATCCCCTAACTGACGATGTTATGTGACTTGGTATTGGAACTACCGAATATTACCAGAGAATGGCTCCTTGCAGCAGGGATAGTACTCCTCGTTCCTGGTGGCGGGCACCTCGAGGATGTCCCACTCCACAGATAGGTAGAACTCGCTCAGGTCGATGCCCACGTGCACCAAGTTGTTTCCCTGTATTTGGCCCATATGCTTCAAATCAACCTAAAAATAATCAAATTTAAAATATCTCTTCGAATTAAACAAGTATTCAGATTAAGCAGCTCTGAACAAATTAAGAACCGTTATTTTATGCAGTATTTAAGCCTTTTTTACGTGACTCATAGCTTATAAAAAACCAGTGTTAGATATATAGGTGGCCTGTGCAGCTGAAGGAAGCGTTTCAAGACGATCTTTTTTGGAAATTCTTATCAAAATGTATGATTATATATGAAAACTATACACATGCTCTATACTCTTCATAAAGACGAATGTGTTATTATCACATATCGGAGGATCGATTCTTTGTAGTTTTATTTCTCTTGGTAAGTTTTCTACGATTATCTTCCCAAATATGATTTTTAAACACATGCAGATGCGGAGCAGTATCCAATCTTATAGTCACCGCTTTCATCCCTTCAATCAATTTATTTCATTTTTGTAATATGTTTAATCTTTCAATAATAGCGAGTTTGGTTCTTGAGTTAAAGCGTCCTTGAGGAGAGTCTGCTCTCTCTAAACTATACTTTTATTAAAATAAATACGATACGACATTTTTGGTGGCATTTATTTATTCCCACAGTCAAAATATAGAGAGAAAAGAAGAAAGAATATACTCGTTAGCAAAAATGTTTGTATGATGCTAGTCAATAATGGGTTGCGAATAACTTCCACATATCGTATCTGTTCGATTATAATAGGCAGATTTTTCCCTATATAAACGTCTCTAAAATGGGGTATGTCTTAGAATCGACCTGTTTCTTACAATTATTATTTTTCGATTTTTTTCTGCGCATTGCTCACGGCAACACATGTTTTGTTTTTATGCGAATACTTGTCTCCAAGTTTTGCCTTATCGAATAATGAAATTTTCCCCAAATATGTTATTATGCGAGCACGCTAAAAATGGATGTATGTCGGCAGAGTTTATGGAAGACTAGCTGAATCTTGTATTGAATAGATATCCTGGAAGTCTTAGTAACCCATCTAAAACTAGCTAGTACTTGATACATTTCGTGGGTATGTGTCCGAATGGACCAAAAATAACATGCTGTAATAACCTGATTACTTGGTTGTAATTTCTGTTGACATGATTAACCAACTGCAGCCACTCGAAGTTTCAGTCAAAAAATCATTTCAAAATTCTTGAGAAAGGAATATAAATCTTGAGTGTTGTCTGACAACCATCCGCTGACACCTTCGGGAAAAATTAAGATAGCGTCGGCATCATAATTAGCAGAATGTATATCAACCGCTTGCAAGCTAATCCCGGAGAAAAGAATGCAGCATCATTTTAAAAATATTACATCACCAACGTTATTGATAGTTCAAAAAACGATATATTATGGGATAATGAAGATGACAACGGCTTGAAAAAATCTGACTCTGAATGTGCAGTAGACAGTAATATTGATTCAGGTGCAAATATCAATGGCTCGAAAGAATAAATATCTAATATAGCAAGAATGAAGCGAGCAATAAGAAGAAACGAAATAATAATACTTATACCTGAGCTCCATTATAAGTCCAAGATCCAAATTTCATGAAGCATGTTTGCTCATCAAACGGGAAGTACTCCACATTGATTTCGCAGGAAGATTTGTAGATGGCTGGAGGCTTCCAAAATACTTCTCCGGTATATTTTAGGATAGCTTTGGTCATCAGAGTCACCTAGAATTTTAACATTTTTATTTATACCTCGCCATAAATTATCATCGTATTATTGACCAAGAATCAATCGACGACCTTTACAGTAAAATCTCGAGTTGAAAACGCACAAGTTTTACTCAATTTAGCCCGCAAAACAGATGTGCGCAGCGTACGAAAAATGGGGTATTTTTTTCTCCTTCCTTCAAATGTTGTATTTCCAATCATCTTGACGGTAATGGGGATGTTTTACGGGAGAACGAACAGACGGCATCAGATAAAGGTAATGATGGCGGTATTAATTATGACGGCACCAATAACAATGGCATTGACTCGACCGCATTAGATAAGCTTCTTATTGACGAGTAATTTTACAAAATGTCTCAGTAATATTTTCACATTTTCGTTTCTTTTTATTTTAAATTATGCAATTTAAAATAAACCCTGAAAAATTATTTGTGCACATTGTATACGAATTTTCATTTTATCATAAACTTTCGGGCTAAATCAAGCGTATACGTACGTATTATTCACGGATACTCTTTATATTGATGTTTTATGATAATTATAACAGTTATTAGGAATAATGTCAATAACGACGGAGTCACTTTTTTTAATATGACGTTATGCTGCTTCGTGTTATAGTGTTGCTGCTTCTCAAGTCTCATTTGCTCGTTGGGATTGCCTTTAAGCATTTGCAGTCATTTTTTGTAAAAAATCTTATCGTTTTGATCCGTAATAATAATTTCGCAATACTTTAAATTAAGTCTTGATCTTGCAGAAACGAATGAAAACTTACATTTTAAGGTTATCTTTTAACAAAATGACGAGCTAAATACGTTTCCGGAATAAAACTGAAAATCTTTAATAATGTAGGGTTTGATTTAAACGAAACTCAGAACGGAGTATATTATTTATTGATAGAAAACTTAATGTAAACTTTAAACAACCAAACCAATTTATTTACATCGCAACAGTAGAATGTGAGTAGGAATAAATATTAGAAGTATCAAACATTCTAACTTATGATAAACTGCTTTCTCGTTTCAATAATATTATTTTTCTTTTGAACAGTCAGTTCTTGATTATGTGTCATTATTAATTTATGTCTTACAATCATATCAAGAAGTGATAGCTGTCAAATAATGTATGAATAATAAAAATGTCATAACTATGACGTTTAATTTTATTTTTATTATTATTAAACCGTATCTATGACAACACCTAATGTTCATACAGACGAAAGTATAACCAATGTTATATTGTTTGATCATTGTTTTATCTTTTAATACTTGGAACTTTTCTAAAATATTTTTAAAACATAAAACTTAACCCTAAATGGTAGAAAATTAATTGTATTGTTATATTTGCTTATTTGTTTATATAATACTTAATTATTTGTAATTTGTTTTATCAAACACTGTTTATTCCACTTTTTGTAACGGTATAACCGGTAGGTATACCGTTAAATTTATTCACTTTCTCTATTATTGTTTTACCACAAAACAAATAAATTGTAAATGTATATTTATTTATTTTTATCAAAAATATTAAATGCTTTAAAATGTTTACCTCATAATTTCCGTCCCAATTGTTGTACAGCACAATGTCAGGGAGCCAAATGTGTTCCGAAGGAACATACAGCATTTCGACACCTCCATACTCTTCGGGGAACCATTTCAACTTATAGTCGACCCATTTCTGGAAAATCATAAAGAAATTTTGCTATCAAGAACAAGAACGAGAATAAATAGCGTAAAAATCTGGAGATAGAAAATGCAGAGAAAGGAATAGAATGTACCGTAGATTCTTATTGATACAATATATCTTCGACTCCGCAAAGTCAAATATGCGCAAATGCACACCTATACATTTATTAATGTGTAATTAGCATGGTTTATATGATATATAGGTAATACTATCATGTGTTGCCTGACTAGTTCACCTAAAGTATTAACACGGACGACCAAGGTCTGAGTGAATGTGATGAAATGCAAGTAGCCTGAACGCGTGGACATGTACGTATTAAATAATTAGTATTAAAATAATCAGTTATAAGAAATGCTAACTAGTTGTAAGTGTTAATTATTTCTAAGAAATTATATATGAAGATTATTAAAAATAAAAATGACATTTGAGAATTAAAAATTAAGTTAGTACATAGTTATAATACATATAAATTAGATTAGTTCTTAAGATATAAATTAATATATGGGTGTAACCTTTGGCAAATGTTTGTTTATAGATTACTTTATTAAATAAATAAAAAACATTTATAATTCTAATCAATATTTTTTACAGCGTCATTTAGAGAGCACACTATCATCAAGGGCGCTCTTTCTCGAGAATCTAACCCACGTATTATTGAAAGATAAAAATAGTAAAAAAATAAAAGAAGTTGAAAGGGTAGGATGGTAGCTGTGGCCGTTGAATAAAAAAATAGTGGTAGGAAAATAACTTAAATGCATATGCAAAAAGAACCTGTTAAGATAATTAAGGAAACTCGCGCCATATTGTATGAATTTGTAGGAAACATTTTTTAAAGCGAAATTGAACCATATAATACCACTTTCGTACGTGTTCGTAATGCTATCGTACGCCGAAATATAACAAAAACCCCTTAATGAGCTCTAAACAAGACTGAGCTCTTTGAATATTATTTGTTAAATCGTTTATGAGCACTACAAATAAATAAATAAATAATAGTTGATAGCTGTACATATGATATACTCAAATATCTTGAAATTATATATTTATAGTATATGTATTATATATAACGGTAATGGAACAGAAAATACGTTTGAGAGAGAAGTTATCTCAACTTCCTCCCATTCAAGATACAACCCAACAATAGAAGGGCGAACTCGGCTGCGAGGGCATTAGATATTTTTCAGCACATATCATTTTACTCACAAACTATAATAAAAATAGTTTAATTGTAATGAATAACCACTTGATACAATTGTCAACTGAAAAAATATTTACAAAAATTATAAAAAATCTGAATTTTGACATAACAAAGAAACTAGAATACATTTTTTTTTGCTGCGAGTTGTCGAATCACACGAACGGCTGCAGTTCGGTTTATTGGACTATTGTGTTCATATGTTAATTTCATGTAAGTAAATCAGCCGTCTCAGAACAGGCAACGAACCGTATCAGGCGGCTGATATATGAAATTAAAATAAATAATAAGTTTATTAATAACAATATAGTATGCGAAAATATATCCTGAAATCACACATATACGTATATGTTAAGGCAATGTGAAAAATACATTAAAGAAAGAAGCTATCAAAAGTTTTGGGCTAGCCGAGATGCACCCCACCATTAGGAGGACGAGCCTGACCAATGAAAAATAGTTTTCAGGCTTGTACACTTAAACTATAATAAATGAAGAGACAATAAATAAGCAGGTATACGAGTATATTAATTGTTAAAAATGTAAACACACATATACACATACTACCTCCGATTCATTGACAAAAAAAGAGAGAAACAAATAAAAGTTCAAAATTCTGTACTTTGGTCGAATCAGTGCTTTTATTAGTCACCGATTAATATTTATCTACATATTACGATAACATTTATTAAAAACTGTCATTTGACCGGGTAATTCATGAATTTCCTGGGCATGTTAGTGGCAGTGCAACCAACGTAACTTTATAATGAATATATTACTAAGTATGTCAATCATAAGCTTACTTTAAAAATACTCGACTAATTTATTTCCGTATTCTGATCGTGAGTTACGCCAATCGTCTTCAGTAGGAGGCAATAAAGGTCACTCTGTTATTTCCATCAGTTAGATCTGCACCTCAGCACGTAGTCCTGATATTTGAATAATTTGACATGATTTGTAATCCCTTTGTTAGTTATCAGATTAATGGTATGTTAGTATATTCTTTGAACATTTTTTTTTAAAGTTAACTGACTTTTTCGGGAATCAGTTGAGAGGAAGTCGTCTATCACACTACAAAGTGTATACGTTATCTCTTATATTTTTTATTGTATAACACTATCGTTGTTTACACTATAATCTGGATGACTTATTGCCATGTGGCATTGTCTTCAAACTAAACAGAAATATGTCAAAGAGTCTTTAAGGGAGAACCAGATGGGAAACTTTTTTAACATATCTGAATTCCAACGGGAATCGAACGCACAACCCCCGGATTAGACACATGTGTCTTGCCAACTAGCGGCGCATGTAACGCACTGGACTTCCGTGCGAAAGATCGTCGATTCGAACCCCGCGATGTGTCACTACTCCTGTCGAACGATTCAGACATTTTTTCCGCCTAATATTCGGGGGGAATACCTATAGCTTCGGTCATATATATTCTTTCAAAATGAGAAAAAAAAGAGTGTGCTCCGATCGTCTCACTTCGGTATGCCATCGGATCCAATACAGCGGTACGGCCGATTTTTTTGCTTGTGTGAAACGGCACACTCCCTTTTAACAAAACCACGGCACAGCTTCGCTTTTCAACTGAGTTGACGTTTAAATGCCGAGGGGATCATCGACTACGAGGCCCAGCAACGAACGACCAGCTAGGGCGCGGAAGTTACTATTGTCTACAAGGTCAAAATGATTGTCGATATTATTTTCGAAGTCAGTTAATTTAAAAGATAGTCAATGTTTAGAAGATTTTGCAGCCCTCGCTCTCAAGACAATATCAAGGGGAAATATTTGGTAATGCTTTCTTGACATCCCCTTGAAAAATAAGGCGATGTCATTGACCTCATGTCAAACCCATACTGGAACAATTTGTTTAACAAATAAGGTCCCGACAAGAATTAAACCCGTTATCCCCGGGCTAGAAGATGGGGATCTTACCACCTAAGACACGTAGGTCGCATAATAAAAGTGGTAATTGTTAACCAATAGCAAAGAGGATAGCAGAACAGTGTAATCAGTTACAGGTATGGTGATGTGACTTTTGGGTTCAAGATTGAACCGAGGCTTACAACACTTCAGAGACAGTGTCCGATTAATCTCAAATCATTTAATACTACGTCTTTATGTTCTTGGACGATATAGGGTGGGGCAAGAATGTTGCTACAAAAACAAATGTGAATGTTTCTGTTTTTTTTTTAATCTTTTTTTTTTTTCAGAATAAAATGCGGTATATAATTTTTTTTTTAATGAACAGGATTTAAGACGCAGATAGAATACGAGTGGTGCAACTGTATTATGAACTAAAGTCTCCAATTTTGCTACAGAGAACATTTAGGACTCAAACAAATCGGGATGCGCCCAGTCGGTGGACCATTATGCGAATTGTAGAAAAATTCAATACATATGGCACTGTCCAGAGAACGCCCTACCATCGAAATCCAACAGTTTGATCATCAAACATCATTGCCGCAGTGGCCGCAGCTATTGATAACAATCCTAACATTTCAACAAGACAATTAGCCTTGAATACAGCTGTCAGTCGAAGGAGTGTTTCGCGTATTTTGCACGAAGATTTGAATTTGTTTCCATATAAAATTCAAATAACAAGCTACTTGAATCCAGAAGATTCACCAATTCGACTAGAGTTCTGCCAAAAGTTGTTTCGTTTTGTTGAGAGCGATGTAATCTTCATAAATTGCTTATTTATGTCTGACGAGACGCACTTTGATTTAAACGGAAATGTAAACAAGCAAAATTGTCGTATATGGGCCAATGAAAATTCTCAAAACATCCACCCAGTGAGGTTGCATGCAGAACGTGTGACTGTGTGGTGTGCAGTATCTGCCAACTGTATTGTCAGCCCTTACTTTTTTTAAGAAAACGATGCCAATGTTACAGTGAATGGAGAGCGCTATCTTAACATGCTGGAACAATTTTTCCCAGAAATGCGCCGAAGTCAAATACCTTTCCGAAATGTATGGTTATAATAAGATGGAGCCAGTTGTCACATAACAAGACCAGTCAGTAATGGCGGCCCTGCGTGAAAAATTTGGTGAAAAAATAATCTCACGAAACACCGAAGATCGTTGGCCCCCAAGGTCACCTGACCTCACTGTTCCAGATTTTTATGAGGATATTGTAAGCAAGAGGTGTATAAAACTAAGCCACCCAATAATAACGAATTGAAAGAATCCATAAGGGCCGTTATTGAAGTAATACCCCGGGCAACATTAACAGCGGCAATGAACAACGTTTTGGTCAGATGCAGGGTTTGCATTAACGAAGGTGGAGGACATCTAAAACAAATTATTTTTAAAAACTAATTCCTATGTTAAAAATTTAATAGAATTCTTGATTTAAAACAATAAAGAAATTAAAAAATAACAGAAATATTCACATTTGTTTTTGAAGCAACATTCGTGCCTCATCCTGTATTCTGTTTTTGGTTGCGTTTAATATATTTTCAATTGTTTGGAAATATTTAGATTTTGTGAAGTACGAGTATTTTTGGACTTTTTTGATATTTATCGATGATGTGGGGTGTTTTCGACATTTTGGACCTGTTTTGATATTTTTCATGTTGTGTGGTATTTTTTTATATTTCGTCCATTTTTTGATATTTTTAGACACATTCAATAGTTTTAAATCTTTCGAGTATTGTCAATGTTGTTATAGATTTTCTAACGTTTTTAACCTTTTTTAACATTATATTTTTAATAGTTTTCCACGTATTTTCGATGATGTGAGGTATTCTTGATATTTTTTAACATATTTAATAGTTCTCGTGTATTTGACACGTTTCCGTTTGTTTAGATGTAGTATTTTTTTAGAATAAGAAAATAAATAAACATAAATTCTATATTTACCTGCTCCACCCACAGATTGGTGGTCATAACCTGGTTCTTGAGGTTGACTTCCATGAGCTGGCT
Organism: Odontocerum albicorne; assembly: GCA_949825065.1. NCBI lineage: Eukaryota > Metazoa > Arthropoda > Insecta > Trichoptera > Odontoceridae > Odontocerum > Odontocerum albicorne. Next base: position 22,073,857 of record OX463853.1, read on the forward strand.
GAGCTTTAGGCCCAGCCACACGGTGAGCGTGTCCGTGTTGTTCACCACGGGTCGGATGAGACGGTTATAGTTGCTGAGCAGGTCATCATACAGGCGCTTAGCATCTGGGTTGGCCTCGATGTGCTTCGGTGAGGCTGTATTGGTAAAACAAAAAAAAAACATATTACAGAGACAGTTAAAAACAAATTACCTTTTTTTAGAATATCTGAGAAAAAATTGTTGCAGTGCATCTCTATTAAAGCTCTTGGAGACATAAACCACAGTACTTGTGGAAAAAATGTAAGAAGTTAGAATACCTGAGGTCAATTTTTATGACAACTCTTTTGGTAATAAACCCCTTGTCAGATCACTCAAAAATATTGATAGGCCTACGGTAGTTTCAGGTCTTCAATATCCCACTGTAAAGTACTCATAGTATGAAACCAATCACACTTTGACCCTTGAAAATAAAGATGTAAAAGTGCCTAAATCCTGCTTTGTTTTTAAGTATCATCGAAAATTGAACACGAAACCCCTGGAGAGAAGACTATCGTTCTACAATACAGGGCACGGAGGTCGTCTTATGATTGAACACTGTGATAATAAATTGTTTAAAACACTCATTTAGTTTTGGCTTTGTCGAATAAACTAGAAATTAGTATTTGTTACAATATGAAACGATCATAATTATCGTAATTTCAGTACTTCACGAACGTAACACCATAGATACCATAACGACCGTTTCATTTTGTAGAAAGCAGAGAGAACAGATTTCCACACTTCCCTATAGGACATAGTCATTGCTTCTTCCACACTCATATATCTTGTCAAGCATGTTCTACTCTTCCTCAAACTTCTTAGCATTCTATCAATCAAAATTTCATCTTTATTTTCTTTCATCCTTTCCACTATGTACTTCTTCCTTGCACACTTTATTGAAAAGAAATCTTTATTTCATACGAACATATTAGGTCCTTACATATGAAATTGGCGTTTTGCCGTACTGGCAACTTTGATCTCAAATATCTTCTCTTTGGTTAGGAATTCCAAATTCAAATTTATACAGCTATTTACTCAAGTATTTGTGTTTCGAAAATTATAATTCATTTGTTTTTTCCTCAATTGTTTTTTTTCTTTGCGTCACTCAGTTTACAAAATGGAAAACTTGAAATATCGCGTTATTTACGAGTACGAGTTCCACCGTGGCACCAGTGCTGCAGAAACGGCTCGAAGGATTAATGATGTGTATGGCGACGGTGCCGCAAAAGAAAACACAGTGCGTTTTTGGTTCCAACGTTTTCGTTCTGGAAATTTCGACCTGCAGAACAAGCCCGGAGACCAAAGTTGATAATGAAGAATTGAAGGCTATTGTGGAAGCGGATCCATCGCAAACCACGTCCGAGTTAGCTGCAGGCTGCGGTGTTAGTGATAAAACTGTTTTAATCCACTTGAAGCAAATTGGGAAGGTGAAAAAGCTTGAAAGGTGGGTACCTCACGAATTGAGTGAAGCAAATCAACAAACGCGCGTTGACTGCTGCGTTGCATTACTCAACCGGCACAATAATGAAGGGATTTTGAATCGAATCATTACCTGTGATGAAAAGTGGATCCTGTATGATAATCGGAAGCGCTCATCGCAATGGCTGAACCCTGCCGAACCAGCCAAACCATGCCCCAAGCGAAAATTGACTCCAAAAAAGTTACTTGTGAGCGTTTGGTGGACTAGTGCTGGTGTCGTTCACTACAGCTTTCTTAAATCTGGCCAGACGATTACGGCAGATGTCTATTGTCAGCAACTGCAAACCATGATGGAAAAGCTAGCTGCTAAACAACCGAGGCTGGTTAATCGCTCTAGGCCACTGCTGCTTCATGATAACGCTAGACCACACACTGCACAACAGACGGCTACCAAATTAGAAGAGCTTCAATTGGAATGTCTAAGACATCCACCGTACTCTCCGGACCTTGCCCCAACAGATTACTATTTTTTTCGAAATTTGGATAACTTCTTGCAAGGGAAAAAATTCAACTCCGATGGGGCAGTCCAAACCGACTTCAAAGATTTTATTGATTCCCGTCCGAATGGTTTTTTTAGTAAAGGGATCGATGAACTACCTATGAGATGGCAAAAGTGCATAGATAGCAATGGTACATACTTTGATTAAATAAATACATTATATTAAAAAAAAATCAACTTTATGTTCCTCCCAAACAAAACGCCAATTTCATATGTAAGGACCTAATATTTGTCTTACACATTACCACAATGTTTTTTTTTAATTTTTACTTTTCTTTCTCACTTGATAATAATAAGAAGTGAATGAATTTTCCTCTAAATTTTACTTTCATAGAACACATTACTATTTCAGGATACTTGCTTTCTTTTTATTTCCGTTTATTTCTCTTTATTTACCTAAATGTTTTTGTGTATAAAATCTCCACTCACTCAAATAATTTAACTATAAGAGTAAATTTTAGACAGGAGTTATTCATTTCGTCTTATTTATTTGGACGCAATTATTCTTGAAATTTATTTAATCCAAATGAATTTTAAAATAAATATTTAAATTGTTAAATTTGCGTCATTGCATTATCAATATTATTACTTTTAAGAAACAGCTCAAATCTAATATGCAGCACAATATTTACAAACATCATACTTGTAATATAAATAGTACTTACTTCCATCGGCAACTTTCAGTATTAATAGGAAAAGAAACATTTTAACAAAACAACCCATTTTGTTTGTTTTTACTCTGCGACTCATTTTTAATTAATTTTATTAATTTTTCTTTCCGAAAATTACACCACTTTGCGATACATTTTTTGAATATTTGAAATGCGTTCACCGTTTCTTTAATATTATTGTTACGTTATGATTTTACAATTTGAGGTTATGTGAAGGTGGGCGGTAACGTAGAGCCTGCACCCTCAGAATTCGCAATGTGGGGAAGGCTTTGCGCGGTCCATACAGCATCGTGTTTCCCTTGACAATCGATAAACTAACAGCAATGGCGCGCACGCGTAATAATACAAACGTAGTTTTTAGAAATCAAAAGTTTTTCCCGCTCTTTCAGGCACCATAGACAAAGAATATTCACGATTCGACTAATAAATAAAATGTTTTTCAGAGAGTCCCAAATTTACATCCTGTAACTTGAGTTATTAATATTTTCAGTAATTTTATAAGTTTATTCAAAAAACGATTTACATATATTTTTATGTTATTTCAACAGATAAAATTATTAAAATTAACATTTTAAATTCTTACTAGTCAGTGTTGTCTTCAATAGAATTGGTTCGATTTTTAGGAGCTTTTATTAAAACAGTATTTGAATTTCTTCAACATTTATTTTAAATTAAATAAATATCAGTTTTAAAATTAATGACACTTAATACAATTTGTACTTTTGAATTATTTACAATTTATTACATACTAACAATAAATTATTTATCAACGTACCATACTAGAACTATGTCACAATCAATATTGTATTACATATAATTTAACAAAATACCTTTATAACCTTGCGGGTTTATTACGCTATGGGCAATTTCTTCCAACCAACCAAAAAATTAAGGGTGTACTTTCTGCATTATATCACGGACTACGGAAGTCTTACTACATATTCTCAAAATATGCTCAAATTGTTTCAGAATGTTATTTATCTCCCAATTATTCATGGCATTTATTTTTTGGTTTTTATTTACATAAACTATTAATATGATTGATTTCATTGTTTTTTTTTTATGTACATTAGAAGTTTATTTTTTGTAACATGTTTTTCAAATTATGTAAATTTTCTTGATATACAAGGTTTGTGCATATTGTCAAGATATACGCTTTCCCTTTTATCGCAGTTTTTAACTTTCCTTGCGGTTACAATATCGGTATAAGTATATTTCCTTAAATATATAATTTAGTCTATCCTCTTAGATATATTAAACATTACTACTTGCTAAGAACACATAAAAACTACATTCTAGATCACAAGCTGTATCTACTAACTAAATATATGTATCAATTTAAAACATTATGATATTTATATTAACGCACAAGTTAACTGGTAACGCGACTACATTTTCTAATAAATTCATTATTGCTGGCAAAGCAAAAACTTAAAGTTATTCTGCTAGAAATAGATTGTGTGCTATTGTATTTTATATATAACAAATAACACACTATCTTAGATAAAATGTAATTCTAAAGAGCGAGAAGTTTACAAACAGAATGATCAATTTGGAAAATGTTGCATGTCTTTTTAATCTATAATTTATTTGCTCACAAAAAAAATCTTAGATTTTTCCATAACACATCAAAAATATTTCAAATTATATTACGCCATACAACGAATTGTACTTGAAAATATTTTTATATTGTTATTTCAAAAACAGTAGTCAGTTTATAAAATGATGTAAAATTTATAAAAATAAGAGCTTTGTTATTTGAGTAAAAAATGTTTCATAAAATGTTATTTGAGTAAAAAATGTTTTATAAAACAAATAACGACTTCGGTGTTATAAAAAAATCTTTGAGTTCATTATTTTTCCTTATCTAGACAGTACTCTTCGTTTTACAGTGAAAAATAAGTTCACAATTTAACTTTCATAAAAACTATATAATAAATTACTTCAACTACAGTTATAGTTTAAATTAAGTATCGTTCTCCAATAAGCTATATAACTGAGATATGTTGCTTTCAAGCTAACTACTCGTGTTCATACTTCGGGGTAGAATTTTTACGGCTCCACCAGGAAGCTGAAATGAGAAGAAATACTTTATTTAGTAGATTTGAAATATTAAATGTTAATATACTAATTGAAAGGATCTTTGTAAATTTTCATAATATTGCAAAAAACATATGTACTTTTTTATCCCCTCTTCTAGTCTATGAAAATAAATTATTTATTTACGTAACACATAAAAGCATCCCGATTCATCTAAAGTTAACAAAACACATTAAATTGGTTTGCAATATACAAAAAACACAAAGATAATGTTTTTAAAAAATATCAAAGGCATACTTAAAATTATAAATAAATTAACATCGTCATTCTTGATCCCATAATATTGAATAAAAATTCCACGGAGAACTTACGTTAGTAATAGATTTATACGGCATGACGATATTATATTGTTTCATTCATACATATTCACTTGAACATAGTAATAGTAATAATAAAGGGGCAATTTACATAGCGCCGTTTCAAGAGCAGACTCTTCTCAAGGGTCATTCTAACTCGGGTATTGAACTCGCTCTTATTGACAGATTTAAAATATTATAAAAAATAAAACATGTTTGGTGTAAGGATAGAAAGGTGGTGGGTATACTCGTATAATATAATATTTTCAGTACACGCGCATATATAAAATTACAAGTATGTATCGTCTGTTAACTTACAGTCAGCTCTGTTATTGTACTTTTATTAATGGTTTTTTTATTAAAGTAGCATTCATATATATGAATCTAAAAGTAATTTGATTCATGGTAAGCCGACAATTTTATTAACAAATCACGATCAAATAAGACCTTAAACCCAATTTCATATTAAGGTTGCCATTTCTATTCAGGTATGCCAACATTCTCATTGAGAGTCTATGATACTTCAACGCTTAATGGCAACTTGCAATGAAATATGTTAGTGGATCCTATTTTATATTAAATTAACAGGATTTCGAAGGTTTTTGTTCATTATATTATACATTTAAACATACTTATTTTTATCTTCAATGAAATGAAATTACCATAATAATATTGGATCATTCGGAAAGTTGGACATTGAATAAATTGGAGTTGAGTTTGAATAGTTTTAGAATTAGTATCTAATGCATATTATTTTTTGTAACCCAAATGAAGGTAAATAATAAAAAGTCATTGAATTGTTGTGAGATCAATTAATCCAAACTAAATTGCAGGTTTGCGTGACGTTGTGTATGCTTGGGTTAGATTTGTGATTGAGTTACGATGACAATTATCTCCATGGCAAGGGATTGTGCTGAAAGATTGGGAATTCATTGCATTGAATTGAGATAGTAATTTACCCAAACTAAAGAACAATTAGGCAGTCATTGAGTTGAAATAAAACAGTAGTTAACCCGAATTAAAAGAGACAATGGGAAGTCATTGAGTTAGAATGAGATGTAGTAATAATTTACCCAAGGTAGTCAGGAAGAGAATGAGGAAGAACTATTTTGGAACCTGAATATAATTTACCCAAACAAGATATTAGATTGATACGGAGATAAGAGATTAAATTTTGATAAAAATTCGTAAGCCATATGTAAGAAAAATGTGAAGATATTGAATAATCATGAAATAGCAATTTACCGAAACTATATTGTAAGGCAACAAAGAATTTTCGTAATATTTGTAAGAGGGTTATAGTTAAGTGAGAGAGAGAAAGGAATTGTGCGTTTTTTAAACACAAAAATACGGTTTTTGATTTAGCATGAAATAGTAAATTTACGCTAACTAAATAAAATAATGAGAATACATTGAGCTGAAACGAGGCATGAATTTACTCAAACTAGGGAACATAGTGGAAAATTACCCATACAACATTTTAAACCGACATAGTTCGCATAATATTTGGATAAGTTGTGATTGATTTAGAGCGAGAATTTTCTCTTAGATAAATGATTATATGTTAACTAAACTAAAAAAGATGCTAGGAACTTATTGCTTATTATTAATGTGAAATAATAAATTTATCCAAAAAATATGAAACACAGTGGGAATTCATAGAGTTGGAATGAATTAGTAATTTATCCAAATTCTAGAATAAATTGGAATGAAATACAAATTTATTGAAAATCGAGAACTGTTTGGAAATTCATTGAGTTGGAATGAGTTTGTAATCAATCCAAATTATAAAAGAGAATGGAATTTCATTGAGTTTGAATGATGTATTAATTTCTCCAAAAATGGGAAGATAATGGTTCAGTTGGAATGATGGAGCAATTTTTACAAAACTATAAAAATAAATGAGAATGCTTTGCGGTGGGAGTGCATTAATTTAATTGATGCCGTGGCTCATGATAAGCATACTGCTTAGCAACTTAACGTCTTGGGTTCGATTCCCTTCAGTCGCACTGATTTTACATAAAGACCTTTTTCATCTCGATTTTGGCTGATCTTTTATTTTTAAATGAAATTAGATAGTTATTTACCCAAGCCATATAGAAGTTTGTAATTTACCCAAATAAGGTTGTAGGCTGGCATGGCGTTGGCCTGATGCGAGGACGAGGACAGTGGCGGCTGCGCGCGGCGCCGCGGTATGGGCCAGAGGCTGGTGGGAATGGACGCCACTGAGGCCACTCCTATCCGCCGTATCGAGACGTCATCCAATTTCACCGACGGGCCTGAAATGATAAGATATCCATCAATCATATTTTACTCGTGTGCCAGAATCATTCATATTCAGAAAGTAACTTAACAATTTGGAAATAGTAAATAGCAAAGTTTGTAAGACATCCCTCTTCTGACCTAGAGATTACGGATTCGATTCCTGCTGATGTCCATTTTTCGATTCCTGCTGATGTCCAAGGGCATCAGTCTGTTTTTTTTTCTAGAGGCATTACATGAGGGTGATGATGAGGATGATGTAGCTAAACCCATTACTTCTGAAAGGTCATCAACACATTGTCAATGAGTCTCTTCTTGGTCGATCAAACCATCTGCTTCTAAAAGGCTCGGAAGACTTCTTTATGTTCTTTAGAATTTATTAGTCTTCTGCCTTGTGAATGCCTGAACACGGCCGATTTCAATAGGCTCTTAAACCATAGACGAACCACAGTTGTAGATACATACAACACCTGTGACCTAGTTGGTAAGACGCCTGTCTTCTAGACTGGAGGTTGTGGTTTCAAAACCCATTGGCTAACGCACTGTCCAGAATAGAAGAAGGTTGTAGGCTCGTATCCCACTAATAAAAGTATTAATTGTATTGTCATTTCAAGACAAAGCATTTGGCACAATACTTGATCTGTTATTAAAAGCGATTCCTCACCAAAACGAGTAGGGTAGAGTGCTCTAAGAGCGCGCGGTCGATAAGTATGCGCACCATTCATAAAACGCGCGCTAAATGTCATTTGTGGCTAACTTCACTTCCTAGCTGTCATTTGTGACGAGAGAACACTCGACTGTGACGTGCATCCTAAATAAACCGAAAAAACGGATGTCAGGTAAGTTTTCACAATATTCTGTGTTTTGATAAATTATTTTTACATCTTGTAATCTGTACGATGTGTTCGTTTATGATGATATGGGCTATTTTTTCAAAATCGATAGTGTAAATCAATGTAGCAAGCGTCCAACGGCACGGTAATTCCCCAATTCTAACAGAGATATTTGTACTTATATCAAATGTGAATAATGCCGGTAGTCTGTAAGAGTGCGCGCGCACTAGATTTGTAAGAGTGCGCGCACACTCTTACGATCATTTAAGCGCAGACCGAATCTGATTTTACTTGAGGATGTTAGTTTTAACTAAACGTAATAAATACGTATTATTATTTTTAGAATGTCTTCACGAGAAAGAAAGTCAACACGTAAGTTGTGTTCTCAAGCAGTCTTGGATGAAGCCAAAAAGAGGATCAGCGAGGGCGAAAGTCAGAGAAAAGTCGCACTTTCTCTTGGAATGGCAGAAAACGCTTTAAGAGAGGTACTGTATCCACAAAGCTTGGCAGATATGACCTAACTTTATCCATGGAGATAGAGGCCGAACTCTGTAACCATATAGAAACTCTAGACAACATGTTCTATGGCCTGACAACAAAATCCATAAGAGCTTTGGCTTTTGAATTTGTGGAAAAAGTATTCCCCATCGATTTGATACGACATCACGGATGGCTGGCAAAGGTTGGCTGCGTGGTTTCTTGAAGAGAAATAAATATATTTTGTAATTTATTTTTAACAAACACTGTTTATTCCACTTTATTTTTTTATTTTTTATGACGGTATAGCCCTACCGGTTTCAAGGCTTTCACCTCATCTTCAGGGGAGCGTAAACAAGACTAAATGCTGTTCAGACTGGCACCGATATAGACACTTCAACCGATATAGACACGACACCTATAAGCATACCTATAAATGGAGCAAAGTCCTATTTATAAAAAATATATCAAATGAAATAACCAAAAATATTCCAAGTCACATAAAGCCAGCTTTTTACACTAACTTTAATCTCCGGAAACTCTTATTTAATGGGAAAGGCAAAAATGGAATACTTAACAACAGCGGTGTGTATAAACTTTTATGTGCTGACTGTGATAATTTCTATATAGGAAAGACAGGAAGATCTTTTGAAAAGAGATTTCGTGAACACCAATCTGCTTTAACAAATCCTCTAATTTATTCTGAAATGGCTAATCATTGTCACCGTGAGAATCATACTTTTTCTATCGATGATGCCAAATTCTTACATATTAACGGCAACGGAAATAGATTGGACAGATTAGAGGCCCTAGAAATTTCTAAGTCAGTATACCGATCAGAGCATCTTTTGAATAGTTATTTCCCCAAAATCTCCCCGCTCTTGGCCGAAATTATACCTAGCCTTCCTCTCACCCCTCCCGCCTCCAACCGTTGAAGTGTCTATATCGGTGCCAGTCTGAACAGCATTTAGTCTTGTTTACGCTCCCCTGAAGATGAGGTGAAAGCCTTGAAACCGGTAGGGTTATACCGTCATAAAAAAAATAAAAAAAGTGGAATAAACAGTGTTTGTTAAAAATAAATTACAATGTCTTTAAACCTCCACAACGTTAATGCCTTAACTATAAACAAAATATATTTCTTTAAGACAACCAACTGCCACCAGCCTTGCCAGAGCAATCGGTTTTAATCAAACACAATGTGCCCGATTCTACGACAACTTGCACAACTTACTCACAAAGTATAAGTTTCCACCACACGCCATATATAATATGGACGAATCTGGCATCTCAACAGTTCCGAACAAACCTCCTAAAGTACTTTCCATGAAAGGCAAAAAATGTGTTAACAAGATATCCAGTGCAGAGAGAGGTACAAACGTGACTGTCGAATGCCCCATGAGTGCGAGTGGGCATTTTGTTCCTCCTGCATTCAAATACCCTAGGAAAAAGATGAAGAGTGAACTACTCGATGGATCTCCACCTTCTTCAGTAGGAATGGTGTCTGATAGTAGCTTCATCAATCAGGAACTGTTTCTTGATTATATATCTCACTTCAAAGACCACACGAAGCCCACAAAAGAACAACCGATCCTATTAATAATGGACAACCACAGTTCACACTGCTCCATTAGCGCTGTTAAATTATTTAGACTAAATTATATCGTAGCACTGACGCTTCCCCCTCACAGCAGTCATCGAATGCAACCTCTGGACAGAAGTTTTTTCTCTCCTTTGAAAAAATACTTCTCTAATGAGAGTGAAAAGTGGCTGACAAACCATCCTGGCCGAGCAATAACAGTTTACCAAATGGCATCAATATTCACGCCAGCTTACTTCAAGGCAGCTACTGTGGCAAACGCTGTTGAGGGTTTCAAATTCACAGGGATATGTCCCTTCAATAAAGACATATTTGATGAGGCAGATTTTTTGGCCAGTTATATCACTGAAAGAGAAGACCCTGCAATAGCAAATTCTCACGCGACGTCAATCCAAGAATTAGGGGCATCCACTACTGCTACCATCCCTGAAATACCTGCTGCGACAGAAGGCACTCTAGAACCAGTTACTACATCAGGATCGTCAACTGCGACTACCGCAAACCCCAAATCGAGCACGGTAATCCTGAGAACACCAGATGCAACCTCAGGATCGACATAAACTAATTTACACTCAGAAACAGCTAATCCAACTCCTGGAACATCTATAACCTTCACGGACATTTCACCGCCACCAAAATCAGTTGCGCCCAGATCAAACCGGAAAAGCAAAAAATCAGAAATACTTACAAGCTCACCCTATAAGCAACAACTTCTCGAAGAAGCAAACCGAAAAAGAAAGCAAGAGTGTAGTCTGAACAAAATTAACAGAAAGGCGAAGGTCAGAAACTATGTCAGAAAATCGACATCAAAGAAAAAAATGTGGAACTGCCCAGGATGCAAGGAAGTCTATAAGGAACCAATTTCCGAAGATTGGATAGAGTGTATAATGTGCACTCAGTGGTAGCATGAAAAACGTACCGCTTATTCCGGAGTTGGTCCGTACAAATGTGATCTCTGTGCCAAGGTGTCCCATGCGCACATTGCGCACTCTTAGGTTTCCAAGTGCGCACTCTTAACTACCTGTATATGTAAGAGTGCGCAAATGACTATCTTTAGATTTAATGATTTTAGTCGTTAAGGGCTTAAATTTTATTTTGTTTTTGTATGCAGTTATGTTAATAAGAGACGGTTTAATTTGAATAAAGAAAGTTAATTTTTGTAAAAATATTTGTTTTATTGATATCTTAAGTTAAACTTTAAGTGCGCACTCTTGGAGCACTCTACCCTATGTGATAAAAATAATATTTTCAACTTTAATATTTACAATAAAGCCAGACATTAAAAGACGCGTTGCGCTGGTAACAACATCAACTTTGCACTTAGAACCGTAGTTTACAATTACACAATTTAAAAATCTTAAAAAATAATAGTACTCTTATATTGACTATTCATATATTCTAGAGCTTGTTAGTCTCCGTGTACTGACAAGAGACACGAGACAATCGAATGTGTTTATGACATACACGGTCAATGAAAAATTATTTTCAAAAAGCTCGGCTTACAATTTTCACCGCTCACATAAATCAAGTCCAATAATCACGAATGCTCTGTCAAGAATATAATAAATAAGAAAACGATAGAAAAAAGACGACAAATCTATAATAATTATTTATCATTTAGATTTCGTTTTATCTGATCTCCATTTCTTGCTCCGTGTACCTCGCCCGTTAAGTTGCGCCTTTTTGGTACAGCAGTTTTTTTTTAAATCACAAATATTTTCATACCATAAATTTTCGAACAAATCCTTTTTATCCAGCCTGTCGAGAATGACGTACTAAATAAGTCCATGAACCTGAAAAAGAACCAAGGAGCATTATCTCCAATAAATATGCAAATGGAAGAATGCCGGCATTATGAGCGGACACGTATATGACGCAAGTGTATCAGAGAATCACAAACAATGAACCGGGACAGAAAACATCCTGGCTGAAGAGATTATCATTCCTTGGATGCTGACGCTTCTTAATGAGAGCCACGGGAAACGTTGGTAAACAATGAAGAGTACTGTCACGTATTTCCAGTAAGAAGCTCTGTCACGTTTTGCTTGTACGTTTGCGCAGTTTTTTATTCTATTAAAAGTCTTTTTAAACGCGGTTCGTAATTTTTATCGAAGTTAGTTAAAATAAATCTTAGTTTTACAGTGTTTAGTAAATAGCGCAACGAAGAAATTGAAATCTGACTAGAAGAAGGCTAACGTATCTCTGAACTCTGGAATCTCAGGGAATCGTCGTCTGTGCTGAGTTTTGAAGTCGAGGATCCTCTCGCCAGAATTATGGTACTGCTCCCCTTCTAACATGAGATTTTTTTATGGAAGAACAGCCCAATACCCGATGGATATATTCTGCTGTAGATGTCACACGTGTGGAAAGTGAAGTGCTTATGAATTTATTTCAAGTGAGTGAGCTGTAGCTTGATAGCAAATTCACCGGACATGACACAATGCTGGATCCGATGGCACACCACAACGGCGTGTTGGGTGCCATAAAAGATACTCATAAAGGGAGGGGAACGAAAGTATCAGTTCCGCTGAAGGGGTACTTTTAAGATTTATAGAATAGATGGGAACAAGAAATGGGTTGTGAAATCCTCCTTCTTTATCCGGTCTTGAAACCGGCACTATAGTTTAACTAAAGGCGTTCGTCTAGTAACGAAGGTTCAGGAAATATTTAGAATGTATTGGGAATAGTGATAATAGAATAGAGTTGTCCTAAGCTACAGTCAGTATATTTTAATGTTATGGTGTTTTTCATATATCAGTAGGAGATGACACGGTGAAGAATACATCTTCATTAGGTAATAGTTGAACTATTTAATTCTTCCATTATTTAACATCAGACAATGTTGCGAACACCAATGGCCTAGCTCTCTAGCGGATATAAATTTATTATTGGAAATTTAAAATAAGACTATTTGCTGCCTTTGATAACTGGTTAAAACAACAAAATGATTTTTGATCAACAAATAGAACCATGGATAAATATCTTCCATTTATAACTTTTAATGTTGAGATTGACCTTTACCTTCTGATGAAATCTCTTATTAATTGTATCAGATGTGATTCATAATTTATAAAATATATCAAACGACAATTAACTTAACATGTCAAATTCCAAATTAAATATTTGATATATTGAACTGATTTCGCGTTCTGATCACATACTCATTTACATATATAAAATCACGCTGAATCCCTTTTGAAGCTGGCAGAGACGACTGATCACCAAAGCTTTCTATCCACACGAAAAACTTTTGTCTCGTTCACAACGCTAAATGTGTAATATATCGTCGTACATACTACCATGTTTCTTGATCTCTTCACTTTTCCTTCTACACAAATTTATCTAACTTTCTCCTTCCATGCTATCCTTAAACTACATCCCTCTACATTCAATTCAGAAATGGATTATTTTCTACGGTGGGCTCTAGATGAAATTTCATAATTGATATATTTTGTGTTGATATTACGATATTAATGTAAATATATATTTGTTTTGTAAATATTTTGTAACGCATTCTCACACTACGTCTTTGCCAATATCAAGATATCTTTGTTAATTATAATTAATGTGAGAACATGCTTTTAATTTTTGGTCAGACGTCGGCTTAGCCACCCCATTAACTGTATCATCCTTCATCCTATTTTTTAATATACAAGCATTCCAATCGATGGCACAAATCACGCTAGGAAAAATTGTATCATCACTCTTCATGTTAAAATGTTATTACAGAAAATCAAGTTCTATATCGTAATACTTGTAATCTAGATATTAATACTTCTAATTAATACTTGTAATCTAGATATCTGCTGTAATAAGAAGATGCAGTGTTTATTTATAAATTTAAATTTCTTTTTCGATTTATTGACCGAAACAAACTTTTAGAAACGATTCCTCATCACCCAATCATTCTAATTTGTCTGAATCGTATATGCGACTGGACTTAAGTGAGTCGCAATGACGAAGTCAATAATTCCATCCTGACAACATCAACTATCTATTTACAGCCAATAAGGATTTAAGGGTATATCCCGCTCCAAGAAAACAAGTGAAAAAGACGTAAGACTGATAAATTAGGGAGATAAAAAGCTGGAAAAACTACTGACTTCATGCATGTAGATATCTGCATATCTAAAGAATTTTCTCTACAATTTACGTAGATCGAAAATAAGAGTAAATATTAAATTATATTGTATATCTAAAATTAACGATCTTAAATAATATGTTTGAAAGTAAAGATGATTGATCTATGGTAAAATTGGCGCAAACTTGAGTTGATATATCAGAGCAATAAATAACATAAAATTGTTGCATTCTGATATTATACATATAAAATTGGTATTTATCGACCATCGTGGCCTAGTTGGTAAGGCGCTTGACTTCCACCCGTGGGTTTCGGGTTCGATTAGTACGATGGTACCCAGTTTTTCTTTTAAAAAAGAGTTCCAGTCTGATAAAATAGTTCGTGTGCGAGTGTTTTCTCTTCTTCGCGTGCGCTAGTCTTACCAGCACGTGCAATGACGAACTACTCCGGAGGTTCTAAGCCCGAAAGCTCGATTAGGAAGACAATTGTATATCTCAGTCACGCTCTTCAACATGTTCGAATCACCGATTCGGATATGTTGAAGGGTACGATACAAAAGAAAAAAAAAGGTACTTTTTAAGAAGGCAGTTAATATAAGGCAGTCTTGACTGTTAAATAGCTGTGATGGAAAAATATGGTAAATACATTTATCTCCCAAGCATAAATGAGATGAGAAAATATAATGTAAATATACCATTACACCATTTCACCGCTGAGATAGGCAGACAAGACAGAAAACCAAACTTTCCTATCACAACATACTTCGCCTCGTCCTCATCCTTCCTGTACCATGACTCCCAGATAATCTAATTTACGAAAACAACGTATGTAATTATGGTCTTATAAAGCATTTTGCAAACAATGGAGTGACAGTGAAGAAGAATGAAATCGAGGAAGATCACAGGCCAGATAAAAGCAAATAAAAGAGAAGAAAATAGTTCGTTATGCAGCAGATAAGTTGATGTGAAAGACCATAGCATAGGCTTATGTTCTATGCTGAACCGAGAAAGACTGATAATCACACCGTTTCCCTGTTGAGGTAGGCAGAGAAGACAGAGCACTAGACTTTTTTGAATCTCGACACATATAAATCACCTCCTCTACATCCATAAACTGTCTCATATAGCTCATATGATTTATCTTACTTCTTACATTTTTCTTTCAAAATATTATTCACTACCAAACACACTTTTTTTCATCCTTTACCACACCTTTCACTTACATTTGCACTGTGTATTTGTTTTGTTAGTCCTTCGTCATTGATTCGTTCCACGTGCCCGAACCATATTAGAGTGCTTTGTTTCATCTTACTCAACACATCATCCTTAATTTATTTCATCCCCAATCAATTCATTCCATATTCTGTCATACGTTGTCGTTCCATGTATGATTTTATGTGCATGCGTTTTACAGCATTTAATCAACCTTTTCTATCAATGAAAGCACATTGTTGCTTAGTTAATTATTTATTTATTATTTTGTGTATATAGTGTTACCTAATGCTATACAGTAATGTCTTCCAAATAAAATATTTAAATTAAATTGGAAAAAACTTATCTCTAAATAATAATGGTAAGACTAGAGGAAAGGAATTCGTTCAAAGATAAGGAAGAAAGACTAGGAAGAAAATTGAAATGAAAGGGTATACTGTTGAATGTGATTAAGGATGGTGCACATCTAATAGCTCTTGGAAGTTTGAAGTATCGTCTCAAAAGAGCTTTGTTTTTTTTAATGTGGGAGAAGGGACAAAAAAATAAATGGAGACAGGGTAAAGCAATATCGTCTAAACAGGGCGCTTGAGTTCATTGCATTTAAGAGCGACCATAAGTTATTGTCAAGTTCATCCACATTGCAGTTGCACCCATGAGTCGAGCCTGAAGTCACGTTCACGTTGAGGAAGTTGTAGTAGTAAAAATCAATCTTCAATTGCGAATTTATTCATATTACACTGAGTTGTTTACAAACATGCTCTAATAGCGATAGAAAAGATTGCCACATGGCATGAAAACTGCTGGATTGTATTTTGTATAATACAATGAAAGTATAATGTAATAATACATCAGCGTCCCTTCAAATAAAACGGAGTTTTACAAATAAATGGCAATTTTTTGTATATCAATTGCTTATGATATTATTGAGGTAAGATTCATATGGGTGGTAGGAAGGTATACTCGTATATAAAGATAAACACGAAAATAGATACATAAACACGAAAATTCTAGGAACCCTGAATATAAAAGGAAGGATGTATTTTTATCGTAACAATGCTAGAAACAAGAAGTTTTTATAAAACTTTTAAAGTCAACGAATAAGAAAAAACTCCAAAAGGAATTGTAGGAAGCAGCTCTGTATGAAGAAATTATGAAAGTAGAGTAGAAGTAGAATATTCTTTGTTAGCTGTATGAGAATTACTTTAATTCATTACAACTTCGCAATAAAGTTCTTAATAAAAGCTACACAACATTGTAATTATTGAAAAACATCTGACGTCCTTGCGGCCGGGCTCCCCCTATATTGGCGGAGTATATGTCGGCCGGGGGAATGTTATGAGATGAGCCCTTTACTTTTGATAGCTTCTCTTTCAAATGTATTTTCTGCTATTTATCTTGAGATTTATGTGCGATTTTGGAATGTATGTACATACTATGTTGCTATAAATAAACCTATATTTATTTAATATTAACAAAATCTAAAAATTTCAGTCATTTTAAACAGTCATGTTTGGTCATTATTTTGTAATATAATGACCAAAACTCGTACAAATAAAATATTATAGATATCGTCGATTCACGCGTTCTTAACTCTCTGGTGAAGCAAACTCCATCAGAGAGTTAATAACGGGGGTGAATTTTTAACTTGACTGGCGAAATGACGCGATAAAACTTCAGTCCTGGGGCCTTGGATACACTTTTTTTAGTTTTTAATGGAAAAATGTATAATTTTTAATACAAGAACAAAATATATTGAAACACTCCACGATAATCTTTGGGGATTTTGAGTCTAAATTATGCTGTTGAGATGCGTGTATGAAAAAAGACGGAATGATGGCATCTGAAATTAATGCGTGGATGAAATAGATATTTCAAGTAAGATAAAGAAAGAAGCCTTAAGATGATTTGGACATGTGGAGAGAATGGATGACGAAAGAATTCCTGAGTGACAATACAAGCTAGAAGGGCAAGGTATGCGTGATATAGGAAGGCCGAGAAAAATATGTCTAGATCAAATGGACCAGATTTTGATCACTGGTAAAGTGCAATAATACAATAAAGTATGAATAATAAATACTATTATAGATTGTGCACGACGAGATTTATGATGTGGACGAGGCGATAATTGTGTGCTTGGTTACAAAAAGTTTGGAGATCTGTTGTATCTGCCTAACCCGCAAAGGGCATGGCGTGATAGTATGTACTCGTATGTATGTGCAATATTTGAATTTACTGTGAAATAAATCAAAATATCGTCTCAATCATCCTAGGGTAATGAAGTTACATAAAGAAGATAGATAAAAAAAATCATTCTAATTATAACAGTCAGGTAATAAAATGAAAAACATCATTTTATTTTTAGAGTAAACATAAAATACGAGTACATGCAAATTTAGTGGTTTACTTTTTAACTTCGAAAAAAAACTTCTGGATTAAAACTTTATTGCCTTTTTTGTTTCTGTTTCGAGTAAAAATGAAAAAGCAGCCTATATTCGATTTTGGTTTAAGCCGAAAAAGACTAAATTCTTGTCGAGCATAAGAATCTAAAAAATTCAAAAAAATATATATTTATTTCAAAATATTTACCTGCATCTACTGTATCCATGCTATAGAAGGGATGAGTAGAAACTAAATAAGATTTCAAAATAACCAAAGAAATTACTGCAATCCAATACATGATTCCTGTAGCATTCATTATAATAAAAACAAATTTAATAACTTTCTTTTCAATAATTATTTTGAAAAAAAAATGAAACGTAACAAGACTTCTTCACTTCACAACGTAAGTTTCAATATGTCAACACTGTATCAGCCGCCGTGCCGTAGCAGTACTGAATTCTTTCTACGGTACAAATGTACGTATCGTAGCAGTTGTCTCGAGTAACTACCCAATATATGGAGCTTCGTAGTTTTATATCCTGGTTCGGACAAGTACTCGACATGATCAATGGTCTGCCTTGGATATCGGGTATTTCCTGTAACGTACATACGTACTCAGGACCTTGTCTCTTCAATTGATTGTACCGGAACGATTTTACTATTCTCTATTATTAGTTTCTTGATCTTAAATGGATTATTAAAAGTATAAACAATTATTGAATCACTTAAATTATACGTATAATAATAATAAAAAATGTTATCCCAATCAGTGTGCAGAGTCGCACAATCCAAAATTTTACAAAAAAATACAAAATATTACAAAAATAGTATAACAAAAAAAACTATAATAAAACACATGAAAAATTACATAGATCATCATCATCTTGACGTATTGTATAGTCATCAGAAAAATTACATTGATCATCATCATCTTGACGTATAGTATAGTCATCATCTTGACGTACTGAGCATCGTGACACCCATAATAGCCTCTGACGACTCCTCTCCATCCATCCCTGCACTCTGCGGTTCAAAGAGCAGTAGTTAGAAATAGTCCAGTTGCGTCTGTCACTTGGTTAGTCCAACGCATTGGGATTCATGTTCTTGTGCGTCGTCTTTCCATGCCTCCAGTAACCACAAATCTCTCCAAATTGTATCCTTGGCCACAAGCAATGTGCCCAAATAATCGGAATACTCGTTGAAGGTATATTGTCGACAATCTGTCGGTAATTCTCAGTTCTTCAAGAGTAGAGACGTTGGTTCGCCTTGCTGTCCATGGAATTTGTAACATCCTTCTCCAGCACTACATTTCAAATGCATATATTCTACGTCTCTCGCTTACTCTCAGAGTTCAAGTTTCCGCCGCATGCATGAATATTGCGAAGACGAGAGACTTAACTACATTGATATACAGACACAAAAAAAATCACATTTGAAACCAAATCCAAAATTTACAAATACGTATGTATAAAATATTGTCTTCCTCGTATTATCTCTCTTTTATGCTGTAGTTTTTTTAAGCCAAATCCCAAAAATTGGCGACGAGACCCAGTTAGATATATTTTTAAATATGTTATAATACCATTGATTATAAAAACACGACCTTCGTGGTCTGGTTTGTAAGACGCATGTCTACAAATCCGTGGGTTGCGGGTTCGGTTTACTTTAGAAACCGTTGTTTGAAAAGGATTCCAGTCTGGTTTTTAATTAAAGCTTCCTCCTCTTCCAATGCCTCTTCCACATCTTTCTAATTGATTGGAAGAGATTCACATATGTCAATTACCCCTCCAAGTTGTATTGTATACAACGAATGTGTCAATTAGCCCTCCAAGTTGTATTGTATACAACGAAAGTGTTAATTAGCCCTCCAAGTTGCATTGTATACAACATTACAAAAAAATAACGATGTACACTTGGCTCTGTGTGCATTTGTTATCACAATAATCTTAATATATGTGCAAACATCAAAGTCCGCATTGCCATTAGCAATGGTCTGTAGGATATTAAATTTGTTATTTTTTTAACTACTCGTATATTTGTGTTTCTCTTTTAATACTGTTAATATCACCTTTGAGATTTATTATTTAATATAATTTCTTTCCAAAGGTCTCTTCTTATAAAGTATTTGCAAATTTCTCACATCTTCTGCACTACTCTTATTAATTATTTATGTAAATCTTTCATCATTCATTATTTTTAAGTAGCCGAACAATCTCAAAGCCCCTTTCTAAATCTTAAACACTGTATCTTTTTTCAATTCCCGTTCATTTCTTATGCTCTCATTACTTATTTCTTCATACATTGTTTTCCACCTATTTATTTATTAAAATACTTTAAAGAGTGTATGATTTAGCGGGCTTATTGTCAAAGGATAATCTCTTCCAGCCAACCAGCATTGTTTTTAGCCATTGGGTTTCCAGTATTGAGGATAAATTTACATTAAAACTTTACATACAAATAAAATAAAATGATAAGGCAGAGTTGTAAGATAAAAAGAAGACAAGAATCGTTTGACGATTTAAATATAACAATTTCATTCACGTTACACATTTTACGCAATTTTCATTAACTTTTGCCCCGTTTCACTTGCATGCCCTTATGTCGGGGTCAAGATTTCATTATAGTGGTCACCTTTGATTCTCTCGAAATGCTCAGGTTGGTAAGCACAGTGTATTAACCCCCATTCGCTATATTGCCTGTTTCTTTCAATGTCACACTTCGAACGACCATCGGATGTGGGCATACTTCTAAAATATAAAATTTCCTCAACATGTGACAATAAATGCCAAAATACACATTTTGAATACATTCAATAATCACTTTAATCCCACCATCAACCATGCTGTAATGGGCAAAAATTAATTCTAATCCAGAGTGACCCATACTAAGACAAGCTTTTTACTACAGTACGGCATTAGTGATGAAGAAAAAATGCTCAAAATGAACTCCCTTTGTGATAACAAACATAACGGAATTCAACAATTGTTCTTCTTTTAGAATTTATGATATTTATTTTTGGTTAATGTTCGTTTTATTGAATAATATTTCAGTTGGATTGATCTTTTAATTGTTTCAAAATGTCAAATATATATTATAGCTTTAGGAAGCACTAATATTTTGTCTGCCTCCAAGTGTTTGAGATATGGACGGCGTAAACAGCTTTAGGAAGCACTTGAAGACAATCCTTTTGGGAAGTCTTATAAAATGTTATGATTATATGAACACTACATAATCGTACATATACTACACTCCGTTTAAAGCCGAATATGTTACTATCACATATCGGAAGATCTACAACGGTTTCTTGATAGTCCGTTTTCCCTTGGTAAATTTTCTGCAATTTTCTTAGAAAACATGTTTTAGAAATAATGTCGATAGAACGTGAAGGTTCCTTCGCTGTCCGATTTTAAGACATTGGAGTCTGTTTTGGAACTCTGACAAGTGTTCATACTTTCTAGGGTTAAATATGAATCGGATGGAAAGGTTTCAAGTCGTTCTGAGTATTTCTATAATAATTTGGTTTTGAAACATCAAAACCAAATTGCACTTCAGCAAGCACACAATCTGGACAGACAAGAAGGATAGTTCTTAATGAGAATTTGTATAAGTATTATCGAAGCTACAGAAAAACGTAAATTGAGATGTAAAACGGTCTAAGAGTAAAACTAATCAGGAAGTGAATCCGCGATGTATCGAACCTGGAACGCCTGCTTGCTAAGCATGAATAATAACTGTTCAAACAAGACACAATCTCAAATAAATACAAGTATTTGAAATCACGTCAATTTTATAATATATGTTTAAAATAACTGACGTTAGCATTCCATACCCGGAACCCTAGTTAGTCTTGTCTAATTCCATGACGTACATGAAGTACTTTCAATAAGAAACCCGCCAACAATAATTCATCGTGTCCAGATCCAGAACAACGTATTTATGAATGAACCCTGACGCATTCAGTTAAAGCGTCATTTAAAGTCGGATCTAGCTATAACTGGTCCTTCTCCAGACGCGATGAACTCCCAAGGGTCAAGAACCCAAATTATGACATTTGCTGACGTGCAGGGACAAAGCAATAGGGACTCATAGTAAATGTATTAATGTACTCGCCTACTTGTAATTTCCGGGAGAATTTGTCCTGAGTCAGATGCTTTATCTAGCTCAAGAAAGTTTTCAGGCACAAAATCATCGAAATTGAAACAGATTTTAATATTATCATAATAAATTAGAATAAATTTTTGATTAATTCAACCATGATCATTACTCAAAATGGAATTAAGCTAGTAGATGATAAGAAATAAAATATTACAGTTGATTCCCAAAAACTGGCGAAAAGTTGATAAATGTAATATACGAGTATACTTGAACATTTTTGTAGAAAAAATATAGTAGGAAGTATACGTTGTTAATCGAACAATATACAAATGAATGGTTTTAAAACAAAACCTTCATAGTGATACTGAGCCCGAACCTGCAGTTGTAGAAAACATCTGAAGAACAAGATGCACATTCATACACATTTTATCATCGCTTCGTGTCCCTTACGGGGTAGGCACAGAGAACAAATCTCAACAATCTTATACCTTAATATATTCATTTTATTTTGCTACATCATCACATGCAAAACATTCAATTATTCGTGATTCTAACATAACCTTCTTTCAAAATCTGAAATACACGATTTAGCCACCTTTTGCACGCGTGGCCCATTCACTGTTTAAATAACTCTTGCGGCGATGGCAGCAAAAATCAAATAGATTTCGTCTGTATCTTTAAGGAAAGGATATTTCCCGTTTGATGGTACCCTGCAAATGTATGGTAGTTTCGTGGTGTCCTGGTCATAATCTAAGAAATTGTATGTACGAGGGTGGATCAAATATAAACGAGACTTTTTTGTTTTCATTTTTTTTTATTTGCAGAAAGACAAAGACAAAGTACACATCATTTTTCTATATAATCTTCTGCTTTAGAAATGCATTTTTCCCAGCGGATCTGTAGTTTTTTTATCCAGTCATCGTAAAAAGAAGTGAGTTGTGTCAGCAGCCAATTGCGCACAAACCCCTCTACTCCATCGTCGTCATTGAATCGTTGGCCTCCCAGAGCTTATTTCAGTAGCCCAAAGAGATTAAAGTCGCAGAGCGATAGATCAGGGCTATATGGAGGGTGTTCCAGTCGTGTCCAACTAATTTCCTTCAATTGTTCGCATGTTACAGCTGCAGTACGGGGTCTCGTGTTGTCATGGAGAACTTCTCGTATCGGTTGGTCACGTTATTTGCATCGATAAGCAAATTTAAGTTCACTCAAAAGCTCGCAGTAGTACGCCGCATTAATATTGCGACGATCGTGAAAAAAATCGATGTGCAAAATGCCGCGCCGGTCCCAAAAAACGGTCGCAAGCACCTTACCACCTGATAGCCGAGTCTAAGCTTTCACAGGGGCTGCCTCATCCTTTTTTCTTCACTCCATGCTGGCTTGTTTCGACTCGGGCGTGTAGTGGTGTACCCAAATTCCATCGCAGGTTACGGTGCGACTCAAAAATGAGTACCCTTCTTGTGCCAACCGCGCGAAGAACCGCTCACTGACATGCAAACGTGCGAACTTTTGTTCTGCAGTCAAAAGACGTGGGGCCCATTGAGCAGACACTTTACAAAATCCTAGATCCTTTGTGATTATGGATTAAGGGCTCCCATAACTTTTTCCTATCTCAGAACAAATTTTGGAAACCGTCAAACGTCGGTCGCCTTCCAGAAGATCACGAATGGCGTTAATGTTCTATTCGGTAATGCTCATCCGTGGGCGACGATCATGGTTCTCGTTTTCGACCCCTTCACGGCCTTACACGATTTTTTTTATTCCAGGCATACACGAGGCTTTGCCAGTATTTGATCCCCAAACTGTGCCGTCAGTCTCCGCAGAATTCCGGCCGGTTTTACGTTCTCACAAGCGAGAAACTTGATAATTATGCGTTGCGCAATCGGCGGGTGCACCTCTCTCTCTCAGACATCGTGTGCCATACTAATGACGGAATCTGCCGAGGTTGGCCGACTGCTCTCCCTACTCCTGATATCCCTACACAACACTCCTCGAGGTGGCCGCGCGCTCCCTTTGAAATTACGCGCTCTATATTTGAATCGTGGAAGTAAAATAGGCACTAAGTACCAAAAAAAACAAAAAAAAACTTAGTATGCAGTTTCGTTCTACATGCAATTAATATAGAATGAAACTGCGTACTTAGTTTTTTTTTTTGGTACTTAGTGCCTATTTTACTTCAACCATCATTTGATCTACCCTCGTAAGTTGCGACATGAGACCCTTCGTAATAGGTAATTTCAATTATAATAAGTTAAAATAAGCATTCTCTAGCAGCAGCGAAGGCGAGCTGCTGCTGGAGAACATACGAGAAATCACCGTGCAGCTGAAACCCCAGAACAGCGTGAGCAGAGGCTTGCTACTGAAAGAGAACGTAAGCGAAATCGACGATCTTTAGAAACTCCAGAACAGCGTGAACAAAGGCTTGCTGCTGAAAGAGAACGTCGACAAAATCGACGATCTGGAGAAACTCCAGAATAGCTTGAGCAAAGGCTTGCTGCTGAAAAAGAACGTAAGCGAAATCGACGATCTTTAGAAACTCCAGAACATCGTGAACAAAGGCTTGCTGCTGAAAGAGAACGTCGACAAAATCGACGATCTGGAGAAACTCCAGAATAGCTTGAGGAAAGGCTTGCTGCTGAAAAAGAACGTAAGCGAAATCGACGATCTTTAGAAACTCCAGAACAGCGTGAACAAAGGCTTGCTGCTGAAAGAGAACGTCGACAAAATCGACGATCTGGAGAAACTCCAGAATAGCTTGAGCAAAGGCTTGCTGCTGAAAGAGAACGTCGACAAAATCGACGATCTGGAGAAACTCCAGAATAGCTTGAGCAAAGGCTTGCTGCTGAAAAAGAACGTCAACAAAATCGACGATCTGGAGAAACTTCAGAACAGCTTGAGCAAAGGCTCGCTGCTGAGAGAGAACGTGATCAAAATCGTCGTTCTTCATAATTGAACCGGAATGTGCAAATGATTCAAAATCAACAACGTGAACGTGAAAGTTCTGTTCAATTGCACATTGATCAACATAGTAAAAATGTCCAAGAAACTGCTAAGAATAGATATGATCTTGCTTTACAATATCGTCAAGATGAAATTCGTAGAGCCAAAATGACTATTGGCCAACATTATTGCGGTGAAATGGGTCGTCAATGTATTTATTGTAAAGCTTATCATTTCAGAGCTAAAGTATCGCCAGAAGGGTCGTACCTTAGTTGTTGTAGACATGGCAAATTTAAGCTTCCTGACCATCCTAATGATATTGACGTTTGTCCTGATTTTTTTAAGGAAATGCTTACGAATCCGACAAATCAGCATTATAAGAATTTTCGTGATAATATCAGATCATTCAATAGTGCATTGTCTTTCGCTTCATTTTGTGCAACTGTTGATCGCTTGCCTCAAGGTCCACAAGTTTTGAAAATTCACGGTCAAATATATCATAAGACGAATTATCTGCAGCTTCGGCCTGGTCAAGCCCCTCAGTATGATAAATTGTATATTGTCGATCATAATCAAGCTTCTGATCATCGAATGAGCAATCTCGTCAATCAAGGGTGCAATCGAGAAATCATGGATATGTTGGATTTACATATCAGAACAAACAATCGGTATGTGCGAACGTTGAAGTGTTTAAAAGAAGTTCAGGATGAACAAGATCAAATAGCTCGAGAGCAAGGATTAGAACCGCCTAACGCGAATTTAACATTTATACGAGATTTGAGAGATGATCAACGCCGTTATAATCTGCCAGTAGTCAATGAAGTAGCTGTTGCATTTGTAAATAATGATGGTGAGCCACCATTCCATAGAGATTTTCGAGTCTATTCAAGAATTCCAGATTCAGTTGAAAATGCAAATTTGAACGCAGTTCAAAATTTAGTTCCAAATACAGTTCGAGATACAAATTCAAATCGTCTTCCACCTACAGAAAGATATGATAAAGTTGTTTTAAATATACTTTCTGGATATCTTGAAGCATGGTGTTATGTCTTGTTCAATCTCAAAGGAATACAATTTAGATGGACGCCAAACTGGGTCTCAGTACCTTATCCAGGAGTTGAGTCCAACTCAAAGCGTACAAATGTTACAAAACTTCAATATGTCAGCGCAATGCTTCATTATCGTCCAAATCAATTTCAGCCAAGATTACATGCAGGAAAATTAACTCAACAATATATTGTTGACCAGTATACTCAAATAGAAGCCAATAGATTGAACTATTTGAGATTTAATCAATCAAACCTTAGGGCTGAAAATTATCAAGGACTTCTCGATTATATTGATGGTCAAGGTTCTTCCTGGAGTTTCTATTATTTTACCAAGAAACATTCAAGATTTATCCAATGATGACTTGGCTTCACGAGCAATATTGACTTGCACAAATGCTGAAGCATTGGAAATCAACAGAAAGGTTATTGACAAGATTGGACAAAATGTGAATAACAATCAAATTGAAATTTACTACAGTGCAGATGAATTAGTCAGTGATGATTCCAATGATTTCAATAACTATCCGCTCAATTTTCTTCACCAACAAACACCATCTGGTTTGCCGTCGCATGTTTTAATCTTGAAAAAGGTGTCATCATTATGTTGATTCGGAATTTGAATCCCAGAAAAGGACTTTGCAATGGCACGCGTCTCAAAGTTATCGCCCTCCATCGTAATGTAATTGAGGCTGAGATTTTGAGTGAAGTGAACACAGGAGCGAAGGTTTTACTTCCAAGTAATACATATCTTCCGTTCGTACTTAAGAGAACTCAGTTTCCAGTGATCACAGCATTCGCCATGACAAATACGTCTTAAGGACAAAGTTTTGAACATGCTGGAATCCATTTTCCTAATCCAGTGTTTAGTCACGGTCAATTATATGTGGCTTTTTCACGATGTCGGAAACGCGAAAACATTAAAGTCAATATATCTGAAAAAAGTCTTCAAGGAAAACTTTATCAACAATTTACCATAAATTGAACAACAGTAATGTTTATACACAAAACATCGTGTATAAAGAGATTTTTGAGAATTAAATAATTCATCAATCAACATGTACCTTTTTTTAATTTTAAACTTAAAATATTAATGAAACCAAAACACTTTAAGCTGATCTTGCTCCACTCTATATTTCAAAAATGTAGAATTTGTTTTACTTCCGTGAATATTTCACGGGCTGCAACTTGTCTTATAAAATGTTCAAAAGTCTTCATTGTTATCGTAAGCAATTCTCGAACCAAATGATTTTGTTCTTAAAAAAACAGGTATAGTAATCCCTCCATTTAAGCAGTCTAAATTAACGCGAATTCACTTTAACGCTACTTAATATGTTTAGAACAAAAGGGGCGAAAAAGAGCAGGCAAGCAGCAGACTCCAGATCTGTACTTGTTTCCTTCGCATAGTTCTCATTAAAATGTGCGTTTCAATTGTTATCAGAGACTTCTTTTAAAGATTTATTAAGAAAAATAGAATATTTGGAAAAATATAAAAGACCATATATAGCATTCAATGACGCCAATTACGCGATTTGCATTTACGTGCTATTGTTTTAACCAATAATCCGCGTTAATAGAGGGATCATTGTATGCATTTATTTTAGTTTATTTTGAAACTTATATTTACAGAATGTTGAAAAAAACTATGGGAAATATTTACTCTATTTCAAAAAAATATCTTAATTTTGCAACATATGCATAAAGGCGTCAACACTGCACCAGAAAACATAATGTAGGATCATGGATGTATCCTCAAAATTCCCTAAACGGATCTCGTTACAAATGTGGATGTGCTTGCACGTACTTATATATAAGACAGAAAACTGATTAAAACTGAGAAGGTTCGTAAGTTGTAGTATTTCGGTCACAATTAGAGGCACATGATTCATACTAACACAATTGATCACCAAGGAAAAAATTAAAAACAAATAAAAACGCTGTCTCTTGACTTTAAAACTAGTGAGTGGTTTGAATGCAGTTTTATTGAGTTATTCGAGGCTGAATACGTCAATCCTATACCAAATGAAAAATAATTTAATATTTAAATAATAAATTGTCATTTTATTGATACCTTCCATTAAATATTTATGACGTAAATTAAATTGATTACTATGATATTATTTGTATTAAAAGTAAGCGTAAAATATTAATTGTCTATTATATGCATAATTTTTACTCTATGATTGTCCCCATGTTTTTTCGTCAAGTGACCAGTCTTCCATTTCCTCTTATTCCGGTTTGTCTTTGATTTTACCTTTCCGTTTGACGCGCTCTGTTCTATTTCGCATATGTGAATTATGGCCGCAAACAATTATTTCGGTTTTACGCATGGTGGAACGCAGTACGGGTATGAATTTATGTTTATTTTTTGAGTCACTATGTGTTAATGATAGCACGCTGTAATATTACAATTCTAAATAGTGATTTGCACCCGTAAACCTATCGAAAATAATCAAGTGCCGCAAAGCAAGATGGTGGCCGGTTAGTATCGGCGATCGATTGTGTGCACTCGAAACATAATGCTAATATAATTTCGATGGCTACGGGGCTAATACTGAGACGCTTGAATTGTGTTTATGGCTTGTTTCAGGACTGCGGCAGCAGGTGCTGCTTACGCTGGAGGGCAGACTGGCTATGCTGTAGCTCCGGCTGCAACAGCCGCCACTTACGGTACTCAGAGGGCTGCTGCAGCCGGTTACGACACGGCTTACCAAGCAGCAGCCACACAAGGAACATACGCAGGTCATTATTTACAAACCCAATCATTTTACTCAATCTATTATCAAAAACTCCGGTTATCACGCAGCAGCTTCCAAATTTTCTGAGACCCTTGACCTCTTTTGACAGATGAGCGCATTAGAAAACAATTTTCGGCTCTTACTAGTTTTATATACATTATGGTTTCCATTTTGTAACAATACTTTTTATTAAACATGATCCCACCATTTATAAGGAAGGTCCCCCTCCCAATGCGCAATTTATTTGTTTCTGAATTCGTATTTTTTTTAAACCACACTTCCAGTATTACCCACAATTGAAGCTTTGTTTTAGAATTTATTGATGGGTCAATGACATTTACCTTGCAAGTAGTATACCTACTGTCAAAATCAAGAGTTCTGAGATCTTGTTTTTTTTGTATTATTATGTTAGCAATTGAGCTCAAATGTTATGGCGTCAAATAATTACATTTTATGATACGTACTGGGTAGTATTCGTATCTCATGATGATACAATGAAAATTTTCAATATATCCTTTAACTAATTTATCTAGAGCCTCGCAAATAGCCCATATGTTTTGTAGCTTAAATGTAAAAGAATAAACAAAATTATTTTTATTACAAAATACCTAAATTCCATACAAATAGCATTTTGATGTAGATTTATGAACAAATATTCAAATTATTTAAATCAAAATAGTTTTACTGGTGAAAATGCACCTTAATACAATACAGCAGAATTTGCTTCCACAAGAAAGACACATGAATTAGATTGTTGTAGTGACTAAATTTGTGTCACATTACCGTTGTGTACAGTAAAACTTGTCAGCCTCATTAACATTTTGACATTCCAAGCCAGAAAGATGTTAAAAAGTCTTGTGTGAAAAACCAAACTGGGACCCTTTAATCCTATTGGAAATCGAACTTGTATACCCCAGAATGCAAGTCTAGCATTCTCCCATCTAGGACACAGAAGTCGTAATACAAACTTACTCAAGGGACAAGATCATTTGGCTAATAATAATCTGTTTTTATCAATTTAATATAACCATCAAAGTGGGGCACTAAAACATATATATTTAAAACGGACAGTATCAAAATCTGTTAAGATGATGATAGTCTATAATAGTATTTTGGTACCATATGTGATGTATGGGAGTGAAACATGGATGTGGAAAATGACTGAAAGGAACTTAATAAATACTGTAGAAATATGTGCATTGAGAAGAATACTCGAGGTGACACTGTTGGACAAAATACGAAATGAAGTGATTAGTAAACTTAAGTCTCGTGTTGAGTAAGATGAAGAAGAGCATGCTTAGATAGTTTGGGCATGTAGAACAAATAAATGAAGAAAAACTAACAAAACAAATATATATTGCAAAGGTGAGAGGAAGACCAAGAAAATTATGATTGGATGAAGTGAATATTTTGAAAAAAGGAAACGAAAATCAGAAAAACATATATATATATATATATATATATATATATATATATATATATATATATATATATATATATATATATATATATATATATATATGTTTTAAGATTTTCACGGATGAATGAATATGTCATTTTGGTTTTACGGTTTATCCGCGTAGTTTGAGATAATTGTCTCCGAGCTTTCGACAGAATCGCATCTGTCATCTTCTTGGGAGTTATTTGCAAACTGGTGTGTGTAGTGATGTTGACTTTTGTTTTAAGTCGTCTTCTTTTTCTTTTCTTTTTTTAAATCGGTTGCTCTGTCTTTCACTGGTTCTTTTATTATTTTCAAGTAAAGGTTTCAAGTAGGACGTTATTGAATGGTTTTTGGCAGAAGTATTACTAATTGTTTTGCTGTTATCCGTTGGAATTACTGGATTATATGTTTCGGGTGCATTCGGATTAAAAAGATGAATCCATACATCTGCGAGGCTTCGGGCTTCATCTCTCTGATTGAAGCTGTTTGGTCTTTTTATAATCTTTATAGCTTCTCGGAATTGTCTTTCTGAATTTTCATTTATTCTGGCTAAGGTCTTAGATTTCTTTATATCTATTTTATGTCCCTCGGTTAACTTGTGTAAAGCCAGAGTTGAATGAATATTTTTATTGTTTATATCACGATTATGTTCTTCAATTCTAACCTCTATACGGCGATTGGTTTGCCCTATATAAACTTTTTCACACGAAGTACATGGTATTTCATATACTCCATGTGATTCATTGGGTATTGTGTCTTTAAATTGATGTAAAAGTGTCTGGATATTTTTGTATGATTTAAAGATTGTTTTAATTTTATGTTTTCTTACAATTTTGCTGATTCTGTCTGTTGTGCCCTTTATATATGGCAATTTTACCATTTTTTCAATATATTCTTGGGGTTCCTTTTTTGTTTTTAATTTACGGCCTTTTATTAATTTTTGGGTAGATGACTTCGAATAACCATTTTTTAATAATATTTTCTTGATTGTGTTGATTTCTTGAAGTCTGTTATTTTCATCGGATAGTCTTTCGGATCTTGTTATCAGAGTATTTTATATTGCACGAAGTTGAGCGGGGTGGTGATGGGACGCTGCATTGAGATACCTGTTCGTGTTTGTTTCCTTTCTGAAGACAGTATATCCGATAGTACCATTATCTTGTCTTTTAACTAGGACGTCGAGAAAAGGGAGACATTTTTTATGTTCTAATTCCATTGTGAATTGAATTTGAGCATGCATTGAATTGATATGCTGTAAGAATATTTTCAGTTTTTCTTCTCCATGTTCCCATATGATGAATGTGTCATCAATGTAACGGATCCAAAGTTTGGGTTTGAGAGGAGCTGTCTGTATTGCTATTTCTTCCAATTCTCTCATGAAGAGATTAGCTAGACTAGGTGATATCCCAGAGCCCATTGGGGCCCCAGATGTTTGTGAAACTGACCATCAAATATGAAATAAATATTATTAACGCAGTGTTCAATCAGTTTTAATCGGTCTTGTTTAACATACTTTTTTTGTTTAATGATATCTATTGTTTCTTTTATTGGTATGTTAGTGAAGAGTGACACAACATCAAAACTCACCAATAGGTCACATTGGTCTAGTTTAAGATCTTTTATTCTTCGTATAAAGTCTTCAGAATTTCTTATGTACGATGGAGAGCTGACAACGTGGGGCTGCAATTCTAATGCGAGGTATTTTGCTAATGCTTGGGTCGGTGAATTTATTGAACTGATAATTGGTCGGAGAGGAATATCCTTTTTATGGATTTTTGGTAGTCCATATATGCGAGGACATCTTGAAGATTTTTCTCTTGGTGTTAATTTTATTTTCTTTACTTAGTGTCGATTTTATGATGATATTTTTTGTTAGTTTTTCTAGGTAAGTTGTGGGGTCCTTTCTATGTTTTATGTATGCTGGGTCTTTGAGGAGGTCGATCATTTTTGATTTGTAATCTTCTGAGTTCATTACAACAGAAGCATTTCCTTTGTCAGCTGGTAGAACGATTATGTTTTTGTTCTTCTTTAGTTCTTTCAGAGCTTTGAGTTCACAGAGGGGTATATTGCGTGGTGGTGGATTTGCTTTTCGTAATATTTCATACGTTTTTTGTCTTATATTATCAGCTTCATTTTTTGGAATGTTTGATATTGCGACTTCAATTCCCGTGACTATTTCTTCGTTTGGTATTTTTGATGGGGCTACTGCAAAGTTGAAACCTTTGGCTAGCGCAGATTTGGTTGCGTCATCGAGTCTTGCGTTCGAAAGATTTATGACTACTTTATCGGTTTCAAGTTTTTCAGCTATTGGATATTTGCGATAGAATAGAGATTCAAATTTTTTTTATTTGTCGTTCTTTTACGATCCTCGTGTTGGTCTCGATTCTCTGTTCTGTTAAATTGTCAAGTTGATTCCAGATTATTGGATGAATCACTGATGTTAATTTTAAATGAATTTGTAATAAACTAGAGCCAATGATGTCTAATTTTCTTCTATTGATTTTAATGTCATCTCGTAAAAATGCTAGTCCTGCTTTT
Source organism: Odontocerum albicorne (assembly GCA_949825065.1). NCBI lineage: Eukaryota > Metazoa > Arthropoda > Insecta > Trichoptera > Odontoceridae > Odontocerum > Odontocerum albicorne. The sequence continues at coordinate 22,106,555 of OX463853.1, forward strand.
TCTAACACTTTTGTTTTTGCACTGCTATTTGTTATTCTGCTAATACGGCACGACACTGGTGCAATATTGTTATCTCGACATCTTTGAAGAAAAGAAAGATCACATAATAGTTTTGCACGTTTCACTTTAAGTTTTTCGAAAGATGTTGTATTTCCTCCCCGTAGAGGTATATAATATTTGTTTTAAGATTTTCACGGATGAATGAATATGTCATTTTGGTTTTACGGTTTATCCGCGTAATTTGAGATAATTGTCTCCGAGCTTTCGACAGAATCGCGTCTGTCATCTTCTTGGGAGTTATTTGCAAACTGGTGTGTGTAGTGATGTTGACTTTTGTTTTAAGTCATCTTCTTTTTCTTTTCTTTTTTTAAATCGGTTGCTCTGTCTTTCACTGGTTCTTTTATTATTTTCAAGTAAAGGTTTCAAGTAGGACGTTATTAAATGGTTTTTGGCAGAAGTATTACTAATTGTTTTGCTGTTATCCGTTATTACTGGATTATATGTTTCGGGTGCATTCGGATTAAAAAGATGAATCCATACATCTGCGAGGCTTCGGGCTTCATCTCTCTGATTTAAGCTGTTTGGTATTTTTATAATCTCTATAGCTTCTCGGAATTGTCTTTCTGAATTTTCATTTATTCTGGCTAAGGTCTTAGATTTCTTTATATCTATTTTATGTCCCTCGGTTAACTTTTCACTTGCGAGCAGCTGATTCAAAGGCAAAGAAAAGGTTTTTTGCATCGGATTGTAACTGGTGATGAGAAGTGGATATTCTACGACAACCCCAAGAAGAAAAAATACTACGCTAAGCCCTGTCAATCGTTGCCATCGACCTCAACATCAACACCAAAACCGAATATACATGGTTCGAAGATCATGCTCTGTATCTGGTGGAACCAAAGGGGTGTTGTTTACTATGAGGTGCTGAAACCTGGTGATTCCATTACGGGCGATCGGTATCTACTACAATTAATTCATTTGAGCCGTGCATTGCGAGAAAAACGGCCGGAATAAGAGCAAAGACATGATAAAGTTATTCTTCTTCATGACAACGCTCGGCCTCATGTCGCAAAAGTCATAAAAAATATTTGGAAACACTCAAATGGGATGTTTTACCACACCCGCCGTATTCCCCGAACATTGCTCCTTCTGATTACTGGCTGTTCCGAAGAATGCAGCACGATTTGGCAGGTCACCGGTTCACTTCTTTCGTAGAAACCGAAAATTGGCTCCAAACTTGGATCGCCTCAAAAGACGAGTAATTTTTCCGAGATGGAATTCGAAAATCGCCTGAGAGATGGGAAAGAGTAGTAGCCAGCGATGGACAATACTTTAATTGATCTGTTCATTCATTTTGTTTAAAAATAAATGCATTTGTGAACACAAAAAAAACGGACCGAACTAATTTGTACACCCAATAATGATTCATAATTACTAAATACATGAAACTGCACTCAATGAGTTTATCAGCTTAACACATTCACTGCGATATGTATTTATAGAATAGTGTAGGGGTACTGAAAAAATCATATTTTCGAAACCTTAAAATCTTACGGTATTTTCGAAACCTTAAAATATTTGGTACCATACAAACAAAGAGAATCGAATGACGCGCAACGGGCGTCATCAGCGTCTCTACAAAAAATGTGTTGACGCCCATGGGCGTCTTTAGCAGCGAACGTGTTAAAAGACTTTCAAAATAAATCTTGAAAATTATATCAATATTTTTGTTGTATTAACAACAAAACTTTTTTTGTTATTGTAACAACAAAAAGACAAATGGTAATGTTTTTTAATATTGATGAATAAATTGTAGGACTAGTGTGATAAAAAGTTTTTACCCTTTGTGATAATTTTGTGTTCTACCTACGAGTATTACTTATAAAAATGTTATTGTTTCACACGTTTACAAATCCAATCAAAATACATATTTCAAGATAATTTCTGTTTAATTTTTTTTTTCATCTATCTTATTACTTTAATCTGTGGACTATTTAAATGGAAAACATGTTCCTCAAATACATTTTACCTGTTCATATGTTAACATGACATTCACTAGTTTAACCACACATCTTTTTTTACTGTAAGTTTATTTAAAATAAAAACTTGCATCAATTTATTTATTTTATTTATTTATTTTATTATTACACATGACAAGAAATATACACAATTTGAGAAAAAACAACAGGTTATTTGATTTGGACATATAATTTTAATGGATCTGGGTTTGTTGCCTTTCATTTGTCGTATCCCCAGTAAACTAGGCTTTTGCCTGTATCTCACTGAGGATATTTAGCATGAAAAAATAAATCGATACTTCTTTCCGATTTTTGATAACACAAAAAGCCCCGTTGCACGCTCTCATCAACCTGACAAACAGTGACACTCAACTACAACTGGAAACACCCTGCGAAACTCAACTCACACATTATCGCTCCAGAAAGACCAAAAATATTCATCCCACAATATACTGCACACAATCATAAGAATAAAAATCAAAACAAATTCAAAACAAAAAAAAGAAAAACAAAAAATTAGTTATAATAAATTTCTCATATCACTGAAACAAACGTAGAGTGGTACCTCTGGTTATGAACGCCTCTAGTCATGAACAAATCGGCTTACGAACACAATTTCCGAATAAATTTTGACTCGACCTGCATACAATGGCTCGGCTCACGAATTAGTTGTAACGGCGCATTACGCATTAGTTGTTCTCAGGTGAGCGTGTTGTGAACATTGTTGTTGCATTAGTTGTTCTTGATACAATTTTTGTTTTGCTTTTTATATATCAGGTGTACAAATAAGCCGCCGCTGTTTGACAAAAGTTGGCGCCACCAGTAAGTTATGGTTAAAATTGTCAGATGTAAAACGTCACTGTCGTAAGGTTGGACATCTGTCAACAACATAACCTTGAAATATTAATGAATTTTTATCAGTATAATATATTATTTTGTGTGCGAAACCGTCAAGTTTTGAGCCGAATAAGCGTAATTTGTGGGAACTTTTGATTTACTTCTTCAATTTGAAGAAATCTGCAGCTGAGGCGCATCGATTGCTTGTAAAAGCATATGGTGGGGCTGCCTTAAGTGAGAGAAGTTGTCGTGAGTGGTTTCAAAAGTTTAAGAACAGTGGATTTAACATCGAAGACAAAGAACGTAGCGGAAGGCCGAAAGTGTACGAAGACGCGGAATTGGAAGTATTATTGGATCAAGATTCATGCCAACGCAAGAAGAACTTGCACTTACATTAGGAGTGACTCAACAAGCAATTTCACGTCGGTTGAAATCATTGGGAATGATTCAAAAACAAGAAAATTGGGTTCCATATGAACTGACACCGAGAAACGTTGAATGCCGATTTTCCACTGTGAAGTGCTGCTTACCAGGCATAAACGAAAGGGTTTTCTGCACCTTATAGTCACTTGTGAGGAAAAATGGATCCACTATGATAATCCAAAAAGGAAGAAGTCATGGGGACCCCTGGCCATGCTTCAACATCTACGCCTATGCCAAATATTCATAGAAAAAAAACTCTTGTGTATTTGGTGGGATCAGCTTGGTGTCGTGTATTATGAGTTGCTCAAACCGAACGAAACCATTGCTAGGGCTGTCAACCGAACACAATTGATGAGATTGAGTCAAGCATTCACAATCACAAGGAAAAGCGCGCCTACTACTACTCCAAACATGACAAAATTATTCTCTTGCATGATAATGCTCGTCCACATGTTGCGGCGCCGGTCAAACCCTATTTGGAAACACTCAATTGGGAAGTTTTACTGCACTTCACATCATATGAAGATACCAAAAATTGGGTCGATTAGTAGATAGCCTCAAAAGATGAAGCATTCTTCCTACGCAGTATCTGTATGCTGCCAGAAAGATGGGAAAAAGTAGTGGCAAGCGATGGGCAATACTTCGAATAAAACATGAGGTTCCGTTCTTTCACAATAAATGCCCAATTTTTGATAAAAAAACGGCGGAAACTTATTTGTACACCTAATATATAATATACAGTATATATAAAATATATTTTGCATTAAATTTACACTCATCCTAAGAAAAATTGTTTCGGTTTGCGAACGGAATCAAAGAACGAATGAAGTTCGTAACCCGAGGTGCCACTGTATTTCCTAGAATAATTTGAAATATAGTATTCCATTCAAAATTTACTTTCACATCAAAACTCAATATCGCCTTTCACATAAATCTCAATACTCATTCCGTTATTGTGAAACATTGACAAAACCATTAATAGACTTCTTTATTAATGGTTTTAAGATATGTTAAAACCTAAAAACTCGGGACTTTTATGGTAAGATTTTTGTATAAATTTTAAATATTAAATTTGTGTATGAAGAACATATGATTTTTCAAATGAAATAGTTTGTCTTTATATAAGATTCACAAAATGTATTACTATTAATTTTAGAGAAGTAGGTGGAGGTTTAAATAGAAATTTATACTACCCACTTCCACCTACTTTTGATGATGATACAACCCATTCAGAACTATATTTCTCTAACAATTGCACGTACATTGTATAATTTATCCTGGTCTGGGTTTACCCTCTCTTTTGCTTTCAGTTATGGCCATAATTTCACGATGTATGTAAAACTACAGTGCTATCCTTTGAAGATTTTTCACTTGCTAATTGCAATATTTTCCACACAGGGGCTCAAGCGGGCACATACCAACTGACTTACGGTCGTACGGCTGCCCAGCAAACATACGACGCCAGCAAGAGTGCGTACTACCAGCAGGCGGCTGCAGCCGCCGCCGCCACTGCCTATCCTGCCGCAGCCCAGCCCCAGACGCCACAGTACGAGCCTGCTCCTGCTCCCAAACCCGCTTACACCACCACACCGTCCTACGCACAGGTAACTAATAATGCCAATATTTACTAGAATAAGCTGAAATCTTTCCTCCACCACACAATACAGAAAGGGTTAAGTTAATATAAAAAAAACTACAGACAGACAGTCGAACAATCTAATCACACTTGTTGCACACAAGTTGTTACACTATAAACTTTTTATTCAACTTAGTAAAATCAAAAACAGGTGACCACAGTCAAATGGGAATTTAGCTAAACTTTATTTGCAAAACTACATAATCTCTTCAACATGGTATCATCTAACTTTGTTGTCATATACAATGTATCTGTCAACAGTTTTTAAAATCATTGTTTAAATCCTTTTAAAGTGAGGAATTTTTCCTAAGAATCCTTTATGAACCACTTAATTTCTTAATTTGATGCAAATTTCTGGTTGCTCAAGTGTTCTTTCAGTTTTGTAAACAGGTGGCTGAAAGCGATATCTGAACTTAATTTAGGATGTATCAGCATAGAGAATCCAAATGGTTCAATTGTGACAAACCCAGTTAGTAAATGATTTTTAATAACAGATCTCAAAACACACATTGGAAACAATGCTTTGCGGTTACAGTGGCTAAATTATTAGTTACATTATATTTTTATTGTATTCTCATTCTTACTTGAGTGGCGTACGACTAGTGCATAATTTACAACATTTTATAAAAATAAAATACAATAAAAAAATTGCCATTAAGTTTTATTTCAGTGTTTTATTTTCAATTGATTTTGCTTTATCACTATATTAGTTGTATTAGATCTCAAAATGTATTAAACGTTTTAAGTAAAAATAATTATTCCTTGCTTATTGCTCACCAAAGAAGCAAAAAACATATATACAGCAATGTTTTTTGTAGCGCATGCATCTCCAAGAATTTATTAACTAATAAAATTCAAGTGATAGACCTGAAAAAGAACTAGACCAAAACTTTAAAAAAATTAGAGCTAACAAAAATGATTCAGTTTGATTAATTCGCCAATCAGTCAGAAAATACACAAAATTATTACTAACAACTTTAGCTTGAATACTTATGGACCATTACTGAAAAGTAAGAAGACATTGAATTATTTTCAGCCTAGCAGTGCGACCCGGCCAGCGCAGCCGGCAAAGGCTACACAGTACGGGGGTACATACGGTACCAGCACAGGCACCGCCGCCTCCGTGTCCTACCCTGCCACACAGTCCTACCCAGCTGCGCCGCCTCAACCTGCTCAACACCCCACCACCACACCTGCCAAAAGTGAGTAGACAGCCAACACGCACTTTCATTATAGACGAACTTCTTTTTAGAATGTGTAACCCTGTCTGAAAGTTAGTCAGGATTTGTTTCCTCACTTATGCTGAAAGTGTAATGAAGAATCTTTTGCAAATATATATTTTGCTTTTTTGTTTTTACTGCTACAAAGACAAAATGTGTATAATTTTTATGATCTCTTGACCAACTTTCCAGGGCTATATTTTTTTTTTTTTTTTTTAATTTACACATATATTTAAGAAATCGACTAAATCTTTCAAATTCCACAAAAATCCAAACTTTTGTTTTACTTATTGAGTTGAGAATCCTAGAATATTATTTCAGACAAGTTGCTATACACTGACTCAAAAGTACATACTTTAATAGAAATATTTAGCTTTTTCAGACACCAGTAACAAAATAAAAACCTAGAAATTTCTACAGTGCTATTTCGTAACACTGGTCACTCCAAAAGAGCTCCAGAAATTTATATTAGGCAGCTATAATACTAAGTGCCAAGATAATATTAAATTCGAATGAAGAAGTAGAACCAGTCCTGCATCACAGGAATTAAACCCATGACTAATCATAGTGATGATTTTGTAGTTTTTTTTTTTTTTTGTCTAAATCTGGTGTTTTAATAGCTTAAATAAATATAAATAATTATATGATTAATTTCCAAGATTTTTTTATATGTGGGGCATTAGATTTCACATAAAATAAAATTCAACCAAAGAGCATTGCATTTCTCTTCACCCTTATTTCAGGGCATCTTTTCATTAGATGAAACAACAATCCTTGTATACAATGCAAAGTGATCTAGCCTGGTCTTATCCAATAATTTGTATGTCTTCAAGATAATTATGCTTTAATTATTTGCCCTATGTAAATTCAGTTTTGTGACAGAATTCAACTTATTTTTTCATTCAAAATTTCAGCAACTACAGCTGCTAGCAGCACAACATATTCAGGATACGACGCAGCACTCTACAGTGCTGCCACTATGTATGTTGCTCAGCAAAACAAGACAGCTGGAAGGTACCATTATATTTTTATTTATATCATGTTATGCTCTACAGAGCAGTCATGATCATTAGACTAGATCTTGTAAGCCAATTGACCACACTGCAGAAAGCTCGTGATATACACCGTTTTTCATTGGCATTGGCATTTCTACTTCACTCTTGGATTTGTATCTTCCCATGGCTGAATCACCTGAGGATTTTCAGTTATACTATAAAAGACAAACGCTGTTCAATTTGTAGTTCTTCCAAAATCAATTAATTTAATCTCCAAGGTGTCTTATCTTGTATTCCTTTTCTCTCCATATCCAATGCACAATAAAAAATTCTAAGAAGTTTTTCTTTAGTAAACCAAATAATGTTCCTATCTCTCTGTATATTTTTTTAGCATTCGCATATCAAAGGTCAAAAATTCCCTGCCCACTTTTGCAGATACCTCCATTCCATTGCTCCAATACTCTTCATACGTGTTAAACAGAAATATAGAAAGTATGCATCCCTAGTGCACTCCGGCATTTCTTCAATCATCACATCTACAGAATTATTTTCATTAAGCTTACTCAGTAGATAAACAAGATGAGTACATAAGTAAACCATAATATCATCCGAGGATGTAGCCTAGTTGGTAAGATACCCCAACCCGGGGGTTATGAATGCGATTCCTATTAGAACTTAATTTATTTAAAAAAATAGAGTTCCAGTCTGGTATTCACTTAAGGCCGAGGTTCCCAACCCCGTGCCCGCGGGCGCCATGGTGCCGAACGATTCGTATGTGCCCGCCACTATTCGACAGAGACAGAATTTTTTCATAAACATTAATTAAAAATGTGAATTATTTTTATTTATTTGTTAGAGTTTTAATTTTTTTGAGTGCCTAGTTTTATTAAATACGTTCGTATGTTTGCGATATTGTATGTATGAGTGGTTCCTTTGCTGACAGTACTTTCGCAACTTGTCTAGCGGCGAGCCAGACTGCACTGTTCACGCTAGCCTGGAACGGGGAGTGCTATTTGCACATCACTCCTTGTACACGCAGAAAACCCGAAGTGAACGAACGCCACGAACTGAGCCGATGAACTCCGAAGGCGCCAAAACACATGGCACATGACTCTGACAGCTCTGTCTGTCAGTGAAAGCAATAAGCATGGCCCCGACAGCCAAACTGACAATAGTCACGGGCTCGTACCGTCCCGATTGCTTCGGCGATCATCGGCTCACTTCGGGTTTTCGGCGTGTACAAGGAGTGATGTGCAAATAGCATTCCCCGCCTGGAACCGCGTTGTTGTCATTGTGATTGCGATTGCTGCCCCGTTCGCTTCGCGACAGTTAGCTAGGAGACATCTTCGTCTGACGAAACACGAATTAGGAGTTTTGATATTCCTTCTGAAAATTTTTAACGGGCTAAAAGCGAGGTGCGTAATCTATTATATTAATAAGCGATAATCTACGAGTATTATGACTGTGGGGATAGTTATAGTCCTTGTTATAATACATTTATGCATATAATGTAGAACAGACGTGCGCTATAACATTGATATTATATTGTAGTTCAATTACTATTTATTTTTTATTTTTTTAGTCCTAAAATGAGTGGACCGAGTAAAAGACAACGAACCTATAATTTTAACACTGACTGGGAGGAATCATATTGTTTAGTTAATTTGAAAAATAAATGCGTTTGTTTGTTGTGTGGTAGTAGTATTGCAGTGCCGAAAAAACATAATGCTGAACGACACTTTCAGACAATTCATGCCACTTTTGATGTGAATTATCCACTTAAACCTGAAGTAAGAAAGAAAAAAATATGTCAACTAAAATCAAGTCTAACTGCACAACAGACTGTTTTCACTAGACATGTGGAAAATTCTAAAAAGGCCACCATTGCTTCTTTCAAAATTTCTCACATGCTCGCAAAAAAGAAGAAACCTTTCATTGATGGTGAGTTGTTTAAAGAACTATTTTTGACTGGTGCCGATTGTTTGATGGATTTTCTAACGTGAGATTGTCTCAGCAATACAAGACTTACAGTTGTCAAATAACACCGTCACAAGAAGAATACATGCAATTTCAACAGACATACAAACTCAGTTAAAGACTGACTTGGAAATATGTGACTGGTTCTCGCTACAATTTGACGAGTCAACAGATATATCAGACACCGCACAGTTAGCAGTTATGGTGAGAATGGTATTTAGTAACTTCACAGTAAAAGAGGATATGTTGCAAATATTACCTATGAAAGGACAGACAAGGGGTGAGGATATTTATAATACATTCAGAACATACACCAAGTCAATAAATATGCCTTTGCACAAGCTGTCTGCGATAACCACTGATGGCACCAGCAATGGTAGATAAAAACAAAGGATTTATTGCCCTCTGCAAGAAGGATGAATCATTTTCAAACTTTATGTCCTACCACTGTATTATCCACCAGGAAGCAAGCTCTGTGTTGTAAAATATTGTCATTTGAACACGTTATGAAAATAGTTACAAAAATAATCAATTCTATTCGAGCAGCTCCTTTGCAACACCGACTTTTCAAGACCCTGTTAGAAGATACTGAAGATAAAGAACATGATCTTATTCTGCATACTGAAGTATGTTGGCTCAGTAAAGGAAAGGTTCTTACAAGATTTGTGAGTTTAATTGAAGAAATAAAAACATTTATAAACGATAAAAAGCAAAAATTATGATGAACTAGCTGACTCTCGCTGGCTGATTGATTTGGGATTTCTCACAGACATCATGGAAAAATTGAATTCTTTAAATTTGGATTTGCAGGGGAAAGACAAAAACATATTTGAAATGATAAGCTCTGTAAAGTCATTAAAGCTAAATTGGATTTGTTGATATCACATCTGCAGATCAATTCTCTCGTGCATTTCCCACATATGAAGAAAATGCTAGGTAACAATAAATTAAACGGGTCATTATTTATTAAGCATCTTCAAGTGTTAAAAAAACAGTTTGAAGAGAGATTTTTGCAGTTTACACATATCGAGCCAATTGTTTCCTTCTGTATCAATCCTTTTACTTGCCAAATAAATGTAATGGAAATGGCCGCATGTATTGCAGATTTTGTTCAAGGTAAGACAGAAGAACTAGAGTTAGAAATTTTGGACCTTAATAATGATATTTTGCTAAAATCCTTAATATCAGAGGACTTTTGGAATACAGTGTACAGAGAAAAGTTCCCATTTTTTTAAAAAGCGGCATATAAAATTGAATCATTTTTCGGTTCGACATATTTATGCGAATCATTGTTTTCAAGCATGAACTTAATAAAATCAAGATATAGATCTCGACTCACCGATGAGCATCTTTATGATTGTTTGCTAACAGGATTATCTGCTATTGTCATACTCTCCTAATTATGAGTATGAGGCACTGGCCAATGATATGCAATGCCAAAGATCACATTGACATATTGATATTATATTTTTTTATACAATGTTTTCTTTGTATTTGTGTTTTTCGTTTACTTTGTTTACGTTTTGTAAATACATTTCTCTGTGTGTATGCAATTTGAATAATAATTTTATTACGAGTATTTTGAAACATTTTTGTTTATTATTTATTAATAAATTATGGGAAAATGAGAAGTTATGGAAGGAGTTTGTCGATTAAAAATAGGTGGTGCCCGCCACCCTACCGATATTTTAGAATGTGCTCTAGAGCAGTGTTCCCCAACCGGTGGTCCGCGGCCCGGTGCCGGGCCGCGGAGACTTTCCGCCGGGCCACAAACAGTATGTCAAATTTTAAGACATTCGCCATGGAAAAATATTAAATAAAGGATTTTTTCGCTTGCACGTTGACTTGTATTTTTAGTAATTGTTAAATAAATATAATTGGTATGATAATGCGAAACTATGGTCGCTGGTTTTCTCAGAATGGACAGTCATAAATCTTCTCAGATACACTTAGGGAGAACGGAAATATTGGCTCTTGGATAGTCAACTCGGATGCAAAACCCTACCTAAATATATTTCCAAGAATTTGATAATATATAATTGTTTTCATTTTGGAATGGACCGGTGAGAGTAACAGTACATACAAGTAAAATAATGTCAGAGACATCACTGCAGCGAAGAATATCCAATTTATTAGCAATGATGCAACAGCAGGTATCGCATTAGTTTGTTGAAAAAACCCCATTGTTTTTGTTAAATTTTAATTGTATCAGACAATGTTACAATTAAAATTGTAACTGTTATATGTATATTTGTTAATTATATTGTAGTTACATACGAGCATGTCCATCTGTCACAATATAACATTAAAAAAATATTAAACAAAAAACCATTTTTATTTCAGTATTAGTGGTCTGCGAAAAAAATTTCCTTCTTTTACCGGTCCGCAGGTCTAAAAAGGTTGGGGAACACTGCTCTAGAGTACAAAAAGGTTGGGAACCCCTGACTTAAGGTCTTACATCTTTCTAGTTGAAAAAGATTTTCACATAGCAATAAACCTCCTAAGTTGTTCTGTATATAATGAAAGTAATAATACTATACAATACATGCTGGTGGGTTTATTTTCTATATAAATACTTTTATTCCAAGTTTGCTTTTTCATGTATAATTTATGTGAAGTTTGTTCTAAAATATAGTTAACCACATGTTGAACTGTGTTTATTTTTATTGAAAATATTTTCCTTTTTTCATAAGTTCGACGCTAACAGCTAATGTAAAGATTTAACAAATGGAAATGAAACTGCATTTACTTGGCCCATTAGTGATTTAAATGCAATATATTTGAGTCGAGTTATATCAATAATAAGTGTCTGGCTGTATACTTGACATGAGAACAAATAAAATATGTTTTCCTGTTAGAAATGTTTCTTGACCTCCATAGCGCGTATTTTTCATTCATAAGTCGTTTAAAATTGCTTGAAACATTCTTTCTACGCAGCACTGGAGGTGGACAATGGCAAGGATACAAGAAAACTGGAGGTGCAACAGGCCCTCGAGTGAGACCCAAGCAGCCTCCCAAGCCGCAGCAGCTGCATTACTGCGATGTGTGCCGTATCTCGTGTGCTGGTCCACAGGTGAGTGCATCAATCAATCATATGGCTAAAATTCTTACAAACTGGTATAAATAACCACTTCTTATATCTTGATTTTGAACAGAATCGTATGATTTTATCAACTTTGATGAGATATATTAAGAAATTTTAATGAAACTGTCTTAAAAAAATTAAATGAAATTAATTTAAATGAAAATTTTAATGAAAGTGGGAAAAAAAAAAATTATTGTGCTGCTAAGTAAACAAATATCTCCTTAAAACAAGGACAAAGGGATATTTCAAACAGTCCGGGACCCAGCGAGATTTGTACCATGTAAAGAAAGAATGCTGACCTTTAAACAGCGGTCATCATCATCGCCCTATATGCAACATCAGGAACACGGATATACAAAATGCATATATCCTAGTTGGTCCACAGCCTTACATTCTATATCTCATGGGAGGGGGTGATAGATTTTAAAAAATGAAATAAAAAAGACATACTTGTAATGGAGATGTCTCAGATTCATCTAATACTCCAATTTCTGTAATGTTGACTTATTTTATAACAAGAAACTGTTCAAGAGACTATCTCTGCTTACAATACATTGAATTAAAAGTTAATAAGACATTATGATCTCATTTTATTGAAACTAGTCAGATGCAGGTAATTGTTAAAATATAGATTCCATTTTCCAAACAATATGAATTGCAGATTAGCATTATTGTACTACATTTTAAATTTATACAATATGATGAGGATGTTGACATATTGACTGTCTTACAAAAAAAAATTACCTGAAACTTTTTTTGTTTGCTGATCGTCATAAATTGAAATTGAGACCACCAACCTTTATTGTATTATATATCACATAAACTACCATCCTCATGTTTTCCATAAAAACTGCAAAAATGTCAAAGAATTTGATTACAGCGCATCAATTAGTATTGATGAGCTTTAATAATATTTCAAATCAAGATTGATAACCAGAAATAATTTTGTTTCAGACATACCGTGAGCATTTAGAGGGACAGAAACACAAAAAGAAGGAGGCAAGCATGAAACTTTCAGCAGCTACAGCAAACTCTAGTAGTTCTGCAGCTGGTCGCGGCGCGGGTAACTCTCTGCGTTGTGAGCTCTGTGATGTCACTTGTACTGGTAATGATGCATATGCTGCCCATGTGCGCGGTATCAAGCATCAGAAGGTGGTCAAGCTGCACACACGCCTTGGCAAGCCCATTCCATCTCAGGAGCCTAAAGTTGTGGGCGGAGGAGGTAAGTCACAACAGATTACAGTAAAACCTGGATAATTGGAGACTATTTTACTTCAAATTGTAGGATATTTTGGTTTCATAACTAGACGTAACACATCGATCAATAAGTCCCGAGACTAACTACTAAAACAACATTTGTTTGCCAAAATTCTTCTTTATTCATCAACATAGTCTCCTTCAAGATCGATACATTCATTCCAACGCTTTCCTAACTTTTCTATGCCAGCCGTGTAGAACGATTTATCTTTGGTTTCAAAATAGGCGTTAGTTTCAGCAATCACTTCTTCATTGGAGCCAAATCTGATTCACTGGAGCATCTTTTTGAGGTCTGCGAACAGCCAATAGTCGCTGGAGGCCAAATCTGGAGAATACGGTGGGTGCGGAAGCAATTCCAAGTTCAACTCATGCAATTTGGCCATCATTACCATCGACTTGTGACACGGTGCATTGTCCTGATGAAAGAGAACTTTTTTCTTCATATGGGGCCGTTTTTTTGCAATTTCTGCCTTCAAACGCTCCACAATGCTATGTAATATTCGCTATTGATGGTTTTTCCCTTTTTAAGGTGATCGATAAATATTATACCATGCGCATCCCAAAATACGGAGACCATAACCTTCCCGGCCGACTGTTGAGTTTTTGGTCGCTTCGGATGACTTTCACCGGCTGCTCTCCACTCAGCTGACTGCCGATTTGATTCCGGAGTATAGTGGTGGATCCAAGTTTCATCCATTGTCACATACTGACGCAAAAACTCCTGTTTATTTCGCGTAAACAGTGCCAAACAGCGCTCTGAATCATCAATGCGTGGTTTCTGTTCCATTGTGAGCAAACGCGGCACCCATTCGCGGATGTCAGCTATCTCACGCAACTTTACTTTGCGATTTTCCATCACTATTTTGAGGGGTTTTTTTTATGTTTTCTGGTGTAACAGCCTCATTTAGACGACCAGAGCATTCAGCATCATTTGTGTCTGTACGACTGCGTTTGAAATCAGCATACCGCCGACGTATGGTTGTTTTCGACGGAGCAGAGCCCGGATAACACTTTTCAAGCCATCGCTGAGTTTGAACAGTATTTTTTTCCCATGAAAAAGCAATTTTTATCAACACACGAAATTCGTTTTTTTCTTTTGTTTTGAAAATAGCAAAAGTAGCGTCACTAAAACCACTGTAACTCAATAACACAATTTCGGAATATCATGAAAGTTTGACACGAAACTTCTAAAGGTTGGTACTAACTGAGAATGGTATGGATTTGTTATTAGATGCACCATCTGTTGGTTAGTCCCGGGACTTATTGATCGATATGTTAATATGCAAAAAGGATACAACCCACCTATTCTGAAACAATTGTGAAAATATCTTGCTGCTTTATATACGAGGGCGGTCCGATAAGTACTTAGCCTCACCGCCCGATGGCAGTATTATCGCAAGAGCAATTTTTTATCGCGTAGTACATTCTCGTTGACAGCTACTGTCAAAATTTCAGCCGAATCGGATGCGTAGTTTTGTTTTGACCGCGTGTGGAAGCGAGCGTGTCCGCGGATTTGAGAAAAATGGAAAAAGAGCAATATCGGTCGGTGATTCGATTCTTGTTTTTGAAAGGGAAATCGCGCAGCGAAATCAAAGAGCGCTTGGATGCTGTGTACGGTGACTCTTCTCCTTCGATGGCGACCGTCAAAAATTGGTTTAACGAGTTTCAACGTGGTCGCACGTCGGTTTTTGATGAGCCACGCCCAGGTGCCCGGACAACGGCTACCACGGAGGATAACGTGACAAAAATCCATGATCTCGTATTGGCAGACCTCCGATTGAAGGTGCGCGAGATAGCTGAGACAGTAGGCATCTCAAAAGACCGCGTGGGTCATATCCTGCATGAAGTATTGGGCATGAGAAAGCTGTCGGCGCGATGGGTGCCGCGTTTGCTCACTCCGGACAACAAGCGCAACCGTGAGACCACTTCAGAGCAGTGTTTGACGATGTTTAAGCGCAATACGAAGGAGTTTCTGCGTCGTTTCGTGACCGTCGACGAAACATGGATACACTGGTACACACCCGAGACCAAGCAACAGTCGAAACAGTGGACTTCACCCGGTGAACGTGCTCTGAAGAAGGCGAAGACTGTCCTATCGGCCGGAAAGGTGATGGCCACCGTTTTCTGGGATTCAAAAGGTGTGATCTACATCGACTTCCTAGAGAAGGTCAAAACGGTCACAGGGCTCTACTATGCCGAATTATTGGGCCGATTCGACGCCGAATTGCAGAAAAAACAGCCCCATTTGGCGAAGAAAAAAGTGCTCTTCCATCATGACAACGCACCGGCTCACACCTCCGCCGTCGCCACGGCCAAATTGGTAGAATTAGGCTACGAACTGCTGCCCCATCCACCGTATTCTCCGGATTTGGCCCCGTGCGACTTCTTTTTGTTTCCAAATTTGAAAAAGTCGCAGAAATTTGAGTCGAATGAGGAGGTTATCGCCGTCACGGAGGCCTACTTGGCAGACCTCCAGAAAACGTATTTTTCAGACGGGTTAAAGAAGTTGGAGCATCGCTGGGTCAAGTGTATCGAACTCAAAGGAGATCTTATGTTGAGAAATAAATCGCCACTTTTCCAAAATTTTTGTTATTCTTTTGTAGGCTAAGTACTTATCGGACCACCCTCGTACACCTACATGAAATTTAAAAAAAAGATGTAATTTCACCATAAAATACCCATTTGACTGATTTGATATTTTTACCCAGGATTAATCTATACTTTTTTGATATTTCATATAAACAATGTGTTTTGTGGGTTGGGTCTTTTTTGCATAATTACCTCCAAGTGAAAAAACATTTTAAAAAAACATGCCAGTTGTAAAATGTATATTTTTCTTTATTTGAAGTCATTATCAATTAATTTTAACGTGAAACAAAAACTTAAATTTTTTATTTTGCGCCCTTAAAATTAATCAGGTTTTACTGCATATATTTTACATTGAAATATACATCTGTAGAGGAATCATGTAATGAAAACTTCATAACTAACACTTCAATTAAAAAATTCCATCATGTCGTCACTTTATACTTGAATTTTCAATTCTCAAACAATCGGAATATCTCTCACAACCTATTGTTTTCTTAACACAAAAATGTTAAATAAAGTTTCATGAAGCGAAACCTAAGACAAAAACTACACAAACAAAAACTGAAAAAAGCGAAACCTAAGACAAAAACTCGCTGCTGAAAGAAATTGAATTTCTGATACACAAAACAGGTTCTAAACAGATTTTCACATTTTCTATACAAAATACTCATTCCACATTATTTAATCCGATTCTGTGGAATCAGTCAAAATTTTAGTCTTTCTCACAGAGTAATTACAAATTGTGAATCATTAAATCAAATTTTCTCATATTTAACCATCACAGTAATTGATTTGATTTCTTTAGGCTTTTCACATTGAGTAGTCTCGACACTAACCCAATTAACATTACATCATTCCTCTCACAGATAAGACAGTGACTGGCACAGCCAAGATAAACTTTGTATCATCAGGTGGACTGAGCACTGTGGGAGGGATAAAGGCAGATGGGGGAGAAGCTTCCGGCACTGAGGGGACTGAGGGAGAGACCTCAGAAATGGCTGGAGAAATGGAACCTGAGGTGCAACCCGTTGGCCAGGATTACATTGAGGAAATCAAGGGTGACGATGGGAAAGTTCTCAGCTTCAACTGCAAACTCTGCGACTGCCGGTTCAATGATCCCAATGCTAAGGAAATGCACATGAAAGGCCGGCGTCATAGGCTGCAATACAAAAAGAAGGTGAGTAATTAAAAGCATATTCGGTTATATATAATATTGGATTTATAAACTGAATATTAATGAAGCATGTTGAAACAAAAAAATGCCACAAATTCAATTTTAAATGTTCTCAGAAAAATTTGATAGTCCCATTTTCTTGAAAAAATATTTTTTATCACTCTTGACGTAACATGTATTGTCAAATAGGTCTATATACATTTCTAACTATTTTTAAATATGCTCCAAAAAATGTATCGTACACTATACCATTTTTAAATCACTGGGATTTATGTATAAAATATATTTCCAAATGCTGTTCCATTACATGATTAATAAGTAAAAGGTATGAGGGAAATGTTGAGCCTGGCGTTATTAATTTACTGCCAAGAGTTCCGTTTATCGTGTGACTTCAATTCTGAATGATATATTTTTTTAATATAATATCAAATATTTCATTTGTACAAATGTATTTTTAACTAGGATTATTTTTAACAGGTTCAACCTGACTTAGTGGTAGATGCTAAACCGTCACTACGCCAGAGAAAGATGCCAGGAGGTCAAAAAATGCAAAGGATGTTAGATGAGCTGTGGGCACGTAGGCGCATGCATAAGGTAAGCAATAATCAATTTTACATTTTGATATAACAGAACACGTGATGTTATTCAAATTCAGCTAAAAGTTGTATAACAACTAATGTAGTGATAGAAAAATATTCAATTGTTATTTAATTTTCAAATTCATTCAGCTCTCATATTCATTTTCCTTTTTCTTCCTTTTAGTTTGTCACCTTATCTGATGCTTGATGCAGCAGCATTATCTTGGTTCTGGCTATAAAAACTTATTTTTTAAATATACTGCCTTGATCAAAAAGTTTTAGGACCGGCCACCGTGTGGCGCTGTCAGTCACCCGATTGGAATTCTTTTTTTTTTTGTTAGGTTACCACTTCTATCATTGACACTTCCCTCAAAATTTCAGCGTCATAGCTTGACATTTGTAAAAGTTACGCTGTACCCGAGTACATCAACCTTTGTGCGTGTTTTCGATTTTTTACAAGTTTGAAAATGGCATCAACTGTGCATTAAATTTTGTGTGAAAAACGGATTTAACGGTCCGCAGACCTTGGAAATGTTGGAGAAGTGTTTTTTGGTGGCACGAACGCTTCAGACGGGGTCGTGAGTCGGTCGAGGATGACGAACGCAGTGGCAGTCGAAAACCGATGAAAACATCGATAAAATCAAAGAAATGTTGAAAACCGCAAATTGACCATCAGAGAGCTGGCAGAGGACTTGAACATCGCTTATGGATCCGCTCAAGACATTTTGGTTAGGGATTTGGGCCTCAGACGTGTCGCTGCAAAACTGGTGCCGAAAGACCTCAATTTCATGCAAAAAAAAAAAGGACCGCGTTGAAATCGCGAAAGACATGATTTCCATGAGTTTTTGACCAAAAACAACACGACTACTATCCAGCAGCCTGTGAATTCACCTGATATGGCTCCCTCTGACTTTTTCCTGTTCAACCGACTTAAAAAACCGCTTCGCGGAATACGTTACAGCACCCGAGAGGATGTCATGAAAAAATGGAAGACGGCTCTGATGGACATACCAAAAATAGAGTACCAGCGGTGTTTCGAGGATTGGATCAAACGCTGGCGTAAGTGCGTTGCTGTCGATGGTGAGTACTTTGAAGGGGACCATATCAATTTTGATGAATAAACTTGTATTTTCGATTTTATGAATAAAGTCCTAAAACTTTTTGATCAAGGTAGTATTCGTAAAGTGAATTGGTCATTAATTTATTTATTAGCAAAGGCCACTAGTTTTGAAAAGCTTTTTTTTATATTGTGGGATGTTTTGTTCGGCACTAAGTGATACCTCTGTCACTTCCGATCGAAATTCATCATAAAACATTCTCTCGTATATTTTCTAGACGAAGTTAAAAAATAAATTACCTTAATAGGTTAGCTAGTGTGAAGTCTATGTTATTCACCCTGTGAATCACAGTGATCAACTTGTCTGAATCTTGAATAGCATGCTGGGCTCATGACAAATAGATAGAAAGAAGTGCTATATCCTTAGCATAGTTCCTTACATGAATATGATATTACCAGTTTTCATTTTAGAACCATGATAATGCTCATCTATTTTCTCAAGATGATATTGATTGACCCTTGTAATGTAATCATTTTGTGTCAGCAGTGTGAAATGGAGGAAGAGGAACGCATGTACTGGGAGGAGAGGCGACGTTACAATAATGAATGTGACTATGCTGACTGGTGGAGGAGGGCTGGACCTGGGGGACCACCCAGACCTCCACCCCTCATGCATCCATTCCATCCACAACCGCACGTAAGTACTACAGAACATTCTTATTTATTCACCAGAGATTTTAGCAACTTGATAGCTAGAAATGGTAAATATTTCCAGAACTATGGATATAAAGGAATGAATTATATTTCTCCCTTATTTTACTAAATATCAGTCAAGTCAGTGATAGACTGAGGAGAAACTCGGTAAACATCTGAAACAAAATATGAATTTTCGTAACTAAATATGTTCATATAAGAGGGTCATCCAGAAAGTAAGGTTACAACATTTCTGTAGGATCTAAAAATGCTTGTATTCAATTGAAATTCACAAATATATTAAACTATTTTTCAACATAATCGCTGTCGAGATCGAGACATTTCTGTAGTCGGAGCACCAGCTTTTGTATGCCAGTGTCATAGACCTTCGCCCCTAGCTCTTTCAGCCACTTCTTCACAGCTTCCTCGACCTCCTGATCTTGGAAAATTGTTGGGGTGTAGTGACACACCCACGTCTCATCCCCCGTCACAATAGAGTCCAGAAAAGCTTCTCCCTCCTGTGCGAAATGATCCAAAAATTCTCACGCGGCGGTCACGCACGTAGATGACCCTCGTATATGGAAGATCACAACATATGGAATGAGTGAATTCATGAAAAAGAAATGTTGATTAGTGTGATGTACCTTATTAATACAAGAGTTTCTGAAAATGTAATTTTTTATAACCAAACCTGTTGACCAATTCGAGGCGTCACTATTGGCAACCCAGAAGTTCCAAGGCATTCATTGTCTATAATTTCGGTTTCAGCTCAGCAATATATAATGAAATCCATTATGTACCCAGTTAACCCACAGTTAAAAATACTTCATTTCATTGATGCATGAATGAACACATTTATAAAGTTATGGCTTAGGAGCTAACCACCTTGTAATACTTATTTGTTTCTTCTATTTTATATTTGTTATAGATTTATTTTAAAAAATCAATTCGCCTTAAAACAAATTTAAAAAAGCAGTAAATAGTCGATGAATGAATCAATCATTAATTTGAATTACGCAATAATAATTTTATTTAGGCGCACAGAGACCCACGCAGCTCTGTACAAATCCTTGACAGACAGTTCGTGACACAAATGATTAGCACGCAGGATTCAAACTTACAGACCAGATTTTTTCGGGCGGCTGTCTTTAATTAATGAATATTTTATTTTATAGCATCTTATGGAAAATACTTATATAAGCATATAGAAAAAATATACGGTAATTTTTTTTGTCAAGTAAGTCGACTGTGTTCTTTGTGGTGACCTTAAAATGAAGTAAAAAGTAGAGCATATAAACATGATAATCGCACATTGATCACTACATTTGAATAGGGGATGAATGGTTACAAGTAACAACATCATCACAAAAAGCCAAATTATGATTTTCAAGGAACGAACTTTAAGAAAATAAAAACAAAATAAGAGCTATTTAGTTTCAAAAATGTTAGCATGTTCATTTTTCATTCTAAAAATTGACATTAAAGTCTCACAACATACCCATATGATTTTATTTTATTTCAAATAATGAATTGAGGTTTTTGTAAGTAACCAATAAATTTGTGGAATCTTCAAGGGATCACATTTAGAAAGATTTTATTTAACGGGGTTTTTCTTATTTTAAGCTACAAATTATCCAAGTTTCTTTATACTTAATAACAGTACATTTGTATCTTAAATGTTTCATCAGGCAAGATTATAAGAAGTCTACTGACAAATTGTATAAAAATCTTAATGTTTCCCTTTAGATGATGAACCGTCGCCCTGAATCAGCAGAGGACAGACACATGGTGGCGCGTCATACAGAAATATACCCTTCTGAGGAGGAGCTACAGGCCATCCAGCGTATTGTGTCGCACACAGAGCGAGCTCTTAAGCTGCTCTCCGACACGCTCACGGAACAAGCACGCAAGCAGCTGCCTAAGGTCTGTTGCACTTGCCACATTCCTAAAAACTTAGCAATTTACATTTCACTATTACATTTATACCTCTTATTGGAACATATAAAATAATTCTATACTACACTGTGATTGGAAATCACCCATTTTAAAAGATCAATATAAGAAGTCAGAAAGTGTACAGTTATGAAAGACATGTTTGCTCTGTTGCATTTTTATTTAAAATGTACCACCTGGATTTCCACTGTTGAAAAATAAATAAATAAACTCTACACTTCTATCTTGATGGGTTGAAATAAACATAGCTAGTATTGGGAAACATTAATTGGCAATTCTATATATCACTTTATAATCAAACCATATGAAAACTTCTAAAGAATTTCTAAGAAAGTTATTGTCAAACTTATTTTACGATATCTGAACCTTATCTCACATTCGTCTAACAGCACAAGCTTGTACTTTTTTTGTTTTTATGTTATATTTTATTTGCAACAATTCACTCATTAATAATGACTTATTTTAACAGGTAGCAACCCCAGCCGCTAAGACTGACAAACCTGTAGCCAAACCAGCTGACACTAAAGCAAGTGGAGATAAAAAAGATGATGAGGCTAAAGAAGTTCCTGCTAAGGAGGATGGTCGTGATAATCAACTGTAAGTTACTTTTAGAATACTTCTGTATTTCTAGCAATTTTTAAGAGAAACCTAATAGGAACAATGAATTTGTCTTTTTTTTTTTAAGTTTGTTTCTCACACTAATGCCTCTTACTAGACATAATCCAGTCATATGCAATATTGCAAGTAATTGTACATTTTTGTACCTCACGTGTTAATATTAATTTGTTTCATCCGTAATCATTGTCAATCTTGGGAAATGTCCTATTTTATATGCAATAAAATTGAAGGTGTTAAAAATTGAAATTGTTTGGAATAAAGCATCATAATAGGTAAAGCGGAAAGTAATGATCATTTTCATTAGGAGTCATGTTGAAACCAGTTTGCTACCAGTTACCGTTGGGTTAATACGTCGTGGTTGGTATCGTTTTGAAGCTCTATTAATACCCTTTCTGTTTTGATATTTATTTTTGGTTTTGGTCTAAAATACAAAACTGCAAAAGCCAGAGATTGAAGAGACACATTTGCGGTATTTTATGCTGTTTTTATTCGATAAAGGATTGAAGTCAAAAGAAGCTACCCAGACCATCTGCGATATTTATAGAGACATCTTGAATCATCGGAAGTGCCAAAGATGGTTTCAAAAAATTGATAGTTGTGAAAGGGAATCGAAGGACAAACCAAAAATAGGAAGACCTCTTAAAATCGATGATGACACTTTAAACTCATTAGTGAGGTCCGATCCGCGTAAAACTATCAAGGAATTGTCACAAAATATCGGTTGTCCATGATCAATAGTGAAGAACTATTTGAAAAGGCTCGGAAAACAAAATAGACAAGGAATTTGGAAGCCGCACGAACTTTCTCCAACGGCCATGGAACAACGAATAACAATCTGTTCATCTTCACTCTCCAGATATGAAACTGATCCGTTTCTTAGAAAAATTGTTACTGGGTATGAGAAGTGGGTCCTTCACACCAATCCGAGGAGAAAAAAAAAAAAAAACAATGGTTTTCGACGAATCGGGTACATCTGTCTACCCCTCAGCCGACATTGACTGAAAAACGTTTTCCTTTGTGTTTGGTGGGATATTTTGGAAGTTATTCATTATGAATTACTAAAACTTGGTCAGACTGTTACAGCAGATGTGTATTGTCCCCAATTCGTAAGATTAAAGGCAGAACTGCTTAAAAAATGATCAGTTTTAGTAAAGAATCAGAGAAGAATTCTACAACATGATAACGCAAAACCACACGCAGCAAGGATTACGCAGGACAAAATAAGAGAGCTAGATTTAGAAGTTCTGCAGTATCCACCATATTCACCTGATATTGCACCTTTGGATTACCATCTTTTTAAGTCGATGGAACATTCGCTTCGAGATAAAAAATCTACGAGTGTCGAACAACTCCGAAATCACTTGGAGTCATATTTTACCGTAAAACCGCCAGAATTTTACGAATAAGGTATTAAAAAACTACCTATTCTGTGGAGGAAGATCATCGGTAACAACGGTAATTATTTAACGGAATAATATTGTATAGTTTTTGTTTAAATCAATTTTTTGTCGCATCAAAAAAAATGATCATTACTTTCCGCTTTACCTATTATATTATAGGCATAAGAATATAATCAACAAAATGCCAAACAGTTATAATTCAAGACACTTATCATCCTGGATAAAAACATTCTACAAGTAATAATATTTTTTATTACATTTGAGATATTGGGAGTACAAATTAGTTCGGTCCGTTTCCAAAAGATGGCTCTGGCTGTTATGAATGGTTCATAGTGACAGCCGATTCGGTTTCAGAGAGGTTAGACATCTGCCAATAATATTCAGTTTATATCGCTTTGAGTTTCATGCAAAAACTTTGTTTAGTACAGTGTTCAAAATGTCGAAATTTGTGTAGGGAATGGTTACGACGTTTCAAGGATGGAGATTTCAGCGTCGAAGACAAGCCTCGCTCTGGACAGCCAAAGAATTAGAGGCATTACTCGAAGAAGATCAGAGTCAAACGCAAGAGGAGCTTGCAGAATCATTGGGAGTGACTCAACAAGCCGTTTCCGTACGATTGAGAGCCATGGGAATGATTCAAAAACAAGGAAATTGGGTGTCTTATGAACTGAAACCGAGAGACGTTGAAAGGCGATTTTTCACTTGCGAGCAGCTGATTCAAAGGCAAAGAAAAGGCTTTTTGCATCGGATTGTAACTGGAGATGAGAAGTGGATATTCTACGACAACCCCAAGAAGAAAAAATACTACGCTAAGCCCGGTCAATCATTGCCATCGACCTCAACATCAACACCAAAACGGAACATACATGGTTCGAAGATCATGCTCTGTATCTGGTGGGACCAAAGGGGTGTTGTTTACTATGAGGTGCTGAAACCTGGCGATTCCATTACGGGCGATCGGTATCGGCTACTATTAATTCGTTTGAGCCGTGCATTGCGAGAAATACGGCCGGAATACGAGCAAAGGCATGATAAAGTTATTCTTCTTCATGACAACGCTCGGCCTCATGTCGCAAAAGTCGTAAATAATATTTGGAAACGCTCAATGGGATGTTTAACCGCACCCGCCGTATTCCCCGGACATTGCTCCTTCTGATTACTGGTTGTTCCGAAGGATGCAGCACGATTTGGCAGGTCACCGGTTCACTTCTTTCGTAGAAACCGAAAATTGGCTCCAAACTTGGATCGCCTCAAAAGACGAGTCATTTTTTCGAGATGGAATTCGAAAATTGCCTGAGAGATGGGAAAAAGTAGTAGCCAGCGATGGACAATACTTTAATTGATCTGTTTATTCATTTTGTTTAGAAATAAATGCATTTTTGAACACAAAAAAACGGACCGAACTAATTTGTACACCTAATATTTTCAATGATTTATTGGACTACAAGACAATTTTCAATGTACTATAAAACAGATTCAACAAAATTGTTTTCTTCCTTGGATAAAAATATTGTAATAATTAAAAAATTTATTAGCGTTACAGAAATCTACGTTACTCTCACTATGCCTGCTCTCACTAACCATTTATTTTCTTTGTAACCATATACATAGTCCAAATTTTAATTCTTAAAATTATTTAAAAGATTCTCATTCCTGCAAGAGGGTGAAGGCTCAGTCGCACCGCGTGTTCTCAAGGGTGTGATGCGAGTGGGTCTCCTAGCCAAAGGATTACTGTTGAAAGGAGACCGCTCAGTTCGTCTTGTAGTATTGTGCGCAGACAAACCCACCATGACACTGCTCAAGCGAGTAGCACAGGATTTACCCTCACATTTACTTAAGGTATTTATAATCCTTTAATCTCCTTTAAAAAAAATTTAATCCCGTTGAAACATTTAACTTGATAACCTTTGAGCAAAAAATTCCAAATATTGCAAAACCTGTATCGATCATTTGTTGGTTATATTATGATGATTTTGACGACGGTCTTCTGAAACACAATTGAAGATAGACGTCTTATCTGATTCTGTAAATTCTTCCCATTTTTTTAATGATCTATTTTTAGGGTAAAAATTGTTTCAAATCCATCAATACTGGTAATTTTGTTTGACCTTATTTATATTTTCTCCAAATTGGTCATATACTGAGGTTTTGAAGTTAGTGTGTGATTGAATAGAGTATTTTGTTGTTCTCAGGTTACAGAAGAATTCAAATACAGGGTGGAACTGTGCCCTGCAGAAGGAGCTGTAAACATTACAGATGGCAATATAACAGTGCTTGTGAGTCTCACTTCACCTGTGATGAGGGAACCCAATGGTGAGTTGTATGGATTTTACACAAAAGTTGCCATTTTCGATACACCAATTTCATCCTACTTAGTTGTTAAGAAGTGATATATATTTAGATTTGTTTCCTTTTAAATATATTCTGTTATCACTATATATTACTGTTTCAGTACTTGATGCGATCTGATTGAAATTGGTATTCGAAATCGGTTATCAAGAGATTTGGGGGCTGGTGAGAGAGGCTACACGAAAAAGAACAAATTATCTAGCCAAGTGTTATTGGTTGTGTTCAGGGTCGAAATGGTGAAGACATCTTACCTTGTTGAACTGATGCTCGACGCAGTAGGACTTGTAGTATTATCTTAAATTTTGGTGTCGATCAGTTTCCTCCGTCCTCGTATTATTGAGTCTCGGGTGATATTGTACAAGTTAAAATCTATAGGACGGACCTGGGCGCACTTCTTCACATGTTTTAATAACTTCCAACATTTTTTGAATCAGGCTGATTGTGAAATATTGATGGATGTTTAAGAAGTAAGTGTGGTACTCGATTGGTGGCTTAAGATGTAAATTACTATGGTCTGGTACAAAAAGTTACACTCATCAAAAGGTCTGATTCTGGTAAAGATGATCATAATATAACATTAATGATAAAACACCACAGTATAATGGCTTGATCATTTTGTTTTTCTCCTCTTGTGGTAGTACGAGTATATTACAGGGTTATTATTCCAGTGGAAACACTTCCTGAGCATTATCGAGCTAACAAGTCTGGTAAATTAAATGATTCTCCACAAAATGTGTTTTATGTGGTTTCTTCTCACAACAAACAAAATATTTCACAACCGTCCATGAGGAAATCATAACATGCTTCATTTTGTGTGTTGGTATAAAGGTAATGGGATTATTTGGAGTACGGGCATCCTGTTGAGACATAAAAGATTTTTTATTGGAGTTGAATAACAAAGCGATCAAAACATTATCTCCTTGGAAACATTTGGTGTTATCTTTGTAGTATGATCAAATATCAGTATCTGGCGAAATGTTAATGGAAAATAAAATCTTACTGTTTTTGTTTATTGATTTCAGATTATTTCATTGGCGAGAGTTTTGCTAAAATCAGTTTTTATTTATATAACTTACTAGATGATAGCTCTGCGTTTCTTTAACAAAGCTACTTACTGATGTTAATTTAAGCTGTTGTAAGCCGTCAATCTTGTATACTTTTGCGAGACATGGTTCTGAATAGTCAAGTGTGTCCAGCCCTGCCTCGGTATCGGTGGGAATGGGTCGGCTTGACAATATTACTCGATATTATCCACAGATGCCACTATTTCCGATCTTCACTCCCATAAACAAATTCATACAACTCCAGCACACATTAAAAAGAGATACTTTGTTCGTGATTTCATTTAGCCTGTTTTATAATGTGCCGCTGTGTTCTTAATTATAGTTTTAGGGTATAATGTGTCCCAGAGAAGAAAGGATTTTTGATCATCTATATCACGTTTGGCTGGTTGTGCCACTGTCACTAGCCGAGAGTCGTGTGTACTCCGCGGTGTCTGGCGACTGTGACCCATGTGATATATCCCAGTAGTGGGGCAAACATCCCTTGTTAGGCTTAGAAAACCCTTCAAAACCAACTTTCTTCTTTTTACTTTGTGGGTTTATGATGTCAATAACTTAACAGGACTACATATTTTTAGTTTTCTATTTGAGGGCTAATTTTTTTTTTTAATCATGTAGTTTTTTTTTTTTTATTTGACTTTTTTGAGCGAATCAAATGTTTGTTCAAGTGGAATGATATGTTAGTAAATGTAATTAGTATTGAAAAATCTTGATGTTTGCCCCGTTACATATAAATGGTCAAACACCCTTTTACCGTTAGATGTCGGTGGAAGTGCTGAAACACCCAAGAGGGACGACAAGGATGTACTGCCCCGGCAGAAGTGTCTCGACGCGTTGGCTTCCCTAAGGCACGCCAAATGGTTCCAGGTACAGTCTTTACACCACTTATCACAACCAACCAAGTTGTTGCGCCATGTTTATTGCTCTGCAATCCATCCCTGTTGCCCCTGCGAGGGGGGTGTGGGGCCCTGTCTGCTTCTTACCAATCATGGCCTTGTCTTTTACATTGTTTTACTTTTAAATTTGCAACCTCTTAGCTTATACACTTGAAATTATTCTATTTTATTTTTATAATGTCATTATTTAAAATCAATTCAATTTGAACATATGGTATTTGAGCAGTTAGAGCAATAAAATGGAAACACTTGATAATCTGTGACCGGAATCAGTATACCCATAACGAGAATTTATGTGCACAGGCTAGGGCAGCCAACCTGCAGTCTTGTGTGATGACCATCCGAATCATGCGAGATCTCTGCCGCCGCATCCCCACCTGGACACCTCTCAGCTCATGGGTAAGTCCAGTTTTACATTCATAACAATAAAAACTTTTATTCTTGTTGATTATTGAACAAGTTCACCAGACCGCTGACATACCACGAGCT
Source organism: Odontocerum albicorne (assembly GCA_949825065.1). Classification (NCBI taxonomy): domain Eukaryota; kingdom Metazoa; phylum Arthropoda; class Insecta; order Trichoptera; family Odontoceridae; genus Odontocerum; species Odontocerum albicorne. Next base: position 22,134,860 of record OX463853.1, read on the forward strand.
TGCTTGCACAAAACTTCATAATGATTGACAGACAACATAACATATTAGATTTGACACCATCAGAAAAAATGTATGCCACCCTGTCGTACGGTGCCTTGAATCTTTATATTAAAGCAGTCTTCCAGTATCTTTACAAAACACCAGAGAAAATTACAAATTCACTTTGATTCACCAAGGTTATTACAACATGCATACCGACACGCCATTTCCCTGTCAAGTAGAACCAAGCAGGCAGAGGACAGCCCGCCACACTTTTTTTTTACCTGGCGAGTTTATTGCCATGTGGCAATCTCTTCCAACCAACCAGAAAGATGTTTTATAGGCCCTAAGTGTTAACCAGGCTGGAATCCTATTTTTTTTAATCAGGGTTCCAGCGGGGATCGAACCCGCAACCTCCGGATCAGCAGACAAGTGTCTTACCAGCAGGCCACAGAGGTCGTCTTTTCCTTTCTCAACAAACATCCTTTGTCCATTCTACATCCATGGACCTCATACAACTCCTACAATTTCTCTGACTACATATCCTTTCAAAATATTTAATTGATCCAACCATGCTTTCGTTGATCTTCCTCTACCACGTCCTTTACTCACATTTGCACTATATTTTGTAAATTTTTCTTAATTCGTTCTACATGCCCAAACCATCTTACAGTGCTCTTCATCATCGTACTCTACACATGGTCTTAAATTCACATTCATCCCTAATCACTTCATTCCGTTATTGAATATATATAATGTTACACCTTATCACCCAGTATGTCAGGGACCTCGCGAGAGACCGTAGTTGCCTCCTGAGTAAGGCATTGTCTTAATATGATGTTATTGATAGAATAGAACTGGAATGGAAGTGAAATGTGAATATGATTTTAACCAAATGTATATTTTGCTTTTAACCTTTTTACGGCGATGGCTCGAGTATCTTTCGTGTGTTCCACAGGCGGCGGTGTTTTAAGTCAATAAATTTATATTGTATCTACATAAAAATATGACACCACTTTCCCGAATCTGAGTACTGTCGAACTGTGCGCCGATGCATTTTTTAGCTGACACTATACACACGTAATATTAGGAAATATTCTTATAACACTATTATACAAATAAAAGTATGTTTTTGGATTTTGATGAAAAGATTTATAACGATAAGTACACTGCAATAATAATATTTCTACTGTGGAAAGTGTTTGCTGGCGTGAAATGGTCCAAAACATGTTACACACAGACTCACATTGCACTCACCACACATATATCTAGATCTTTTCCTTAATTTATGTTTATGAGCGCATTCATAGCATCGACGAGAAGGTTCCGCACAGTTTTCAGTTCCTGGAATTTCTTTAGGACTGTGTGCGGCTATTATTGAACCCGATAAACCAAGATGTAGTGGATTGCTAGTGGACGGAGATGAATGGGACAATTTTGATGCTAGTTTATATTTTTCAAATATTTGTCTTATAACTGCTAAATGAAATTCCGCTAAACCTATTGTTTTTCCGGTTGTATGCTTGTAAATAAAATATGAATTTAGCATGTATAGATCAACAAAATGAAAAGCCAGCTTTCTATACCATTTTAAAGTTTTTTGAAGGCAATTTAAACTACTAAGCATCATATCGGTTTTGTCCACACTACCCATATTTTTATTGTAATCCACAATGCACTCAGGTTTTTTTACCTGTTCGCCAGTTTTATAATTTAATTTCTCTGTTGAAATAAATCTGTCACTATGAATTGTTGTCACCATATGAATTTCTCTCTTATCGTGCCATTTTATAGCCAACAAGGGTCCACAATGTTGAGAATCAATGTCTCCTTTCTTGGTTTTTTTGAAGTTGGGCATACCTTTACGAGATTTTCGAACGGTTCCACATGCATTTGTTTTATTGTCATGTAAAAACGTAAATAATTGTGGGCTTGTGTACCAGTTATCACACCACAAGTTGTCTCCTTTTCCAAGATAGTCATTGAGAAGCGTTTTGATAACTGCACCCGATATACCCAACGATTTATCATAAATTATTTCTGTTCCATCACCGCAATACACAATTAGATCTAACACACAACCGGTTTCAACATCACATAAAACAAATAATTTAATGCCGAATCTGTGACGTTTGGAAGGGATGTATTGTTTTATCATAAAACGACCTTTGAAAACAACTATGCTCTCATCGATACACAAGTTTTTGTGAGGCAGCATGACACTTGTAAAAACTTTGCGAGTATGATCAAGCAATAATCTTATTTTACGCAATTTGTCACCACTATTTGTTATATTGTTATTAGAAAAATGTAACATATTTAAAATCAGTTCATACCGGTCCCTTGACATAGTCTTGCCAAAAATTGGGCTATTTAAAAGTGGGTCTGTGGATCAATGTTCCTGTATGGTTAAATGCTTATTTCGTGTCATCAACATTGTGACACCAAAGAATACATATAATTCTGGTACATTTGTATCCACCCAGCGTTGAATTCGTGATTTAGCGGAATATTCCTTACTCAATTTTTTTAAATTATAAAATTGGTTAGTCTGTTGTACCACATTTTCAATTATATTTTTATTTAAAAAATATTCGAAAATATCGAGTTCGGATGATTCTGGTGTAAGTTGGCACGAGGGCAAGATGCCAGATGAAAATTCATCAAACTCGTGGATTATTGGCGCAAATGGACCTCGGCTCCGTGAAGAAAATACATTTTCTAATAGTTCGTTTGGTTCCACATTGCCGCTGGTTGTTGCTCCAATATCTGGAATAATTGTATCATCCATTCTCTGCTCTTCTTCTAATGGATCAACATCGTCTTCTTCATCGGTTAATTCAAAATCTGAATCAAGTTCTACTACCGTGATATCTTCAATTTCCTCTCCAGTCAAGTTCCTTTTAGCCATATTGATAATATAAGCGGTGTTGAATTTTTAAAGTTATTTTAAAAATTTTATGAATTTTTCAATGGCGTATAACACACGTAACATAAAAAATAACGACGATTTGAAAAGTTGTAAAAGTAAGTGAATGTTAAAATCTCTTAAAAAACAGTTTGTGTAATGGTATCCAAATCAAAGCTATAAATAAAGTGCGACAATATAAGAAGCAATAATCGAAGAAAACAATAATCCATAAACAATGAAAAAGCAATTTTTGTAAATACGCAATACGCGTATTTACAAAAAAAATATCGACGCATAATACTTCATATTGATCGGGAGCAATCGTCATTAGAAACATGACCTTCGGATCGCCCGAACGCGTGGCGCGATTATTCAAAATGCTTTAAATATCGACGGGCTGCAAGGGGTCTGTTTAAATCCTTCTTATGGATCAAATACTTGAAGTTTTGATGATTTTAAAAGAGATGTCACTAGAGGGCACGTTTTGTCTTATATTCAGGTTAAAAATTTTAAAGAAGATTTAATTTTGACCGAGATATCCACACGCAAAGTTAGTGGCCACTTAAATGGCCGCTCGCCAGGACGGCACGAATTATGTATGATCCAGTTAAGTGGTCCGTAGCCGTGAAAGAGTTAATAAAACACCAGAAAATAGTTTGATGTAGTAAAAATACATAAAATCACATTCTGAAATTCGCTATTTGAGAAAGCATTTGAATTTATTGTGCTATAAAAGACAACACATATAATGTTGAGATTATAAGTAAATTTACTTATTTAGACTAATGCAATGTTTAAAATCTGTTAAATTAAATGAGTATCCTTCAGCAATCTGAATTTCCCAACTCTTTATTTGGTCATATTTTCATAAATGACATTGCAATAAAACTGGATTTTTTTGTCTAGGCCATGGAACTGCTAGTGGAGAAGGCGACGAGCAGCGCGGGTGTACCACTATCCCCCGGGGAGTGCCTGCGCAGGGTCATGGAGGTAGTGGCTGGTGGTGTATTGCTGGAGACTGGCCCTGGCTTGCTAGATCCCTGCGAAAAGGAGCACATTGTGAGACATTTCACTGTAACCATGACAAAATATAGCCTGTTGAGTTCGAAAACTGTTCTATATATACAGTAGAATCCTGTTCATTCGGGTTTAACAGGACCACACTTGGTCGTGATAAATTAAAGCTATCTTTTATGAACCAATTTCGATTTAATGTTGCGAAATTTTACCCAAATTTTAATTGATGAATAATATTTAAAAGGAAAATTATTAGGACCAAAAGAATATGGTCAAAGGTAGTATAGATATAGGTAATATATTTGTTATAGCTATAATATAGTTAAAATATGTATTACATGAATAAGATTAAACTTCATGTAAAAATTAATTAAACCTCAATGTTTTCTCCATATTTAAATTATATCTCATTGCTGATAATCCAGTCTTGATCATCGGGGCTCCGATAAACGGGAAATATTTTTTTGTTTGGAAGTCATAGAAATCGTAAGTTTTCATCAAGTTGAAAATTACACCTTAAAATATTGTTTTCAAGATTGTCAAAATTACTTTTTACTCATAGAATCACCAAAGTACTTATGTTTTGTAATGATCAATAATATAAAATATTTGTTCTGGATGAATCAGGTGGGCGGGATTAGAATTTTTATAAATTGTTGCAAATTATAGCTTCAGATCCACACTGATACCAAATGCAGCTAACATTTTATCTACGTTACTTGTGCTGGTGCTCGTGATAGTGTGCTCTGCAATTTGAATTGAACCATGTAAGACTAGAGCAATTTTTTAAAATGGCAATGGAAGGAAAGTTTGTCTCAGAATCAAAATTCCACTCAATTTTATATTTATTCAAGATGTTCCAAGGTGAACAGCATGAAGTAAATAAATCATATTTTTTTGTAATGGATTCCATTTTTTATATGGCTATATATTAATTAATGTTGTATTTTCATATCAAAAGTTTTTATTATATAATATATTGCCAATAATAAATTGTTGGATTTTTTTATTTATAAAATATTTTTCCCCAGGATGCTGCTGGTGGATTGACTCCACAGAGGCGTGAAGATCTGACTGCATCTGCTCAACAATTTTTAAGACAGATTGCATTTAAACAAGTACACAAAGTAAGAGTTTTATCTTTCTATTCCCTTGCTCTGGGAGGAACTTGCCTCATTTTGTTTCATTTGTTATTTGAGTTGTTTCCCCAAAACAATTTTATTGATGTCTCCATTAGCATAAACATAATTAACATTTATAATACTTAAAAGTGGAAAAAACTTCAAAATGCACATTTTGATTCACTTAGTATTTATTGGAACTTAAAGCTGAATTGAATTAAAAAATAAGCAACGCTATCGAGCTGCTGTAAATATTGGTGTTTACTGCCAATAAAACATCAACTTTGTTCAGTATCCATGTATCTAAAATCTGACTGGTCGACTTTTGATCAATCCGCAGATCACATTTAGTGGTGCTGCAATGAAAACGGGAGTCAATAGTTTCTGATGGGATCTTCATTCAGCCTTACAACGGTACATCTTTGAACCGATTTTCTACTTCAATATAGTGATATCAAAGAATAGTTCTGCTGTGTTCAAAGTTTTCTGCAAAAGTACTGATAACTTACTGGAACATTTGACCTCCAGTCTTAATCCGCTTTTTAAGTGCATTTACAGCACTGTGAGTAATTTTCCTTCTGTGATGTCAGGCCTTAAGTCTGTCATCGCTCCTATTCTTTTCACACACAAGTGTGTCACACCGCTGGATGAAAAGTTCCTTTGGATAAGTCCTTGACTACGTGACGCATACACATAATAAATAAAGAAGATTTTGGTCTAGGTGAAGACTTATTTTGTCCCCCATAACAGCATGAATGATTGTGAGATCGAACTGAACTGTGGTCAACTTTATTTTGATCTAGCATTATTTATCTCTATAAATGCTCTGATCCAGGACAGTCAACCTGGTGGTCTATGTGGTCAAACCACTATGTAATGAAAACCAATATATATCCTCTGTTGATTAAATCAGATTGGTTTCAGCTTCAAGACAAAGCATTTTAGAGATTAGTATTATCGAAATTAAATTAATAAGGTGTTACTGAAAAAAAAAACTAGTTTTGCTTGCGAGCATAGATAAGTTTTTTTCCAGCAGATCTTACAAGTTAAATCAGATCCAAGTGGGGTGTGAATTAGTTGCAGTTTTCTAAAAAAAATAATATTGGGTTGATGCAAAAGTTATGACCGTTTTTTATGATCCCAGGTTAGAAATTATGAATAGTATCTTCTTTTAAATGATTCCATTGTATAAAGTATGCTTTCCCTCTACTTTCTATTCAGTTTTGGCCTGGCCACAGAGTACAGTGAAGAGCCCTTGTATTTTTTCAAAATGTCGGTCGATAAAGTGCATTTACGTCATTGTTTACTTTATGAATTCCGTAAAGACAATACCGCGAGTGTGGCAACCAAAAACATTTGCGAAGTGTATGGAGCAGATGTCATCAAAGTTCGACAGGTACGAAGATGGTTTACAAAATTCCGATCTGGAGATTTTTCACTAATTGATAAACCATGTACCGGGCGGCCATTGAAGTCTGATGACGACAAGTTAAAAGTCATAATTGACACCAATCCACGTCTAACCACCAGGGAGATCGCGTCAATGATGGGAGTCAACCAAACAACCGTATTAAGACATTTGAAGCGAATGGGGATGGTTTCGCGGTACGACGTTTGGATACCTCATCAATTGTCGGCTGCCAATTTATTGGATCGTGTTTCAACGTGCGTTGTTTTGAGTGCGAGACAAAAACATGAACCTTTTTTGCATCGTTTGGTAACGGGAGATGAGAAATGGGTCGTGTACAACAACGTGACAAGAAAAAGACATTGGGCTATACCTGGACAAGCCCCATTAACAACTTCGAAGGCCGAAATCCATAAAAAAAAAGTTATGCTTTGTGTTTGGTGGGATTGTAAGGGTATTGTGTATTTTGAACTCTTGGAACGCAATCAGACAATTACAGCAGAACGATATTGTTAGCAATTATCCAAATTGAACATCGCCCTTCAAAAGGATAGACCAGAATTGGTAAACAGAAAAGGGGTAGTGTTTCATCACGACCACATGTGGCTATGATGACCCAACACAAGCTAAATGAGTTGAATTGGGATGTTATCAAGCATCCACCGTATTCTCCAGATCTTGCTCCTTCCGATTTTCATTTATTCCGATCACTGCAAAAAATTTTGAATGATAAAAAATTTGATACAATTGAGCAGGTAAAAACATCCCTTACTACATTTTTCGCATCTTAATCCACGGAATTTTACACTAATGGTATTAATAAGTTGATAGAAAGATGGGAGAAAGTTATAAGAACTGATGGAAATTATATAATTGATTAAATAAATAATACAAATCTAAAAAAAAAATATTTAATTGTATATGTAAAAAACGGTCATAACTTTTGCATCAACCCAATAGTTTAATAAACATGCTGAATTTTTTTTTAATGCTACTTTTTGGTATTAAATGCTGTTTATTTCTCGAACTAACTTATTGTTATATATTACGAAGGTATTGGATATGGAACCGCTACCCCCACCATGGCTGTCCCGCAAGAGGAGGCGCTCCAATACCGAGACTGAAGGTTTGTTATTATATTACTAATTATTAAGAACTTACAATTTACACAAACTACCTATTTGAAAATCCTAATTTTAAATATCTGTGCCATTGATCAAATCACATATTTTTGTTCATATAAATGTATTTAACAATTTGGTTCTCTGGAGTAAAAGTTTTATAAAAATTCTCATTGCATTGAAAGCATTTTTAATGTTTTGACAGGGTTGCTCAATACATTTGTCATTTTTTATCTCAAGACAGGTTAACAGCAGCCAATTATATTCAGTTAAAAAAATATGTTTTATGGAAGTTCCTACTTATCTAAATATTGATTTTTGAATTATATTATTTGTAACTTAGGCATTATTATATTAACACTGTGGAGGTTTAAAGACATTGTAATTTGTTAAGTAAAACACTGTTTATTCCACTTAACATAATGGTATAACCCTACCAGTTTCAAGATTTTCACCTCATCAGGGGAGCACAAACTTTGTCTTGTTTGTGATCCCTGGTGATAAGATGAAAACGATAATGTTAAGTGGAATAAACAGTGTTTTACTAAACAAATTACAATATTTTGAACTATTGAAATTTTTCATGATAAATTTTATCCAAGAAGACTCGTACACGTCGTGAGAATTATCTGATGAAGGAATAGGTAGTAAGAGAATTCCGAGTGCATGGGATTTTCAAAGTATTTTCTAATTAAACATTGTCATACTACTTTATATATTATTTCTCAATTTACTATATTTTCTTTATCGCTAATACTCGTACTGTGTTACGCTATGTGATAATCTGTGACTGAGTCTTGAGATCTATTAAAATGAAATATTGTGTATACATGAATGAATTATTATTTCAGGTGATGGTAAAATGGTCAAAACTGATGGCCAAGAGAAAATGGATACGACAGATGGAAACACGGGATAGAAGCAGATAGTCAAGAAAGTAAAAATGAGTTAACTTACTGTGCCAGATAATGGAACATTTTCCCACAAAAAAAAACCTGCATTTAAAAAATGTCTAACCTAATCTTAAAGAATGTGGATAAATTAAAATATATTTTTAAATTTATCCAACAAAGTTGAATAAGTTAACAAAATAAAGTAACGGATAAGTAAAATTGTTACTTCATTATCGAGTCAGTGTTACAATTAGCTCATTTTTACTAAAGAAAAACAGTGTGGCAACTCAGAATAATTAATTTCATTAAGAGAGGTCTTTTTTTATTATTTTCATTGAGTTTTCACTTTAAATGTGATATTCTTCTATATATAGAAGATCGACTTAGTATGCAGTTTGGGATTTAATTTTTTTTTTTTGCACATAAGTTATGTGTTTTAGTTTTGTAAGTTATTTTATAAAATAAAACAAGATCATAGTTATTTAATGTCAAAAAATATATAGATCCGTATTAACCACATATCTTGCATAGCTCATATTGAATAGACCATTTCATTTTCGTGACACTTCAGCAAATAAAATATTCCAGTTAAACCAAAACTGTTAAAATATACTATATTCTTAGGGTGAAATATCCATTTTAAATGTAATTTAACTAAGGTTTATGATACAGATAATCTAGTAGTATTCATTCAATTAATATCTTTCACTTCAAGAAAGACAATATTACTCGAATAGCAATTAATATGTATTGAACTTTGAAAAATGTTGGAATTCATCTCTTATTTATAAAAATCAACTATTAAGTTTGCAGCACATGACTACTAAAAATACCCTCCTCCTCACACTTTAATATTTATGGTTTTATTTATTTTTACACATCGGAATAATTTTATTTAAGGTACACAAAATTATTTAATATTAATAAAGAAATCTCAACATTTTAAACCAAAAACAAATACAATTAAAACATTTGGATGTAGCCTGATATACTTAAATGGTTGGTCACTTTTAGATATACTAACATTAAATAGGACATGTGTGTATAAAATATTTTAAATTTGAACCATTCATAGTGTTTTATCAGTAACTATAATATTATACCGTTTAAAAATGTTACATTTGAGAACATAACTAAATAATTGTCCACTAGGGTAATTATATCCAGTGACCCTTTTATGTATAGAATCTTAATATATTGTCTCATAGATTAAAAATGTTTTGTTGGATATTTTACGCAGGTTTAAAAGTTTGTCTTCAAAGACTAGATATACTGCTACTTGATACATAAATATATATTGCTAAATATCCACCCATATATTACTGAAAATGTAATACACTAATTCTAGTAATTCTTTATAAATGTACTAAGTGTCAAAATAAATTTCAAAACCATTGAAAAGATTTTTATTAACTACCATTTCCATTGTCATCATCGGCTATCTCGGAAAGAGGACCATCATTCTACCTTTTGTACATATACAGTGAAACCTCGAATGATCGTTCCTTGAATAATAATTTTACCGTATGTATAGTAGATTTCATCCAATCTTGAATTTATCCCATATAAAACGCAAAAATCGATTCCATGGATAGTTCTTCTAGGCATCGTTTTACCGCAATATTCGTTTATCACAACATTTTGTGCTATTGTACTCGATATTTCTTTTCTTTATTTTAAAACCATATTTCACAACAAAATATAAATTCTTATTTTAAACTATAATAACAGCACTACTGATTGGAACATTCAAAATGCATGCTTTTGTAATGCCACCCACACTGAAGAGGAGCGCAAGGTTGAAGGAGACGGCAAAAGCATTCATATTGGCTGATTTAAATAATATGAGAAATTAAATAAATGGAGTGTAGCGATAGAACGATGATAGCTGCAGCCATCAGATAAGGGGAAGTCCCGCATCTGTATATGTTTAGAATAACATATTTAGTAAGAAAACAGCAGAAAATTTATTAAGGGAAGACAAATTATAAAGAAATCTTTGTAGATCTTTCGAAATGTAATAGTAACACATTCGACTTTAGATAGAATTTAGTGTATATATTAGTGTTCATACATAATCATAAATTTTGATAAAACCTCCCTAAAAGAGTTGTCATCAAATGTCTCAAACCCTTAGAGGCAGACCATTCCCACCCCACAGGAACAGCAATGGCAAAAATCTTATTGTACCTCACCCTATTGGATCGATTCGGACCAATCAATTTAATTATCGATGAAGATGACATTGACCTTAAAGTTCTGCTCCTTTCCGATGCAACATCTTTCGGACAGATTTGAAATATACAATGGAAACATCCCATTCAAGGACTTTAATACAAAAAGACAAAGTTCGAAATCAATCAAACTGTTATAAATACTCAGTAATATAATTAAATCTATATCACCTGGTAAATACTGAAGTATAAAATGAGATATTTTCATAAGTACAAAAAAAAGGGTCAATAAAAATATATATATTTCAATTTGCAATTTTTATTATATATTCAAGCGTGAAAAACTATCAGTATTTACTATTTTAGATTTCAATGCGGTGTATCAATAGCAAGGTATACTGAATATTTAACAAATTTTTGTTAGCAGTAAATAAATAAGTTTCATATTTTCTTGCCACATTTTTTTAAATTATGTTTTTATTTAATTTCTATTAGAGAATTAATATCTTTGACATTGACATCTAGTTTGGCTTTTAGAGATTTGGGTTTCTGGTAAAATTGGCACATCCATTTCAGACTTTTGCCAGTTCTTTATACTGTCAGTGGTACTTGATTTTTGTTTTTTTATTATTATATCTAAATATAAAGGTGTATTTATAATTTCATATTTGTGAGATATATTTTGAGGAATTTCAAATAATTGACCATCATCCAATAATATTGTTTTTGTGCATTGATTATGTTGGTCAATGTTTATAGAGTTTCTTCCGCAATGTTGACATTTCTCAAATGAACAATGTTTTTTACTAATATTTGGACGTAATTCTGGTATTTCTGCAGCTTGTATTGGGGTGCATGGCAGTCCTCGATAAGAGTCAACCATGGGTGATCTTGATTCATATCCAGAATATTGCGAAGAACCACGAGTTTGGTACCCTTCATCTGAGAATCCTGAAGTTGAATTGATATTGCCTGAACAGCAACATTTTTTTGAAAATTCTTCCTGGCGTTGACTCATATTGCTATATATCCTGTAAGAAAACAATATTTACATTAAGGTTCATTGTACTTTATTAAGATTTTTTTTTAAAAAGATACTCAATTTGACTTATTATTACGAGGGTGAATCAAATATAAACGAGACTTTTTTGTTTTGTTTATTTACTGAAAGAAAAATACCAAGAACACATCATTTTTCTACATAATCCTGCTTTAGAAATGCATTTTTCCAGCAGATCGGTAGTTTTTTATCCCGTCATCGTAAAAAGAAGTGGGATGTATCAGCAGTCAATTGCGCACAAACCTCTCGACTCCATCGTCATCATTGAATTGTTAGCCTTCTAGAGCTCCTTTCAGTTGCCCAAAGAGATTAAAGTCGCAGGGCTATAGGGAGGGTGTTCCAGTCGTGTCCAACTCATTTCCTCCAATTGTTCGCATGTTACAGCTGCAGTATGGAGCCTTGCGTTGTCATGGAGAAGAATCACTTCTCGTAACGGTTGGTCACGTCTTTTGCATCGATAAGCAAGCAAACTTCACTCAAAAACTCGCAGTAGTACGCCGCATTGATGGTGCAAAAAGCCATGCCGGTCGCAAGCACCTTACCAGCTGACAGCTGAGTCTTGGCTTTCACAGGGACTGCCTCATCCTTCTTTCTCTACTCCATGCTGGCTTGTTTCGACTCGGGCATGTAGCGGTGTACCCAAGTTTCATTGCAGGTAACGATGCGACTCAAAAATGCGTTCCCTTCTTGTGCAAACCGCGCCAAGAGCCGCTCACAGACGTGCAAATGCGCCAACTTTCAGTCTGCAGTCAGAAGACGTGTGACCCATCGAGCAGACCTTTAACGAATCCTAGGTCCTTTGTGATTATGGATTGATTAATCCCATAACTTATTTCTATCTCAGAACAAATTTCGGAAACCGTCAAACGTCGGTCACCTTCCAGAAGATCACGAATGGTGTTAATGTTCTGTTCGGTAATGCTCGTCCGTTGGGCGATGATCATGACTCTCGTTTTCGACCCCTTTACGGCCTTTCATGAACTCCTTATGCCAGGCAAACACACGGGGCTTTGACAGTTATCCCCGAACTATGCCGTCAATCTCCGCAGAATTTCGGCTGGTTTTACATCCTCACGAGCTGGATAATTATGCGTTGCTTAATCGACGGGTGCACCTCTTTCTCAGACATCGTGTGCCATACTAATTAGGGCACACGATGTCTATGAGCGAATTCAACTGATCAAATTCTTATTGATTTACCATGATATGAACGTACTTATCCAATGAAAAATATATTTTTTTTAAATGTGTCGTCTGTAAAATCCAGGTAACAGACATCAGCATAATTAATGATAAAGAATAACAGCAAAACTTTTTTTCATCTGAAAAGTTCTGTTTATCACTTCATTCTATATCAATTTGGCAGACTTATTGTCAGGTGGCAATCTCTTCCAACCAACCAGACAAAAGTAAATAAAGGAAGTTACATGCTTGCAAAAAATTTGTTTGTACAAAATTCATGAATATGAGGTCATCAAAGGAAAAAGGGAGAGATGGCCGAGACGAAAGGTAAGTCGGGAATTTCTGTTTACATCATCAATAGAGTATGATCAAAACTTACTCTTTTCTTTTTAAAAGTCAATCAAAATAATCCTCATCCATGAATATTCAATATACTGATAGCAAAAAAAATATCACAATTTATAAGTCTAATACAATGTTTCTTAACCGTATTGAAAGAATCGCCCCCTTTACCACGGTAAAATTATCCAGCACCCCCCCCCCCCTCCACAAAATGCGAAATTCAAAATTTACACTTTTTTCCACGTATGTATTTTATGCAATCGATTTCCTACTATAAATACAAAAATAGGAGAAATAAAAATAAAACACGTGATTATTTTTATAAACATTATGTATTTATTGCCTTTTTTGTCATATTAACATTACACACAACATTATAATATTATTTCAATAAAAAAAAGTACATGATTTAATAGGAAATATGAAATTTTTAATAAAAAATAAATTTAATGACATCCTTGAGCCTCATGTGATTGCGCCAATTTTGTAATATTAGGTTCAAATTTACTTAAATACAATCTCAAATCTCCTCTTTGGCTTATTTGTAATCGATTTCGTGATTTTTTAATATATGCATTACTGCACTAAAACCCTTTTCCACTAAATACGACGAAGGAAATGCCATGATGGGTAATTTTACTTCTTTCCACAGAAGAGGGTATTGATGGCGAAAACGAACCCAAAAAGCATCCTAATCACATTGATTAAATATTATTTTAGCCTCACAGTCATTTTGTAGCTCAATAAACTGCTCTTTTAAATTTTGACTGACACTTTCTATGTCTGATAAAAATGGATTAATTAACCAAACTGGTATTACAAGTTCCTGCAAGTCTTTGAATTGTATTATCATATCTTCGATAAGGGCGTCAATGTGGCAACAGTATGTTTCCAAATCAGAATCCTTGAGCATATCTTCTTTTAATTGTTGTAAAGAAGGAAACTGATGGAATTCTCGCCGACTAAGATTATTTTTATATAATTTAAGTTTATTGATAAAGCTTAGTATAACTCCTTTGGCTTTAATAAGGCTGATATTGTTTCCTTGAAGTTTCAGGAGATTTTCATTCATTTTTTCGAATATATCCGAAAGACAGGCCACATCATTTCGTAGTAATTTTAATTCAATGCATATGTTTTCACTGTTTACATCCAAAAACTCCACAATTGTATCAAACAGTGCATAAAATCTTTTTAAACAATTTCCTTTCGATAGCCATCTTACTTCTGTATGTAAGATAAGTCTTTCGAATTCTTCATCATTTTCTTTACACAGTTGACGGAATAATCTATCATTCAAGGGAGAGAACTTTATTTTATTGATAACTTTTATAACAATACTCATCGATTTGTGAAGACGTCCGCTAAGATGTTTTGCGACTAAATGTTGACGGTGAATGATGCAGTGAATTGTTAGAACATTTGGTGCCACATTTTTCAATCTTGATACAAAACCTCGATGCCAACCAACCATCGCTGGTGCTCCATCAGTAGCACAAGCAATCACATTAGTAAAGGGAATACATTTTTTGGCGAAAAAGTTTTCAAGGGTTTCAAATATTGATGCACCAGTCGAGTTAGTAGTAAGTAATTTTGCAAATAACATTTCTTCAATAATTTTTTCATTCTTCACAAATCGTACATAAGCAAGTAGTAGAGATTCATTATTATGCAGAGTTCTCTCATCCAATTGTAAAGAAAATTCGTTGGACTGTAGTTCATCACATAGTTGAATTTCGATATCACTTGCCATCTCATCAATTCTTTTTGAAATTGTATCATTGCTCAATGGGACTGAAGAAGGAATCCCTTGCTGGTTTTTCCCGATCATATTATTAATGAATACACGTATAGCTGGTAGTATTAATTTTTCTCCATATATATGTGGTGCACCACATTTTGCAATAATTTGTGCTATTTCATAAGACACCATTAGTCCTTTATCATTCCGACTTGAAATCTTCTTAAAAACATTACTGAGAGTATTGCGACTATCAAATGTTTTCTTAAGTTGTTGAAAATACGATATGTCTTTATTATTATTGTCGGGATGTTTCTTTACAAAATGTTCCTTTAACTGCGATGGCTTCATGGCCTCGTTAGAAAACACATGTTGACAGAGTAAACACATTGGCAATTGTTGATTTGTAGGAGATGAAACAAAACCAAATTTTAAATAGTCAACTAAATATTGTCGACACTTTTTCTGTTTGACTGACATCTTGAAAAAAGGGCTAATCTATGAAGAAATAATTTTAATACAGAAGAACTCACACCAACAGAAATTAACGCGATCGCCCCAACGGACTGACAGAAATTACCAATTTGTAATATGCAGCAAAATCGCTTTGCATGACACAACGCCATACATAAAAAAAATAAGATACGCACGCGCATGAATGCGCATTTTGTATCTCTCTTTCATGTAACATAGCGCTAACTGTCAAACGCAACATGGTAACCCGATCGCAATATTTTATTCGCGATTGTGTACGCGATGATTTACAGTGATGATGTGTGCAGTGCACGAACCAATTGAGCATACCTTATTTTTGTATTTCGACATAACGCCCACTGGAACTCCTGCAGCGCCCCCTAAATTCTAAAAAATTATAAACGCCCCCCCAGACCTCTAAAACGCTCACAAGGGGGCGCTGGCGCCCCCGTTAAGAATCACTGGTCTAATACATATAAAAAATAATTGATCTTATCAAATTAGAACATAACATTTAGAGAAAAAGAACAGTATGATTTTTACAAAAATCTTCCTCATACAAGACTGAAAAATTCGCAACCTCAAAAAAATAAATGGCAGTCTCAATTAATTATTGTTACCTATAATGTGGAGCTTTTTATTACTACTGGCAAAATTTGACATAATTCGGAATTTTTCAAGTGATAGGGTGCCTATTGATGGGACAGGATGACATTTTTGTTGAAGCTTCGAGTATCCATTTTTATCGTGTGGGTGGTTGATTTTGTTTTTATGGAGGCATCGTCTGTGTCTCCACTGGAGAGAGCTTGTCCCCATTCTACAGATAGAAGTAACATCTCTGTAATGGGATAAAAATACAAACCTGACAATAAGGATTATATTTCCATGACAAATTGTTATTAAATGAAAATAAAAAAACCTCAGAATTTTTATTCACTTTTGACAGCTGTTTGATTTTTTTTTTAAAATGGATAATATTCAGCTGTGCTTCGTGATAAATAACAATTTTACACCAAAATAAATCTTTAAAATGTTATAGGAGACAGTCAGTCTGCTCCATCATATGCAATGGTTGAAAATGTGGGCAGTCGAATTTAAAAGCTGACAAGATGTTGAAGACGACCCTCAATTGAAAGCCATCATTTGCAATAATTCCAAAAAACAACAAAGGGGAAGAGTTGGGTTTGCAAGATCGGTGAATTACTGTTATGGAAATAGTAGAGGTTCTAAACATCTCATGTGAATGAGTGGAATTTGTCTTAACTTTGGAATCGTAGTTGTCAAAGCTTTCTGTTCGATGGATACCAAGGCTTCTAATTCCAAAAAAAATGCGTTTGTGTCCAAGCTTTATAAGAGCGTTGGCCTATATTTGACACTGATCCTGACTCAGCATAATTTATAACTATGGACATGACCTGGATTCACCACTACCAACCAGAATATGAACAGTAATCAGTGGCGACATAGCGGTTCATCGCCTTAAAAAAACTATGAAAACTAATAATTTTATGAAGGTTTGTTATGGAAATTAATTTCACAAAATACATACCAAAATCAATTTTAAAACATTTTTAATGGTAAATCAAAATAAGAAATTTAGTTCCTGAACGGAACACGATTTTCACAAATCATTTTTACTATAAAGAAAACTGATAATTTGACATATTTATGTTCTTCTTTTTCTCCTTGAATAATGGCTGTGAACTAATATTTCTATTACAATGTTCTTTTTTCAAGCAAACTTCAAATATATT
>OX463853.1:22152236-22341414 GCA_949825065.1 Odontocerum albicorne
TGCTGCTTATAGCGCTATTATTACATAAATGCAATACAAAACTCTGCCTAACTACAGCAGGTTAAACCTGTCAATCGTCTTGAAAGTTTAATCTCCTTACCATCGTAACTTTGGGTTTGATATTTAATATCCTTAATATCATAACTTTGGGTTTGAACTGCCACACAGTAAATCAATACACGCATATACGTTTTTCATCCACTAGATGGCTGACAATCATACTCAAGTGTGAGGTATAAACTGACATACTGTCAATATGTTTAGTAAATAAATAAACTTCAAGAATAATTAGAATGATGATGTGTACAATAATCATAAAAATAAAAACACCGATTATATGTTTATATTTCATTTTATTTTAGGCATATATACATCATTTGCAAAATAGCAAAACTAAATTTTTATGTACAAATATAAATATTTTATTAATTTACATTATTAAAATAACTTATTGGCTATAGAACTTCTTTATCTAAACATCAACTAGGTCAAAATGTATTTTAAAATGGAAATAAAAACAATTTACTTCATGTTATGTGTCTCATAATTTTGACGGTTTGTGAAAACATAAAAGCATAAGCAGTGAATAATATTTTAAAGCCTCTAAATAATACTTTTTTTTTTAATTATACTAAAATAAAATGTTTTTATATAGTATCATAATACTTGTTACTCATTATAAAGTTTATCTGTTCTGATAACATAAATGATCAAAAAACGATTAATCATTGAATATTTTGTATGCTTTTATAGAAAAAGGCAAATTTATATTACTATTGTAGAAAAAGGCAAATTTATATTACTTAAAAAATAATACATTGATAATTATTGAAAATCATGAATGTACAAATAGATCCAGTGTGTAATGTAATATTAAGAATTACAAGGGTTTTTTAAGATCTAATCAAATCATGAAAAATATTTTTGGATATTCATGATCAAAATATTAAATTTACCTTGTATGCATCACTTATTGGCAACAAATGTAGATATAAGAAAGGAAAAAACTCATTTTAACCACTCCTACTGTCGACTGTTTCAATTCTACACTTTTTGTAGGAAAAAAACTAAATATCTGACACTCGGAAAAGTGAACATTAAAGAATGTTTAATAAGAAAATTTCAAGATAAGTAAGTTTTAATCTGTAATACCATTAAATTAGGAATGAACAAAAAAATTCACAAATTTTAGGATAACTTCCCGAGTTACTTGTCACAACCAACAAAGAAATGTATAAACAATTAAATATTGGGTGTACAAATAAGTCACCGCCGTTTGACAAAAGTTGGCGCCACCAGTAAGTTATGGTTAAAATTGTCAGATGTAAAATGTCATTATCGTAAGGTTGGACATCTGTCAACAACATGACCTTGAAATATTAGTGAATTTTTATCAGTATAACATATTTTTTTGTGTTCGAAAATGTCAAGTTTTGAGCCGAATAAGCGTCATTTGCGGGAACTTTTGATTTACTTCTTCAATTTGAAGAAATCTGCAGCTGAGGCGCATCGATTGCTTGTAGAAGCATATGGTGAGGCTGCCTTAAGTGAGAGAAGTTGTCGTGAGTGGTTTCAAAAGTTTAAGAACGGTGAATTTGACATCGAAGACAAAGAACGTAGCGGAAGGCCGAAAGTGTACGAAGACGCGGAATTGGAAGTATTATTGGATCAAGATTCGTGCCAAACGCAAGAAGAACTTGCACTTACATTAGGAGTGACTCAACAAGCAATTTCACATGGGTTGAAATCATTGGGAATGATTCAAAAACAAAGAAATTGGGATTCATATGAACTGACACGGAGAAACTTTGAATGCCAATTTTCCACATGTGAAATGCTGCTTGCCAGGCATAAACGAAAGGGTTTTCTGCACCATATAGTCACTGGTGATGAAAAATGCATCCATTATGATAATCCAAAAAGGAAGAAATCATGGGGATCCCCTGGTCATGCTTCAACATCTACAGCTAAGCCAAATATTCATGGAAAAAAACTCTTGTTGTGTATTTGGTGGGATCAGCTTGGTGTCGTGTATTATGAGTTGCTCAAACCGAATGAAACCATTGCTGGGGCTGTCTACCGAACATAATTGATGAGATTGAGTCGAGCACTCGAGGAAAAGCGCGCCCACTACTACGCCAGACACGACAAAATTATTCTCCTGCATGATAATGCTAGTCCATATGTTGCGGCACCGGTCAAAACCTATTTGGAAACACTCAATTGAGAAGTTTTACCCCACCCGCTGTATTCACCAAACATTGCTCCTTCTGATTACCACTTGTTTTGATCGATGACGCATGGCCTGTCTGAGCAGCACTTCACATCATATGAAGATACCAAAAATTGAGTCGATTCGTGGATAGCCTCAAAAGATGATGATGATGACTGACGCGGTATTCGTATGCTGACAGAAAGATGGGGAAAAGTAGTGGCAAGCGATGGGTACTACTTCGAATAAAACATGAGGTTCCGTTCTTTCACAATAAATGCCCATTTTTTATAAAAAACGGCGGAAACTTATTTGTACACCTAATAGATTAAATTTAACAATTATTTTAACAAAATAATATTTTCAAATTGCCATAAAAGGACCAATCTGTTTCGTTCAAATGAAAAATTAAATGAGTGGTTTTCATAAAAATATCACATTAATTGACATATCTTATTAAAATGTAAGATTTTTTTAAATCGCATTCAAATTTTATCACATTTGTTTTAGCGACTTGGAACATTTTCAATCCTTGTTTTTTTACATTTTCGGGCATCGGATATTTAGTTTTTTTTCCTATGAAAAATATAATGCAAATTATGGTCAAATACCTGGCAACAAATCAGAATTGCTGATTGTCAGTAAAAACAAAACTGAAAATATGTTGCAAATTTAGTATTATATTATAGTATCAAACATTTTATAATCGTGCTAAAATATTATTTAAAAAAAAAGTTTTATCTTTACTAAAGACACCATTTGACAGGTGTGAAAGCGCACTTCAATTATAAATTTAATCTGCATGATTTTTGGTTTTATGATACAGGTATGATTGCTCACTTTATAGATTTGCAGTTTAAGTTTTTTTCCTTTAACAGTGCTGACTGATTGAAGGTTTAAGTTTAAATTATTTATCTACTTCAAGCAAACCACAATTAAAGATCTGCTTGAAATGAAAAAGCAAGATGAAATAGAAGCTAAAACTCTCATTCAGTTTCAGAATTTTGAAGACACATTTAAAAAGAATCTTAAAAGTTTTATTAAGATTTACAAATCTTAAATACCAAATATTGAGTGTGGCTGTAAAGTTATTTCATATTAACAAATATTTACTGCCTGTATGAATTTATATTTAATACACATGAATTTATATTTAATTCATACAAGCAAATGACTATTATAGCTTTTGACAAGAAAAAGCCAACTACTTCCATATCCTACAGGGAGCCCAACCCTTTCAAATGAGAAGCCTACAAAAGCATTTTGTTTACTTGTAACTTATTTCTTTGTAGTTTTTCTTTCATTGCTTGTATGCATAGAAACCATTTTTATTTAACGTTTTGCCAAATCTGATTTTCATAAATTTCCATTTTTTATATTACATATTATTTCTTACTTTATGACTTCCCATACGTGAGCAAAGGATAGAATTAATTAATTTGTAAATGTCGGAAATAGCTGTACGTACATATTTTTTTAAGACGGATATTATTTTTTAATAACATGTCTGTTTATTCCCAATACAGGCGAACCTCGACTTTCGCACATTCGACTTTCGCACAATTCGCTATTTCGCACATTTTTGAAAAATAGTTTTTTAATTATTTTTTTCCCGAAATAATGCAAAAATGTTTTGTTTCCCTGTTGCACCATGAAACGCTTATGAGCCCAGTCCGCACTGTGAAAAGTGTTATGTCCTGTTCGCACATATGTTCGCACATATGCATTAACATACGAGAGCGAGCGAATCAAACGCATGCATTTGAATTTACTAATTTGTACACACTCCCGTCTGATCTCGACAGGTTCAGTCTTGCGTTAGCATACGCACAGATGAATTGTTCTGCGAGTTTTGTTTCAAATATTGCGTACCCGTTTTAACATAATTTATTTTGGGAGAAGTTGTACAGTAGTAATATTAAATAAATTATTTTGTTTAAAGAATAAAAAAAAAAAAAAAGTTTTAACATGAGTGAGAAACGAAAAAACTGTGAAGTAAATATAGCTAAAAAAAAACCAAGAACCCATAAACTTCATACAATCGAAACGAAGATGGATATAATAAAACGATCTGAAAATGGAGAGTCGTTTGCTTCAATTGGCCGATCGTATGATATAAACAGGTCTACGATATGTTCGATATTAAAGAATAAAAATAAAATTAAGGAATATGTAAAAAATTGTGGAAATATATCATCAAAAATTGTTTCCAAAAAGCACGGCATAGTAATTGATGAAATGGAGAAATCTTTGATGTATTGGATTAGTGACCAAAATCAAAAAGACGTACCTCTGAGTACTTCGGAGATTCAAGCTAGGGCTATTAGCTTGCATAATGATTGGAAGGCTAGACTAAAAAATGATTCTGACACGGTGTTTCATGCAAGTAACGGCTGGTTTTCAAATTTTAAAACAAGGTATTCTTTACGCAATATTAAATTCACCGGAGAATCAGCCGATGCGGATAAAGATGCTGCAAAAGACTTTATTCCGTCACTGTCCAAAATTATTGAAGATGGAGAATATACCTCTAGTCAAATATTCAATGTAGATGAGACTGGTTTATTTTGGAAGAAGATGCCTAATCGTACATTCTTATCAAAGGATGAATCAGTTGCGCCTGGCCATAAACCTTCTAAAAACCGATTGACATTGCTTCTTGGTGGAAATTTAGCTGGTGATTTAAAATTGAAGCCATTGTTAGTTTATCAAGCAGAAAATCCTAGAGCATTGAAAGGGAAAGATAAAAAATTGCTTCCAGTCATTTGGAAATCCAATAAAAAAGCCTGGGTTACCGCTTTAATATTTAAAGATTGGTTTACTTCACATTTTGTACCAGCAGTAAAACATTATTGTGAAGTTAATAATTTACCATTTAAAGCATTATTAATCTTAGATAATGCTCCAGGACACCCAAAATCTCTACAAAATTTATACCCAGAAATCAATGTAGTGTTTCTTCCCCCCAATACTACGTGTCTCATACAACCCATGGACCAAACGGTGATAGCTACGTTTAAACGATATTATATGCGGTCGATCATGAATCAGGCCATCAAGGCAACTGAAATGGAAGGTGGGCCCACATTAATAGATTTCTGGAAAAATTATAACATATGGAATGCAATAAATAATATTGGAGATGCATGGGCTGAAATAAAAGAGTCAACAATGAAAGGTTCGTGGAAGCAACTATGCCCACAGATGATGAGTGATTTTCAAAATTTTGATGATACCCCAGAAACCATAACTCTTGAAATAGTTCACCTGATGAATGAACTAAGCCTTGAACTCAATAGCGAAGATGTTAATGAATTGATAGAATCACATTCTGAACCATTGTCAAATGAATTTCTTATGGATCGTCACGAGAATGAAAATTCTAGTTCATACGTACAAAACGAAAGTGAGGAAGAAGAACCAGAAGAAATACCCAATACCTTAACATTAAAAAACTTGAACGAAGCTTTAACACATATTGAGAAATTTTTAAATATTATAGAAGAATGTGACCCAAATGGAGAACGCATATCTAAAGTGCGTAGGGAGATCCATAATAGCACTGCGTGTTACAGAACTCTCTATGAAGAAAAGAAAAAAAAATAATAAAATACAAAAAACTCTTGACAATTTATTTATAATTTCAATTTAATATGTACTGAGTAATTTTTGACAAATAAAATTTTTGAAGTATATACAATCTTTGGTGTTTTTTTTTTTCTTCCCTCTACTTTCGAACATTTAACTTTCGCACACATTTTCAGGAACCAATTATGTGCGAAAGTCGAGGTTCGCCTGTATAGTAATTTTTGGGTGGCTTGGCAGATGAGCAGAATGCAAAAGATGTACCAAAATTTGCATACGCCCTTAATACTCGTATAAAGCAATAAAGATTTGTGTACCACTTTCAGAAACTTTTAATCCTAATAAGTATGTTAGACCTAATGAGTGGAACAGTTGTTCCTAAATCCACTTTACAATATTGTTGTTTCATATCCAATTTAAAGTCATAAATAAAAATAAAATTATGTCAACATTACATATTGATTTCATTTTTATTATTCTAAACAGAGTTTTTTGTTACTATTCAATTTACAAAATAAACCACTATGGTTATTTTAGTATATAATGGTTATTGTTTTTCAGTTCCTATACTTTATTTATCACACTAGAAACTGATTAGTTTTTTGCAATGCTTGTAATAAACAGTTTCGTGTATGAATATTTACTATTCAAACTTCATACACAATAAGAATCGTGCTTGAACTGCGGTGGAATCCAAATATTTCTACACAAATACAGTAGAAACTCTGTTACAAAACTAATACCATCTCTACACAATCAAAATTTATCATATAACCTTTATCTTTCCTATTTTCAAGAACAAAGTTTTAAATTCTTCTACCAATCTACCTCAAAAAAATCCTAAACAAAAAACCTTTAATCAAGCAAGACTGGCCGGCATTAGATTATTTACAACAAATATTATACTAAATTATATATTTTTTGTGAAGAAATCACATGTCAAATGTACACCAAATCTAACAAACAATAAATCAATAAGAAAGGTAAACCAAGAAGGAAAATAAAAAATCATGCTCAATGTTTCTTGATATACATTTAAAATCACAGAGTGAAAAGGGTGAATAATCTCAAAAATAAGTTCACATGGATGACCTCTGTGGCCTAGTTGGTAAGACACTTGACGTCTGCCCACAGACCTCGAGTGCAATTCCCGATGGTTATTAACTTTTTTTTTTTAATAATCCCAGTCTTGTAAGGGTTCGTCTAGTAACAATACTCGCATGCGCCAAGTGTTGTTATCCCTTCATATGTGGTGGAGTTACTCACAGATCCTATGATGAATCACAAATTCTGTGACTATTTAAGTAGTTCTATACAAATTGACTCGATTACTGGGGCCGAAGACAATATTGTCTCCAACCACACTTTTTTTTAATTTAAAATAACCACTAACATATTTCTTTTTGACGTATTTTTCCTGGCATTAGTGTTTTTTGTCCAATCTCCCGTTCTGTCTCTTGACCATTAATGACCTTATTATATTTGTTTCATAATTATTATTTTAGTTTAGTATAGTATTTTTTTACATCAATAATGTAAATTCTTCACCTTTCACCCAAACTACTTTGTAAAACAATTTTATGGTTGGTTGGAAGAAATATAAAACAAGTGTATGGTTGGGTAGAATGAAACAATAAACCAAATATAACAATGAACGGTATTTGGCAAAACTACTATATTTCAAGACTAAGAACAATTCGAATCTCTGCTGGCCAAAGCCTGAGTTTATAACTGTCCCTTTTAGCTATTCATTTTCAAGAGGTTCCAAAATCAATACAGAATAATACAAAATTAATTAGATCTTTAAGTAGAACTAGATCGCTGGACATCTGAGGAATTCGTTCATTGATATTATACTCTAAAACATATCTGAATTAGTGAATCAGAGACATTGAAGAGCGTAACCTCGTGATCGATTAAGATTGTCAGTCATCCTGTAGATGGAAAAAGACTGCATGTATTTATTGTATGCAAGTTGTTGCAGTTCAGCAAGCACACAGTTTTCAATTTAATCTTCAAATAGGAGATTAAACTTAAAAGACGATTGGTACTTTTCAATCTGCTACAGCCTTTCGTTAGGCAAAGTTTTATACAGCGCTATTTTTTTATTGCTTAATAGCTCAAAATGAATTTATAAGCAGCACAT
This sequence comes from Odontocerum albicorne, assembly GCA_949825065.1. NCBI lineage: Eukaryota > Metazoa > Arthropoda > Insecta > Trichoptera > Odontoceridae > Odontocerum > Odontocerum albicorne. Next base: position 22,160,180 of record OX463853.1, read on the forward strand.
AAACTACAATAAAACATAAATTTAGATGTAAAATAACAGTAAGACCAGTCTGAAAGGAGCGCCTTTTTACTTAGCATAAATGTTAACAGTTAAACTACGGCCACCGACAAACCTTATCCATATCGTTAGGCTATTCCGACTCACTTGTTTTTGAATCCATCTAAAAAAAATGTAAAAAAATGGCGATAGGTGTTTTAAGCACAAAGCAAAATATTACATGAATTTATTTTGTAATGCATATAGGCAATTTCAGCACTGTCTGTGTTAATTTGTTATTGTCCCTACAAATTATTAAAGTCTTTCTCATTCATAAGGATCTTTTGAAAATCTCGTAAGAAAGTTACTTACTGTTTTATTTCCCCTTGGTCCTTCAATTATTTGATTACAAATTAATAAAAAAAATGAAATAGATAAAAAATAACTCTTAAGTATTACAATTCAACATTAAATAACTTTTCACTCTCCTTCATATGCTTTTAAGAGATCTTAATGATTGATTTATTGTTAAATGTCCAATATTCAATGAAAATCACTCTAATAAAATAAAATAATTTTTGATCATACAAATTTAAATATTACTTTTTTAATTTCTAGTATAAATGAAAAGTAACAAATTATTTGGTAAGAGATTCTAAGAGATCCTGAAATAAATTTATTCGAAATTCAGTAGAACAAAACTAAAAAAATCATTTCATATTCACAAATCAGCATGCACAGTTGTATGAAAAAGATATTTAAATTTAAACAAAATGGTAATAACATTCGACAAAATTTTCAATTTAAATTGTAAATAGTATCCTATTACGAAATCTTAAACCAGTGGAGCAATTCTTCGGATTATGAATAACATAAAAATATTACCATTTGCTTTAGTTTAGGGTTGCCAGAAATTCAAAATATGACAAAGCACTTTTACTTATTTTAATAACATAATTCAATAGTTGAAACAGTGATAATAATAACATTATCTTGATTTTATAAATAGTGAAAACTGAGATGTGACGCCTAGCTGTTTCACTTTTTATAAATAATTTATGACATAGATAAATTATTCTTGTTGGTTGTCAGTGTCATACTTTGTTTTCATTTCGGAATGTTTATTACTTGACAGTGGGAAAACCAACTTACCCACAATTTTGAAAATACTCCATATCGCATCAAATAATTTCTTCCCTCTCGACTGATACTATTCAATGACTATTAAATTGAAAGAAAAAGCAACCACATAAAACAAAAAAAGAGAATATGCAATATTCCAACAAAAATGCCTACCCCACTCACTAATAGGCTAGATTCTGGATGTTCTTTTTCCAGCAGTGTTATCATTCCTTGGTCTTATCAGTATTTCAATTGAATTGAACATGTTACATTTCAAACATATTCAAATTTAAAAAAAGGAACAAAAGCTTGATTAAAAAAATCTAAGCCACAAAAATATGCTCTCATTAAAAGAGATACTCTGGGAGCCCTTTTTAAAATGTATGTTTGTATTATTAAAAAATACATTGACAGAGATTGATCAACAGTTAAATTATTTAAATTCCAGAAAAGCATCTATACACAAAACAAATTAAACAAAACAGACTATTTTATGACTGAATTATTTTTTATAATGAATAACATCTGAAATATTAAAAAATTGAACAGCTGATGATGATAAATAGAAATAAAAAGAAGGTTCCAGTTTAAATGCATTTTGTGCACAGAAGAGGATAAAATCTCGATTCTGTATATTTCAAAGTATAAGAATATATCGTAATGTTGAAATTGACTGCTCTCAATGCCAGTAAATAAATGTACATTTTTTTATTTAATCAATTTAATAAAAAAAATTAAACAACTTTTAATTATTTTTTCTTCCCTTCAAAATATGTGCATACTTATAATAAATCACTATTTATAATTAAGGAAATAAATGCATAAACCAATAATTGTAAATTAAATGTTTTTGAGATAAACTTAATTGAAGAAGCAACTACTTGCAATGTGTGTTCAGATTTTTATGTATAATTATGATCTATTTTATAGTTCAAATACTTTTATGATACAATATTTTATGATTTACAAAAAATGGTAATTATTTGAAGGGAATTACATTCTATTCACAACAAATAATCATTACTTAAAGAAGTATTCAAGTTGCCTATAATAATCCAGGTTCTAATAAATATCACCCAAACTTAAGTACTGTAATAGACTCGAAATTAAATTAAAAATCCAGAAAAATAATTACTCTTTTAACTCAAAATTATCAAGAGCATTTGTTAGGTTTTTACAGTTACACACAATACAAGGGGATTCCGAAAAAATACATATTTTAAAATTATTTTACTATGTATTTATCATGTTTGATAATTAAATCTTAAACACCTTGTTTTTTGGCATGAAAATATAATCCTTATAGCCAAGTTCGCACTTTTATCCCATTACAGTAAGAGTGTAATTCTTTCTGTGGAATGGCGGAGAACCCTGTTGGTGTGAAAACCAACCTCCGCACAACTTCAAAAATGCTTACTCATTGCACCAGATAACTTCTTACTGCTTTAATAATAACACCATCCAGTGAGGATACACAGATGGGACTTCTATAAAAACAAAAATCAACCACTTAACACGAAAAAAGAAATCTTCAAAGCTCCAATGAAAACGTTATCCTGTCCCACCGATATGCACCCACCACTCAATAAGTAAAATCTGACCATAAACTCACCAATGGCAATATTTTAACTAATCAGATGTATAGGATTTTTATATTCACACATTTTGAAAAGCTTATTTATTTTTTATTGCAAGTATACTTAAATGAATAGTGCTTCATAGCATCTTGAACAACCATGCTTAGCCCAAAAAAAATCTATTTCTTTTAAATTTCTCAAATTGTAAAAAAAATTGCAATATTTGATGAAAATTCTATTTCAAATGCCCCAGATTTAAATAGTCACTAGCACTATATACTTCAACATCTTGTGTATAAATCTAAGAAAATTAATTCTAACAAATGTATATTTGTGATTTTTTTTTTTTTTTAATTACGCTATTTTTCATTGTATTCACCAGTGTTTAATTAATTGAGTTCACTACTGCTTCAAAGACCTCTGTCTTCTTCATTAGATAATTAAGAACTAAATTAATGTTCGTATTTCTACATAGGAAAAACTAAAACTAATTATGAAAAAAAAGAGTTAAGGAGAACTCGAGAACTTTAAATAATTATTCAGAAGGATAAGTTGAAAGTCAGAGAAATCGTAGGAGTTGTATGAGAAAAGGTGTATGGATGTAGCAGAGGCTAAGGATGTGTGTCGAGGAAATTCTGGCCCTCTATCCTCTCTGCCAACCTTGACAGGGAAATGACATGATGGTATGTATGTATGCATGTATCAGAATTTGCTAAACCCTTAAAAAAACACAGTGAACTCAATTAATAAAATAGTAAGAAAAATAGTGTTTAATTTATTTTATTAAACTAAAAATCAAATATCATTACACCAACAAGTGAACAAAATATATTTTCAAATTCAAGATATAAATGTATATATTAAATGAATTACAATTAAAAAATAAAATTTGATAATAAGTAGGATTAAAAAAATCACAAGATCTCATGTTTATACAAATACTAGCGCTTTATTAAAAAATCTAAAAATGATATTGTATTAATATAAAATATATTTAATGAGAACAAAGTCACACAGGTTTTTTTTTATAAATATTGGTTCAAAACATTTCTGTTACATTGAGATATTTTTTTTAATTTATCAAAACGAATATTCATTTCTGTATCTGTAATATTTATAAATAATATTAGATTTAACGAAATCTCTAATAAAGCGTAATATAATAAAATCACAAATAGCTAGGATATTAGTTCGTCTAATGCCTTATCCCTATTGCAGTTGTGTTGAAGCAATGCTTTGGCAACTTTACTTTCTGAAAAACCTAAGTCCATCAGTTGACCCATAAAAAGGAGGTATTCTACTATCTGAAACAAACCAAGTAAACATAAATTATTTTCAGTTTCGATTCATATAAATTCTTTCTAACTTTTAATCATACATTTTTTTTTATTCAACGTTCTGATTTTGAACAAATTGATATGTACTGTTGCATCTTTGAATTAACATTATTTTAACAAATTGGTTCAAAATCATTAGAGGTGTTAAACAAGGATGCTTTAATGTCACCACGGTTGTTTAATCCTTACATAGACACATGTAAATGTATTAAAATATGCTGATTATGGAGTTAAAATATCCAGTTCAAATGTATATGGAATGCTGTACGGTTGTGCTATCAGAAAGGGAGGAAAATGTACAAACTCTTGTAAGGAAAATATATGAAAGGTGTAAATCAAATGAGCTGAGAATGAATATAGGAAAATTGAAAATAATGGTAACTGCGAGTGAAGTAAGAGTGTGTGTGAAATAAAAGTGAAAAACTAAATGTTACAGCAAGTTGAGGTAATTTTGTATCTTGGAAACATGTCCATATCAGATAGACATGCGAAGTGCAATATTGAAAGAGTAGCAGTAGGCAATAGAGTGAATGGTGTATTATACAGTTATGTGTTTAGCAACTGGAGCGTTTCAAGAGGAGCAAAGCTGGCAACCCATAATGAAATCTTGGTCTCAACATCAGGATATAAAAGCAAAACTTAGATATAGCAAAAAAATTAAGTAAGATAAATGCGGTAGAAATGAGCATTATATAGAATTTGTGTAAAAATTATGTAAGTATAAGGAATTAAGATATTGGGAAAGAATGAATATTGAAAGAATCAATGATGAAAGATTCACAAAAATAAACTATAAGAATAGTATAGAACAGAGGTGGCCAACTTGTTTATTGTCACAATCAACTTTTTACGTAAAAAAATAGTCACGATTGACTTTTTACGTAAAAAAAATAGTCACAATCGACTTATTACGTAAAAAAAATAGTCACAATCAAATTCACGAGATCTATCAAATTCTCGAGATTTAACACATAACACACATGTTAAAAAAAGATCACTAATAACTAAAAGTTTAATGATAAGTATGAGCGGAATTTACTGCGCTAAAAAATTTTTGCACTCCTTAATTAATTTTTTTTACCTACCACCAACTCCTTAATTAATTTACAAAATAGACAAAAGAAATATAGGTCTCAATAAAGTGTTGTATTGGAACAGTGTAGAGTGTGTAATTATTTTTTTTTTTGTTTATATTAAGTAGTAAGGTACTAAATAAATGAAAATGTACTAGGTAAGTCAAAAAGTTTTGAAAGCGACATCTATGGAGCAGTAGAAAACCAAAATTTCTACGCCATTTTAATATTTCATCTTTCACAAGAACGTACTTAAAACTTCATTTCGATCTGTCAATTCATTCTTTGTTTACAAGCCATTTGAAGTTGACGTGTCAGTGTATTTTTTAACAATGGAAAAATCCGAATATCGTGCAGTGATTAAATTATTTGTTTTGGAAGGTTTATCGGCTACTGAGATCCATGCAAAGATGGTGAAAGTATTAAAGGAGTCTTCTCCTTCATTTCCAACCGTTCACCGATGGGTTTTGGAGTTTAAGCGTGGCCGTACAAGCGTTGAAGACGATCCACGCTCAGGACGTCCAAAAAGTGCGTCAACACCAGAAATCATAGCGAAAATACAGGATATGGTTTTGGAAGATCATCGATCGACTGTGGATGTGATAGCTGACACCATAGGCATCTCACATGGAACAACATGGCATATTTTGGCTGAAGTTTTGGGTTTCAAAAAACTGTGTGCACAATGGGTGCCGCATTTGCTAACAATGCAACAAAAACACGTTCGAATGCGACTTTCTGAGCAACATTTGGAGCAATTTCGAAAGGATAAAAAGGATTTTCTGCGTCGATTCATCACTATGGATGAGACTTGGGTCTACCATCATGATCCTGAATCAAAACAAGAGGCTAAGGAGTGGTGTGAACCAGTCACTTTGGCTCCGAAGCGAGTTCGTGTCCAGAAATCGGCCAATAAGGTGTTAGCGTCAGTTTTTTGGGATGCAAAAGGAATTTTATTGATAGATTATCTCCAAACTGGTAAGACAATCAACTCTGATTATTGTGACCTTTTGGACCAGTTGGATGAAAAAATTTGTGAAAAAAGACCCGGTTTGCAGAAGAAAAAAATCATTTTTCATCAAGACAATGCACCTGCTCACACAGCTCAAAAAACCATCGCGAAAATCAGTGAATTGGGGTACGAATTGTTGCAGCATCCACCCTATTCGCCAGATTTAGCTCCCTCTGACTTCTGGCTGTTCTCACACCTCAAAAAATTCCTTCGTGGAAAGCATTTTTCATCAAACGAAGAGGTTATAGCTGTCGTAGAGGAGTATTTTGCAGGCCTTCCAGAAAGTCACTTCCGTGATGGGACAACAAAGTTGGAAGATCGTTAGACCAAGTGTATTGATCTTATGGGAGACTATACTGAGCAAGAAAAGTGATTTCCCCCCAAAAAAAATGTATTTTCATTTCCGCTTTCAAAACTTTTTGACTAACCTAGTATATATTCAACAAATTTATTTACCAGAATTATTTATAATTTTTCAAAGTATGGTACTTTTTAAAACATTCTTCTGGATGAAGGCTGGGCTTCCTATCACAATAGAATGTAGTTTCTTTTCTCCTTCCTTTGACCTTCTGACTGGAACACACCATACAGTTCTTATGTTTTTTATGGGAAAAAATAAAATGACTTCCCATCCAAACGCTGGATAGTATCGTCTGTTGACAATGGGCCCGGTTTTTGTATCGGTGCACGAAAGTCTCCGATTAGACTCATCAATAATTTGTTTTTAAACTTTTTTAAGTAATATTCTTCATATATTTTCCTTCGTAGCATAATTATTGAATAAAATGTATGAATTCACAATGGAAGTTTCCAAACCCCAGAAAAATAATTGTCTCCACCACTTCAATGTCTTACGCATAAAGAAATAGGATGTCGCATACTGGTCGGCGACATTCACTCCACCCATATTCTTATTGTAATCTAATTTGATGGTCGGTTTGTTTATTTCTTCATCACTGGTACTGGCACCTCCAGTCCTGGTTCTTCTTCTTCTTGCAGATTATGAAACAGAAGTATGACCACTCTTTTGTCACACCATGCTAATACTAACGTATTTCCTTTCCTATATGCTATTTTCTGTCCAATAGCTAGTTTTGGTTTTTTAATTTGTTCTGGCAATCTTTTTCGATTAATCATAATTGTTGCAGTAAGAAAACAATTAGCTTTTAGAAGTTCTGCAGCTAAAGTGGGCAAAAAACACGAAATATTTTTTTCCAAGACGTACCTTCACTCATTTTCGAGGACACAGACACTTCACTACTGATAATAGGTAGTATAGGTACTTAAATCATATAGCCAACTACCTGCAAACATCATAAAAGTATCCCTTGGACCTTGAATTCGTGAAATACCGCTATATCTATTATTATTTATTGCACACTACAAATGAATGTGTTGGTCCTATTACAATAATAATAATAATAACAATGTAAAACTGCGTAGAAAGTCTGAATATGACAAATTCAGTCCTTTTTTAAGTATTACAAAGTATTTGAAAGAAAACAAATCGGATTTAATAATTTTAAATTATTTTTTAAATTGCGTCGTATAATGTCGAGTCTAGTTTCGACATAGGAGTTGGTGTAAGAAATACGATGTCGAGCCAGACTCGATATAGGAGTGGTAAGGGTTAAGGAAAAATGCCCCAGATTTAAATAGTCACTAGCACTATATACTTCAACATCTTGTGTATAAATCTAAGAAAATTAATTCTAACAAATGTATATTTGTGATTTTTTTTTTTTTTAATTACGCTATTTTTCATTGTATTCACCAGTGTTTAATTAATTGAGTTCACTACTGCTTCAAAGACCTCTGTCTTCTTCATTAGATAATTAAGAACTAAATTAATGTTCGTATTTCTACATAGGAAAAACTAAAACTAATTATGAAAAAAAAGAGTTAAGGAGAACTCGAGAACTTTAAATAATTATTCAGAAGGATAAGTTGAAAGTCAGAGAAATCGTAGGAGTTGTATGAGAAAAGGTGTATGGATGTAGCAGAGGCTAAGGATGTGTGTCGAGGAAATTCTGGCCCTCTATCCTCTCTGCCAACCTTGACAGGGAAATGACATGATGGTATGTATGTATGCATGTATCAGAATTTGCTAAACCCTTAAAAAAACACAGTGAACTCAATTAATAAAATAGTAAGAAAAATAGTGTTTAATTTATTTTATTAAACTAAAAATCAAATATCATTACACCAACAAGTGAACAAAATATATTTTCAAATTCAAGATATAAATGTATATATTAAATGAATTACAATTAAAAAATAAAATTTGATAATAAGTAGGATTAAAAAAATCACAAGATCTCATGTTTATACAAATACTAGCGCTTTATTAAAAAATCTAAAAATGATATTGTATTAATATAAAATATATTTAATGAGAACAAAGTCACACAGGTTTTTTTTTATAAATATTGGTTCAAAACATTTCTGTTACATTGAGATATTTTTTTTAATTTATCAAAACGAATATTCATTTCTGTATCTGTAATATTTATAAATAATATTAGATTTAACGAAATCTCTAATAAAGCGTAATATAATAAAATCACAAATAGCTAGGATATTAGTTCGTCTAATGCCTTATCCCTATTGCAGTTGTGTTGAAGCAATGCTTTGGCAACTTTACTTTCTGAAAAACCTAAGTCCATCAGTTGACCCATAAAAAGGAGGTATTCTACTATCTGAAACAAACCAAGTAAACATAAATTATTTTCAGTTTCGATTCATATAAATTCTTTCTAACTTTTAATCATACATTTTTTTTTATTCAACGTTCTGATTTTGAACAAATTGATATGTACTGTTGCATCTTTGAATTAACATTATTTTAACAAATTGGTTCAAAATCATTAGAGGTGTTAAACAAGGATGCTTTAATGTCACCACGGTTGTTTAATCCTTACATAGACACATGTAAATGTATTAAAATATGCTGATTATGGAGTTAAAATATCCAGTTCAAATGTATATGGAATGCTGTACGGTTGTGCTATCAGAAAGGGAGGAAAATGTACAAACTCTTGTAAGGAAAATATATGAAAGGTGTAAATCAAATGAGCTGAGAATGAATATAGGAAAATTGAAAATAATGGTAACTGCGAGTGAAGTAAGAGTGTGTGTGAAATAAAAGTGAAAAACTAAATGTTACAGCAAGTTGAGGTAATTTTGTATCTTGGAAACATGTCCATATCAGATAGACATGCGAAGTGCAATATTGAAAGAGTAGCAGTAGGCAATAGAGTGAATGGTGTATTATACAGTTATGTGTTTAGCAACTGGAGCGTTTCAAGAGGAGCAAAGCTGGCAACCCATAATGAAATCTTGGTCTCAACATCAGGATATAAAAGCAAAACTTAGATATAGCAAAAAAATTAAGTAAGATAAATGCGGTAGAAATGAGCATTATATAGAATTTGTGTAAAAATTATGTAAGTATAAGGAATTAAGATATTGGGAAAGAATGAATATTGAAAGAATCAATGATGAAAGATTCACAAAAATAAACTATAAGAATAGTATAGAACAGAGGTGGCCAACTTGTTTATTGTCACAATCAACTTTTTACGTAAAAAAATAGTCACGATTGACTTTTTACGTAAAAAAAATAGTCACAATCGACTTATTACGTAAAAAAAATAGTCACAATCAAATTCACGAGATCTATCAAATTCTCGAGATTTAACACATAACACACATGTTAAAAAAAGATCACTAATAACTAAAAGTTTAATGATAAGTATGAGCGGAATTTACTGCGCTAAAAAATTTTTGCACTCCTTAATTAATTTTTTTTACCTACCACCAACTCCTTAATTAATTTACAAAATAGACAAAAGAAATATAGGTCTCAATAAAGTGTTGTATTGGAACAGTGTAGAGTGTGTAATTATTTTTTTTTTTGTTTATATTAAGTAGTAAGGTACTAAATAAATGAAAATGTACTAGGTAAGTCAAAAAGTTTTGAAAGCGACATCTATGGAGCAGTAGAAAACCAAAATTTCTACGCCATTTTAATATTTCATCTTTCACAAGAACGTACTTAAAACTTCATTTCGATCTGTCAATTCATTCTTTGTTTACAAGCCATTTGAAGTTGACGTGTCAGTGTATTTTTTAACAATGGAAAAATCCGAATATCGTGCAGTGATTAAATTATTTGTTTTGGAAGGTTTATCGGCTACTGAGATCCATGCAAAGATGGTGAAAGTATTAAAGGAGTCTTCTCCTTCATTTCCAACCGTTCACCGATGGGTTTTGGAGTTTAAGCGTGGCCGTACAAGCGTTGAAGACGATCCACGCTCAGGACGTCCAAAAAGTGCGTCAACACCAGAAATCATAGCGAAAATACAGGATATGGTTTTGGAAGATCATCGATCGACTGTGGATGTGATAGCTGACACCATAGGCATCTCACATGGAACAACATGGCATATTTTGGCTGAAGTTTTGGGTTTCAAAAAACTGTGTGCACAATGGGTGCCGCATTTGCTAACAATGCAACAAAAACACGTTCGAATGCGACTTTCTGAGCAACATTTGGAGCAATTTCGAAAGGATAAAAAGGATTTTCTGCGTCGATTCATCACTATGGATGAGACTTGGGTCTACCATCATGATCCTGAATCAAAACAAGAGGCTAAGGAGTGGTGTGAACCAGTCACTTTGGCTCCGAAGCGAGTTCGTGTCCAGAAATCGGCCAATAAGGTGTTAGCGTCAGTTTTTTGGGATGCAAAAGGAATTTTATTGATAGATTATCTCCAAACTGGTAAGACAATCAACTCTGATTATTGTGACCTTTTGGACCAGTTGGATGAAAAAATTTGTGAAAAAAGACCCGGTTTGCAGAAGAAAAAAATCATTTTTCATCAAGACAATGCACCTGCTCACACAGCTCAAAAAACCATCGCGAAAATCAGTGAATTGGGGTACGAATTGTTGCAGCATCCACCCTATTCGCCAGATTTAGCTCCCTCTGACTTCTGGCTGTTCTCACACCTCAAAAAATTCCTTCGTGGAAAGCATTTTTCATCAAACGAAGAGGTTATAGCTGTCGTAGAGGAGTATTTTGCAGGCCTTCCAGAAAGTCACTTCCGTGATGGGACAACAAAGTTGGAAGATCGTTAGACCAAGTGTATTGATCTTATGGGAGACTATACTGAGCAAGAAAAGTGATTTCCCCCCAAAAAAAATGTATTTTCATTTCCGCTTTCAAAACTTTTTGACTAACCTAGTATATATTCAACAAATTTATTTACCAGAATTATTTATAATTTTTCAAAGTATGGTACTTTTTAAAACATTCTTCTGGATGAAGGCTGGGCTTCCTATCACAATAGAATGTAGTTTCTTTTCTCCTTCCTTTGACCTTCTGACTGGAACACACCATACAGTTCTTATGTTTTTTATGGGAAAAAATAAAATGACTTCCCATCCAAACGCTGGATAGTATCGTCTGTTGACAATGGGCCCGGTTTTTGTATCGGTGCACGAAAGTCTCCGATTAGACTCATCAATAATTTGTTTTTAAACTTTTTTAAGTAATATTCTTCATATATTTTCCTTCGTAGCATAATTATTGAATAAAATGTATGAATTCACAATGGAAGTTTCCAAACCCCAGAAAAATAATTGTCTCCACCACTTCAATGTCTTACGCATAAAGAAATAGGATGTCGCATACTGGTCGGCGACATTCACTCCACCCATATTCTTATTGTAATCTAATTTGATGGTCGGTTTGTTTATTTCTTCATCACTGGTACTGGCACCTCCAGTCCTGGTTCTTCTTCTTCTTGCAGATTATGAAACAGAAGTATGACCACTCTTTTGTCACACCATGCTAATACTAACGTATTTCCTTTCCTATATGCTATTTTCTGTCCAATAGCTAGTTTTGGTTTTTTAATTTGTTCTGGCAATCTTTTTCGATTAATCATAATTGTTGCAGTAAGAAAACAATTAGCTTTTAGAAGTTCTGCAGCTAAAGTGGGCAAAAAACACGAAATATTTTTTTCCAAGACGTACCTTCACTCATTTTCGAGGACACAGACACTTCACTACTGATAATAGGTAGTATAGGTACTTAAATCATATAGCCAACTACCTGCAAACATCATAAAAGTATCCCTTGGACCTTGAATTCGTGAAATACCGCTATATCTATTATTATTTATTGCACACTACAAATGAATGTGTTGGTCCTATTACAATAATAATAATAATAACAATGTAAAACTGCGTAGAAAGTCTGAATATGACAAATTCAGTCCTTTTTTAAGTATTACAAAGTATTTGAAAGAAAACAAATCGGATTTAATAATTTTAAATTATTTTTTAAATTGCGTCGTATAATGTCGAGTCTAGTTTCGACATAGGAGTTGGTGTAAGAAATACGATGTCGAGCCAGACTCGATATAGGAGTGGTAAGGGTTAAGGAAAAGAAAACGTATACATACATGTTAAATAATATACATAAATTTATTTAAAATACATATATCTGCATATTCAAAAAGGATAATTAATTGACTGCATTGACAAGTGCATGTGTGTAATGAGATTTGGCAACATCGCATGCCATATTGTAAGTTAAGAAGATGGCCTATTGGCCATCCCTGGTATAGAAGGTACGAGAAGTTTGAAAAGACCTAGAAAAACGTGGTATGATTCAAATTCCGAAAGAGGGAAGAGTGAAAAGTTCCAATAGGAGAGTACGTATGAGGAGGTGAATGGATATGGCAGAAGCAAAATATATATTCCAGGATAGAAAGAACCAGAGATTCTGGCGATAATAAGTTTCAAGAATTTATGATCAGCATTGTTAATGTTTATTCTTGGCACCAGCAAGAAGTACAAATTATGTTATGTGATAACCCAATTACACTTATAATATATCACCCAAGGCATAATAAAAACCTTCACAGTAACAACTGTACTTTATTAAATCGTACCACTTTTAAGAAATTTCTTATTCTAAGGGTAAAAAGATAATTTTTCTCACTAAATTCATCCCTGAAACTTTCTATAATGTTGATTAACTTGAGATCAAAATAAATTCCATGTATTTCTTACATGCCATCTTTTTAAACACATAACTTTTGTATTTGGACATCTCTGTGCAAAGCAATAGAAATCCATTATGTCATTCCAGTTTCCAGATGTATACTTACTTAAAAGTTATCAATTATGCAATTCAGAAACATTGTGTCAAATTAAAAATTTCATGTTAATTATCAATTACAGCACTAGATTTTTCAGAATTTTCTGCATTTAATGCTGTATTGTATGAGCATACTTGGAAAGTAAAATATTTTCAAATATCCCTGATAATCAAAGCAACAACATTTCTGATCTTTCAAGCCACATTGACATGATGTCAATACCTAAAAATCTTGTTCACTTATTTTTTTTTATTTTATTTTTTTTTTTCCACTTTGCACGAATTTCTCCTGTTACACAAAAAGGGTCTGCTTCTAGCGTTAGCTTATTCGTTAGGAATAATATCAGCCAGGATTCTTCTCATACTGCTAGACGGTACCGAGAATATATCAACTGTGTCATTCAGTTGGTTCAATATCTCTATACCACGCGTGACTGAGTGTTTAGCCATGATATTCGTCCTGTAAGTTGGTATGTAGAACAGAGGGTGATTCCTTGCACGGCTATATTTATTGGGTACATATAAACTTAGTGCTTCTAGAATCGCGGGACAGTTAAAGGAACCTTGGAAAACCTTTATTAGGAAAATCGCCCTTTGTTCTGTACCATAAATAGCTGAGGAATTTTTTTTGTATTTGTTCTATATTGTTTTTATATTTGAGCTGATGAGGAGCCCAAACTGTAGATGCATATTCTAATTTGGTTCTAATTAGATAATTATATAAGTTTCGGAGGATATCGGTGCTGTTAAATTCTCTTGATATTCTCATTATAAAACCGAGTTGTTTGTAACAGTCCGATATCAAACGTGAGACATGGTTAACGAATGTGAGTCCGACATCGAAGGTTACGCCCAAATCCTTGAATTCAGAAACTCTGTTTAGTGCCACTCCCTGTATAGTATACTGATGGTGGATTGGTGAAAACGATCGACTATAAGATACACAGACACATTTATTAATGTTGAACCGAAGATGATTTTGCTCACTCCAGGAGACTAGGGAGTCTAGGTCCTGTTGTAACTGTGCACAGTCGTGAGGTGAATTGATCTTTTGAAAATTTTCAAGTCGTCAGCGAACAATAAACATGTCGAGTGACTTATGGAATTTTGAATGTCGTCTATTAATATGAGGAATAGTAGGGGACCTAAATTGGATCCTTGTGGTATACCAGATCTTGCGATAAATTCCACAGAAGACTTGTTACGGATTGTTACGTATTGAGATCTTTCTTTTAGGTATGATGCAAATAATCCAATTAGATTATCGCTGAAGCCAAGTTTGTGCATTTTCTTAAGTAATATATCGTGATCAACTTTGTCGAAAGCTTTCTGAAAGTCTGTATATATTACGTCCGTTTGTGAAAGTTCGTCTAAGTTTGACGCAATCTGTTGTGTGAGAGAGAGAAGTTTAGTAACAGTATATAGTAATATAGTTTGTAGGGCAATTATTTTCCATTTAATTTATTTTAGAAAAGAATAAAATATACTACCTTCTTATCATCACTTCCTACGTCTTTACAAGCTCTCGCAACTCGATCCAAAGGAAACCCCATGGAGCCAATCTCTTGACACATAGCTTGTAGTGTAGGAGATAAGTCTACAAATGGATCTGGAAGTCTCTCTGCATTTGATTCTTTATTAACTGAGGAGGAAGGAATTACTGGAACAGGTCGCAAAGCTGGACTACAATTGTGGGAGCGCTCTCTTGCCCTTTGTCTCGCAACAGCTACTTCCTCATCTAACTCTCGTACAATATCAGGGACACTTCTTGAACGAGATCCAAATGATATTGTTGGTTCTTTACTTTCTGTTTTCAGTTCCTCATTTTCAGGGACAGTAGAATTGGTAGGAAAATAAGGATATCCTGATGCTGGATAGAATGTGTAATTATTGGTGCCGTAGTATTCGTAAGGATTATGCACCAATTGATTAGTAGTGTTAGAAGTATCTCTTTGGTATTTGTCTCTACCAATATCGACATGTTGATCACTACTTTCACTATAAGTAAGAGCATTACTGCTGGGATTAAACTGGTTTATATTTGGTATTTGCTGATATACTGAATTTCCTGGAGAATATACATATTCAGGGCTATAGTAATTTCTCTCTGTAGGTCCAGTAGTACTACTCGTAATGTCTACTGGTCCACTACTAGAGTAATGGGCTATTTTTCTTCCATCATTGTTATAATATTCATTATTCAAACCAGAAGCATAAGTATAAGGCAACATTGCAGGATCATTAAAGTTATTATGCATTACATTACAATAAGTCGGCTTAGAGGAATAAATATCAGTTCTAGTGGAATGCGTATTGGAATAAGATTGATTAATTAGCCCATTGCTTGGTTGATTTATTGTTGCTTTTCCTACTTCTTCAGAGAATCCAGTTGATGAGGCGGCAGGTTGATTTGTGTTCAGCACTTGCGCTAACAACTCCAAGTCATTTATTGTCTTTAATTCCATATTATCAAATGGACTTGAAGTATCATTTTCAAAATCAGAAAATGTAAGGTTATCTAAATTGTGTTTAGTATAAGGCCTCAGGTATGATAGGTTTGATTGAAGTTTATTATGAAAATGTTGGTGAAATTGCTGAATTGGATCGGGATCATCTAAAAGATTAGTTGGAGCATGGACTACATTGGGAGATACAGGAGTCGGTTGGAGAATATCAGAACTGAATTCAGACTTGTTTTTTTCGGAGGATTTGTTAGCGGAGTATAAATTAGTCATGCGGCTGACATAAGGAACACTTTTTTCAGGAAAACTTTCACTATAATTCTCAGATACATTAGTTTGACATGGAATTTGAGGACTAGTATCACTTGAAAATGAATATGATGTATTTTTGGTGTCTGTTGGTTTGGTTTCCTCATTGTCATCAGGCGATATTTCACTTATTTCTTCAGTGCTAGGATAGGATACTTCAGAGATACTTAACTGCTTCATTTTTTCTTCAATTTCTGTTGCAGTCTTTAAATCTATTTCACGTTGTCTAGCTTCCTCTAAAAGCTGTATCCTGTGATTTCTTTCATTTTTCAATGTTTCTCTCATGTTCTGCCATTCAACCAACTTCTTGAGGACATTATTTTCCAAATTGAAATCATAATCTACAGATTGAATTAATTCCGTAGCCCTAGAAGTGCTTTCTATGACTCCATACGGAAGGGATATTACAGGTGGAGGTTTATACTTTTCAGATATTTTGACTGGCACTCCGTCCATGTAATCCATATAATTTCCAGAATGACTCTGAGACATGGCTTATCTAAACCAAGTCTAAAATAGTATTTATAGGACTTTTCTCTTTTATAAGAATTAATCGTTTAAAAAATCACTTTCTTTTTTAAATGCTACAACAAATAACGCTACCTTGAGGATAATTTTATAAAACAAAGTCATTATTTTTCACAATAAGCCACTGAATACTATCCACGGACAAGTAAACGTTTCTGTCAATACTAGAAAATGACAGTCCACAGCTGTTGCCATATCGAAGTCTTATGACATTTTCCCAATATAATTAAATTCTAAAAATGTTGTGTTTTCAAAATAATTTTCGTTAAAAGATGATTCCCATTATAATGATAGTTAACTCAAGAATATCGTTTGTCTTTGTTTTTTTTAGGGATATAAGGAGTTTTATATGAGGCATGAGAGTTATTTGGTATGAAGTGACAATTTTGAGGGGAACATTCTCATCACGAGCATGATGGATGAAAGTGGAGATGGTATCGATCGCGGCAACGATGTCCTGTGAGCTCACCAGAGTTTCAGGTGATAGGCAGAGCTGGTTGTGGATGTAGGCTTTATAACCCTTCCAGTCACCATTGGCGTTGTCGGACTGCTCCCTGAGGCTAGCAATCAGCCTCACTCCCAATGTGAAATGGACTGGGAGGTGGTCTGACGAAAGAGTTTCTAGAGCAGTCAAACTAGAGATGTTGGGGTAGTTTTTGACTACGGCAATGCCCAGCGTAGAAAGACTACGGGGGCTGGTGAAACAGGTATGTTGATTTGGATAGAGTATTTGACAGTTGTGGTTTTCCATAAAATTTTACAGCGTTGTTCCGTTCGAGTTAGCTCTCAAGCAGTTCCAGTAACGGAATTGGCATTGAAGTCCCTTGCCATGATGACCTTGAATCCCAAGGCCAGCACTGCCTCGATGTCCTTTTCGAGAAGTTAACGATATCCAGTACAATATGCTGCCACAATGGTGACTGTCTCCCTGTCAACCTTGAGGCTGATGGCAGTAGGCTCCAAGTTTGTCAGGGCGGGCGTGAGGAATTGGGTATGATGGATAGTGTATCGGATGAGGACCGCGGTGCCTCCACCTCTACCGGAAATGCGGTCCGATCCGACGGTGAAGCCACCGGTGTCACTTATACGAGATACAGGTTTTAACCAAGTTTCCATAATAAGCACAATATCTATACCTGAATTGTTCACCAACAGCATCGGCTCCTCGATCTTCTGCTGCATGCTGTAGGCATTCCAGAAGAGCACTTTCATTCCAAAGAAACTCGTCATCACGCTTATCCCACGAACTGCTCAATGATTTCGAGGTAGATAATAGTCTTCTCGAGCTTAGTGGTGCAAGACGCGAGCCTGCTCCGGGCTCCAATGACTCATGCCACTAGTATCATTTTTATCTTGCATTTGACTTTCTTTTACCAAAATATTTTCCTTTCGCATTCATACTCAGTTTTTTTTTTGTTTTTTCCCTTCGCATTCATACTCAATTTAAGTTATTCATAAAAAGTCTTCTACTACTTCATTTGAATAACCACACCTGAGTGATTTGAATATTGTTGTTCTTTTTAATACTAATGATTTTATTAGAAGAGTTTTTTTATATGATGTAATTTTTCCATTCTTATTGGGAAAAAAACTTTATTTATCTTATCATTACCATTTTCTGTGACCGAATAGCAAGATATAGCTACAGTATTCGGTGGTAAGTTATACACATGGATTTGTAGAGCATCGTCTTTGTCGCACGATGCACTTACAATCCGGTACGCGACGTCGCGAAGGAACACGTGTATGAATGATAGAGACGATACTCTACAAAGCCGAAGTTAGCCAATTACGGCCGACTATCTCTTTCTTAGCCCGATGTGTATTACTTACCGGCGGGTACTGTACCTTCATTGTCAATGTTCTTTATCCCTTTGTCCTAAATATGTTAGATCTAATATGTTTCCATTATGTGATTCAGATCTTTTGTAGTGGATATCGCTCAATAATGACTTAGCATTGTGATAATGATGTTTTATTTAAAGCAGTCATGTCTAATCTCCCGTGTTTGAATTATTAACTCACATTCTGTGGTTAAGTTTGGCTTTTCCTCCTTCTGTTCGCGTTCAATCGAATCGAAGGGGATTTTCATGAATAATATGGTTTAAGCGGTCTTGACCGAAGTCCATTGGTCGTCCGGAACGCTCCATGTCTTTCAGGTCGAAATTACCGTCTTTGAAACGCTAAAACCATCGACGAGCTGTCCTCCTTTAATTCATAGCATCTTCACCGTACACTTCGCAAATATCGCGAGCAGCTTTGGCAGCTTTATTCCCTCGATTGAACGCGAACAGAAGGAGGTGTCGAAAAGCTCCCTTTCGTCTACTTGCCATTCCATTTTGAAGGCATGTAATCAAATAAAATAATATATGTAACGTAAAATCAAACACAACATCTTGTAGAGCAGAAAATTTTCTTTCGAATGACGTAAAATATTTACCATTTTGTTTTACTTTTGATGCTCATTTTTAAATTGGAAAAAAACGGACACAACTTATGTTAACACCTAATATATTTGTGAGTGTAATGTGAATCAATTTAATATTTTTTTTCGAAAAAGGAAATCACCCAATTGCGCAAAGAATATTCTAACTTTTATGTATTTTTATTTTATTGAGATGGAAGGGATGGATGGAAGTGTAGCTCACTTTTAAATGTGTTATATCGTAATTTTTTCAAGTTTTGAAAAGTTCTTATTAATAGTCGGTAGAAAATATATTAAATCCCGCAATATATTTTTTTTCTGCGATTTATTAGATGACCACAGCGATTCATTTTTAAAACTTAAAAAATTAAGATCGATCGACTCTGCATGAAATATATTTAGTTTTTTAGTTCTCAACAAATAGTACTTCTTTTTAGCCAGTAGTTTGTGACTAACACCTCTATAATTTTTACCAAATTTTACGTCTCTTTGAGCCGCGAGTGATTGAGTCGGTCGAATAAAAATACGTTCTTAAAAATCGTGAATATTCTATGTTTGTGCGGTAAGACTATTTTTGATTTTTATTGTAGCATGCGTCATGATCGTGAGCAGTTCAATTTGAAGACCTGTCGGACTTTAAATTTTAATAATTCTTCGAAAAGTGCGTGACAACACAAGTAAACTGTTCGTTTAGTTCTCATTCGCGGACGATTATCTAAATTTTAATATTTAAATAGGTGCTTATAAGATGAATGTTAAATCGGATACGTGTGCACAATTCTATTTTTCAATTTACGTTTAAAAACTGTGTCGACGATTCTCAACTGTTTCTAGATATTTAAATATTTTTTACTAGTTATTTTTGCCATTTTTTCCCTCTCGTTTTTTAGATTCGGTTCTTTATTATAAAAAAAAATACATTTACCAACATCCTTTTTACAAGTAATGGCCTACTAAATTCTGGATTTGGTTTATTGGAATAATCTGACAAATGTCAACAACTCCAAATGGTGGGGCTCTACTGACTTACCAGCCGTATCCCTACTTGTATTACCCGTTTGGTCCATACGTGCCGGCGCATAGCATGATGTACTTCGGTGAAATCAACAGGAATCTCGATACCAGGTTTCAATATTCTGGAGACATCCATGCCATGAGTAGAGACACTTCTAAGGAACGAATGGGCCCACCTCTCTACTTTCAGTCCCAATCGTTGCCTCGAAGCCTCCACGGACTGAAGAAGGGACCTTATTGGACGTCGAAACGTTTCGTAAAAGGCTCCCAAGGCCAAAACACAATGTCGCCTGCTAACTCGGAATGTGAATCTGATGACTCGGGAAGGTCGAGCACCACATCGACCACTACCAGCATTTGTGACATTCGAGGTAAGCAATTTATTCATTTCGAGTTAAATTTATCTTTTATATTCTGTGAAGTTTTTAAAACACACTCATTATATTATTCATACTTAAGGCATTAACACTGTAGAGGTTTAAAGACATTGTAATTAATTTGGCAAAACACTCTTTATTCCTCTTTATATAACGGAATACCCTACCGGTTTCAAGGTTTTCACATCATCATCAGGGAGTACAAACAAGACTCTTGAAAACCTTGAAACTGGTCGAGTTATACCATAAAGTGGAATAAACAATGTTCGACTAAAAAAATTACAAACTCATTAATCTACTAGACTGCACATTTATTTTCATATTTTGCAAATTTTATTACCAATTAAACTACTTAAACTTTAATTTATTCAATAAGTTGTTGTGTACGTAAGTTAAAGAGTATTTATTTTCATAATTTTCAATAATTTATACTTGAACTTGGAAATTTTCACAAATATATGACACATTGATTAAAAGTTATTTATATCGTTGATAGCACTGATACATTAGCTCAAAATGGTTTTCACACTCCTGCTAGAAACACACGGAATCTTTTACAGTTCAAATGTGCCAATAGCAATTGTGTAATTCATTAATAATGAAAATTCAAGAATTGGGGAACTCCATATCTGGTATGATGGATAATTTTATTGTAGATGTTAATCTCAGGAGGGCCCTTCAGCATTTTCCTGAACTGTTATTCTATTTTGTCTTAAGTATATTTTTCTTACACTCATATTTGTATTGTATATTTGTTTTGCTAGTATTTCTTTATTCATTTGTTCTACATATCCTAACCATCTCAGAGTGCTCTTCCTTATCTTACTCAACACATCACTCAACACAGCCCTAATCACTTCATCCTATATTCTGTCAAACATTGTCAACGTATGTATTCTAAGTGCACACATAGATAATCATGAATAATATAGTTTAAGCGGTCCTCATCGAAGTCCACTGGTCGTCCGGAACGCTCCATTTCTTTCAGGTCGAAATTACTGTCTTTGAAACACAAAAACCATCGACGAGCTGTCCTTTAATTCATAGCATCTTCACCGTACACTTAGCAAATATCGCGAGCAGCTTTGGCAGTTTTATACCCTCGATTGAACGCGAATAAAAGGAGGTGTCGAAAATGCTCACTTTCATCTACTTGACATTCCATTTTGAAGGCTTGTAATCAAATAAAATTATATATGTAACGTAAAAGCAAACACAATCTTGTAGAGCAGAAAATTTTCTTTCAAATGACGTATAACATTTACCATTTTGTTTTACTTTTACGAAAAAAACGGACACAACTTATGTTAACACCCAATATTTTTTTCAACATTAAATTATTTTGGATATGTTTCAAAAGAGTCAATTAATTTGTGAATCTTGAAATCAATCAAAATTAATGTGAGGGAAAATAAACTAAAATAATTGTATAAATTTATATTTTCCTTGTGGACCTCGAGGAAAAATACCTACAAAAGTATTTTGAAAAGATGGACCCATTTTTGTCGGAAATCTGACTCAAAAAAGAAACTATCTACCGGATTGTATCTCATACCTAAATGAGAAACAGAAAAGCATTTTTAAAGAGGACTCAGACTTTCTAACTTCTTTCTGATTGATTGGAAGAAATTGTCACAAAGCAATAACCCTGCCAGGTTGTACTGTACACGACATAAGCATTATACAATACTTAAATTAATACAATTAGGTCTGTACCAATGGTCTAGTGGGCTTGCTAGCTAAGTGATCTGGTTTTAAATTCCCAGTTTAACAATATTGGTTTTACTTTCTAATATTGGGTGTACAAATTAGTTCGGTCCGTTTTTTTGTGTTAAAAAATGCATTTATTTCTAAACAAAATGAATGAACAGATCAATTAAAGTATACTCCATCGCTGGCTACTACTTTTTCCCATCTCTCAGGCAATTTTCGAATTCCATCTCGAAAAAATGACTCGTCTTTTGGGGTGATCCAAGTTTGGAGCCAATTTTCGGTTTCTACGAAAGAAGTGAACCGGTGACCTGCCAAATCGTGCTGCATCCTTCGGAACAACCAGTAATCAGAAGGAGCAATGTCCGGAGAATATGGCGGGTGCGGTAAAACATCCCATTTAAACGATTCCAAATATTTTTTTACGACTTTTGCGACATGAGGCCGAGCGTTGTCATGAAGAAGAATAACTTTATCATGTCTTTGCTCGTATTCCGGCCGTTTTTCTCGCAATGCACGGCTCAAACGAATTAATTGTAGCCGATACCGATCGCCCGTAATGGAATCGCCAGGTTTCAGCACCTCATAGTAAACAGCACCCCTTTGGTCCCACCAGATACAGAGCATGATCTTCGAACCATGTATGTTCGGTTTTGGTGTTGATGTTGAGGTCAATGGCAACGATTGACCAGGCTTAGCGTAGTATTTTTTCTTCTTGGGGTTGTCGTAGTATATCCACTTTTCATCTCCAGTTAAAATCCGATGCAAAAAACCTTTTCTTTGTTGCCTTTGAATCAGCTGCTCGCAAGTGAAAAATCGCCTTTCAACGTCTCTCGGTTTCAGTTCATATGGCACCCAATTTCCTTGTTTTTGAATCATTCCCATGGCTCTCAATCGTACGGAAACGGCTTGTTGAGTCACTCCCAATGATTCTGCAAGCTCCTCTTGCGTTTGACTCTGATCTTCTTTGAGTAATGCCTCTAATTCTTTGTCCTCAAATTTTTTTGGCTGTCCAGAGCGAGGCTTGTCTTCGACGCTGAAATCTCTATCCTTGAAACGTCGAAACAATTCCCTACATGATTTATCAGTTGGAGCAGCGTCACCATAAACTTCGACAAGCATTCGATGGGCTTCAGCTACACTTTTCTTCCAATTAAAGCAGAAAATTAAAACCTCCCGCAAATGCTGCTTGGTTAACACAAAATTCGACATTTTCAACACTACAAAACAAGGTTTTTGCATGAAACTCAAAGCGATATAAACTGAATATTATTGTCAGATGTCTAACCTCTCTGAAACCGCCAAAATCGGTGGTCACTATGAACCATTCATAACAGCCAGAGCCATCTTTTGGAAACGGACCGAACTAATTTGTACTCCCAATATTATTTCATTACAATTTGTTTTTCACGAAGTCTTATATAAACTCAATAGCACTCTGGCATAATTAAAATCAGTTATATGGAGTGACAAACATTGCCACAATATACAAATCTGTCCAACAAAGACTGCAGTCGACTGACCAGTCAAGCAATCTTGAAACATCCATAGAAAATTGAGATTCAATATCTCAAGCCTGTGAGGTAATTACATGCATGCAATAAATTAATACATATCAAGGGGTCATTTATAAAAAAAACACTTCAATATTCAAATAAACACTTTATATAATCACGTTTTATCACTGAATACTCAGAAGCCATTGCAGGCTTCATATTTATGATTAATAATAAAAAGAGATGGTGGTAATAAGAGATTATATTTTTTCTCTTCTTTATTATAGCCTTGTAAGCTGATTTTTTTTACAAAATAAGCACAAAATAGATGCAATTTGCCATTTTTATCTAGTTCAATCCCTTCTCACATTTAACACCCTTGTTTCCTGAGAATATTTGTACATACATACATATTATCATGTCGTGTTCCTTGCAGGATAGGTAGATTGAACACATCTCCACATTTTTCCTTTCAATGACACATTCATACTTCTCGTCATGCACAATTTTCTATTATTCGTACTAACTCGTATCACTTTACCTTCTTTCAAAATCTGGTCCACATGATCCAGCCACGTTTTCTAGGTCTACACACATGCTTTGAATTTCTGACTCGTACACTCGCTAAGTCATTCATTCCAAACCATCTTAACACTCCTTTCTTAATCTTACTGAAAATATTAATTTTATCCATGCATTCATTTCTGATGTTTTCATTCCGCCTTGTTTCAAATATTGATACACATTTTTTTCTTAATGCACGCATCTCCATAGTATTAATCTTACTTTTATCCTTCTGCCAAGTCCAAGCTTGACTCCCAGATGTTAAGGTAGGCACAAACATGTTTTTATGTAGTCATTTTTGCTTTTTTATGTACGACGTTTGTTATATATTATATTATGTACCCCATTTCCCTTTTTTCCTGCCGCTACCGTTCTATTAAATACCCCATAATTTATTTCTAAACATCAATTATTGAATCTTTTTATTTATTTTAATACTTTTGTGTACGAGTATATGGTTAAACATGGTACATGGCGGGCTTATTGCTATACAGCAATTTCTTCCAACCAATCAGCTCATCGTTGATACATTAACCCTTTTAACCCCAACTGGTGTATGCGAAAAATCCCACGGGGCCGATCATCGGCCTCAAAGTTTTCATACAAGTTTTTATGTTGATAAAAAAAAAATTTAAATTTGTTTTTATGCAATAAGAAAATTACTTATTATTTTATACTACAGGGAGGTCTCCACAAAAAAATTAGGTTTTAAAACTAAATATTAACTGTAACCACAAATAAAGATGTGTAAAATGTGGCGTGATGTGTTAGTATGCAAAGGAGTCTTATGGCCTGATCGAAGAGAATGTCCATGTCTTAAAAGAAACTCAAATTTTTTGCGAAGATGAGGGAGAATCTGGATTTTAAAGCACGCAAAGTAATGTCGACAGAATGTGAAAGTTCTTTCGCTGCCTGATCTTAAGTCATTGAAGTCTGTTTTGAAACTCTGACATGTCATAGTTCCATAGATTTAATATGAATCGAATGCAAATGTTTTGAAATATTTCCAATATAACCTCGTTGGCTTCCAAATGACATATGTCACCATAATTAAGTAATGGAAGCATGAGATATTGGGGCAGTAGTAATTGACTCAAAACAGGCAGAAAGTAACACATATTAAGAGAATGTAGAGAAGCAAAGATCTTTTGTAGAGCAAAAGGTTGATGCATATTGCTAGTACTCATATATTAGAATATGTATTTTATTTTTTTAAATATCTTACTTATAAATATGATGATGATGTAAAAAAGCTTCTGTTTTAAAAAAAAAACGTTAATATAAAATGTACTTTTATAAATGAAAATATTTTCAGTATTATTTATAGAATAAATACAAGGACATTAATATTTATTTCACATTTACTGATATCAAGTGTTCTACATTGCTCTATATTTGAATAGATCAGTGTTTTTCAAATGTATGTCACAATTGTATATATTCATGGACCAGTTTTTTTTTTCATTTCAATCCACTGTGGACCAGTATTTTTGTGAAATTAAATTGAAATAATTTTAAAACGGAGTTCAAATATTTTTTTAAATTTTTAGACTGAATTAGTAAGAAAATACATTGAAAAAATATTTAATTCCAAAATATACAATATAATTATGCATTTGGAATGCATAATTCTTATTACTTGTTTTTCAATTTTCTCTCAATGTGACCCAGTAACAAACTGTTTGCGGACCAGCACTGGTCTGAAGATCAGAGTTAGATTAACACTGGAATAGAGTACAGATTAATAAACTGAGATTTGATGACAATTTTCCAAGAAGGAGAACATTGTCCATTAGGATATAATGAAACAGACAAATAATTTGTAGAAGCGACTGCTGTGATGGACCTTGATTTTTTTATGGAACATTATCACCATCTCGTGTCCCTAGTGGAGTTGACAAAGAGAACACATCACTTCATTCTATCCTGGCGCTTATCTTTCACTTCTGCCATGTCCATATGCCTCGTCATGCATACATACACTATTGTATGACTTTTCTCTCAGCCCTCCTGCAGAAATAGATTAATTTGGTTTTGTCACATTTTTCTAGGTAATTTGTATAGATAATTTTTTTTTAATCTTGCACTATTCATTATTTCTGTGTCTATTTTTATATTCAATGGAACATGTTACATTCTGTGTATAAAACAAAGGGACAAAGAACTAAATATAATAGTTCCCACATGATCTGTATCCGCAGTTGTCCACTAATGTTTTTTTTTTTAAATCTCGCACCAAATTAATGCCACCAATGATCCTACAGACAGGCCTACCAAATACCCAAAGATTAATCTCAAGAAGTCAGAAGTAACCACGTGATCAATTACGCTTCATCTCCCGCTGTTATCGCATGGTTCCCGATATCTCTGTGTATTTGTTCAAATAACTTATTTACCATAATAATGCCTTCGAAATGCAAGATTAGTGGTGCTGGTGACTCAGAGACTACGGAGACCTCATGAAGTGCTTGCAAACAGTGAAATGTTAAAAATTCTTGACTTAGTATGAAAAGAAAAGTAAACAATCACTGGCATTACCAAAATGTATGGAAAGTAGGAATCTTTTATTCGTTAATTGCTCAAAAAAGAAAAGAAAAATTCATGCTAGTATTGCTATTGCACCTCATACTGCAAAAGTTTCACATATGGTGTGTGAAAAAGCTTAATAATTTAGAAGGGGCTCGCTATTATTTGCGGATTTGGCCATTCTAGAGGGGTGACTTGAAACCTATCCACCGCGGATAACAGGAGACTAAAGTTTTCATAGCACAAGTTGATGGTCATAGCATTTTTCATAGCACTCTTGCCACATATTGAAATAATAAGAAAATAATTTGTAAAGCAAGTTTTACTTTCTAGGTAGCAAACGACATAATGAAGTAGATCCAATTCATATAACCTACAATCAATACCCACATGCACTGGATGGACACGACACTGGGGCTTCGTTGCATCAGCAAACAGTATTTTTCCACAACAAGCGGCGGTATGACGGCAGCAGAGCATCATCTCGCACCTACAGACAGATTCCAACTAACCAACATTACCAGCAGCCTCATCATCACTTTATCGCACCGGACAGATTTATGTCCAAAAGTCATCTTATTGAAGTTAAAGAATCACCTACAGGATTAGTTACAGGTATTATTAACATTTCTATTGATACGAGGCATATCCAAAAAGTAAGTGTACTGAATTTTTGTAGGTTACAATTTTTTTTATTTAAACAAAAAAATGACGTGGTTACCGTAGTACATATGTAAGCTATTTTTCGACATAGTCGCCATTCCTCTCAATGCAGGTGGTGAAGCGGGGTATCAACTTTTTGATGCCTTCCTTGAAGTAGTTTCCCGCCAACTCCTCCGTCCACTTCTCCACCTCCTCCTTTACCTCCTCGTCGGTTGAAAACCTTTTTCCACCCATGTGCAGCTTCAGGGAGGTAAAGAGATAGTAATCTGAAGGTGCTAGGTCAGGGGAATGCGCGGGATGGTTCAGGACATCCCATTTAAACGAGGCGAGCAGTTCCGTCTGTCATTGTCGTGCAGCAGGCAGACTCCCTTTGTCAGCATGCCTCTCCTCTTGTTCTGAATCGCCCTCCGCAATTTTTTTAGGGTCTCACAGTATCTGGCAGAGTTGATGGTCTCCCCTTGAGGCATATATTCAATTAAAATTATGCCTTGACAGTCCCAAAACACGGATGCCATGATTTTCTTGGCTGAAATTGTGGTTTTGAACTTTTTGGCGGAGGGTGAAGAGGTGTGACGCCACTGTTGAGACTGCCTTTTGGTTTCAGGCGTGTAGTGTGCAACCCAAGTTTCATCTCCAGTAACGATGGAGCGGAGAAATTCATCTCCATGGAGTTTGCAGCGCCTCAAAAACTCTTGCCCGGCCTCCACTCGATTCAACTTGGCGGGAGATTCGATTGACATTTTTCCCGAAACGTGTTGTCGCGTCGACACTTCTCAACGTACTGACCTCGAACCGGTCTCGTTGCGGAGGGGAAGGGTCAGGCTACACGAAAGTGTAGCCAACATGTCGAAAATAAAATCCAGCCGGTCGTGAGAGCCTCAGTACACTTACTTTCTGGATACGCCTCGTATTATATTTGTAAAATGAGTTTTTATGCTAGGAAATGATACTACTGCAAAGTAATATGGATGTCATTGACCTCCACCTGTTTTGACATATTCACTAGTCATTTGTTGGATTATCACGTCTTTACTATTTTTTATTATTCTTAGTTTTTGTTGAATTCTAGCAATCTAATAAAAAATAAACAAGGTATCAATTTACTGCATACATAATTAATTGAAAAGTTACAAATGATTCACCAAAATACATTCAAAAACTGCCCGTGTGATTTGCAGTACGATATAGAACTGTACGCACGATTGCTCTAGAACATTAGCAGATCTAGAACTGTGCTCAAAATGCAACAAAGTAGTGCAGACGGAGAAAGCTGAGACCATCATTCTTGCTAAAAAATATTCAAAACATTTTTGCTACGTTATATATTTTTTGTTAATTTTTTCCGTTTGTTTCTCGTACGTTTTACTTGTTTTTTAAATTCTATCAATAAATGTATAATTTTTTAATTCAATATAATGCGTGTTTTTATTAACACTAAAAAAAATTATGACCATCTTGTTATAAATTTTAATTTATGGAACAATGTTTTATTTTCCTAGTTTAAGATATAATATATTTAACCATAAAATACAAAAAAAAAAAAAGTTTTCTTTATCATAAAAGATATTTCATTAATCAATAGTGGATATTTCCTAAGGTATTTCTGACCAATATTTCAGCTGGTTCCTGGTATGAATGCGCGCTTTGCGTAGAATATCTGGTATTACAATGTTTGATAGAATAAGAAATAACTGTTGTAGAATTAAGAAAGAAATCTTGAAATGGTATGACCACATTGAGAGAATGAGCAAAAGATTTATGAAACAAATATACTAGGTTAGTCAATAAGTTTTGAAAGCGACATCTATGGAGCAGTAGAAAACCAAAATTTCTACGTCATTTTAATATTTCATCTTTCATAAGAACGTACTCAAAATTTCATTTCGATCTGTCAATTCATTCTTTGTTTACAAGCCATTTGAAGTTGACGTGTCAGTGTATTTTTTAACAATGGAAAAATCCGAATATCGTGCAGTGATTTAATTCTTTGTTTTGGAAGGTTTATCGGCTACTGAGATCCATGCAAAGATGGTGAAAGTATTAAAGGAGTCTTCTCCTTCATTTCCAACCGTTCACCGATGGGTTTTGGAGTTTAAGCGTGGCCGTACAAGCGTTGAAGACGATCCACGCTCAGGACGTCCAAAAAGTGCGTCAACACCAGAAATCATAGCGAAAATACAGGATATGGTTTTGGAAGATCATCGATCGACTGTGGATGTGATAGCTGACACCATAGGCATCTCACATGGAACAACATGGCATATTTTGGCTGAAGTTTTGGGTTTCAAAAAACTGTGTGCACAATGGGTGCCGCATTTGCTAACAATGCAACAAAAACACGTTCGAATGCGACTTTCTGAGCAACATTTGGAGCAATTTCGAAAGGATAAAAAGGATTTTCTGCGTCGATTCATCACTATGGATGAGACTTGGGTCTACCACCATGATCCTGAATCAAAACAAGAGGCTAAGGAGTGGTGTGAACCAGGCACTTTGGCTCCGAAGCGAGTTCGTGTCCAGAAATCGCCCAAGAAGGTGTTAGCGTCAGTTTTTTGGGATGCAAAAGGAATTTTATTGATAGATTATCTCCAAACTGGTAAGACAATCAACTCTGATTATTATTGTGACCTTTTGGACCAGTTGGATGAAAAAATTTGTGAAAAAAGACCCGGTTTGCAGAAGAAAAAAATCATTTTTCATCAAGACAATGCACCTGCTCACACAGCTCAAAAAACCATCGCGAAAATCAGTGAATTGGGGTACGAATTGTTGCAGCATCCACCCTATTCGCCAGATTTAGCTCCCTCTGACTTCTGGCTGTTCTCACACCTCAAAAAATTCCTTCGTGGAAAGTATTTTTCATCAAACGAAGAGGTTATAGCTGTCGTAGAGGAGTATTTTGCAGGCCTTCCAGAAAGGCACTTTCGTGATGGGACAACAAAGTTGGAAGATCGTTGGACCAAGTGTATTGATCTTATGGGAGACTATACTGAGCAATAAAAGTGATTTCCCCCCAAAAAAAATGTATTTTCATTTCCGCTTTCGAAACTTATTGACTAACCTAGTATATGTATGAAATGAATGGAGAATAAGGAAAATGTAGACAGAGGAAAGAGTGGAAGGAGATAGTAAATTTTTAACTGAGAGAAAGGTAAGAAGTAGAGATGTTTGGATGATAAAAAGGCGTGGAGGTCTATCCTCTCTTTGGTGATGTGTACGTATATATTTCTTGACATTACATTGAAAATTGGTCAGATACAAAAATGTTTAAATACATTTATATTCTTTGCATGTTCCATTATCATATTTTTCCTAGTTCATTCAACCATTTTGTAATTTCCATACCGCGTTGAAATACTCCGAAAGTTGTATAATTGTATGTATTAATTATCCTTTTGGTGTACAAATCTAGAGGACATATTTTCACTATATTTTTACAACCAGTAATCATTATTATGGATTGCCAAATGGTTAATATTATAATGAATTATTTCCTCAGGTTCTAAGTGGGATAAGCTCTCTCAGGATATTTGGGACAAGTTTATGTCTTGCCAGCAAACAGAAGATACCTTTAAGAAAAAGATGACACTTTGGAGATTCCTATATGTCTCCATTAAAGTAAGCTTCATTTTAATAATGTTTTTTGTTTTTGAAACATAATCCACTCATTTCAAAAAGATGTATTAAGTTGACATAATCATTATTAATCCTTTTTATGATAACATTGTTATGATTATAATTATTGTTATAGAATTGCTCAATGAATATGTCTTGGTCATTTACATGATAAATGACTAAGCTAATTCATTAACCAATTGTATTAAAATATATCTGTACCTCAGAGGCAGACGGATGCAAATCCAAGTAGTGAGTTTTTCAGTAGAGCTAAAAACAAAAGTACTTTTTTATTAATGCCTGTTAAATCATTCAAATAGATAAACTGAGTGGTTATTTATTGTTTTGTGTTGGTGGAGTTCACTTCAAGTACTTACAGTTCATGTAAAAATATATTTTATTTGATTGCTTTTTGACCTTAAAAAAAACAAAA
This sequence comes from Odontocerum albicorne, assembly GCA_949825065.1. NCBI lineage: Eukaryota > Metazoa > Arthropoda > Insecta > Trichoptera > Odontoceridae > Odontocerum > Odontocerum albicorne. The sequence continues at coordinate 22,191,573 of OX463853.1, forward strand.
TAAAAATAGTCTTATGGATTTGCATCCTTCTGCTTCTATGTGTTATCGTATTATTGGCAGTTGGGGCCAAATGATAAAAACCTGCTTAGCTTTTAAAATCATGATTTAAATGGTGATAAATAGAAATAAATACAAATTAATTGTTTTTACTGTTTATTAAAAAACCTAACTTAAAAATAATACAAAAATCTTAATAAAGAAAGGAAAAAATAAGGTTACACTGGAAAAAATGGTTTACAGAATTTCTTCATTATTCATCTCATCTATTTCTGCATCTTCTGGAGGGTATTCAGGAGCATTATATTCTTTGTGTGGCTAATTTTTATAAAATAAATGAAGAGGTTTCGGTATCCACCTCAGCATTTTCTCCAAATCCATAAACTTTGGAATACTCAATGGAATCAGATTTTCACGCATTTGCGGAAGTGTTTGTGGAATGATCAAGTTCCCTCTTTTCTTTCTTCTGAAGTCTATTTCTTTGAAACCATCGTCCATAAAATTATTTTTATACAATAGTATTCCTGGTTTATCCGCCTGAGCACGCAGCCAAACGACCTGTGACATGAGGAAATCATCTCCTTTCATATTTTTTTCCTGCTCACAAATGGTGATTATGATCCACTGTACAAAGATGATACATTCTTAAAATCCCCTGTATCCATAGAATGTACAGTATACTGGTTGGCAGATTTACAATTTCTAATAAACTGTTCCCAGTCATGCGGTATGAAAATCTGAAAACTTTTTAGTTTTTCTTGGCCCGTTCAATAACTGAGTGCGCAGAATCTACTTCTAGATGAGTATGACCTCGAAGTAGGAATTTGTGGTTTATAAATTTTAACTTATAAATCTTTTGCGAGACTAACCAGATATAAAACATTGAAACGGCCCTATTTATGTTCTGGCCTGCGCAGTTGTCCGACCATATTGTGATCCATTTTAGCAAATATGATGCCACTTCATTAAAACCCCTTGCAGCTGTTTCATTCCTCATACAACAGTAAACTTCATATTTTGAACTGTCGTATATGGTTTCATTAAGAGCCCATAACTTTCTGAGGTAAAAGGATTGCGAATTTGTTAAGAATGAACAAGGGAGATTTTTTTGCATGTCAATCAACATGATTACTTCCCATAAACTGGTTTTCCCTCTAAGTTTATCAGCCCTTTTCAATTCATAGCGCAGTTTTGATTACATTACGTGAATATCTTTTCATAGCTTAGTTGATTTTTTTCAGCATCGTTTGTAGCATTATTTAGCGACATAGCATAAGAATCACAAGTATCGCAAGTGTCATTTGCAGGGGGGTGAAAAGAATAGTTAAATTTATTATTATACAATTTTGGGTAGAGCCACTCCTTAGCTATTAATAGTAGCCTCAGGTACATTGTTTTCTTTACTGTGTTCCACATACAATTTATAAAGAGATGACAAATTAAAATCAGCTCCCAAATATTTCCTACTACTCCTCTCACCCGAGTAAAGGCATTCATATGTAGGCAATAATTTAATATGATCAATTATTGACTGCTTGATAATATGGCTTATCTTGTTAATTGGTGGGTGTCGTCCTCTCGCATCTGGAGGTAGCACTGAGCCTATAGATTGCAGTTTTTCAATAGTGCTAGGGTAACAAACTTATCTGTGACACTGAATGTATTTAAAAACATTATCTCGCAAACCCTGACTATTATTACGAGTGCGTGCACCTACTGCGAGATAATACATTCTAGTTTTATTTCTCATACCAGTTCTCGAGTTATCAGTCGGTCTAGATCGTGCAACATCTATTCTTTGATGTGAAATAGAGAAACAATGAATTGACGTCTCAGGTCTCAAATCTCGATTCACCAAAACTGCTGGCGAATTTCAATTCTTCGCTGATGCGTAATGGTATTACAGCCTTTCTTGCATGTTATACTGCAACGTTGTTTTAATGCCTTTACAAGATTCAATTTGGAATTTGAAATGGATTTATATTCCAATCCTTTTAGACGTTCGGTTTGAGCTTCCACTCTTCTCCACTGAATGTATTCATCACTCGTTTCCTCCCCTAAGTCATTTCTTAACCATTGATAATTTAACCGGAATAGAAATATTATTGTCATGGTCACTGTCACTAAGAGATCCGCGGGAACTCTGTAAAGTCCAGTCAGGATCATCATCAACTTCTTCTACTGATGATGAGTCATATGCTGCATCAACTAATTATAATTTTGGAGACATTTGATGGTGGTATTTATCAATCAAAGCCGGCGATGAAATGGATTGTAAATGATGCTTATTTCTATTAGCCGTTGAAGAATCTGTCAACAAAAATATATAGGTTAATTATACTAAATAAATATCACTTATAAACAGTAACATTTTTATCTAATAATAATTCATATAAATAATTGTGTCTACTTACATTGTAAATTTTCTTCCAAATCAATAATCGAATTAGTTAAATTTGATAGCATTATGACATCAGTGCTAGATTTGTTCCGACTGTTTGTACCTGGCAAAATGTTATTATTCACATCTACATAATAACATAAGATATATTGTCTTATACAGAAAATGAACCATTATATTGTACTATAAAAAGTAGTATTTAAAATTAACATTAGTATGTGAAATAATTGCCAACCCTTTGTACTCACAGTTTGGAGGTGCTGTTTCTAAATCATCTTTAGACTAAATTCATAGCGATTTGTAATATTTTAATTGTTCTAGAAGACATGTTGACAAATTATTCTTGTATAACAATGTGTAACAACGATAACTATTTAAAATCCAACAATAATAGTCGAGCAAACGCGTCATAGCTATATACAAAAAAGATGCAAATCCAAATATTTTAGAGGCAGAAGGATGCAACTCCATATGCATCCATCTGCTTCTAAGCTCCTTCTGGTATTTACATCCTTTTAAAATTCTAAATTCTTAACCATAACATGTAGCTCTTCCATCTTTCTACCACTAAAAGAAAAGGTTATTGCGACCATTATTCCATTAAAAAGTCATTTTATGAAAAATGGTCTTTGCATCCGTCTGCCTCTCAGGTACAGATATTTTAGATGAAATATTTTTTTTAATGACTCATTCTCTAATATGAATACTGAACGTAATAAGAGTAAGATTTATGCTGTGGAGAATGATAAGTTCTGTTATCTAGGCAGTATGTTTATATGTGATGGGCGAGTTGAAAGGAACAATGAAAAAACGGTAGCGACAAGAAACAAGGTAAACTGAGTGCTTAATGTTATAGACAATAACCACACAACATCAACAGTAGCAAAATCGACAATAGTGTGTTGGTGCCCACCTTGATATATGGAAGTGAAACTGACTTGGCAGAAGAATTTTTTTTTCATTTTTGATGCTATTACTTATAATTATATTGTATTGTGTTACAATTTCATTGTATACAGTGCAACCTGCCACATTTTTATTACTATGTGGTAATAATTTCTAACCAACCAGAAAGGTGTTAAACAAGCCTTAAGTGAAAACCCGACTGGAGCCCTATTTAAAAAATTGGGTACCAATGAGAATCAAACTCACAACACCCAGGTTCAAAGACAGATGTCGTGTCAACTAGGCCACAGAAATCATCGAATACAATTAATATTAATATAATATAAACAATGTTAGTGAAACAAATATATAGTGTATTTGTGAGCGGAAGCCGTGGTAGAAGAAGCCCAAGGAAAGTATGGTTGGATTAAGTGAATGATATTTTGAAAAAAGGAAATGTAAAAAGTCATAGAAATCATAAAAGTTGTATAAAAAGGTGTATGCATGTAGAAAAGGCACAAGTGTGTCACTATAGGAAAATCTGGCACTCTCTCTGCTCACCCTGATAGGAAAACATCACGATTGTATGTGTGTATTGCAATTGTATAATGCTATCGCAGTTTTACAGACATTGATTAACGATTGATAAATAGTGAAAGATAAATGGATTTGTACTATTTAAAATAAAATGACATATCACCATCCCCACAATCCCCAGGTTTGAAGATAGGCATCAAACAACTAGGTTATGGAAGTTTACATTACATTTAAATACATTAACATATAACTCCAGGCGAAAATTAAATAGTATACAATATCTGCGAGTTCCTCTTATAATACAAAATTATCCATTTAGTCGTGGGGCAATAAAATGTATTGACATCAAAACATGTCATGACACTGTCATGGTTGAAGTAGAACTAATGTAAAATACTTCATTGATAATCATCCATTACTTATGGATACCTAATGTTATTTTACAACTTATTTCATGGTAAATAATATCCATTTAGTGTTATTTCTTCTTCTGGTAAAGTTATTTTTATCTGTGGTTTTAGCAGTGGCGTAATAAAAGAAAAAGGGCTCCTTTATATGTATTGTATTTAAGCATAAAAAAAAGTAAGAACAAAAGTGGTCTCTTGTCTCCTATAATATTCACATTCTCAAAAAAAAAAAAAAAACAATAAAAAAAAGCTATTGATGGCACAATAATTTAAATTTTGTAAAAAAAAAGGAAACAATAGATTTTTTAAATATCAATAAATTTCAGTCCTAGAATTGTTTTCGTCTTAATTTAGTACTTTCAGTTATCAATTAGTTTTGAGACTCTTACCTCTCAGTTTTCTTAACTAACGTCAATAGGTGTTTTTGCTCCATAGATTCCTCAAAAATAAGGATACTCATAAAAGTATCAATACCAAAAGTTTTGTAAGATGCAGGCTTTTTCGGCCCATATCTATCAGGTCTGTAAATATGAAACCAGATTTTTTTTTTAGAAAATACACATTTATTGTATAAAAATGGTAAAAATATTTTATTCAAAGTATTGCCCATCGCTAGCTACACATTTTTCCCATCTCTGGCAATTTGTGGATGCCACACCAAAAAACCTCTTGCTCTTTTGAGGCAAACCAATCATCAAGCCATTTTCGTAATCAGTGAAGCGCTGCTCAGCAAGTGCGTGTCCCATCGATGCAAATAAGTAGTAATCGGATGGAGCCAAGTCTGGTGAGTAAGCCGCATGCTAAAGTATTTGCCAACTAAACGCCTCAATCGTTTCCTTGACCAGTTTTGCTGTGTATGATGATGCGATGGTGCATTATCATGAAGCAAAATCACTTTGTGTTGCCTCTTTTGATATTCTGGTCGTTTTTCACGCAATGCTTGGTTCAAATCCATCATTTATTGTCGGTAGCGTTCAGTATTAACGGTTTCGCCAGGTTATAGCAGCTCATAATAGATAACACCCTTCTGATCCCTCGAAACACAGAGCATTGTCTTCCGTCCATAGCGATTTGGCCTTGCAGTCGATGTCGCTGGTTGGCTTGGAGTTACCCATGATCTTTAACGCTTATGATTCTCGAAATATATTCATTTTTCATCACCAGTCATAATTCAATGGAAAAATGATTTTCTTTTGTACCTGGCGAGCAGCATTTCGCAAGTGGTTTTTCGGTTTTCCTGCTGTCTTTCATTCGGTTCATGTGGAACCCATTTTCCCACCTGGATCTTTCCCATGGCTTTCAAACGTATGGAATGGCTTCTCACATCACATTTAATTGATCTGCGAGTTGTTGTTGCGTTTGAGCGTCATCCTCATCGAACAATGCTTGCATTTCGGCGTCTTTAAAATTTCTCGGTGGTTTTCCACGTTCTTCGTTTCTCACGTCAAAATCGCCACTTTTGAATTTTTTAAACCACTCAAAGCACTGATTTACCAAGAGCATGCTCACCGTAAGCTTCGACAAGCGTTCGATGCGATTCTGTAGCAGTTTTATTCAAATGGTAACAGAAAATCAATGCTGTCGGCGAATCGTAGTTTTCAAGCACAAAAACAGACATGTTCAACGCTATGAAAACACATGTAGTTGTATTAAACGACAAATGTAAACACAAGAAAAAGGCGCCAATGACGCGGCTTGACAGTCACTACATTGACAACTAGAGCTATCTATGAGCAAATTCCGGTTTCATATTTACAGACCTGGTAAATTGGGGCCCCAATGCCTCCCAAAGGCTTAGTTACTCCACTGGGCTTATGTGAATTTCTGATAAAAGGTAAATTTAGCATCGATGTTTGGGGCACAAGTAAGACACATTCTGTATTTTTTCAAAAATGTTTGTGTTAACAACAATATTTTCTACAAAATATTCATTTGATATAACTTGTCATGATTTATATGATTTTCAAAGTATAGAAAACAAATTTCAAGTTTTCCAAAATTTACAATATTTTTGAATTATCGGGAATTGATTTATTTGTGATGTACCATCACTTTAACTATTAAAATATATATGATTATAAAAATAGCATTAATATAGAGTTTAAACACAATGCCATTACAAATAATAAACCAACAATAAATTAATCAAAATTCATGTAAAAATAATCCTTCATTTGAATAGTACTACCACCACTGCATCGCACCCTCTATCCACAAATCTGGAAGACTGGAGCAAATGGACAATAGGCCGATTGCCAATAAATTGCAGTCCCTTTGGACAAAGTGTAATATAAAAAACATGCATCTTGTGGTTGTCCCAATGTTGGGGCTACCTGAGTTTTTCCTACCTCAGGAGTGATGCACTCTGAATAGGATCAGATGCAGAGTGGGTACGACGGGGTACGACATATGATATGCACAAATGGAACCTAGCAGAGTCTCCATTCTGTGAGTCTGAAGAAATACAGACCATGGACCACATCGTAAACAGCTGCCCACTATATGCGTTTTCTGGAGGCGTGCATGAGGCATACAACCTAACACCGGACACTGTGATCTTGTTAAAGAAGACTCCACGTGAGGGCCAAACATAGAAGAAAATTTGAATTAAAAAACAAATAATTGCACCTGAAAACTCAGCCTGGTTGTTTAACAACGCAGCCATTATCTAGGCGTGAATATAGTGTGATAAATAACAATAAAAAATAATACAAATCAAGAACCATTTAAAATTATGATTGACCAAAGACCACATAACATATATATTATTTTGATATAAATAAATATGTGTTTTTGGCTCTAATGCGTTTTTATTCTTTTAACTTTCAGAATGTATTTCCAAGATATAGCTTGTACCTGGTAGGCTCTACGGCATCTGGCTATGGGTCCAACAGTTCGGATATGGACCTTTGCCTGTTGGTGAGATCCCAAGAGTCTGTGGACAATAGGGCACAAGCACTCATGCACTTAGACACAATTCTCAGGTTTATAAAAACTTTGGGTTTGTATTTCTATTATATTTTTCGCTCTAAACCAATATTTTTTTATATAATAATTTAGTTTTTTTTAAGAATGAGATTTTTTCTTATCAATGGGGACCCATATCTTTTACTTTGTAATCAACTATTTTATCTAATTTTTAAATATCAATTAAATGAATACAGTACAAAGTATAGTTGAAAAACTTCTATGATGACATGTAATCTATTGTATTATATTACACCTTCGTTGCATACAGTATTACCTGACGGGCTTATTCCAATATGGCAATCTCCTCCAACCAACCAGAAAGATTTTCGAGGTTTTAGGAGAAAACAAGACAACTTTAAAAAATATGGTTTACAATGGGAATCAAACCAGCAGCCCCCTTGTCAATAGACATTTTACCAAGTATGCCATTGAGATAGAACTAATATTAAAATATATTAAATTGTTTTTTTTTATAATTGTAACATTGAGGATTACAATTATTTTCCTTTTGAATGGAACAAGCTGATATATAAAAAATTAAGAAAATATAGTAAGTACCATTGCTTCACCTAAATATAAATCAATAATAAGAAGTTTACTAACATTTCTACATCATTTTTTATTCACTTTATCAAATTTAGTCCAGATAAATTTAATCAAATTATAGTATTTATGTAGTCTGAATAGAAAATATTTAGACCATTCTATCAAAAGTGGAACAACTTATGAATGAATATTCAAAATATTTTCAAAAACAATCTTATTTGACCAAACTGTTATTCTTATGAAAAAAATTTAAGTTTTTTTTTATATTAAAAAGTATAATTTTCATGGAACTAAATTTTCTTGTAAATACTCGCATTTCCGAAAAATATTAAAAATAATAGGTTGTTCGGAAAGTGATTTCATATTTAAGGTAAAATTCAAACTCAAAATTTCACCAAATGCTCGTGGATAGGGGTTTTTGATATTTTCAGTATGCCAGCACGAGACCAGCATTCTATTATCATAGAATGCTGGTTATTCTCGATCGAAACCTTGATTTGGTCAGCATCAGTAGTAATTGCCCTTCCAGAGCAGACACCATCTTCGACTGTCATATCACCATTACTCTTTTTTTACCACACATGATTGCTTGTTGCACCATACACTGTACATCTATTTTTTTGTTATATTATTTATAGTTAAGACATTAAGATTGTGGAGGTTTAAAGACATTGTAATTTGTTTTATCAAACACTGTTTATTCCACTTTTTGTAACATCATCAGGGGAGCACAAACAGTCATGTTTGTGCTTCCCTGATGATGAGGTGAAAGCCTTGAAACCGGTAGTTTTATACCGTTACAAAAAGTTGAATAATAATTATGGTGAATATATTGAAAAGGAAAAATTAAAAATTGTTTTTTTTTCCCCTTTTCTCCTTCATTCCGCGAATGTATTGACCTCACCTCATATATATTCAACATGTTTGAAATGAAGTTAGCAATGAAAGTTTTGTACTACAAAATCACTTTCTAGACAACCCAATATAATGTTTTTTATAGTTCTTATCGTCTTTTTTAAAAGCCGTTTCTTTTTAATGGACTACTTTTGTTTCTTATTGTTTTTGAAATTTTTCTACATCCTTTCAAATTAAAAAAGGCAAGAGTAAATTTTGTAAGTGTCGAACTTGATGCTTATTAGAACTATATTTTTCTGAAATAAGTACAGTGAATGGTATTTAATATTTTATCCTCAAAATCCCTAAGCCTTAATTTGATCATCTGATTTCTTCCTCACCAATTAATCTTAGGTGCAATACTCACTAAGCGAGCTAGTATTCAATATGTTCAGAAATTCTTGGTAGTTCAGTATTCAAACAATTTACTTGAAATAATATTTACGTATGCATACTTTTAGCATTAACTGAATAAACAAAGAACATTCGATCACTCACAGTTCAGCGGAAATGCACTATTACACATCATTTAAAAAATGTGTTTATTTATAATTGCTAAACCAAATGTCAAATCTGCAAATAGCTTGGCAATAGTATAATTTAGTATTGTTTTCATACATTGGCAAATATTAAGGGTACTGGACGAAAATGTAATTTTTTAAATAAAATCTAAAACGTAAAAAAGAAAATTTATTTAATAAATAATGTTATATATTTAAATCTCAGTCAATTGAAACAACCTTCTATCTTTCTACATACTTTTTTATACCATTTAAATAAAAAATCCGACAATCTGGATGCAAAGTAGTCATCAAGACTGAATTTTACTTCAATATTTTCAAAACAAATATCTGTCAAATATTGTTGCATCGATCTGAACTAATGGTAATCAAAAGGAGCAAGATCAGGTGAATATGACGGGTGAAGAATTATATTCAATATCTCTTATGATTTTTGCCGTATGGAGTCTTGTATTATCTTGTGTTTAAAAACCATTCATCTTCTATTAGCTATAGTAAGCCTCTTGGGTTTTTTGCAATATTTAAACTTTCGAGCTGAAAACAATAAGCCTCTGACGTTATTGTGCTACCGTATTAAAAAAACTAATGGATAGTCCTTTTGCGATTCCACAATATTGATAAAAGGTCATGTTTTAGCATTAGGCTTGGTCTAGCCCTTGGCTTTACTTCCTGCCCTCTTGAAAGCCATTGTTTTTGGCGACCTCAGTTAGAGTACATATCCCACTTTTCATCCCGTCACAAACTGTTGAAGAAATGGGGAATTATCTTCTAATTCAATTAAGTTTTGGCACATTTGACTCGTATGGATTTGTTCTCGTCTGTCAAATCGTGATGTATCCATACACCCTGTTATTAAATTTGCCGATTTGTTTAAATGTTCTTTTACGCTTGACCATTAGTATTCAAGTGTATCTGCAGTCTGTTGAATAGATTTGGTTGGATTTGCTTCAACTTGAATGTGTAAAATGTCTTCGTCCACTTTCACTATTTCTTTTAGGTTAATTTAATAAACAAAATTTACACTTCGAAACTTTTTGAACCGCCTCTAGCACTGTCAAACATTCAATACACTCCCGTAAATATCACAAATGTTTTTATCTACGGTCATCACATTGTTTTTTTATGAAAAAAATCCCTCCATTTTATACAACATGAGAAAAAAATCGGTTTTTCTTTTAAAAATTGTCTTAAACTCTGACCGATAGAATACAAAAGATATGGTAAAAGTTCGACAACTGAAGCATAACTGATCAAAAAGGACTATGGAAATAATAACATTTTCGTATAATATATACTCCGCTATGTTTTAAAAAATCTGTAATAAATGTACTTTTTATTTTCCAGATGTGTTTATGCATGCAGAAATGATAAGGGCTAAGGTGCCAATCCTCAAATTCCGAGACAGCTGTTTCTCGCTGGAAGTGGATTTAAATTGTAACAATGTAGTAGGAATACGCAATACACATCTTTTGTATTGCTACTCGCAAAGTGAGTTCACTTCAGATTTAATTAGAAGAATAATAACTGATCTTTTTTACCTGTCATAGATATTAAACTTTGTGATTTTTTTTATTATAAATTTGAAAAAGCCCAGTAATTTGGTAATATGGGCATTTTTGGTATATCAAAGTAGACCTTTGACTTTTGAAGGTTAAGTGTGGAAATCCTGTTCTGATTTGGATCTTTATAAATAAAAAAATAGTTATCAATGATTTCACTATACTTTTTATATAACTATAAAAAAATTGTCAATAAAAATTTTAATTTCTCCCAGTAGTTTATTCAATACATGGTATTTTTTTCTTACATTTCAAAAGAATACATATAATTTCTGACATCTAAACCCTGTGGAATTGAGCCAAGAATTCTGATACGAGACGTTCTCTTAATTCAGAAGTCATATCAACAAAGATAGAGAAGTCTTAGTTACAGTGGTTTGGAGGAACATAGATGGCCAAAAAAACATGTCCGACCCAAGTGGATGAAGAGTAGTCTGAAAGACAGTGGGGTATACAAGCAGAGAACCTGTGCCAGCAAACATTTAAGTTGTTTCGGGCTGATCTAAGAACTGAATTGTCGATCAGTGTAGAGGCAGGCCTAGCGATGTTTCAACTCGACCATAAGGGAAGTCTCGAGAGAAATAGCAGTTTCTTACATAATTTTGATATAGATATTAAAATGTGAAGCTTTGTAGATTACTTTTAGCTTTACAATTTGGCACATTATTATTGGAATAAGCTTTATGATATGTAGCAATGATAAAATAGCTACATGAATCAATCTATTTTTCTTCATCAGAACTTGGGTCTTCTTGCAATGAGAAACTCGATTTTAATTTATTAAGATTGTATACTTGCTAAATTGCAACAGCTTGCACACAAACCAGTTCATGCTCAGGCAGTATTTGCTATTTGTCCATGGAATGGATGTCTTATGGGGCTGGTCAAGAAATCTCCTGTGACCATTTTTAAGCAAATGTCTCCAATTAGCTGCAAAATTAGCATTGTTATTAATTATATGTTTTTTTTGCAGTGGACTGGCGTGTTCGTCCTCTTGTGCTAATTATAAAATTGTGGGCACAACATAATCACATAAATGATCCAAAAAATAAAAGTATATCGAGTTATTCTCTAGCTCTCATGGTTATTCATTTTTTACAGTGTAAGTTTCTTATTATTTTGCTTTTATATGACGTATTACAAAACTAGAAACAAAAAAAATTTACACACAACACAACCACATAAACGATCCAAAAAATAAAAGTACATGGAGTTATTCTCTAGCTCTCGTGGTTATTCATTTTTTACAATTTAAGTTTCTTATATTTTGTTTTTATACGACTTCTGTATTACAAAACTAGAAACAAAAAAATAGATGACATTTTGATGAGCACTGTTTCTTAATATGTTATCACCTCAAAAGTGCTTTGATTTTGGATTTATTGAAAGACAGTGTATAAGTGCCACTAAACAAGTTCAGGTAGAATGTCTGAAAATCTGTTTGAAAATGGTTTGCCAATAATGAAGAACAAGCTTTTTATTCACTAGACTCCTGCAACCTCTGTGGCTTTGTTGGTAGAACTCTTGACTTCCATCTGGGGGTTTTGGCTACGATGTCCAATATTACTCATTAAACTTGTACAAGAATCGGGTAGAAAATTTGTTAAGTAACAATACTCACACGGGTCAAATACGTGTACGAGTTTTGGCTCTTCATGTGTGGTAGTGTTACCAACATATGTAATAACAAACCCCGAGTTCCGTGCCTACTCCAGTGGTTCTAAACACGATGACTTTATTACTGAGACTTAAGATAAAGTTGTCTCTTAGCCATGCTTTTAAATGTCTGAATGACCAATTTGTTATGTTAAAAGAGGAGTACCATTGGCATCAGTAATACTGCATCTGATTTTTGGATACATATTTAATCACATTGTGTCCCTTGCGGGCTAGGCAGAGATAACAGATCTCCACACCTTTTTATCGAAACGACTTTGGCTTCCTCCATATTCATACATCTCACCATGCACAATCTTCTATTATTTGTGGTTCACTCTTTAATTTCTTTGAAAATCTGGTTCACTTGATACAGCCATGTTTTCCTTAGTCTACCTCTTCTATACAGATCTTACACTTGACTTGTATATTCGCTTAGTCATTCTTTCATAATTTATTCTTCATATGTAAATTCCATATTAATGTTCTTTTTTTCATCTTACTTGCAATTTATTTTCATTTGCACAATGCAGACTTAGCCCAATTACATTGTGATTTTAAATTACAAAAAAAAAAAACAATCTTATCTGTGCATCATTTCCAATGTCTTCATTCTGCCTTATTTCATACATCGACTACATCTGTGCCTAGTTGATAAAATGCCGTTGAACATGGGGGGGTGCAGGTTTGATTCCTGGTAATAATATCCAATATTTTAAAAAGGCTTCCGGTCTAATTTTCACTTAGGGCCTCTATAACATTTTTCTGGTGAGTTGAAAGAGATTCTCACATAGCAATAAACCCGCCAGGTCATACCGTATACAATAAAATTGTAATACAATACAATTGACACCACAAAATTTCCTTAGTACACGCATTTACAGTCTTCCAAGTTAGGTTTTTGTGACCACTGTCTCTGGTTAGCGACCAATCTTAGATTGAATCTTAGTCCGTGTTCACTGTTTAATTCATTTTTATTCTATGGACCATTTTACTTATAACTAGATGGGTTCTTATTTGAGCAAAATAACATAAATATGTTACAAGGTATTTTTGTAATATTTGTACTGTAATAGGTTTAAATGTCATTAAAAATATTTTTTTTACATCATTTCCAAATTTTGTGAGGTGGACTTATGGCACAGACCTTGGCCAGCTACCAGGAGACATTCTCAATATTTGACCACCTCCAACACTTCACCCCTGTTGTGGTGATTGTATGATGTTGCTTTGTCTGAAGTTATGTGGTTGTGCCATTCATCATCTTCCTAAGATATCTTTTCTCAAAATTGATGAGTTTTTTTTCTGGGGCCTTTGGTAACATAAAATTTTGAGCAGTATAGCAAAATTCAGAATACCGGCGTCGTATAAAGTGTTTTAATTTATCTTAATTGACATTGTTTTTTTTTTTTTTCATTTTGTAGATGGTGTGTTACCTGCTGTTTTGCCCTGTTTGCAAGAAATGTACCCTGAGAAGTTCAGCCCTGACCGGGACATACATCAAATTGATATGTTTGAGCAAATGTCTTCTTATGATTCCAAAAATAAACAAACAATTGGCGAACTGCTGTTGGGTTTCCTCAAGTATTATGCAAAATTTGAGTGAGTCATTTCTTGGATAAAATATTTTTTTCTAAATTATTAACTACTCGTAACTTGTAATTTTTTTTAAATTATAGAATATGGTGATGGGAAGGTAACAGCTGTAAACATTAATTATCTAAAATATTTCCAGGTACTCACAGAAAACAATATCAGTTCGTACAGGATCATATGTGAGTATAGACAAAAGTAGATTACAAAGGCGCCATGAGCCACATCAGTGGAAGCTACTTTGTGTAGAAGGTTTGTTGCAAAAATTTTATAACACTGATCAAGAAGTACATATTTTTATTTTTAAGTTATTACAGGTCAAATTACACTATAATGAATACCAAAGTAATGAAATTTTCAAAATAATTAATCTTTTTTATTGAATCTAACAAATGTATTAGGGGAGGTCATTAAATTCGCGATTTAATGAATGAAGGGGAGAAAAACATTTTTTTATTTTTCCTTTTCGATATATTCACCATAACCTGGAATACATTTTACAGATCTTTCAATACGCTTATTTATACCCATGAAAAAAAAATGCTTTTGTCCTCAAAATAAGCCAAAATCGCACTTTTAACTTCTTCATTGTCCGTAAATTTCTTCCCTCGAAGTTCTTTTTCATATTTGGAAACAAATAATAGTCAGACGGAGCCAAGTCTGGACTGTAGGGAGGGTGATTTAATGTTTGGAAGCGACAATTGTGAAGAGCAGTCAATGCAAAATTGCTTTTGTGCATGGGTGCGTGTCATGCAAAAACAGCACCACTTTTGTCCATTTTCCTCTCCTTTTCTCCTTCACGGCTTCTTTTAACTGCATCTGCAGACCAGAGTAGTACTCTCCAGTTATTGTAATGCCCTTTTCTTTGTAATCTATCATTATGACACTTGGAACTTTGGGGGCTGTATGCCCTTTTTATGCCACTGCATGGACTCCTGCTTTGACTCGGGCTCATAATGATTAACCCAAGATTCATCTCCAGTGACAATTCGGCTCAAAATTTCTTTTTGTTTCTGCATGACCTCTGCACTGTCGTGAAACTGTTGTGAACATTTCACGCGTTGTTTTTAAATGGTGTGAACATTCTCGATACCCACCTTACACTGACTTTTGACATCCCTAGATGCTGATGGAGGATATTCAAAATGATTGTAGGTGAGATACTCCAACCATCTCTGCAAGCTGTTTATTTAGGCGGGCGCATCTTCCAGCACAAACTTTTCATCTTTTTTGACGATGTTTGAAGAAGTGACATCACTAGGTCGGAGGTCGTCTTCAATCAATTCTCTCCCTTGCTTAAAAAGACTATGCCACTTTGTTACGATTGTTTTCGTTCTAAATATTTGCCACTATGTACATTGTACTTCCATCCTAAAAGTTTGCTCGGTTACTTCCAGTGCATGCAGGTTTTTACATAAAAAAACATGGCCTTGGCCCGCGCTGCGGTCTTGTCAGATAGGGTCCGCCCTGTGCGGCCCGTCGTGGCTCGCTTATGTTCTAATTGAAAGAGACAAAAAACGTTTTTATTTGTCAAAGCCACGCCTCATGGGACAGCAGAATACAATCTCCCCTCCAGACAGCGAAGCATAGAGAGATAAAATAGCCGGCTGCTTGAAAAAAAGGGCATCTGCCTGGTAGCCACTGCTCCAGCGAAAGCCCTGTCCGTTGGACTACAGAAAATCGAGAATTATTTCGATTTTCTGAGAAGTATATACCATTTTAAAATCTTTTCAGAAGTTTGCATTTTCATAGATGCTGAGTTTGGCCAGGAATATCTGAATTTTATTCAATATTCTAGAGCATGGGTCGGCAACCTTTTGTTGTAAAAGGGCCAAATATTTTTCATGGGGATCAGTGCGGGCCGCACTTGCAGTAGGTATACATACAATATTTATGTACAAATATTTTAGTTTTAAAAATAAAACGCTAAGTGTATATTTTAACGACATTTATTGTATTTAATAAAATCAATGAGATTTTTGTGATTGCATTTGACTTGCAAGTTTTTTAATATCAGCTTGCATTTTTGAAGTAGAGACGCGTAGTATTGCGTCTAAATGTGAATTCGATAACCGAGAACAGTGTTTATTTTTTCGATAATTCAGAATTGAAAAAGTTTGTTCACAAATATATGTACTACCAAACATAGTAATTATTTGCTGAGCAAACCTTTTTAAATCCTTGTAGTTTTCAGAAGGCAAACTCCCATAGAAATCCACCAAATTAGTTTTTTCCTTAAAAGCCATTTTAAGTGTGTTATTACTTTGCAAATCTATCACGTTGATTTGCAAATCGCTTGGTACATTACCGATATCTACTGCAAAGGGGTTTTCGAAAATCTCCATCTTACGTGAGATCTTTTTGAAATCAGCAAACCGGTTTTCAAACTCAGTTTGTAGTTGCATTAATGCACTTTTCATTTTAGTATTTTGCCAAACAAAATTTATTCCAGCTTCTTCTACTGCTTTCTTGCAATTTGGAAAATGATCGAGTTTCCTTTCATCGATATGCTCGATAAATAATGTTAGTTTCATTTCAAATGATTTAACATCTGAATACATATTGCATATCAATTTATTTTTCCCCTGTAAACGTGTATTGAGTATATTCAGTTCGGCAGTCAAATCAGTTAAAAACCCAAGATCTACAACCCACTGGTGGTTGGAAAGTTCATGTATTGCCTTTCCTTTCATCTCCATAAAGTTACAAATTTCTTTCCTCAAATAAAAAAATCGTTGAAGTACTGCTCCTCGGCTTAGCCATCTTACTTCACAGTAATACATCACGTCACCATATTCAGCTTCTACATCTTCCAAAAACTTTTGGAACTGGCGGTGAGTAAGCCCATTTTTTCTTATAAAATTAATAGCAGATACAACGGTATCCATTATTTCTTTCCACGATAAAACTTTGCAACACAATGCTTCTTGATGGACAATACAGTGAAATGTAAATGGAACTTCCGATCCAAACTCTTGCAGTTTGCTGTTGACTCTTCCGACAACACCTTTATTATGACCGCTCATATTTTTTCCGCCGTCCGTGGTGATGCTAGTTAATTTATCCCAGCTCAAGCCACACGAAATCAGAGCTTGGTCCAAGTGGTGAAATAAATCCTCTCCCTTTGTAGTTCCTTCGAGACTGCACATTTTTAATAACTCCTCATAAACAGAAAAGTTTTCGTCAATTCCTCGTACAAATATAAGGAATTGTGCCGTATCCGACACGTCCGTACTTTCGTCCATCGCAAGAGAGAAGTAAGTAAAATACTGCGCTTTATCCTTAAGTTGTTCACGCAAGTTAGCACCCAAGTCTTCAGTGCGTCTGGTGCAAGTTCTAGCAGAGAGACTAACGTTTTCAAACATTTTTTTCTGTTCCGGGCATACTTCCTCCGCGATAGCTAAGACACAATCTTTTACAAGTTCACTGTCAGTAAATGGGCGACAATGCTTTGCAATTATCTCTGCTACTTTGTAGCTGGCACGAACAGCTGATTCGCTTTTGTCTGTTACAACTTTAAAGGTATTCTGCTGATTTTTGAGTGACGATTTCAAGTTAATGATTTTGTTTTTTCGAGATTCCCCTTCAAGACACTGAAATTTAGTTTTGTGCTCAATATCACAATGTCGCTTCAGGTTATATTCCTTTACTACGGAAATACTCTTTTGACAGATAATACATAGTGGTTTTTCTTTAAATTCGATAAAAAAATATAAATTTGTCCATGCTTCATTAAAAATCCGTCTTTCATCAACGATCTTCCTTTTTTTAGAAGCCATCTTGGGTGTATAAATCTGTAACAATACAGAAACATAAAAATATGTATTTATTTTTACGGAAAGAGTCATAGTTTTGTCCTATATAAAATCCTTAAATAAATACTCCCCCAGTGAGCAATATTTTTATTCGAAAAACAAAATCGTAAAATTTATGTCAAGTATACCTAAAGTACACCTTTATTGACGAGTAAACAAATACTATCGTTGTGAAAATTTTAAAAGCAATAATTATTAGCCTGAAAAACTCCATACGCATTGAAAATATCTGCCGAGAAAGAATAAATAACGGCGACGGGACTCGAACCCGCAGCCTTCTGATTGCCGGTCAGATGCTCTCGCCATTGAGTAACGTCGGCTTATTCCCATTCCGCCAAATAACTAAATATGTAACATACAAGTATTTATTCATTCAACAGTCATTGCTTTTTTTTTTCAACAATTATTTCTTATTAATTTTTTCACCTGAACCTACCAATTTTATTTTTTTGTAGAAAAGGCAATTGTAACTTCGAGTCCCGTTGGCGGTATTTATTTTTTCTCGGAAGCTATTTTTAATGTAAATGGAGTTTTTCAGGCTTATACAAATATTACATTCATAGTGCACCTCGTCTTAAAAAGTTTATCATTGTAATTTTTTTTTTAAACTGTCGTAAACTCATGGATACTTTAATATTGCATTGTTATATTCATTACTTGTAATCTTAGGAATAATATTATTATCATGCAGTAGGTAGGTACTTACCAAAAACACTAAGAGAATTCACAAAACAGATTTTATAAAAAAATAAAACTTGCAGCGAATGTAAACGCCGCGTGGGTGGGTAGTTAGCGCAGCGCGAGCGAACGAGTAGTGTTACTGGCGGTCGACAGCGGAATGATGCGAGGTGCGTGTGGCGTTCTTGCCTTCCTTCTCTTTCCCCCCGCTCCCCCTTCGCTCCAACTTCACTATCTCTTCGCTCCCTTTCTCGCTTCCTTTCACTCGATTGTGTATAATATCGTCCGTCATGTGCGTTGCGGCGAGAATCTCGCGGGCCGCACCAAGATGTCTCGCGGGCCGCATGCGGCCCGCGGGCCGCAGGTTGCCGACCCATGTTCTAGAGTACTGTTATACTCTTCTGACGTCTCTCTGAAAGTCACCATAACCATCAATGCGGTCTAATTGCTTGGTTATTTTGAGCACTCCGTAATTAAAAGGCTCTAACATCCTTTGATACCAGTCGATTTGACTTTGTTCCATTCCTTCTGGAAATTTAATGTTAAATGTGTCTACTGTAAATTTGATTTTCCTTGTGTAAATTTGATTATCATAGTCGCCACCCCATGGGTGTGCGTAATTGTGCTGGGTGTCCATCACATATTCGTGAAGCTCGCCCTTTTGTTGACTAAAGATCAAGGAAAAATCCGCCCAGACATTATATAGTGTTCGGGTATTAAAGTCTAATTGTCTTCATTTTATTCCATGTTCTTTGGACCGGCCTTATGAGGCCTATTGAAAATATATATAAGTTCTAAAATATATGTTTCCTTTATTACAAATTCTCCTATCCTCCAAGTGCCAGCCTATATTACTGAAGAGTCTAAAGCTT
Source organism: Odontocerum albicorne (assembly GCA_949825065.1). NCBI lineage: Eukaryota > Metazoa > Arthropoda > Insecta > Trichoptera > Odontoceridae > Odontocerum > Odontocerum albicorne. Next base: position 22,210,904 of record OX463853.1, read on the forward strand.
ATCGAAATCACTGAGAATTAAGAGAACTGCTCTGATTATAAACCGACTGAAAACTAGAAAGGGTTATTAAGCATTCATTATCGTATTGTTGGGTTTATTGTATTTAATGAGATATTATTTCTTTCAAGTTTAAAATAGTTACGTAACTCGTAAGTTACGTAATTCAACATTCCAGCTGAGATTGCGCGTGCAACATAATTCCATTGGCGCCCGATTAAAGCAACTCTTACGAGAGATCCGGGAACCTATAACTGTCACTTAAACGTTAGATTACGACATTTTGTGAGCTAATTCTCGGATTATTTATTTGTTTTTATTATAATTTATTTTTGAAAGAATTAACATTAGGATCGTTTAAAATTGGTTAGATTATTAATAATATGAACCCCAACAGACAAGAACGAATCTTATCAACTTGTAAACCATCGTTTTTCCAAGGCAACATTCTCCGTAAACCGCTAACATCTCTTCCAAAATGATTTGAGGTGTTTTCTCTTGTTTTGTGAGAAACTTAATGATGGAGCGATGTTAATTTTTTTCCATACTTGATATGTTATTAATGTTTGACATACTCTCCTGAATAATACTGTTAAAATTAGACTAAAACTTGGTGAATATACTAATTATGAGTCATATTATCGGAACATGCGCATGCGCACTACCGCCTCCTCCCTTCACCCCGTCATTCTGCGAATGTATTGACCTCCCCTTGTGCATACACGTACAATAATATGTTTTATCAAATCCCATTTCACCAATATAAAAATTTCAGTATAATGCAAATTTTTCAGCCGAAAACGCCGCTAAGAGGATCTAAACCATCGGGATTGGATGACATAAGCAATATTAAGCAAATGACTAATGAATTTGGATGCTCAAATGAAAAATAAAAAAGATCTTATTTTAATTGACAATTGCTCAATACATATACTATAATATAACATATGAGCTAAAACACATTCAAGTTGAATTTTTACCTTCAAATAGTACAGCATTTTTACAACCTTTGGATTTGAAAATTATATATGTAGTAAAAATGCATTCCAGATAAAGTTAATGAAAATGGAGTAATGCCACCTAATATGAAGGTTTATTTTTCGGAAGCTATGAATATATTGGAAAAGTTTCAGGCTTTTCTATCCTGTAGCACTGATGTCCTGGAAAATATTTTTCAACAGTTACGTGTTTTGAAAATGCAATCAAGAATGCTGCTAAGAAAAATAGAATAAATAGAAATAACATTCTTTGAAAAAAAAATTTTGTATTTGTACAACTTTTTTTTTTTAAATAAAGGTGTTTTATACAATTTTTTTCCTCCCCTATTTAGAATAAAGAAAATATTTTTTATGGTCCCGTGATTTTTTATATAATGAGATTTGACCTGTATTATGAGACTAGATTTTAAGTATACCAATAATATTTTGAATTTTTATGCTTTTAAAATAATTTTTATATTAATATAAGTTTTTTGTATAAACCAAAATATATTTTGTTAATTAGTAAGACGCATGTTGAAAGATAGTGCTGAATTATTTTGTACTGTATTGTATTACACTTTGGTTGTATACAATAAAACATGGCGAGCATATTGCCATATGATAATAATTGCATTCTACAGTCGAGGCCACAGAAATGATTCTTAAGTTGTTTCGTATCAACTTACTAGATTTCTCTTTTTGGGTTGTTTTATTTTTATTGTATTATATATTTTTTATTTCGACATGACTTTTTTTTTCTGATCATTTATTTGGTCTATATAAATTGAATCTTAATTTTATACTTCATTTCCACAGAACCTTTTGACCTGAGCAACACTGCAAGATCAGTTTACGATGAAGAGGTTTTTTCGCACATTGTGAAAGTTTTCGAGTATGCAGCAAATTCTCTAGAAAAAAATCCATCCCTTACAACTCTTTTACCTCCATAACGAGTCGTTACATTATACGCTAGTTAAGATACTTTACGTGTGTATTTATAGAAACTTCGGTGGCAATAATTCCAGTTTGTAGGTACAAGTTAATTGAATTTAAGTAAGAAAATTGTCTACAATATATGAAGTAACTGGACTCTACTCGTGTAGATAATATTGTCACAGTATCAATCAATGTTAGTGTTTGTTATTCTTTATAAATATAAGATAAGCTAAAAACATAAATTCGCAGAATAATTGCGTACACTAAAATAGTTTGTCTAATGATCTAATGTCTCTAGTCTTGAATAGTTTTGAAAAGCAAGAAAATAATAAATAACAAGGAAAGAGGCTGTGACTTTTGACTGTATTTTTAAAGTTATTATTTTTTTATAACTGCCTTCTGGAAATTTACTATTAAATGTACCTAGTTTTTTTATAATTAAAAGCTTTGCTAAATATGTGTTTTGTACAAAAATCTATTATAATGTGTCATGTACCATTAGCATTTTTCTTCTCAGATCTGGAAATATGGAATGTCAGTTTTTCAGATCTTGTGTACTTGTTTAAAAAAAAAAGCAAAAATGCTGTAAAAAATAGACCATACGTACTTAAAAAAGTATTAAACACGCAATAACAATACAATTAGCATAATTTATTGATTCACTTATGCCTATTTTCATTATTGTACTATTCATTAAATTAAATATTCATTAAAAAATCAATGTGACTTGTAATGAAACGCATTGTGGGAAAAGAATGTTATTGACGACTTAAAGTCTCTTAACATAGAGGATGGTTTGAGGAGAATCTGTGTTCATGCCAAAGTGCCAGTTTATAGAAATGACAAAGTGACCAAAAATACTACAAAAATGTGCCTATAGTAAATTATTTAGATTTGCAATCAGTTGGAATTCGTTACATTCGAGAAGAAAAAAAAGTTTTAAGTGATTAAACAGTTTATTAAAAATGTTCATAAATATATATATTTTTTTATTTTTCTTTATATGTATGTATGTATATTTGAATTTGTTGCAAAAAAAAGTTAAAAATATAAAAAACAAAAAAAAAATCTTTCTAATGAGCAATGGAAACGTTTGAATTATGTAAAAAATAATATTAAGAAAATTCATCACTAAATCAGCCTACACATTAATTTAAAATATTTTTGTAAATTATTGTTTTTTCGTTTTATTGATTATTCATAATTGTTTACTTTTTTTGTAAATTAATTTAATCTAACATTCCAAAGTGATCAATAAAATTCCTCAAGTAGTTTATTCCTAATCTACTGAATAGATCATGTTAATTGAAATGTTATTTCAGTCATTAAAATAGGCTCTGTTAGATAAATTCTAGGCTATTTTGCTAACCTGAGGAAATGAAACAAGTCCCAGTTAATGTTACTAATATTTTGCATGCAAAAAGTACATGCAAATATATTATAATTGTAACAAATGATTGTTTATATTAAATTATTATCAGATGTTTAATATTTTACTGTTATCAATCAAATATTTATTCTAATTATTTAATAAGTAGTCATGATCTTAAAAAAATTGTGACTTGACCCTGCCATCGAAAATCTTCAGGAAAACACTAAAGTGACACGTCTCTTAAGAAATATCAAGGGGGAGTAAAGAATTTAAGAAAAAAAAAACTTTTTATAAAATATGAAAAGTTATGAGTTTGTATTAGGTTTCTCCGAATTGGGTTTTTGAAATTTATCATGAATACATTGGTTTTAATGATGCTCCGAACTGAAATGTTTTTTGGTTCAATTTCTTTCTAAGATTCCACAATTTCTGTTTTCTTTGATTCATTTTGTGTATTTTATTAAATTCTGCTTTTAGAAAATGTCAAATTTTCTTTTCAGTAAACATCTCATTTTTGTTAGTATTCTACTTTAGACAAAAGTTGTTTTATTATTATTATTGCTTACTGCTTTATTCTATCTCATATATTGATACTAGGCTCTTCAAGTATGATTTTCATTTTGTGTTCATGTTAAGTTAAATTTTCAAAAAATGATTATTTTAGAAAAATCCCTGAGACCTATCGACTCCTAATTTTTGACAATTGGTGTAATTAAGGCTTTTGTCTAAATTAACGAGTCAACTAAAAATTGCAACAAAATTGAGGAGATAATAAAATAGTTTTTTTTTTCTTTTCAAATCCTTTTTTTTTTTTTTAAATCCTGGTTCTAAAATGATTGTTTTTACAGTTGGTATATTGTTTGAAATCTTTAAATTGCCTTCCTTGGAAGTTAGTTATATTTGTGTTGATAATTGAATTGTTTTCACTTGGCACTAAAAAATGCATTTATTTCGTAAAATTTATCCAAATAAAAGTCTGGATATTTTTTTTTTATTTTACAAAGTAATTCTAGTTAAGCTTAGTCATATACATATATAAAAATTATTTATTTCTTCATAATTACTGTTAAAACAAAAAAAAAAACAAAAAATCTAAACATCTTCAATAAATAATACATAATAATATTAAAATTTATTGTGTTTTTTATTTTAAGGTTTGTCAATTATTGGAGATACTTTTATATATTTATAAAGCTTTACATTTTATATTGAATAAATTAAAATTATATACATTTTTCTTATTCCAATAGGTTGTTTATATTTCTTTCTCTCATGAAACATGTTTGATAGATGCAGAATCACTTTAATTGACTTTCATCTAACTTTGCAATCAATATTAACAGATTTACAATAATGGGACCAAATAGTCTCATACTTAGTACTTCTCTCCCGATTTTTATAGATTTAGTAAATAGGAATATAAACAAACACAATGATCAAAAAACATTTTTTTAATCATTGTGTTTGGTTTTTTCATCATAATAATTTTCCTCCAGTTCAAATTATAATGTGTCTTATAAGATGAAAATATGTTTTTGAGGTATCTAAATTTGATTAAATGCTACTTTGTCACAAACATTTTTTACACATAATGTTTATATTTTTCGAATACTGAGTTTAAAATTGACATATTCTACATTAGCTTTTCGCATATTGGCAGCACATTCAGTGTTTTTCTTTAGTACTCACTTCTTTCTACGTATGGTGATTTGCAACTTTCATGTAAAAGGATGTAGAGCTTATCAAGACATGAAATATCTACAAGCATCTCTCGATGACAGATGCTTAGTGACCTAAGTCACTCCAAGGGTGCGTCTTATTCATCACTTATGAAGGCAAGGATAGCGCACTACATTCCTGCTGCGGTATATAATTTGAAAACCTGAATTATGATTTAAGAATTGTGAATAGCGTTGAAATGTATTTTGATATTTTTATTGGCTAAAATTATTGATTTTATGATTGTCAATCATAAAAATATGATTGTCATTCAAATTTATTTTAATGCCACTGAGGGCATTATCAAACTTAGAACTCTCAGCTTGGTTAAAAATAGATAATGTACATTTTATGTTTGTAAATACAGGCAGCTCTTGGTTTATGAACGAGTTCCATTTTAAGACTATTCATGACATGTGTTTCTTGCATTCCCAAGCTTGTGTAATACAAATACACAGCAACCATTTTAAAGGGCTAAAACTACATAAAAAATATCTAATGGTCTATGTAATACATTTCAATACAGGCCGTGTCTTTTATTTCTACCACTATCAGCCCCAGCACTGTCTGTAGACACCTTTGGACACCAATGATTGCCTAAATTTTTGAAAATATCTTTTTTTTTAAATGTATTGTGGAATTACACTTAACAATGTCTAAAAATCAACTGGTCACATTGTTGTTTTATAGTTTACCAAAAATATCTCTAAAAGGACATTTAGTTTTAATTATATCATTATTTTCTGATTAAATACTGTTAAATATACATTTTCAGAAATTTGTTATTTACTTAAATTTTACAATTATGTTCATTATTTGTTTTGCATTTCATTTTATAAGATATCGATCCATTGGCAACATTAAATTTTGTATAAATTGTGACATTCGTTGAACAAGAACTGCCTGTAGGTAAAATTAATTCATATATTATTACTCCATTCCAAAAAAATAATTTATTCATAGATACCGTAGTTCACACACGGGCATGCAGCTAATGTGCTGATAGCTTTAAAATTGATTTTCTTTTTAGGTTCTGTCATATACTCAAACTAATACACTTAAATTTTTATTTTCTGGAACCAAAAAAAATATTACTTTATTATTATAATATCGATATTCCCTTAATTATCAAATCTTTTCACAGTATTGATAAAGTGGTCAACTAATCGTCACTGTTCATAAAACTAATCAATTTCTTACAAAAATCATCAAATAAACACTAATTTGAGTGTTTACTGTAAAATTTTGTATTAGTTTTAATTTTTGACAATAATAAATACTCTGATCAATAAATAGTTTTTTCTTAAATATCCTGCTTAGTTTATTCCAATATTTCTTTTTATTTCTTATCTTTGAGATACCACAGTATTTTATTCATATTATTTATTATTTACCATAATCTTCAGTTTATTTTGAGTAAATCAAGCATTTTTTTAAAACTAATAAACTATACTCAAAACAGTAAAATTAACATTTGAAACGCTGAATTTTTCTATATTGTGGGTTTATTGCCAATAGTTTGTAACTGCACATTTTAGGTCTCTGAAGTTAACAGCATTATAAGTGTTCACATTTACAGTATCTGGCGGTAAGTAATACACATCGGGCTTAAGAAAAAAACTGTCGGCTATAATCGGCTTTGTAGAGCGTCGTCTCTGTCCCTAGAACGCTTGACGACTGACAAATTGCGACGGAACACGTGTATGAATGACAGAGACGACGCTCTACAAAACCGAAGTTAGCCGATTATGGCCGACAGTCTCTTTCTTAAGCCCGATGTGTATTACTTACCACCGGGTACTGTAATTACCTTTGACTCTCAAATCTCGGTAAAACAAAATTTTAAATTTATTTGAGTAATTTTTTTTAAATATTCAAATGAAAAATTTACAATTCGTAAATGCTTTGAACGACTAGCTGTACTGAGTTATAATTAATAAATCTGACAGAAATTTGTAAGAACATAATATTACGCTGATAATCATATCAAAATATTAAAACTAAAATATTACTCTATTTTTTGCAATAACCCTAGATATAATTCTGTTGCCTTCTAAAACACATTTTATTTGTCATAATATGACAAAAAGAAAGAAAGGAAGATAAACCATAATTCATTTTAGGGTCACACATCTTGCCCCCAGTAAATTAGGCATCTGTCTATGTCTACAGGGAACTTGGTACATGTACAAATTTAAAGCATTGACTTTATATTCACAACTTTATCAAACAATAATCATTTTATATAATGACAAAAACTTCTAAGCTTAATAAATTTCATAGTAATCTTCATTGTAACTCGCAAGTAAAAAACATTTTTTTCCAAAATTAATAGTTATTGAACCCATCAACATTAAAATCAAATTGGAACACTCAACTTCCCAAGTTAAATGTTAAGTCAAACTAAAAAAATGTTAAGTAGGCAACTTAAAACAGTTTGGTTCTTCTTCTTGAATAATGGCCGTGAACTATATATATTATGAAAGAGTTTACGCCAGTTTCAAGTGATGAAAAAGTTTGATTTTTATTAAAACTAGTATCGTTTCTAATTTATATATTGTCTTAACTCTAAGGGGTCTGAAGAATAAGGGGTGGTCATACTATATTTATACTTTTGAAAAGAATAGTTTTAAATGTAGACAATATGTTTTAGGTTGAAATTGTCTGTAAAAACAATAATATATATTTTTTTCAAATTTTATGACTTGAACTTCTTGTAACTAGATCTTTAACTTGTAACCTGTAAGAATCAGTTTTAAAAAAGGCAATTAATAAATGGTTTCATTAATTCACTAATCAAATACAATATAACAAACTTTTAATATATTTTTTTAATTGCTTATGAAACAAATTAAAAATGGGTTAAGATGCCTGAATATTTTTCGCGTAATAACAATTAGAATAATATTAAAATCATACAAAAATGTTATTGTAATAAATTATTTGATTATATTTAGATATTTTAATTCCATAACATTAAAATCAGTTAAAATCTCACGCATGTTGTCAATTTTTAGTTGATATATTATTTATTTATTGGGTTTACAAATAAGTTGGGTCCGTTTTTTTGTGTTCAAAAATGCATTTATTTCTAAACAAAATGAATGAACAGATCAATTAAAGTATTGTCCATCGCTGGCTACTACTTTTTCCCATCTCTCAGGAAATTTTCGAATTCCATCTCGAAAATATGACTCGTCTTTTGAGGCGATCCAAGTTTGGAGCCAATTTTCGGTTTCTACGAAAAAAGTGACCCGGTGACATGCCAAATCGTGCTACATCCTTCGGAACAATCAGTAATCAGAAGGAGCAATGTCCAGGGAATACAGCGGGTGCGGTAAAACATCCCATTTGAGCGTTTCCAAATATTTTTTTACGACTTTCGCGACATGAGGCCGAGCGTTGTCATGAAGAAGAATAACTTTATCATGTCTTTGCTCGTATTCCGGCCGTTTTTCTCGCAATGCACGGCTCAAACGAATTAATTGTAGCCGATACCGATTGCCCATAATGGAATCATCAGGTTTCAGCACCTCATAGTAAACAACACCCCTTTGGTCCCACCAGATACAGAGCATGACCTTCGAACCATGTATGTTCTGTTTTGGTGTTGATGTTGAGCTTAGCGTAGTATTTTTTCTTCTTGGGGTTGTCGTAGAATATCCACTTCTCATGTCCAGTTACAATCCGATGCAAAAAACCTTTTCAACGTCTCTCGCAAAAAACCTTTTTAACGTCTTTCAAAAATCGCCTTTCAACGTCTCTCGGTTTCAGTTCATAAGGCACCCTATTTCCTTGTTTTTGAATCATTCCCATGGCTCTCAATCGTACGGAAACGGCTTGTTGAGTCACTCCCAATGATTCTGCAAGCTCCTCTTGCGTTTGACTTTGATCTTCTTCGAGTAATGCCTCTAATTCTTTATCCTGGAATTTTTTTGGCTGTCCAGAGCGAGGCTTGTCTTCGACACTGAAATCTCCATCCTTGCAACATCGAAACCATTCCCTACATGATTTATCAGTTGGAGCAGCGTCACCATAAACTTCGACAAGCATTCGATGGGATTCAGCTGCACTTTTCTTCCAATTAAAGCAGAAAATTAAAACCTCCCGCAAATGCTGCTTGGTTAACACAAAATTCCACATTTTCAACACTGTACAAAACAAGGTTTTTGCATGAAACTCAAAGCAATATAAACTGAATATTATTGGCAGATGTCTAACCTCTCTGAAACCGCCAAAATCGGCTGTCGCTATGAACCATTCATAACAGCCAGAGCCATCTTTTGGAAACGGACCGATCTAATTTGTACTCCTAATATTTATTGATTGTTATCAAAGATTTTTACCAAAAATAGTTATTTATATGTTTTAGGTATTCTTAGTATTTTTTTACATTTAAAAATATTTATTTTACATAATATCTCTTAAGTGTAGATCAAATACTATTTGTAATCTTTCTATGTAAAAATTGAATTTCAGAGTATTAATTTTTTTTAAATACGATATTGAACCCTGATGAGGGTTTTTTAAGTGTTAAAATTAATGTCATTTTTGTTTAATCTCCTATTTGATTGGGGGATTTAATCTATGGGCATTACTCTAGGGGAAGTACAGAAGAAATGCAAAAAGGTTAAATTTTGCTTTTATTGCATATAATCTAAAAAAAATTGCTATCTTTTACCACTTTTTAGTGATGGCAATGGTCCTTTCATTAAAAATGTGTTGAAAAGTGTTTTTATGCATATTTATTAAATTATTGATTTATTTTGAAAGTATAAATATTTAACTCCCTTTCTTGGGAGGTTCAAATGTATATCTATTAAAAATAGAAAAAATATTGTTTTATAAATTTTATATTTAAAAAAGAAACGTATTTATATGTTATATATAAAGCCTGTTGCTTATTTATTTTATTTCTTGTAATACACATTTATGGTTAATATAACCGAATTTGAACTGTTTTGACAACACAGGATGTTGAACCAAATATTGCAATATTTAGATATGTAAAAAAGATTCAATACCACATTCTACCTATTTTGAGATATGTGAACAAAAATATCTAACTAGTACATACGGCCAGTACTCAATTAATACGGGCATGTATGGCAGTGGTTTTTATTATAAATAAATTTAACTATGAAATAGAAATTTTGTATGATGGATATTATTTTTACGAGTATATATATGAATGAGGTATATTTATGTGATATTTCAATCAATTGAAGAAATGTGATTTTGCGGGTTGGATCTATTTTTGAATATCATTGTACAAAGTGCAACTCTATGTATAACTCATTTTTGCCAAAACGAATTATATTTTTTTTTAATATCAGCATAGTCTGCTTTATACTACCACAAAAGGAAATCCCTCAATAAAAATTTTCTTTTTATTTATAAAAAAAATAATATGACGCTTAAAAGGTAAAAATATGACCATGAAAAGGATTCTATCTCGACATACCATTGAAAACAATAACTGTAAAAAAAATTCGATGTCTCAATAAAAAAAATATATCTTCGTTTCATAAATTTTCAAATAACAGAGAATGTTAAAAATGCTCTTCTATAAAGTTGCACAAAATTCGTTATCCTTTTTTTTTATCAATTATGAATCATTGCAGAGTAAGACAAGAAAATATTGAATAAAATCACAAAATTTATCAAAGGTTTCTGCTTTCACTTTGTGGAACTTCATATTAAGAATATTAACAATAAACCACTTTGTTATTCCACTAATCACATTAATCCCTGGTACATGTGTTTCTACATCTTATCCCGAGGATGCTTGAAGAGAACCTTGGAATAGGCAGTAGAAACACATGTAACGGGGGTTAATGTGATTAGTGGAATAATAAAGTCATTTATTGTTAAATATTCTAGTCACTGAAATTAAACTACCAAACGGAATAATATTCCAGTAGAAATATTTTTAGCGTTAATTGTTTACTAGGTCCTGCCCCATCGCTTATTAGTTCAATCAAATAATTTATTGCGATGTGAAGAATGGGCCTGGTATATTGTATTGTATTACATTTCCGTTATATAGAGTACAATTTAGGGGACTTCTTAACTTATGACAATTTCATCCAAAGAACTAGAAAGATGTTAAAAGGTATGTGTAAAACCAGAATGGGATATTTTTCTCGAGTTTCAATGATCATTAAACTAGAAATCTCCAAGCTGGAAGTCAAGTCTTTAATATGCTGCATCAAGTGCCAGTCTCCCTGTAATATTTCCACCTCGTATCATATATTTTTCAATAGTAAAATTTATGCCAACCAAATATTTTGATATATGTAACTAATTAAATGAAAAATGTCGGGTACGAGATGTCACCTTATGTCATGAATATATAATATATTTGTTTTCAAGATGAAGTATAATGTTTAAGATAAACAAGTTTTCACCTGAAGTAGACTAAATAGTATAACATTCCTACCTGACCAAAGCCGACATATTGTGTCAATATAATAAGTGTGTAAGGAGATAGCAAGAAGAATTCTATGTCCCTGGATGGGATAGGGCTGGTCAAGAGATTAGGTGGGAACAAAATTTGGTTTAAATTTTCCTAATATATGAATAGAAGCATTTGTATTTACATATGTGTGTGATAACCCATAAATCTTATACCATATCAACAGCTGTTGGTCAGTTCACAATGTATTTAAAAACAGGTTGATCAATTGTATTTGTCTTTTAGTTATTCGACAATGGAAATTCATCCCTCCTCCACCCACACTCTAGGAACAAATTAGGTTCCCTTATAGTGTGATTGTACACTCATAAGGAAATCGGATAAGAGGGGGACCCCTCTGCTAGCACCACACCGGAGTATGAAAAGGATAGGGGTGACATTGACAAAAGGTCATACTACCTTGATCAAAAAGTTTTAGGACTTTATTCATAAAATCGAAAATGCAAGTTTATTCATCAAAATCGATATGGTCCTCTTCAAAGTACTCGCCATCGACTGCAACGTACTTATGCCAGCGCTTGATCCAATCCTCGAAACACCGCTGGTACTCAATTTTCGGTATGTCCATCAGAGCCGTATTAGATTTTTTCATGACATCCTCTCGGGTGCTGTAACGCGTTCCGCGAAGCGGTTTTTTAAGTTGGTTGAACAGGAAAAAGTCGCAGGGAGCCAGATCAGGTGAATTCGAAGGCTGCTGGATAGTAATCGTGTTGTTTTTGGTCAAAAACTGATGGAAATCATGTCTTTCGCGATTTCAACGCGGTTCCTTTTTTTGCATGAAATTGAGATCTTTCGGCACCAGTTTTACAGCGACACGTCTGAGGCCCAAATCACTAACCAAAATGTCTTGAGCGGATCTATAAGCGATGTTCAAGTCCTCTGCCAGCTCTCTGATGGTCAATTTGCGGTTTTCGGTCAACATTTCTTTGATTTTATCGATGTTTTCATCGGTTTTCGACTGCCACTGCATTCGTCATCCTCGACCGACTCACGACCACTTCTGAAACGTTCGTGCCACCGAAAAACACTTCTCCAACATTTCCAAGGTCTGCGGACCGTTAAATCCGTTTTTCACACAAAATTTAATGCAATGATGCACAGTTGATGCCATTTTCAAACTTGTAAAAAATCGAAAACACGCACAAAGGTAGATGTACTCGGTACAGCGTAACTTTTACAAATGTCAAGCTATGACGCAGAAATTTGGAGGGAAGTGTCAATGACAGATGAGGTAACCTAACAAAACAAGGTCAGCTTAAGTCAATCGAGCCCAAAGGTGGTTTGATATATAGCTGCATAGAGTTCCTCCCTATTTTGAAAGGTATTCTTTCTTCCCATCCCAGATTTAAGCTTATGAATCAAACTAAGTATGTAACAAACAATTCAACAATGGACAGTTTAGTTCGATCCTACCACCATCCACTTATGCATCAAACCAAGGATGTAACAAACAATGCAACAATGGAAAATCATACGCTGAATTTACACTATGTAATGCACTTCTATTTGCAAAGAGATTTTTCTTTGGAAGACAATTCATAGTAAGGGAGGCCCAGCATGGATAGTGTTCAGATCACCATATGGATTGAACAATTTTAGTTGTATTGTCATGTACCAGGGATGACCAACGGGTCGATCGGGGCCGTCTTCATAACTTACAATGTGGCGTGCAACGTTGCCAAATCTCATTACGCGCATGCACTTGTCAACGCAGTCAGTAAGTTATATTTTTTTAATATGTAGATATGTCTACTCCAAATAAATGTATGTACGAGGCGTATCCAGAAAGTAAGTGTACTGAGGCTCTCACGACCGGATGGATTTTATTTTCGACATGTTGGCTACACTTCCATGTAGCCTGACCCTTCCCCTCCGCAACGAGACCGGTTCGAGGTCAGTACGTTGAGAAGTGTCGATGCGACAACACGTTTCGTGAAAAATGTCAACACCATCTCCCGCCAAGTTGAATCGAGTGGAGGCCGGGCAAGAGTTTTTGAGGCGATGCAAACTCCATGGAGATGAATTTCTCCGCTCCATCGTTACTGGAGATGAAACTTGGGCTGCACACTACACGCCTGAAACCAAAAGGCAGTCTCAACAGTGGGGTCACACCTCTTCGCCCTCTGCCAAAAAGTTCAAAACCACAATTTCAGCCAAGAAAATCATGGCATCCGTGTTTTGGGACTGTCAAGGCATAATTTTAATTGAATATATGTCTCAAGGGGAGACCATCAACTCTGCAAGATACTGTGAGACCCTAAAAAAATTGCGGAGGGCGATTCAGAACAAGAGGAGAGGCATGCTGACATAGGGAGGCTGCCTGTTGCACGACAATGCCAGACGGAACTGCTCGCCTCGTTTAAATGGGATGTCCTGAACCATCCAGCGCATTCCCCTGACCTAGCACCTTCAGATTACTATCTCTTTACCTCCCTGAAGCTGCACATGGGTGGAAAAAGGTTTTCAACCGACGAGGAGGTAAAGGAAGAGGTGGAGAAGTGGACGGAGGGGTTGGCGGGAAACTACTTCGAGGAAGGCATCAAAAAGTTGATACCCCGCTTTACCACCTGCATTGAGAGGAATGGCGACTATGTCGAAAAATAGCTTACATATGTACTACGGTAACCACGTAATTTTTTTGTTAAAATAAAAAAAATTGTAACCTACAAAAATTCAGTACACTTACTTTCTGGATATGCCTCGTATGTTATAATATTTAACATGTATGTATAAGTTTTCTTTTCCTTAATAATTTTTTTTGCAAATTTATTTCCGCTCATACTTATTAATAAACTTTTAGTTATCCTTTTTTAACATGTGTGTCATTGTGTTAAATCTCACTAATTTGATCGCAACAATTTTTTTACATAAGTCAATCGCGACAACAAACAAGTTGGCCACCCCTGTCATATAGGATCCATGATGTTCACTAGATATTGTGCCCTTAGATTACCGTTTATTATTTTTAAAATAGTCCGTCTACAAGGTCGAGTTCCAATCTTTGGAAGCTATCAAAAACCAACTTAAGGTTTTTTCAATGAAAACTGATGAAATTTTGCACTAATGGAATAAAAAATATGGCATATACAAATAGTTGAAGATTGAAAAAGTTAAATATTATTTACTTCTGATGGCCATATAACTCTTGTAGAGCCTTAGCCTACCATACGATATCCTCCAAGACTGTTGTATGCTTTATCTCTCCATTTCTCCAGGTTGAGTAATTGAAGGTCCTGGGAGATATTATCCTCCAGCTCAGTGGTTCTTAATCTTTTCAGTCACGGAGCACTTTTGATTATAAAAAAAAATTCAGAGCACCAAAATCATCAAGGTCATAAAACTAACAAAAAATGCATGAACATTACTTTTATTTATAAATAATTCGCATTCAACAGCAATTCGCCGAACTTCGATCAAATGTTTCATATTTGATGGAGCACTTGTGACATCCTCACAGAACACCAGTTAAGAACCACTGTTCTAGCTCTTATCTTGGTCTATTCTGGTCTTTTACTAGACTGCTTTGTTTCTAATATAATTTTAAACGTCCTGTCTTCAAGGGGCTCGGAGAACATGTCCAATTCAGGACAGCCTGCTTGATCTTATGCCACTAGTAATGTCTGTCTGTGGCTGTCTTTATAGGCTTGGACATGCAATATCTATGCTTTAATCAGTCGATTTGTAACAAAAATCCATATTAAACTAAAGATGGTCACTTTATCACACTCAATAAAAAAATCAAATACTTGAACTGATTTAGGCCAAATTACCTCTTGACCGTGGTAATACCGTGAACTACTTTTGGGCCAAAACCATGCTACTCGTATATAGTGTGTGATAAAACTTTTCTACTAAGGTTTTCTTGAAAGTATGTCAAATTTTTATGTTGACTGCTTCAAGCTTTTTCGACTGTTGGTTTGTTGTGAAGTTTTTGCAAGCAAGTTCATGGTATGACCATGGTCAAATGGGAATCAGAACTTAAGCTTCTGAGTTAAAAGCACCTTATTACATTTACTTAGGAATAAATATTTTGTAAAATATATTTCATTTGACTGCTCATCTTTTATTTTCATTCTTACCTAGCATTTATCCAAAATCATTTTGATTAAAAAAAACTGCATAAATAGAGATAAAAGAATACTTTTATAGTTGCTCCAACATTTGGAAATATGAAGGTAATTTATCATTCTCATAGAAAAATTATAATTTTGTGGAAATTTAAAAGTAAAATTGATGGAGTGGTTGACAGCTAAAATTTAATGGTTGAATTATCTCTAGTATTTTTTTTAAACAATATAAAATAATTTGAGAATGATCAAGATATGTAGTTGATTATTTAAAAGTGAAATTAGTGGCAACATTACACTAACTTTTTTATAATAAATACTTGTGCATTAATTTTGTTCAACATAATTAGTAGACTAAAAATAAAAAATAAATTGCTGCAGTGTTCAAAATTTAAAATATATTGTGAATATTTGTTATTCTCAATAATATTAACATAAAATTAAACAAAATGGATTGAGAAAATATCTAAAACCACTGAATATTGAGCTTTCACTTGGTATAAACATTTTGCCTGTCGACAAGTTCAGTGGTGAAAAGGCGTTCATATAACTTTTGCTTGGTGGTCAAAACACTCATTACTGCTGTATTAACAAATTTCTTTAATGTATTCAAAAACATGCGAGTCCAGAAGTGACCTAACTACTCAGCAGTCAAATGTATTAATACACTGTGAAAAAACCCACTTTAAAATAGAAATACCTAAAATGAAAATAATATGGGATGGGAAAAGCTAATTATTTCATAGTGCCTGTTTACATTTCACCCACAATTGTTTAAATTAACCTTTAAATTGCGGGACAGGTTTATTAGTATAATAACTACTCGCAGTGAAACTTATTTCTGAACAGCTCTATAAGTCATTGTTTGTTTCTGGGCCAATACACCAGTTGGGTCCTGTGGTTTAAGGGTTCACCTATTCACTTACCCTTGAGATTTCTATGCAAAACTTTTGTCAATCAAGTTGTTCAAAATATAAATACTTGTTAAAATGTTATTAAATTGGAATAAAAACATTAAAAATGTATAGTCTTTTTCATTTTTTTTCCATAAAAACTATTGTAAACCTAATGAATTTATTGTTCTTTCAATGAAATGTTAACTTTTCATACGACCAACCAGTGGGAGATTATGGCTTAAAATTGTACCATTTTCATTTTTTAAAACTAATTGTTAAACTGGTTAAGCTTATATGATCTTAACACAATATAGATATAGGGGATGTGCCTTCAGACATCCCTAACCTGAGCACTTCTGTAACAGACATTCAAGCGCACAGCGTCATTCCTCACTGTGTCCTCCATCCCACCTGATCCATGCTTCCTCGAATATCAGTCTGGATGTGTAAGTTCTTAGAATGTGTCCGTTTAAGTCAGTCTTCTCAACCTCATCACAGTTGCTGAAGATTTTCCTTAGCTCCTGCTTTATGCCTATATGGCACAAAGTTTATATGAAAAAGGCTTCCATTTTAAGTCTAGATCTAATACATTAGTGAAAAAATCTCCTTTAAACAAAAAAAATCATAGAGGCAGCGTTCATTTTTATGCTTTCAAGTCAAGGAAAGCATTATAAAATATATTCTGTATATTTTCAAGAATCAAAATTACATAATTTTTCTCTGGAAATCAAGCATTACATTTTTTTAGATTTTAGTTTTTTTTTTAAATAATACATTTTTAACTAAAAATATTTTTCTTTTCTTTTGACAATTTCATATAATTGGATGATTTGTATAATCTTAAATTAATTGTAATATGTGTGTTATAATGTGCAGGATAATTTTTTTCTCCAAAAACCCCAAATCTTTCATTAGTTACTTGCTGAACTTATTTCAGGGTTTAAATTTTTTACAGAAAAATAAAAGTTTTCAAGATTTTGGAACTCGCAGAAATGCTTTCCTTAGAAACTTGACATTGTGTATGTATTTGGATTGGGCAGGTCTCAATAGACATACGAGTATGAGCTGGATTAATAAGGAAAAGAGGGTACAATAAAAAATAAAATAATACTTCAGAAGTTTGATTTATTTATAACCCTGAACATTCAAAATAACAACATGTATGCATTACATACACTTAGACACCAGGGAAGAATAAGAGTTGCTTTATTTTCTGTTAAACTAATAAGTATGTATGTATAATATTATGTATATGCATTTCTATGAATGAGACATTTACTGATGAATTGCCACAATTGACTACACAAGAGAATGAAAGATTATAAATGGACAGAATTGAACACCAATGTTTGTGCTGATTTAATATGAAAAAAAATACATTGATTTTGTCGAAATATTTCTAAGTCACTATCACATACTTAACTGTTTTTCTGTTTCTTAGTATTTTGTTATAAATCGCAATGTGTATTTGGGGATAAATAGGGCTTCTATTAATTTAGCTTGGGTTAATTAATGCATTATTTTGTTTACTAGCTGAAATAATAAGGGATTAACTGTCAATTTATAAAATTTCTGTATTATAAATCGTTTCTCTTAATATCACCATCTCTGAAGAGAAAAATATACTTTTTTCCTTTAACCGTTTAACATTCACACCTCAAAATTTTAACAAAAATATATATTTTTTATGATTATAACAAAGTAACTAAAAAATATATATTCAAATAAAAAGAAAACTGCTTTCCAATATTTCTAGAAGTGTGCTCCAGGGACACGTTCAAAATATAATTGAGTATACCAATACAATCGTGCAGCGTAGGTTGACCCAGAGTCAACCGTACAGGAGAAGCGATTTAGTCATATTTGTTACTATCTGCGTAACAATGGTCAACTAGTAATTGTCGGTGTATTTATGTAG
Organism: Odontocerum albicorne; assembly: GCA_949825065.1. Taxonomy (NCBI): domain Eukaryota; kingdom Metazoa; phylum Arthropoda; class Insecta; order Trichoptera; family Odontoceridae; genus Odontocerum; species Odontocerum albicorne. The sequence continues at coordinate 22,229,267 of OX463853.1, forward strand.
ACATGTAAAATTGCTAATTTCCAAGCTTCTATAATAAAAACTACCGATTGTCGGCTACTCGGGAGAGTTTAAAATTTCCGGTGAAATAAAAATCTAAGGCGCAAAATGAACAAAATAAACATAAAGACTGAAAAAATATTACTAATTAAATAGAAAGTACACAAAATGACATTGGAGAGCCAACCGGAGTCGCGGAATATGCCACGGAGCGAATCTTCAGAGCGGCGAGGCGCTCTTTCCGCTCTCGGCGGTCACCATCGTGTCCATACTGGGCACCGAGCCTGGGCAGAGCCTTCCCCTCAGTAGGGCTGCGAGTAACGTGCCTGCGGGTGGTAGTTGCCCTGGTACGTAGAGTCTTGTGACAGTAGCCCGTCCGCTTGGGACTGGTACTCCAGCATCACCGACTCCTGACTAAGGTCTGGCTGCGACAGGCCCTGGGAGAGGGACAAGGGGGCTGCTGGCTGGGAGAGTGGCTCTTGGGAGAGAGGGCGTGGGGCAGTTGGGGCACGACGTCGACGCTGTTGTTGGCAGAACCTAGGAGGCACATGAGCCATGTTCATGAACATAGCCACTGGGACAGCGGGGGTGTGCAGGGCTGCTTGTGCTCGCTCAGGACCAATGTACGCCAGAGGATCATGGGGCCTGCGTGGTCCTGCCCTGCAGTAAGCACCTCCAGGGGCCATGGCTTCCCGAGCATCGTATGTAGAAGTAGACATGAAGTGAGAGCCTGGATTAGCGGCATTCACCAGCTTCTTGGGTTTGGCAAACTGTATCATGGACTCTTTAAGGTTTGTTAGTGGTCCTTCAACCAAAACCTTTTGCTCCTTATAAAAGCTAAGCAGATGATTCCACAGTGGTTGTTTGGAGAGCACTTTAGGATTGCCGACTATGATTATTCCATACTTAGCTCGAGTCAATGCGACATTCAAACGGCGTGGGTCATTCAAGAACCCGATGCCTTGATGTTCATTAGAACGAACACAAGACATGATGATAATATCTTTTTCTCGACCTTGGAAGGCATCAACACTGGCCACTTCTATTTCCTGGTAAAGCTTGGAATGTAAACTACCCTGATATTGCATATGCTGCACAAGATAAGCTCGCTGCCCTTCATACGGAGTGATGATGCCGATCTGCTCTGGCTTGACACCGGCCTTTAAAAACCTAGTGGTAATCTTTTCCACATTAGCCGCTTCAGTTCGATTTAGGTATGAAGTACCAGATCCTGCAATTTCTTCTTGTCCTTGAGTGACATAGAAAAACATTGGTTTTTCTTGAATAGGCCAAGGAAAATCTATTTTGTGAAGCTTTCTTTCATCAGAGCTTACACCATTTTGAAGAGAGCCCTCGTAAAAGAAGTTGGATGGAAAACGAGAGAGTTCAGGGTGCATACGGTATTGTACTTCTAACCTGAAGGGCTTAATTCCTAATACCACGAGCCTTTCGAACAAACTTTGTGAGAGCCCAGCTTTAGCAGCTTTCTTACACATGACTACAGGCCCTAATTGACAATGATCTCCCACGAGGATAAGCTGTCTTGCACCTAAGACAACTGGGACCATGCATTCTGGTTCAGTAGACTGCATTCCTATAAAAATAAAATTTAATATTAGTTATAAGCATTTGCCAAATTTAACACGAAAAATTAACATCACAGCTGGGAACTGAAGGAAAGGTGAAATTTGATACAACATTTATTTTCATTACAAGTAATTTATGTTTTATCAAAACTACTTTTTTTTTACTGCAAACAGAGAAGTTGAGATAATTGTTTCAGTTAAGTATATGTAATTTCTCGAGACGTGCCTGCCATACAGTGTGAAATAAATTGATTTTTTTACATTAAACAACAAAATTTATAAACTGGTGCCCAATTTCACAAGTTTCATACCTTCATCGATAAGTATGGAGTGGAACCTAAGTCGCGCGAGTCTAGGATCTCCTGCACCCACACAAGTACAGCACACCACATCTGCAGCTTCAAGTAATTTTCTCTCGGCAGCGCGGCGTAGTGCACGATACCTTAAAATAAGAAGCGTAAAATGTTTAAAAAAAATTATTAACTTAATTTTATTATACATAATTAAAAAAAATATAGAACTGTAATAAAAAAACTAAAACATACCGGCGTTCGTCTCCAGCAGCCAATTCTCCGGCCTCTTCTTTAAGTTGCTGTAGTTTCCGTAGTTCTCCTGAGCAGGGCTCCAAGGCACGTGCTTGCCTATGGAGTGCCAAAAAGGCTACATTGGACTCCATTGCCTCACGGGATTTGGCGCATAAACGTACCACCTATATATAAAAAATACATGGTGAGTATTACAAATGATACTTCTATTATTTTTATCATCCACAATATTAAATTTAAAAATAAATTCCATTTAAATGTAAAGGTTAATCATGTCAAACACAAACCTACAATTTTGTGAATAGAGAGAACCACTCCACTAGACAAGGCCTGTGAATTTATCCTCTATTACTCCACACTCCCACCTTATCTCCCACCAGTCAGATTATATTAAGTCAGGTCAAGATGCTAGCATTCTAGTTAAACAAACTCAACTTTGACCTGTCAAGAATGTGCTTGCTTATGCAAACTATTCATAGGTTACCTTATATGTGTACAACTACATAAAAAAATCTAAAGTGAGATTCATATTTAACTTTTTGTCATTATTTTGAGCTAGAAAACAGCAATTCACATTTAATTCAACAGTTAAAAGATTTACTTGACATTTCGACAAGTGCAGTTACGGTTCGGTACGTACTTATGGTTCTCAACTTGTTAATTGTTTTGGCTACACATTTGATTGTGGATAGTGAAGTTTATTTCACTAAGCACTCTCGTGAAGGTGAATTTGCCATATTCAAAAACTAAATAACTGTATGAAACCTTTAATCCAGTCTTATGTATCTTCTCGGTGAGCTGATCGACAGCCGTGTTAGAGGGAGCGCATACGAGCACAGGCCCCCCGCCCTGCCGGACCAATTGATACACGATGGTGGCTGAGGTCACTGTCTTACCAGTGCCTGGAGGGCCCTGGATTAGGGACAGTGGCCTTTGCAAAGCATGCTTCACAGCGTAAACCTAAAAACCAAAATGTTTTATGACATGGTTAATATTGCTAATTTGTTTCAAGTACACAAAGATTGCACACTTTTGAATAAAAATACCTAAACAAGCATTTTATTTATGTGCAAACTTATTTATTTTAATTTTTTACATTGTTTTTCTTCATATATATTAATGGCCAACAGAGAAAGGAAATTTAAAATTATTACACAAAATAATTAAAAATCATATTTAAAAACTTGAACACAAAATTATAACAGAACTACACTTATGCATAAAAAAGAAAAAAAAACAACATTAGTGAGCATGATGAAGAGCAGAATGAAAAGTTCAAAAAGACAGGAAATTACAAAAGAAATGAAGGGAAAAGAACATAAAAAAATCTGAAAAGACGACCAAATGCAAACCAGCAACTAGACAGTATAAAAATAATAACTATTTGTTATTTGTATAATTGAAAAGCAATTCTATTAATAAATAATTGAATACTGCCAAAGCTGGTTGCTGACTTGTAGACTTTTATCCCTCCTGACATTGAGTTTCAATGTACCTGATACACGTGACAAGAGATACTATTTTATACTAGCTTAAAATAAATAAATAAAACCAATAATAGTTACCTGTGACCTGTTGAGGTCGGGCAAATTAGGAGCACTGAAATGCTTGGGGAGCTGACAACGAAACAATACTTCTTCCACCTCATGCCCAAGTAACCTTCGATAAATGTATCCTGAGACCGAGGCATCGTCCATAGCAAACTTGCGAAGAGCTAGCTGCATCCTAAAAGTAAAAACTTAACATTATATATTTGACAACCTCAAAGTTAGAGGCAGGTGAAATAAAAAGTAATGGAAATATAGTGACAGTAAAATTTGATGTTGAATTATTTTTAAGAATTTAACATCACATTCATTTTAGTCAAATTGGACATTTAAAATCCAAAAACTGACGTACATTCTGTATACAGTTTTTGGACATATTTTTTTCTTATGATTTCATAGAATTTGATACCATTTCATAGAATTTAATATTTTGAAACAAATGTGTTAAAATAAAATCAGAAATATGGAATAATACACTACTAAGAAACTCAGGAAGAGTATGGATATGTAAGAATGCTACCTAGAAGTTCCCAAATTTGAATGTCCTGTGTAAACCAGTGATAATATGGCGCTGCGTCACTATGTACCATGCGCTGTGCCTTTTGGTAACCAGTTCCATGTTTTCGGGTTTGTAATTGAGTAGTTACCGCCGGCGCAGTCTGGTCTAATTGTTAGGATCATTTAATTGTTAGGTCTTTTCTTTAATTAATGATAACGCCTCAAATGGATATGGCACTGATGGATGACCTCTGTGGCCTAGCTGGTAAAAAACCTGTATTTTAACTCAGAGGTTGCGAGATCGATTCCCGCTGGTACCCAATTTTATAAGAAAGGGTTCCAGTCCGGTTTTCACTTAAGGCATCTTTCACAATTATCTGTTTAGTTGGCAATAAAAAAAAATATTTTAATAATTTTACACAACAAATCCATTAGGTTGTACTGTGTAAAACAAAAGCATAATTTAAAAAAAAGCATACCAGGAGCCAAGATATATTTAAACACTTAAAAAATAATTGCCAAGTGGAAACTGGGTAGAACTGGGTCACTCATAGATATCGAGAAAATGCAGATTTTTTTGTCCGCCATAAGAGACATTTCCACTCCTTTTGGGCTCCAAATGCAAGCATTACTGTCTAGTTTCTAAGAAGTATGTTGGGCTTTCAAAAAATTCTAATTTTATATAAATGGAACTACAGGTTAGTTTTATATGAGAATCAAACACAAGATTATTGTGGAACAACTCCCAGATCTTTAATGTTATCTACGCATGGTAAGGGTTTGGATTTAAGGGTATAATTGTGATGTTTCAGGACATACAAGTGACAATATAATTTTCCACTTCCATGTATTAATTGAGTAATTGTGACTCCATCAACACCATAGATCTGACTCTATCAACAAACGCAAGATCTGACTGAAGCATGGGTAAAAATCTGTTTAAAATTTCAATCATCAGCAAAATAAGAAACTTTTATATAAACCATTTTGAAAAGAGAGAAAAAGCAAAACATAGCAATTCAATATTCCTTTGCTTGTTGCTGATGTCATATTGTTTTTTGCTCGTAAATTTATACTTATACCTTATCTTTAAATGTTTGTTGGTTCACAAACAACTTCAATAAACATCTAAAATTACATGCATAATGTGATAAAAATATAGATAAAAGAACCTTTACAAGATAAGCTGTACAGTACTATAATTGATAATTTTACCAACATATAACTTCAAAACATAGTTCTTAGGAAAATCAAAAAAAAAAACATTTTATTCAAATTGGACATTTATACAAAAAAGATGCAACAATTAATTTTGATTTATTCAAAATATCAAAAAAGCATACTTCAATTTTACATTTAAAGGAATATAACAAGAAAATGTATTATATTGTTCAAATCAGTTGAAAGAATAATTTTATACAATACATCCAACTGGAATAAAATAATATACTAAATTTAAAAAATCACTAAATAGAGAGATTTATTATTATATTATTTATAGTTAAGGCATTAACATTGTGGAGGTTTCAAGACATTGTAATTTGTTTTATCAAACACTGTTTATTCCACTTCTTGTAATGGTATAACCCTACCGGTTTCAAGGCTTTCACCTCATCATCAGGGGAGCACAAACAAGTCTTGTTTGTGCACCCCTGATGATGAGGTGAAAACCTTGAAACCGGTAATGTTATACTGTTACAAAAAGTGGAATAAACAGTGTTTGATAAAACAAATTACAAAGATTTATTATTACTTAACATTTGCTACATTTTTAATTGTCAGCATTTGCATTGAAAGGAAGATTCATAAGAGCAGAATAAATGCAGTGCAAATGTGCGCCTTACGAAAAACATCTGGTTTTATATTTGATAATTTAAAGAATTTCTCTCCGACTGTCCCGGGACAGATCCAGATCCAGTCATTGACGGCTGCCGCCACCCTCAGACATGAGGGACATGCCGATGGAGACAGAAAGAATGAACAGATTGTTGCTCATGTTTAAATTTCTTTTATGCAATAGTTGATTGCAATCAACTATTGCATAAAAGAAATTTTTGGAGAATAGCATTGACCATAGATCAAAATAAATATTAGCGTGTGTTCCAAATATATACATTGTATATACAAAAATTTATGTATTTGGAAAATTTCATTCAATTTTTGGATCTTATCTAGCAGCTAACAGTGCAAATAGTGGAATATCAAAGAAATCTCTTGTTTAATATTCTAATATGGAGTGCCACAAAGTTAACGCCAAAACCTTTATTGAACATAAAAAATATTTACTTAATTTTTTTTAATATGTAAAAAATAAAATTGACAAAAAATAACATACCTATCAAAAGAAGTACTCTTCCATATAAAGTCAACAACAAAGTTGTTAGTACAGTCACTCGGAGCCCCGCAGTTGCCCTTCAGCTCTAGACCTATGTCATCTCCGAAGTTATCAGGCACCTTTATCACATGGCCTACTCCGGCCCAGGGTTTGTGGAGTTCACCCACATACCTAAATAATAGAATAACCTCATTAACCATAAAAACATGAATACATATCACAGGTGAGAAAAATTGCATTATATCATGGCATGTTTTTAATATTGATTGGTGATGCATAAACACTTCCCAAAATATTCACATTCTTTTAGACCACAGGTTCCCAAACTGTGATATACAAAAGTTTTGTTAAAAAAAACATTTTAACAAATAATCAAAATAATGGTACTTATGTGTGAAGTGGACATGGACGCTCACAGTAAAGAACACACAAAAGCTCCAGACCGCACAAAGGGGCATGGAGAGATGCATGTTGGGATATACTAAAAGAGACCATAAATGAAACACCTGGATTCGCAATATAACAAAGGTAGAAGACGTTATAAAGGTGTACAAAAGAATGAAGTGGCAATAGGCCGGATACGTAGCCAGAATGTCAGACTCCCGATGGACATTCGAAATAATCCAATGGTACCCAAGAGGCATAATACTCGCCGTTGATTGTTTTTCCTTTTTGAAGATAATCAATGAAAATTATCCCACGCGCATACCAAAAAACTGACGCCATGACCTTGCCTGCAGATGGAACTGTCTTCGCCTTTTTTGGAGCCGATTCTCCCCTTTCAGTCCATTGTTTTGACTGTTCCTTCGTCTCAGGTGTGAAGTGATGGACCCATGTTTGATCCATGGTTATGAATCGACGCAAAAACTCGGCTTTATTGCTGCACCCATCTTGCGCACAGCTTTCTCATGTCCAAATTTTCAGTCAATATGCGATGTACAGCACTTTTTGAAATGCCTACCATGTCTGCTAGCTCGCGCACTTTCAATCGACGGTCATCCAATACCATTTTGTGGATTTTCTTTACCATTTCTGGCGTGGTCACCTTATTTGGTCGACCACTGCGATGTTGTTCGTCTTGGCAGCTCGTTCGGCCTCATTTAAACTCTGCCACCCAATATTTTACTGTTGTAAACGAAGGAGCAGACTCCCCCAGAGTATAATCTAGCTCGGCTTTGATATTGGTTGGACTTAGACCTTTCAAATGAAAGTATTGTATCACATAACGATGACCAATTTTTTCCATGTTTACAAATTCACTGAAAGCGTTCACTTTTGATGGCTGCCAAACAAATACTAAACAACGTAGCGTCTTAAAACTTGAAACTTAAGCTTTATAAGTTTAGTACTTTCTACCATAGTAATTTTTTAAAGCAACAACCGCCATCTATACTTCAGGTCGGGTACTTCTGGGACCACCCTCGTAACAAGGAATTAAAATACTCATAATTGTGGCAGGAGCTTTGATAGTGCATAATGTCAATCCTTACCTTAATCGTAATTCATCACCATGCATAAGTTTCATATCACCATCTGTCTTAGCGAGGGTGAAGTAAGCTATTGTTTTCTTGTTCAGGCCCACATCCCATCGAACTTCAATATTCTCTTGAGTTTGAGACTCCTTCAACCTCTTATCATAGTCAGCTTCTAGTTTCACTAGAGGCCCAAATACATTTTGATATTGGAACCCATCTTCATATCTGGAAAAAAGAAATTGTTATAAAGTTAGTCAATGTGTAAAGAATAAAGAACTTCTGGCTCTAAGACTGTTCAATGGTGTAGACAAGAACTATTAACTCCTTTCCAGTGACTTCCTCCACGAAATGTAAACCTCCTGTGAATATAAAAATATGAGTTTTTGCAATACACATCTTTCATTCATTAGGTATGAGCTAAACTTCTTTGAGGTTTTATGGTCATGAAAAGGTGTTCCAAGAGGAACATAGAAAAACATTACATTTAGTAAAACAGGAAAAAAATCCAAGCCTAGTTTATTTTCTTGAAAAGATACAGGATATGTAGGTAAGCTATTTTGCTAGATCTCTTGTGGCAGGATATATATGGGAGAACTGTTCACAATACGATCTGTAGTTTGTGTGTTGCCGCAGATAATGAATAAAGAGTCTGTCAGTCGAGAGTGCAGGGAAAATCCAGGTAATAACTTGTAGTCCAGGTAAATCCAGGTAATATAATTCGTTTTTCACAGTTGAAGCCTAGCAATTGGGGAATTATATAAAAAGTTACATGAAACAGAAAATATTGGCTTGTAAGCCTGGAGGGATTACAAAAACTTAAAATTTGAACTAGTTCTTATCCATATGTTCACTTGAGTGTTATACCTGAGTAGCACCTGATGAGGTTCTTCATCGACTCCAGGTTTTTCCAGGTCCTGGAATGTTGCATCCACATTGTCCCTCCATAGCTCCTCAAGGCGGCCAATCTGCTGCGGAGTGATCTGCCTGGCACGCACCTGCTCTGCCTCCAAAGGCACCTTCACCAACCATGGTAAAAAGCAGCGGTCAGCTAGAAAAAGAGAAGATAGGAATATAGAGGTCATTATCGCATTTAGACCAATTTCAAGCAATAAATGGTCTCAATGTAGCTTTTTACCAAGATATGACTCTTGTAATGAATGAAACTATGTAACATAACCGATTTTAATAATGTTGTTCTTACCAATAAGAGGTTTCCACTGCTCTTGGTCCCAGTTCATATCCTTTAAGGAGCTTTGCGCAGCACATGGTTGACTGAAATTAAGAAAATATCTACATATTAGGACTTTTCTGTTGTGATAATCTAGATATCTGCCCAAACATTAAATATAGTATTATCAGTGCACAATAGTCAAGTAGACAAGTTATTAATTTTAATGTCACGCCAGTTTTAAACATACTTACAGATATTCCACCTGAATAAATTTAATAATATGTATAAATTTAAAAACATAGTGTTTTTGAGGTGATATTTTATAAATAAATAGTGCTACACAAGTCATTTATTTATTATTTCATATTTATATATAATAATATTTTGGTCCAGGCATTAAACCAAATTGTCTTGAGACGAAACACATCTGTGACTTATTTCTTAAATAATACTAAAAGCACAATTTATATAGCGCTGTTTAGAGAGAGTACTATAATTCAGGATTCAAATCCACTATTATTGACGGATTAAAAATATTTTTAAAAAAAACTAGTGTAAAGATAAGAAGGTGGTGGCTGCGACCATTACATAACTTCACATATGTTTAGAAAAACATATTTGGTAAAAAAAATGTAGAAAGCTTACCAAGGAAAGACAAACTAAAAATAACCCTTTGTAGATCTTCCGATATGTGATAGTAACACATTCAGCTTAAGGTGGAGTGTTCATATACATATCATACATTTTGATGATTCCTCGAAAAGGGTTGTTTCAAATGCTTCCTAAAACTGCACACATCATCCATACCTCTAACACTTTGAGACAGATAAAAATAGATACAATCGAAATAAAATTCGAGAAAACGATTAACCTTAAAATTAATAAAGATAATTAATTGATTAAATATTGCAAGTCATATGATTATTGCACAATAATCATATGACTGTTATCGACTAATACCAATCAAGAGATAGACTGTGCATTGGTATGATGAATTGTGCAGAGCTTCAGGGATACCTAAATAGCCTAATAAATCACAATTTACTTTAAAAATTAAAACAGAGAATAACACATCATGCCTGATAGCTACAGTAGCACCCGAGCGTGTGACCATCTTAAAAATTAAAAAAAAACTGGAATTTTACCCGAAGTATTGAATACTAATGAATATACTAACCGGCAAAGTAGCACCACAACAGAATCAGCTTTAGCAGGTATGAAACCCAAAACAAAGACATTCCTCACTCCACAGGAGTAACATTCCAGGAGAGTTTCACCGAGAGGCCCGTCACAGTGCAAAGTCACCTCCTTGTGCTTGGCACGGACTAGGTGGTTAATGATGTGTGAGCCGGATGTGCTACCACGACCGTTACAAAACCTGGAAAAATCCAAGAATACCTAATAAAAATGTGTATCAGTTTCAATACATTTATATTTCATAATTATTTCATACCATATACTCGCCAGGCTGCCAATTGGTATAATCCATAAATAATACAATTTTGCAGTCAACAAAAAATAAACATATAAAATTGATATCGTTATTGCTTATATAAAATTTTCATAATTTTTTTTTATTTGTAAAAATTTTAGCAATGATTTTAATGTTACACTGAAATTTTGAATGTGAGTTACACCAATTGGTAAAGAGAATGACAAAATTATGATTGTGGAGATACCTTCTGAATTTTCTATAATTCTTTTGCAACTCAGTTATATAATATTTTCCTATCACCGAAATTTTTCTATTTCTACTTCTTCAAAAAATAGCATTTCTTCACTGAGTAGGGTAAATTTTATTATTGAACAAAATACAGACATGACACTTGCCACAAAGCTTGTTACAAAACAACTCATAGGAGCACGAAGAGACACATGCTAGGATATACGGGACCAAACCTCAAATGGATTAGCTTAGGTCCAAGACACCATTGAGACCATAAAATAATATGCATCCAGAACAATAGACAATTGTTGGATGTCTACTCGTTCAGAGGAACAACTAAAGAGTAAAGTTAGGCATGCTGGGTGGATGATACATGGAAAATAGAAGGCATGGCAGCAAATAGCAATAGGCAGACGGTTTTAGACGTCAAAGAGAGACCTTTGTTCAGAAGTGAATTAATAAGGGGCCAAAAATGATTTTACGTACAATGTTATCAGGACTTACCATTTCTTACACACATTGCACATAACTACAGTACTGGGCTCATGGATACCACAGTACTTGCAGGCGTGCTCTGGAAGCTCTCTGTTATTGTACAGAACCTCATCTTCCTCCTCGAACTGCAACTCAGCCAGTGCATGGGTGGTACTTGCTAGTTTCGAGCTAATGTCAATAGACTTGCCTAGGCCATTCACCTGCAATAAACACAAATTTTATTGATATCATTACATTTTGTTACAAGATTAAATTCAATTTTGTTTCAGTCGTTAATAAAGATTATGCAAGTCCTACAACTTGACAGACCACGGTGGATAGTCAGAAGTCTACTTGAGACAGAGGTTTTTTAGATAACATGAGCAAAATCTTTGGAACAGAGGGAAACTTAGAGCAGCATGTGACTGATTGGCTTTAGAAAAATCATCCGAGAGGCTTAACCATCATATGGCCATCTAGTGGATTGTTTTCTTCATCTTCAATACCTTCATCAGCCATACTGTATAATTATTTGTTTCAAGTCACCTGTTTCCAATCTCTCCCAGATACATTATATAAGTCATCAAACTTCCATAGTCCAATTGGTAGAATTGTCGACTAACGATCCAGGGGTTTCAGGTTCCATTTTCAATGGAACCCAAAGAAAGTCCGTCTGGTTTTTCACAAAAGGTCTTTTAACATTTTACAGTTGGTTGAAAGAAATTGGCATATGTTAATAAGCCTGTCAGGTCGTATTGTATACAATACAAAAACCTTTTGTATCCATCTGTTATGTGGATATCTTATAGAATGGATTGCTCAGTTCAAGTTTTGAATAGCAACCCTCTTTGCCACATGTTACCATGGTCAGCGGCCTTATTAAATCATTTATTCTTTATTTCTATAGTATTCATTCAACTCAGCATTCATCTTCACCTTGCAAGGCACTGACAGTAAAATAATTTGAAGTAACATGAGCAGTTTCAATGCTAAGTCCTATTTATTTACATTTAATGTATGTTTTGAACTCAAGAGAACATTTTACCTGTTCCTATAAAATTTAAAAAAACAAATTTTCTTTGATTCTTTCATAAAATGTTTTATGAAAATTTAATCCAAGGGCATTATTCAAACATGCAATTTATTCAAATATTTCACTTGAAAATGTTGCATTGTCAATGTTTTAATCAATCCTATATAGCATTTTGATCTTGAAACAGGCTTTTTTTTAATTTAGGAAAAAATCCAAATTTAAGAAAAATTATTATTGAACAAGAATGTTTAAGTATAAAATGTACTTCTAATCTTACAAAAATTATCTAAAAAATCGATTAATCTAAGAAATAATGTTATCATTGTTGGAAAATAATCAATTCTATGACATAAGCATTTGTATAACTTTATAAGATTTATATCCAATAGGTATATACGCAAAAAGGAACCAACCCACAAAATATTTTTTGTTTATTTAAAATACTGTACAAGCGTACCTCACTCAATGCAAAAATATCTATTCAGTTAAATGGGTATTTCACAATAAAATGTTTGTTTTGGTTCATATAAACCCATAAAATGGCATATTTCTTTAATTAGTTTCTTTAATAGGTAAAATATGGATTGGGTCCTTTGTGCATACTGACATCCAAAGAATGTATTTAAAAACAAGACTGTTTATCTCAGCACAGACTTCAATAGTTATAACTAACACATCGATCAATAAGTCCCGGGACTAATCAACAGATAGGGCCTCGAATAACAAATCCATACTATTCTCAGTTAGTACTAACCTTTAGAAGTTACGTGTCAAACTTTCATGATATTCCAACATTGTGTCATTGAGTTACAGTGGTTTTAGTGATGCTACTTTTGCTATTTTCTAAACAATGGAAAAAACCTAATTTCATGTGTTGATAAAACATTGCTTTTTAATGGGAAAAAATACCGTTCAAACTCAGCGATAGCTTGAAAAGTGTTATCCGGGCTCTGCTCCGACGAAAACCACCATTTGTCAGTGGTATGCTGATTTCAAACACAGTCGTACAGACACAAATGATGCTGAACGCTCTGGTCGTCCCAATGATGCTGTTACACGAGAAAACATAAAAAAAAACTCAAAATCGCAAAGTAAAGTTGCGTGAGATAGCTGACATCCTGAAGATATCATTTGGTAGTGTTAACACTATTTTGCATGAACGGTCATGGTCATGAAAAAGCTTTTTTCGAAATGGGTGCCGCGTTTGCTCACAATGGAACAGAAACAACAACGCATCGATGATTCAGAGCGCAGTTTGGCACTGTTTATGCGAAATAAACAGGAGTTTTTGCGTCAGTATGTGACAATGGTTGAAACTTGGATCCACCACTATACTCCAGAATCAAATCGGCAGTCAGCTGAGAGGAGAGCAGCCGATGAAAGTCGTCCGAAGTGACCAAAAACTCAACAGTCGGCCGGGAAGGTTATGGCCTCCGTATTTTGGGATGCGCATGGTATAATATTTATCGATCACCTTGAAAAGGGAAAAACCATCAAAAGCGAATATTACATAGCGTTATTGGAGCGTTTGAAGGCAGAAATCGCAAAAAAACAGCCCCACATGAAGAAGAAAAAAGTTCTCTTTCATCAGGACAATGCACCGTGTCACAAGTCAATGGCAACGATGGCCAAATTGCATGAGTTGAACTTCGAATTGCTTCCGCACCCACCGTATTCTCCAGATTTGGCCCCCAGCGACTATTGGCTGTTCGCAGACCTCAAAAAGATGCTACAGTGAAAGAGATTTGGCTCCAATGAAGAAGTGATTGCCGAAACTAACGCCTATTTTGAAACCAAAGATAAATTGTTCTACACGGCTGGCATAGAAAAGTTAGGAAAGCGTTGGAATGAATGTATCGCTTTTGAAGGAGACTATGTTGATGAATAATGAAGAATTTTGGCAAACAAATGTTGTTTTAGTAGTTAGTCCCTGGCCTTATTGATCGATGTGTTATATGACAAATCCAGTCTTATTTTATGATAAAATACAGAAAAACAATTATTCCTGTATATCCAATAAAATATATATTTTCCATTAAAACTATACTAGGCATACTTCAATTTATCCATAAATTGCCTAATATAATCAGTTTTATATACACATCTTCATTATACAGTCAACTCCATCTCGTTATCTAGATGAACCTTTAATCGAACAACAGTGCTGGTCAGAGGGACTCCTTTCCTAATTTTATTTCCCTTCCCTGTAAATTTATCACCATCAGATTCAGTACAAGTGTGGCCGGTGGAGTTTGTTGGTGTGCAACAGTTCACTCACTTTAGACAAACTTCACAGCAAAGCTTCGCTTTCCAACTGAGTGAGGAAACTTGTAATTCCATATGCCTGTGACATCTGTAGAAGGGAGTATACAACTTGAGATTGACATTGGAATAGTGAGGATATACTCGATTTGAATGTCCAGCAATGACCATAGTAATGGGCTTTAGATTCCCCTTTTGCATAACTTGACTTTTTGAGTCACAAACAAAAAACTATAACTAATATACAAGATATACTTAAGTGAATGAAATAATAGTCTACTTAATGTATGTTTTGTAATTTATAAACATGTGGTAGACATTCAATTAGAAAACCGCTATGACGGATATTATTTCTTGATATTAATACAAAATTAATGCATATCCCTCTAGATGTATCATAACAATTTATAAAATGGTGTCCGTATTCAACTCGTTTTGAGTAAGTTGGCAGTATATATATATTTAAGATAGATTTAGTTTGAGTTAAAAATTATTTGAGAGAAAAAGATTGAACAGTGTGAGATTTATACAAAGAAAATCTGCCGTAACGAATGAAGTAAGAAAGACGAGGACCTTGAAAGGGTTTTAAGGAAGAAACTGAAAAATTTTAATAGAAAAGATTCTAAATAGAAACAATTACGTGTATGACAAATTGAAGGGTTATGTGGCAAATTAAATAGTTGATCAGAGGCCAGGATGTTAAGATCTGTTTTATGAGCTTAATCCTCTAGAAATAACATATGATATAGCTGTCAAAATTGATATGTTGTGTAATCACAACATATGAATCATTAACATTGAGTATTTTTTCTCATCACTTTCCCTATCGTTCATTTATTGTCATGCCTGATAAGAGGTTAGGTTTCCAGAATTTTATTTTAGCACGATGCTCGTCAAAGGTTTCTAAAAGCAATAAATGTAGCTGTGGTAAATAGGAAAAGTAAACAAAAATGTATGTATTTAAAAAAACTTGCAAGTTTTAGCAAGGATATTCTGTCTTCCAACGTTCTTGACAACGTCATATTGATATGATAAAAACTCTGACGCAGTTACCTGGTTGGACAGACCATGCACTCCATGGTCGTGCTGGGATGCCTGTGTTTGACTCTGCGAGGGTAACGTAAAATCGGTGAATTCAAACTCAGATCCTTGAGTATCAGCACCGATAAGATCACCTTCTTCAGTTTCCAAAAACGTGAGGGTCTGGGAGCTGGGCCCATACGCGTCGACACTCATGATTGATTGATAAAGTATTTCAAAAATAACGATTTAACATTAGATTAATTAAAAAATATAAAAATTAATTTGCAACAAAGAAATAGAGAAAATCATGAATCACGCGATAACACTGCGTATGGAAAACACCACCTAAACAGCTCAAAAAGAGACGGCCATTTTTAATGACTGTAGACAATAAAATACTTTTTAATTGGCAACTTCTTGTTATCTATGTTCCTGATATCGGAACAAAGTAATGAAAGTTTTTATAAAAAAATACAACCATTTATGAAGTATCGGAATATATTTCAGCTTTGTAATATAACTTTTTTACATCTAAACTTCTCATTTTCAGTCAAGTAGGTACTTAATTAAATTGAAAATGTTTACAGTGAAAGAAAAAATACAGTAACGTCGACAGTTGCATGGTATTGTTGCGGAAGAAAAAATAATTTAGACGTAATGAGTGCAAGTTTAGAAACGAGAACATATTAAAATATATTTTTCATTTGGTTTTATTAAAAAGGAAAATTAGATTTGACCTCACTGTTTGTAAAAAATACGAAAATGATAATATGTAATTTTATAACGTAACTTGTAGTATTTTAAACTTACTTTAAAAAAGGAGCAAGGTCTAAAGTAGCATGCTTCTCAAGTATTCTAAGAAAAATAGTAGCAGTGCTACTTCACAGCTACTATTAGAATGAAGTGCACTCATTTTATTACGCTCCTTAACAATATTGACAACTGGAAACATTATTTTTTTATCATCAACCTGTTGTATGGCTCGTAACTGAGCATCGTGACTCCTATGACTCCAACGCTTCCAATAATCACAAGCTTATCCAAGCTGTCTCTTAATCACGAGCAATGTGCCCAAAGAATCGCAGGACTCGCTGAAGCTACATTAACAATGATTCTCAGTTCATTACATTTATTTGTATTTTTTATACGTTTAGCCTTTTAATATTTTATATGATAGAAAATTGTGACTTACAATATAATTTTTTTCAGTAAACAGTATATAAAACAAAATTATTTCGATACAGGATTTTAAGATAGGTTTCATAAATTGTAGGTATTTAATCTATGTCACCCATTTGAGCCTGTTAATATTGCAGTAAAAAAATGCGATTGAATTCGATCTGAACTTTATTGTAAGATAAATTTATCAATCTGACCCTAGCATAATTTACGATGGTCGGTAATAATATTGATGAATTGTAGACAATTATTGATAAAAATCTCTATTTCTTCAGGATTGATGTGAGTTGATCTTACTGTATATAGTATATATTACTATGAAAGGCTCTTGAACTTTTAATTTGAATGTTAGAATTTTCAGTAATAATGGGATAAATAATATTCCTATGAAATTATTTTTTATTGTATGAAGTTTAACGACACACATATTTCGTCACCCCCAAATACTTATGTCTTTGTATAAAACTCTTTTGATTTCTATAACTTTGAACATTTTCTCTTTCCAAATAGTATTTACTTGGTCCAACCATAGTTTTCTTGACCTTTACTACACCTTCCATTCACATTCGCAGTGTACATTTTTTAGTTAGCATTTCTTTAATAATTTGTTCTACACACGCAAAACAGTTTCGAGTATATTATTGGGTGTTAACATAAGTTGTGTCCGTTTTTTTTCCAAGTGAAGAGAACAAGAGGACACAACAAAAAAAATTACAACAAATTAGTCAATAATGTATTCTCCTTCATTATTTACAACTTCTTGCCAACGTTCTACAAGTTTTTCAATGCTTGTGCGATAAAAACCATCCGGTCTTGACTCGAGGAATTCGTCTAACCATGTCCGCAATTCGACGCCATTATTGAAGGAAACACCGCGCAAATTATTCGAAAGTGACCGGAAAAGGTGTAAATCGACGGTGCGAGATCTGGAGAATATGGAGGGTGCGGCAGGACTCCCAACCAAGCGTTTGAATGGCATTTTTCGTAATGTTGGCGATATGAAGGCGGGCGTTATCGTGTTGCAGAATAACGCCATATTGCCGATCCGGCCTTTTTTGTTGAATTGCAGTGTTGAGCCGCTGCATTTGCAGAATGTATGGCTCCGCGTTGACTGTCTGATTCAAGTATCTCGTAATGGATGACGCCTTGCCAATCCCACTAGATGCAAATCATCGACTTGCGCGGATGCAAACCTTGTTTCGCTCTGGGCGTTACTTGTTGACCATAACTCACCCATTCTTTCCGTTTCTTCATATTCACATAAAGGCACCATTTTTCATCACCAGTAATGATGCGGCAAAGGAACCTTTGCTTGTGGCCATGCGTAGCTCGATGACGCGCGAGAAAACCAGCAGAAATTGTCGAACGTTGATTTTTGTTGTTTTCACTCAAAGCATGTGGAACCCAAGCTCCGAACTTCTTGACTTTTCCCATTGATTTAAGATGACGGTATATAGTCATGTGACAACAATTCATCTGCTCAGCCAATTCTACGGTGGTTTGAAGGGGATCTTCATGAATAATATGGTTTAAGCGGTCCTCATCGAAGTCCACTGGTCGTCCGGAACGCTCCATGTCTTTCAGGTCGAAATTACCGTATTTGAAACGCAAAAACCATCGAAAAGCTTTCCTTTCATTATAGCATATTCACCGTACACTTCGCAAATATCGCGAGCAGCTTTACTCCTTCGATTGAACGCGAACAGAAGGAGGTGTCGAAAATGCTCACTTTCGTCTACTTGACATTCCATTTTGAAGGCTTGTAATCAAATAAAATAATATATGTAACGTAAAAGCAAACACAGTATTTTGTAGAGCAGAAAATTTTCTTTCGAATGACGTATAACCTTTACCATTTTGTTTTAGTTTTGGTGCTCATATTTAAATTTGGAAAAAAAACGGACACAACTTATGTTAACACCTAATATTTAATCCTATTGAACACATCAGTTGTTAGTTCAAATTCCTATTATTTCTCCATATATCGTTACCCCACTGATTGTTCTCAGCGTAATTATTTATACAGCATTTATTCGGCTCCTTTTAGTCTTTTTATACGAGATTGTCTCCCTCCCACACATCAATATTCGTATTAAAATACTGTTGTAAATGACATCTTAGTAAATTTTGACACATTTCGGTTTATAAACTTTGTTTCACCCGTTCAATATTCTTCATAACTCTTCCATTATCTGAGAAAATGACAAAATTCTTCAATTTCTTCTAAATTTTCATTACACGTCCAAATAATTGTTATTCTACTAAAAAAAATCCACAGTGGTTGAATAATTTTGATTATTTTATTTTAGAAAATGCTTTAAAAAGAGCAACTTCAATGAATTATTTCCAGTTTTTTTGCAAAAGCTTATTTACAACCAACCCATTTTACTGTTCAATAATAATTATTATCACGAGCCGACTTTGAATCTTCTGTCATACTGTCAATGTGCCAAGGCATTCATTTAGTGTCGATTTTTGTACGGCTGTGTTATAGAGAAAAAATATAATAAATTAAATCCTTCTCCTTTTTGTTATTATTGACGAAAAATATTAACGTACGACGTTCATTTATAGTTTGAGAAATCAACAAAATATAGAATATTTTGTTATTTTTTCCTTAATAAAATTATTATCAAACTGATGTAGGTAAGAATTGCGAAACATTTGTATCGAATTTGATTTACCATGGCCAATTCATCAAGGAACGAAGCCCAGAAGGCTACGAGAACTATGAATTTAAGAGTTGAAGAACATCAAGCTATGAATGATGCGCCGCAAAATATGCAACCTTCGAATCGTCAAGGGCGACAAGGAGCAGGTTCTTCTGACAGAGAGGGGTCAGTATCTGACAACGGCTGTGAAATGTCAGAGGATCACCCTCATCCCTCAAATTCTCAAGACCCACCTGTCTATAATTGGCAGGCAACAAAAGCGACACTAAAAGAACGTTTGGCATTTTTATTTAATAGTGAAATATTATGTGATGTTTATTTTATTGTTGGTAAAGATACCCAACAGCAACGTATACCCGCTCATAAGTTCGTTTTGTCTGTTGGAAGCGCAGTATTTGACGCAATGTTTAACGGGACTTTGGCTACTAAATCGGATGAAATAGAACTACCTGACGTAGAACCAGCGGCTTTCCTACACCTTTTAAAATTCCTTTACACTGATGAGGTTCAAATTGGACCAGAAACAGTTATGACTACACTGTATACCGCTAAGAAGTATGCTGTCTCGGCTCTGGAAGAACATTGTGTTGATTTTTTGAAGAGCAATTTAGGGAGTGATAATGCTTTTCTTCTTCTAACCCAAGCCAAGTTATTTGATGAACCACAGCTAGCAGCTCTGTGTTTAGACATGATAGATAAAAATACAGCAGATGCATTAAATGCCGACGGTTTCACTGATATTGATCAAGCAACATTGAATGCGGTTTTAGAAAGGTACTTTAAATTTCTATCTATTTCTTTTATTTTTCCCTTGTGTATTTTATGAATGTTCTAATATCTTTCTTTGAGTGATTTAAAAAAAAATCAGCAATAGGAACCTTTTATTTAGCCTTTTTTAAATTAAGCCACTAAATTAAAAATAAAATGTGGCAAAATTTCCCGTATAAATTGCGTGACGTTTTTTTTGGAATTTATGAAAGAAAATTAATTGAATTAATTTTTACTTCAGGTTTTGGTGAAAAATGTTTAATTTTTCATTGTACCTCTTAAAATTCCCGCTCAAATTTTGAGAATGTGAACTAAGAAAATTTAAAAAATACTTTCTTCCTTAAAGGACCAAAACGACATTGGATAATCTAAGTTCCAAAGTCAGTCTACAATATGAGAGGTAAATAGGTCCAAAAATACTTGTATTTCTTTAATATTTCTAAGTTTTTATAACCTGAGTTGAACATTCCTGATTTTTCTGCCGAAATTGTTAAACTTTGTAAAGTATGCTTGATCTGAATGTTAATAATATCATACAATCATTATTTCTACGTTAAATAAAAACAAAATCTTCACTAAACTATTTCATGAAATTGTGACAATAGAGTATTGTATAATTTTTAGATAGAAACGTAAATGTTTTCTTATTTATCAAAAATATTTGATTTCTCTCTATTTGTGTCACTCAAATTTAAACAGGATATTTTCTCACAATACAAACATTTTATATTTGTTATTTTAATATTCTATTTTAATTTTGCCTACCCACTTGACCAAAGACAAATCAAAAATATTTTTTATAATTAATTTCTTTTAGCAAAGCAAAGATAATAAATAATATAAGAAGCCTTAAGCGTACAATTTGTACTCTAAGCTGGAACTTTTTACACCAAAACATACTTTATTTTTAAATGTTAAAATTATTGTAAAAATTAAATCTTGTTTCTGAATTAAAATGGAAGAAAAAATTAAGTGAAGACTCAATTAAAGATTTAAATAAATATTAAAAAAAGTATGAAAACCAAGTAATATAACTGCACTTCTTATAAAATGAAGTAAAAATGTTTATATACATTACTTAAAACAGGGAATTTCTAAATGATTTGTCCATACAAAAGTATACAGTATGACATTTCATGATTTCAATTTTTATAAAGAATGAGATATGAAATATTTATTTTAATTATTTGAAAATACACGGATCATGGGACATTTGTGTGCCAGGTTAATTTTTACAAATAAATACATTAGAGTAAAACTATAATACAATGAAATAAGTATTTTTATGGTTATTATGTTTCACATATACTTTTTGCAAACAAAATCATACATGCAAAGCTTCTTTCATGTTCATAAGATTATTTGATTAGTTAGAATTCAACAGACCAAAACCCTAAAATAAATCCATTTTTATTTGTTTTTTTTCTTGGTTTATTTGTATGATTTTTTCTCGAAGGGTTTTTTTAAAATTTCATTAAGTTTTTCAATTAACTATTTTTATTTGAAAAAATCTCGTCTTGCATACTTGGGTATAAGTAATTCATTAAAAAAACTAACACAGGTAAAGTTAGGAAGAATGAAAATCTGAATAGCATGTATGACGAATTTTGAAAATAAAATTGACAGTTCATATATTATTAAAATCAGACAAATTGTAACAATAATTTTTGATTTTTATGGAATATATTGTTTTCTCCTCTCATTTCTCCAAGTTGCTTTCCTTTTACTACAGTTTGTATCGAAATTCATACATATTCCTATCTATATAATTCAGTGCAATAAGCATTTGTTTTTTTACATTAAATAACTATTTTTCCTAGAAGCAATCTAGATATAAATAATATGTTACTTCTAATTTTCTGTTGTAAAAGTAAAAAAGTATGAATAAAACTATTTTCCATTGCATTGCAAATATGTGCTCTACATTTGCAAGATCTGCATTTGCAAATTTTTAGAAAGTACGTCTCACTAGTATGTGGTAAATATATATGATTTTCAAATGGACTTTTTAAAATTTTTCTGTAATTCAGCATTATTAAAATAAGGTCTTTTTATTTTTTCTTTATGTATCTCATATGGCACATCAGAAGTGAATCAATGTAAGTCAATTTTTTTGTACTTTCTTCCTACAAAAAACCTACAATTTTTCAGCAGTCAGAATAAATTTATTTTTTAACATACTTTTCATATGGTGATATGAATTTTCTCATTTCAAAATTAAAAACGACTTGCAAAGTTTGACTTCTGAAATTATTAATCATCTTGAAATTTTGTAAAATAAGCTGCATGAATTCAATCACTATTAAAGCGTTAAATACATAATATATTTTAATTTAGTTTATATTTCTGTTTTATTGTACAGATATCTGTGAATAAAACAATTGAGATTTATTTTAAGTCTTTTTTTAGGGATACTTTACGTATAAGAGAAGCTAAGATATTTTCTGCAGTGTTACGTTGGTCTGAAGCTGAGTGTACGAGGCGCCAGTTAGCACTCACTCCAACTAATCAGAGATTAGTTATCGGCCGGGCATTTACCAAAATAAGATTTCCTCTTATGTCTGTGGAAGAGTTTGCTACTGGTCCAGCTCAGAGTGGATTACTTTCTGATAGGGAGTGTGTCCAGTTGTTCTTATACTACATTGTGAATCCTAAACCCAGTGTTGACTTCTTGGACTTGCCACGATGTTGCATGACTGGAAAGGAGCAGACTGTTAATAGGTAATAATATGAATTCAATCTTAATATTCTTTATCCATTCCTGATGTCTGAAGATCTTGATAGGACATCTCTCATTTCTGAACAGAATGATCCTAAGCTAATGTCAAGCCCTACATCCAGAATGGTCCTAAGCTAATGTGAATCCTGTAAGGGTTCGGTGACAAAACCCTATTCATGAAGTCACTTTCACATCTAGAAATTACTTGTCCTCGCAGCCTGGTGCTCTTGCTAATAGCCACCACCAGCTTCTCCAAGCAATCTGGTAGCCTTCTATAGGTGGTGTGTTCATAGAACTACAATATGCATAAAAAAATAATACCCATAATGTTAATCCCTCATGGACGAATAATATTCAATCTGTAGATCGATGATGATTGCATATTTAATGGTTGATTGCATGCATACTCTTTAACTCAAGCTTTATTTTCAGATTTTATAAAACCATGCATTCTGCTGATATTTACGAGGGTATCATTATCCATTGTATAAAATATTATCAGTAAAATGGTATACTTTTAATGATATAGAAATGAAATAATTTTTAAACAATATAACCACACTATTTATATACTCATTTTTTAACGCAATTAATTATTAGAACATAATGTATGATGATGTATATGATTATGACGCACAGTTTAGAGATATTGAACCAATTGAGAGACACATTTTTATTTATACTCATAGCACCACCTAGCACTATGAGAGGAATTTTCAGTATTGTTCCACATGAATAAAAATTGATCAGACCCACATTATGTAACAGGAGAAATCTGGATTGTGTGGCTAATAAAAAAAATTACATGAAACACACACAAACAAAATATTTTTTTATTTTTTGACATGACAAAACAATAAAATTGTCTATGGATATCATTTGTATGGATAATTACACTTTAAGCCAGGGGTTTTCAACCTAATTGTGGTCGCGGTTGCATTCGAGATTTAGGAAAATAGTGGCAGGCAAAAGCCGGTTTTCTAAAAAAGGCATATTAAGCAAACGCATTTCTCCTTAGTTTGGATAAAACAGTAGTCTTCTTCCCATTCATTGTTGAATTGATAGGTTCATTGTTTTTTACTTGGATTACTCATTTTAGGGTAAAATGTTTATGAGAAAAAATCAAACGTGGTGACAACACGTGATTTGGCGCAACACTGCATTTAGACTGAATCAGTTACCTACAGATAAAATGCGTACCTAAACAAGTGCAGACATTTGACACTGGTAACCCTTGAACTTACAGACAGTGGAATTAAAACATTTTCATAAAATAACTTAAATGTTTATATATACGATTTCAATAAACAATATTATTAAAAAAATACTTTTTAGAAAAAAGTTATGTGTTTTCATTATTAAATATAGGATGTCACAAATTTCATCACCCCATTTGTTTTTATTATAACTTTTATTCCCATTATATTAAAAGTTATAATAAAAACAAATAGGATGATACATTTTGGGACATCCTAGCGGGCGCATGCAAATAGCTCATGTCAAAGTGCACATGTGCGCCTGCGGGCCAGGGTTGAGAAACCCTGCTGTAAGCAATTAGATGTCAAACAGAGGTAATAATAATATTTTTTCAGGACTCATTACACGATTCACAGTACAAAAACCCTTTATTTCTTAATTTGTGTATGTCTGTCATCTGATCTGGTTGTGGGTCCATGGTAGACCAAATGTCACGAAAAAGTGTACATTTTGATCTGTATATTAGTTCTAGTTTCACTATCTGCTCACTATAAACTAACTTTTTTATAAGAGGTAGGTTTAAAAATAACCAAATGTATATTTTTGTTCATAATATTGATCCAAGATGATATCTTTTTTATTTGTTTCCTTTCTATCCTTCCTCAACCAATAATTATTTATTATAAAAATCTTAAAAATGACTTTTTGGGATAAATTTTGATCCAATTTCGTTCTCTTTGACAACCCTCGAAAAACCCAGTTGCACGCTTGCATTTTGCGAGTGGATAAATGTCATTTGCAAGTAAGCTATGAGAAGGCGATTTTTTTAATTTGTGATTTTCTTTTCTATCTGCTTTTAAATAAATAATTTAATTACTGGCTATCAATTTCACTAGCATTTTTAGTTTAGACACGAGTCACAATAGCCAAGAACAATGGGTATCATCCCTTCACTTACCCCCTTAATTTTTTCGTTAGCTAGTTTTTATAATTATGAGTTACTAATGTCTACAATTTTCAAGGGTTGCTCTCTGAGGTATTTGTAGTATGTATTTATGATATTTCAAATGTATATAAAAATTCCATTTTATTTTCTTCTCAAAGAGAACAAAAAATTTGTTATTTAATATCTTTGTATATTCTTCATTCATAAGAAGTACAATTCGAACTTGTATATTATAATTGATTAGAACAACAATTTGAACTTGAATATTATAATTGATAAGAACAACAATTTGAACTTGTATATTATAATTGATTAGAACAACAATTTGAACTTGTATATTACAATTGATTAGAACTACAATTCGAACTTGTTTATTTTAGATTTGTACATACTGAATCACGCTGGGGTTATAGCGGTAGTTCAGATAGAATTCGTTTTATCGTTGATCAAAGGATCTTTGTTGTGGGATTTGGTCTCTATGGTTCATTCTTCGGATCATCGGAATATGAAGTTCAAATTCAGGTATTTATTTTCATCTTTAGTTTTTAAGTTTCAATAAGTTAACTGAATATTATATTTTCAAGATGTTTTGTACATATAGGGTGAATTTCTGATGAGGATCAACAAAAATAATTTATTACGTAAAATAAATAGATAGTTTGAAGGAGTAAGATTGAGAAATGAGTGAAGCCTGCGTTTGATTTCTGGTGGGTATAAAATTGGTTTTTCATCAGAATGTATTGTTCCAGGCACATAACACATCGATCAATAAGTCCCTGGACTAACTACTAAAACAACATTTGTTTGCCAAAATTCTTCTTTATTCATCAACATAGTCTCCTTCAAGAGGGATACATTCATTCCAACGCTTTCCTAACTTTTCTATGCCAGCCGTTTTATCTTTGGTTATAGAACGATTTATCTTTGGTTTCAAAATAGGCATTAGTTTCGGCAATCACTTCTTCATTGGAGCCAAATCTCTTTCCCTGGAGCATCTTTTTGAGGTCTACGAACAGCCAATAGTCGCTGGGGGCCAAATCTGGAAAATACGGTGTATAAAAAAATGGCCCCATATGAAGTTCTCTTTCATCAGGACAATGCACCGTGTCACAAGTTGATGGTGACGATGGCCAAATTGCATGAGTTGAACTTCAAATTGCTTCCGCACCCACCATATTCTCCAGATTTGGCCCCCAGCGACTATTGGCCGTTTGCAGACCTCAAAAAGATGCTCCAAGGAAAGAGATTTGGCTCCAATGAAGAAGTGATTGGCGAAACTAACGCCTATTTTGAAACCAAAGATAAATCGTTCTACACAGCTGGCATAGAAAAGTTAGGAAAGCGTTGGAATGAATGTATCGCTCTTAAAGGAGACTATGTTGATAAATAAAGAAGAATTTTGGCAAACAAATGTTGTTTTAGTAGTTAGTCCAAGGACTTACTGATCGATGTGTTATATGCATATAAGTCTCCTCAGAGATATCGATGTTGAGAATTCTGTTCGACAGTTTGGTATATTATTTGATTTAAAACCTGTATAAAATATAATAAATCATTACAACACACAGTAGATTTTTCAACTGATGAAATACGTGTTGGTGTATTTAATCGAAAATACCTTAACGTGGAAATATGCCTAATGCATGAAGTAACATTTTCCAAATATCAAAATATTATACATTCTTCAAGCTTTCTTGAAATTTGTCTAGGTCACTGTAGTCTCTCTCCCTGAGTTGTGTAATTTATGGATACCGCTTAAAAAACTTTTTTAATCCAATATTTTTTATAGAAATAATATTAATACTAATAAGCCTTTCCAGGCAAAATGTTACCAGCATTTTTACAATTTTAGAGCAGAACAGAAAAAAACAATACAGTTCTAAAAATGTACTCTTATAAATTGTCAATTTTTTTTTATATTAGGTTATTTGACATGAAATTTATCACTACCATGTTAAGATGAAAATGGTCGATGTGTCAAAATGTATTATTTTTTTGTAGATAATTCACACTGCTTCAAAGAAGGTTTGTGGTTCGAATAATACATCGTTTAGTTGCGATGGAACAGATGATACATTCAGGGCAATGTTCAAGGATCCTATTGAAATATCTCCAAATACGTCGTATATAGCCAGTGCTACCCTGAAGGTAATTTTATTTTTAAATTGTATCATTCAATACATATTTTTTATTCATTATAAATTTACAAAAATCAATTTCCTGGAACTTATCTATTTTTTACCTTGTATTGATTTTATTACACTTCAATTATATACAGTATAACCTCTTAGGTTTATTGCCATGTATGAATTTCTTCCAACCATTTGGAGAGATTTTTTTGAGAACATGGAGGTCATCGTTCATTATACATTTCAAAACCTTTTGTTAGTTATTATTTTCTTAAAAAAATATTCATGAAATAACAATTCATATTAGCAATAAAGTTATTAACGCAAGTTTCCTGATAAGTGTTGGAAAAGGTGTAAGAAAGATGTGTAATTAAAGTAGAAAACAAATTTAATTTAGTTTGACTGTGCCTTGCGATTGGATCCTTTGGTTTATTGAATATTATCTCCATAAAACTATGTCCTTTTTGAGGTTGCCAGAAGAAACTGAGAATCAATTTCATCACCTTACGCAACTTTTGTTTTTGTCATCCATAAATCTCCTTATGTATGCCCCCTTATTTTCCTAAATTCTTCACTTTTTGTTAATTTCAGGGATCTGATTCTTATTATGGAACCAGAGGTCAAAGAAGGGTTGTTGCAGAGTGCCCTAATGGAGAAAGGGTAGTTTTCCAATTTTCCTATGCTGCTGGAAATAACAATGGTACTTCGACTGAAGATGGACAGATACCTGCCATTATATTTTATACTTAAACCATGTCTGATGTTTTAAGCTTTTATTTTATTATAACCTACAAATATTTAATAGAATCTCAATGTAGGCGATAGAGTGTAACTCTTGTTTTTTTATTGACTAGTCTACAAAACATTTATTTATATTTATAATTGTTTTTATTCGAGAGTGGTATGGCAATTAAAAAAAATTATGTAGATCATAAATTATTATTTAAAAAGAAATTAAAGCAGTAACAATTTTTTTGATTGTTAATTTGATTATATTTTTTTTTTATTAAAAAGTGGAATCTGATTATTTTCTATCATTTGTATAGGTGACAAGATCAAGTGGTATTATTATATAATTGAATTCACTAATATATTCTCAACGTGCCAAAAGTGAATGTTTAAACTAAGTATATGCGCTGCATATTCTGTTGTCTAATGACTCACTATGTTCCTTATAACAAAATCTTAATTAAAAACAATCTTAATTAACATAAACTTTGTGCTAATGTTTTTCAATGCTCAACTAAGTTTTTTGACTAAAAATATTTACATTTATTAAGTTTTAAACTATAGTTTTAAAACATAATAAATGTAAATATTTTTTTAATTTCCCAATTGTTATATGAAGTTGTCCACAAATAATTGATATTTTTGTCCACTTTAGCATTCATATTCATTACACTGAACTATTAGATATTCCAACAATTGGTGGATGTCTTCTTTTCTTATCAAAACTGAAAGAAAGATAAACATCAACTGATTATTGTAGACATGACCTTTGATCAGGTGGGTCTTAAGCCTTTATTTTAGTATTTATAATTTAGACTCAATGTGCATCACATAAATTTTTGTACCATTTCTGAGTAAGATGTACTATTCTTGCTAATAAGTATATTTACTATTTATTCTTCCAAGATTATTTTTAAGCTATGTGTTCAAAATATTTACCTGATTTTATTTAATTAAGTATATGTCATAAACTCGACTCTGTACATACTCTTTTTTTTTAAATCTGCTTGATCTTAGCCATCTTGCACAAAAAATGACATAGATGAAATTCAAATTCCTTTTAGTTGATTATTTATCTCGAGATTTTAATTAATATATTGTTATATTTATTTATTTAAATTTAATACAAATGTAACATGATTTATAAAATACCATTCTAAGACAAAATTGACACGATCATAAAGAATCTGTGATTAGATGTTTTTTTGACACAACCTACAAAAATTCTCAGTTTGTGGTCAAGAATTTACTATGAGAAACATGTCCTGTGGATAATGTTGCCACAGCCATATTAGACTGCATATTAAGATATCCCGCTCTGTTTATTATATCTTAAGGCCGCTATCACATCTGACTTAAGGTTGACTTGAAGTTTTGCACAATCGGATATATCCTTTCAACATCAGAGCAATAATCATCTTTTATTTTGCTTGTTAGTTACTCCGTAACTTCATAGCAATAACAATGATATTGATAGTAAATATTTTACTGGACCAACCTACCAACCAGCTTTGAGTCAGAATTCACATAAGATGTATCTAATTGGATGCATTTTTTATCACAATTTATTGATGAAATGTAATTATCAGTATGTATAAAATAAACCTGCATTTCTTTTGTCATAGTTTGTCTCACAAATAGAAAATTTTAATTTGTATGTTTTAAAAAATATAGAAAGAAGCATTTTCAATTCATTCTATTATTAGATCAACCAACATTTCTTGACTGGTGACTAAACGATATCTTAATAATTTTAAAATTAAAACTGATGTCCACGTTTTATGAAAAAGAATCTGGTGGAAACATATTGTTTATTTAGTAGCATCTAAATAACATCAGTTGACTGTGTCGAGTTTTTTTAGTGTATAAATTATAATTTTTTCTTGTTTTTTAGTATATTTTATATACATTTATAATTTTTCATTTGAATATGTTCTTTTCATATCCATTAAGTCATCATTTTTTTTAAGATATTTTATTTTATAAATTTTAAGGCTATCATTATCATATTCGTTGTTACCAGCTATTGACAAAGTGTTGTAGATTAATATATGCATAACTAGCAAATAATTTGACTATATTTGGTTCTATTAGATTTTCTGAAAATGGCCGAAAGTTATGAAAAAGTTTTAAGACTGCATTTGATAAAGTATTGAGCAGGTTGTATTTTTATGTAATTTTCCAAGATATGGAGAAAATATATAATTAAATAAAAATTAGATTTATTCCAAAATTATTTCAAGTGATGGTTTTTAGATATAGTCGAATGTTACAAGAATGCCTCAAATAACCATTATTTTGCAGGTTTTATAAAATATTTAAAAAAATATATTTTTCAAAAATCATCTGGAATGTGAATCATTGAATGATTTTTTTAAACCAAAGCGGGAACTTTGGAAAGCGTTATATAAAATAAAATATTTAAAGAATTTGATGTTATTTATTAATTAATAAAAAAAATGCACTTACAATTATTGTCTTGGTGTGTTCAAAACTCTCAGTATTCAACAAGGTATTTTTGTTAATTTTTTTTCTCTCAATACAGGCTTAGCCCAATTACATTTAAAAATACAAAAATTGTTAAAGTGAAAAAAAAATTAAAAATATATATATATATATATATATATATATATATATATATATATATATATATATATATATATATATATATATATATATATATATATATATATATATATATATATATATATATATATATATATATATATATATATATATATATATATATATATATATATATATATATATATATATATATATATATATATATATATATATATATATATATATATATATATATATATATATATAATACACACATATGTACACATACATACACACATATATTCAGTCACTTAAATACGTTGATGAGTGCTTTCTAACGTCCCCAATCTTAGAAGAAAATTTTCTTTTGCTTTTGGTAGTGTGATATGAAATGTCAATATCCGAAGCGAAGCAGTCCCGTTCAAAAGAGAAGTAAAATTAGGTACTAGTAAAATTGTACACAAATCCACATTTTCATTAAGAGCTTAATTATTATATCCAAATTTTTAGTTCAGATTGCAGAAAAAAGTGTAAAAGATACATCTTTCTATTGCATAACTAATATTTTATTTACACAACATTCTTTTGTATCACCTAACTATATTTAAATAAATTTAAATTGTTAGTTTTTTCTTTGATATTAAATTTTAAAATAAATTACATCTTATATTTTTTCATTTATTTATAAGTGTCTAGACATGTGTATGTTGAAAACTTTTATAATAGGATGTAGAATATTTAAAAAGGATTTTTACTTTTTTAACATTTATTCAATTTGGGTTCTATTAACTTCTTTTGAGATTTTCCAGTATGAATTATTGAAACAAAAATTACCAGGAATTTTTGTTTTTTTTTATTAATGGATACACTTGAATGAACTTTGAATCATAACTGATCCATTTTTTGTAATTCGCTAATATTTTTTTTAGTCAAAATGTAACTGATATTTCATAATTTTGTTTGTTTCTCTTGTTAAATATGTGAAGTTAATTTGAGATGTGTGATTACATATATTATTTGTTAAAATTTCAGTCACAGTTTTATTAGTTAATATGTCAATCTTACTCTTTGTTTAAAGGTACCATAAACACAATGGCTGAGTAATATCGGATATTGTTATTTATTCATTTTTATTACTATGTTAAAAATTTTATATTATAATTTTGTCAAGGTATCGAACAAAATTTTATTTAATAGCTGTAGTAAATACTTTTTTTTATATTTGAACTAAAAAATAATACATAAAGCTCACTATGAATTAACAATCAAATCTTAGTTACCAGAGAGTTTAATTTAGTATTTTATTTTTAATATCAATTTTATGCTTAGTTTTTTAGTTGATAATATTAGCTTTTATGGAAATTAAAAGCATGTGTTCAGGCTTGAGTTTTTTTTATAATTTGAATGATGTTCTTAAACTTTTTTCTAATATGGGGTTTAAAAGTCATGACCAAATGTTGCGTATTGTACATTTATTGACAGGAGTTTTGAATAATATATCAAACCCTTCCAGACAAAACTACATAACTAGCATTTCCAGGCTAGAAAAGTATTAATTTAACAAAATAGTGTTCTAAAAACAAAATAAAATTTGTTAACAAAAGTATATGACAACAGTTATATTAGTTTTTAGATTTTTACTTTGAGAAATCAGTTAATGTTTTGCCTAGAAGAGTTTCATATGTCCACACCAATACATTTGAAATACAGTATGTTAACTAAATTATTCAGCAATATAAATGTTATTTGAATATTGACTTTATATATTTTTAAGTAGTGGTCTCTTATAAATGTGATTTTTTTTCTTAGAAAACTTAAATATATATAATTATATGTTTATAAAAGAAGTGTATTGATTACGAAATCTTCTAAATAAAATACTGATAATATCTAATCGGTTTTTTATTTACCAAAACTATACATTTTGGCAGCATCATGAACAAACATTAAGAAATTAATATGAAATATCAGTTTACATTTTCCGTAAAATGTTTATTCAGCTCCAAGAGTATGTGACCATTGTTTGTATTTTTCCCACAGAAATTTTGCAGTAGGTTTTATTTTTGCAATTGAACATTCCAAATCAGATTGGTTAATATTGTTATTTGGTGATGATTTACCTGTAAAATTTAAAATCATTTATTGATAATCAAAAAACAAATAAGAGTTTATACAAATAAGCATATATGCATATAATGTGCCTGACATTATTTTTTAATTAATTTTATATAGCTGAACAAATGCTTGCACTGAGAAGAATTCATGAGGTGACAATGTATGACAGAATACGGAATGAAGTGATTATCTAAAGTATTAAGTAAGATCAAGAAGAGCACTCTGAGCTGGTTTGGATATGTAGGAATCTTTCAATGAATGAAGAAAGTTTAACAAAACAAAAATACAGTGAAAATGTGAGTGGAAGGCATGGTATAGAAACACTAAGGAAAGTGTGGTTCGATCAAGTGTATGATATTTTGAAAGAAGGAAATGTAAAAAGTCAGAAATCCCTAGAGTTGTATGAGAAGGTTTATGGATGTAGAAGAGGTGAAAGACGCATCACAATAGGAAAGTGGTCCTCGCTGCCTACCCCAATAGGGAAACGGTGAAGTCATGTGTATGATTATATAGCTTATAACACATGGATCAATAAGTCCCGGGACTAACCAACAGATGGCGACTCTAATAACAAATCCATACCATTCTCAGTTAGTACCAACTTTTAGAAGTTATGTGTCAAACTTTCATGACATTGTGTCATTGAGTTACAGTGATTTTAGTGACACTACTTTTGTTATTTTCAAAACAATGGAATAAACCGAATTTCGTGTGTTGATAAAACATTGCTCTTTAATGGGAAAAAATACTGTTCAAACTCAGCGATGGCTTGAAAAGTGTTATCTTTTTTTTTTTTTTTTTTTTATCCACTTTGCACGGATTTCTCCTGTTACACAAAGAGGGTCTGCTTCTAGCGTTAGCTTATTCGTTAGGAATAATATCAGCCAGGATTCTTCTCATACTGCTAGACGGTACCGAGAATATATCAACCGTGTCATTCAGTTGATTCAATATCTCTATACCACGCGTGACTGAGTGTTTAGCCATGATATTCGTCCTGTAAGTTGGTATGTAGAACAGAGGGTGATTCCTTGCACGGCTATATTTATTGGGTACATATAAACTTAGTGCTTCTAGAATCGCGGGACAGTTAAAGGAACCTTGGAAAACCTTTATTAGGAATATCGCAATGGATTCTTGCCTTCTTGTTTCAAGGCTTCTATAGTTACACACCGTGAGAAGTTCGGCATGGTGAGCATATTTTGGGTAATCGCCCTTTGTTCTGTACCATAGATATCTGAGGAATTTTTTTTGTATTTGTTCTATATTGTTTTTATATTTGAGCTGGTGAGGAGCCCAAACAGTAGATGCATATTCTAATTTGGTTCTAATTAGATAATTATATAAGTTTCGGAGGATATCGGTGCTGTTAAATTCTCTTGATATTCTCATTACAAAACTGAGTAGTTTGTAACAGTCCGATATCAAACGTGAGACATGGTTAACGAACGTGAGTCCGAAATCGAAGGTTACGCCCAAATCCTTGAATTCAGAAACTCTGTTTAGTGCCACTCCCTGTATAGTATACTGATGGTGGATTGGTGAAAACGATCGACTATAAGATACACAGACACATTTATTAATGTTGAACAGAAGATGATTTTGCTCACTCCAGGAGACTAGGGAGTCTAGGTCCTGTTGTAACTGTGCACAGTCGTGAGGTGAATTGATCTTTTTGAAAATTTTCAAGTCGTCAACGAACAATAAACATGTCGAGTGACTTATGGAATTTTGAATGTCGTCTATTAATATGAGGAATAGTAGGGGACCTAAATTGGATCCTTGTGGTATACCAGATCTTGCGATAAATTCCCCAGAAGACTTGTTACGTATTGAGATCTTTCTTTTAGGTAAGATGCAAATAATCCAATAAGATTATCGCTGAAGCCAAGTTTGTGCATTTTCTTAAGTAATATATCGTGATCAACTTTGTCGAAAGCTTTCTGAAAGTCTGTATATATTACGTCCGTTTGTGAAAGTTCGTCTAAATTTGACGCAATCTGTTGTGTGAGAGAGAGAAGGTTACTGTTCTGTTTCTATCTGGGCACTGTTCCGTCGAAAAAAACCATTTGTCAGTGGTATGCTGATTTCAAATGCGGTCGTACAGACACAAATGATGCTGAACGCTCTGGTCGTCCAAATGAGGCTGTTACACCAGAAAACATAAAAAAAACCCTCAAAATCGTGATGGAAAATCGCAAAGTAAAGTTGTGTGAGAGAGCTGACATCCGGAAGCTTTAATTTGGTAGTGTTTACACTATTTTGCATTGACATTTGGTCATGAAAAAGCTTTTTTCGAAATAGGTGCCTCTCCTCTTGTTCTGAATCGCCCTCCGCAATTTTTTTAGGGTCTCACAGTATCTTGCAGAGTTGATGGTCTCCCCTTGAGGCATATATTCAATTAAAATTATGCCTTGACAGTCCCAAAACACGGATGCCATGATTTTCTTGGCTGAAATTGTGGTTTTGAACTTTTTGGCGGAGGGTGAAGAGGTGTGACGTGACCGTTTTTGAACTCGCGACACCACTTGTACACACTCGTACGATTCATAGCTTTATCACCATATGCAGTTTTCACCTCATTATAAACCTCAACCGGAGGTTTTCCCTTCCAAACGAGATAACGGATGACGCCGCGTATTTCGCACTTGGCGGGAGATTGGATTGACATTTTTCACGAAACGTGTTGTCGCGTCGACACTTCTCAACGTACTGACCTCAAACCAGTCTCGTTGCGGAGGGGAAGGGTCAGGCTACACGGAAGTGTAGCCAACATGTCGAAAATAAAATCCATCCGGTCGTGAGAGCCTCAGTACACTTACTTTCTGGATACGCATAGTATAATCTAATTAGTGCTCATAAATTGGTTTATTTTTACAATTATTTTAATATACGTGTATACCATCAAAAATCAATGCGGAAACACACTTCTCAACGTACTGACCTCAAACCAGTCTCGTTGCGGAGGGGAAGGGTCAGGCTACACGGAAGTGTAGCCAACATGTCGAAAATAAAATCCATCCGGTCGTGAGAGCCTCAGTACACTTACTTTCTGGATACGCATAGTATAATCTAATTAGTGCTCATAAATTGGTTTATTTTTACAATTATTTTAATATACGTGTATACCATCAAAAATCAATGCGGAAACACCCTGAGTGGAAGACTAAAATATTTCAACTTTCAAAATAATTAGATAAATTTAATGCAAAATAATAAATGGAGCATTGAAAAAGATTTTGTGACAAGATTTACTGTAAAATGAAAAAATCAGGTTACAATATTTTACTTCAGGTGTTATTTGGTTAATCTTGGTAACAAATATGGAAATAAGAGAAAAAAAAAATTGGAACTTACATACATACATACCATCACGTCATGTCCTTTTTGGGGTAGACAGGCTGAGAGGACAGATATCTACGCCATTCATCCATGCACACGGCTCTCGCCTTATCTACATACATAAATCTCATCGTACATGCTCTTATGTTTCTCATACTTACCTATCCCTTAATTAAAATTTCTCCAGTTATATCCTTCTACTCTTTCGTCAATTTTTTCCTCACACTGCATTAATTTCAGACATATGTATCTGTTTCGTCAGTCATTCACAACCATTCTCTTATTGATGACCTCCGTGACTTAGTTGATAAGACAGCTGTTTTCTGACCTGGGGGTTGTGGGTTCTATTCACTTGAGAACCTAGATTTAAAATAAAGGATTCCAGTCTGGTTTTCACTTAAGACTTCTTTAACATATTTCTGATTGGTTGAAAGAGATTGCCACATTGCAATAAGCCCTCCAAGTTGTACTGTATACAACGAAAGTGTAATACGATACAATGTAACTAAATCATCTCAAGATTTCTTTCTTAATTCTACTTATAACATCCATTTTCAACAAACAGTTATCCTTTATCTGATCATTTCCTACAATATCGAACATTGTAATATCAGTTATTCTATGGAAAAGTTTCATTTCAACCGTATTAATTCTTTATTTTTTTTTATGTACTCTTAATTTATTTAGGAACTTAATTTAATATTTTAATAAATGGAGAGCTGCTATTTGAATGTTGTAGTTGAAAGTGTTTTATAAAATACATGATTAAAAACATGAAATAACTATATCTATATTATGTAATACTGTCGATTTTCAATTGATAGAACTCCATTTTTAATTAAGAAAATAAAAGTTAAACGCTTTGATAGTTGTATATCCTTTATTTCTTTTCTCAGTGGCTGCTTTTTTGTCATACAATGGCCTTGTTAGATTGTTTGACTTGTTGATAAAATAACTGTTATTTTTACCTGATTTGTCAGTTTGGCTAAGGTATTTTCTTACTGACATCATTGCAGCTTCTTTACAAATTATTCTTATATCTGATCCAGAATAGCCCTCTGTCTTTTCTGCTAAACTGTTTAAATCAATGGAAGACAAGGCATACTGAGAACTCTCCAAAAACGTTTGAAACATATCCATTCGAGATTCTTTTTCTGGCAGTGGAATGTATATTCGTTTCTCAAGCCTCCTAAGAATAGCTGGATCTATTTCCCTTGAAATTAAAAAAATAAAAGTATTTAATATAATATTAATTAGATTTTTCCTTACTAACTTATTTTTTGGTTATTCCCAAATGATCTCTACTTAGCATTATTTAATAAGTCATTCTTCTGCATTCTTTCTCTTAACATCTTCTTCTTAATGTCACCATTATGATAATCTTCAGCTTATTGGCTGGGACAATTCAGTTGATTTGAACGCAAACTATTCATATGGGTCATTGAGCCAAAAGATGCAGCATCTTCCTCTATCTCTTTTCATTTATGTCTTCTTGGATGATCAATTATACTATATCTCGTGTCTCACATTAGGTTGTTATGTGTTCTTATGTTGTTTTTATACATTCCCCAAATATTCTTAGTTCCTGTTTACTTTTTTCATAACCAGTCCAACGAATACAGTAAATTCTGCTTTTATGGTATTTTCTAGTTAGTGTCTATTCCTTACATTTTCTTGGACCCAGATTTTTTGAGAGGTCTTGTTACAAATTCAATTTTTAAAAATCTGTCGTGTCAAAATATAAAGTATAATTTTGATGGGGTTTAGAGTTGATCAGAGTTTTTTTAAATGCATATGCTGAGAATCCTATTTACTATGAAAATAAGGTTTTTGATTTTATTAACAATCATCGTCACTTTATATGTTCTATTAGGAATACAGGTATGCCATAAAACGTCTCCATCAAGGTTGGTTCACAATCCATCACTCCACGTCTTAGTTTTTCAGACCGAGACTGCGAATCTATTGTAATATCAATGTATGGTATAGGATGGGCATATGGTTCGGTGAGTCCCTTAATAGGTCAAAAATAGCTACCTTATAGCAATCTCAATATGTGAGCCAACCACCTACAGCGCTTCACTTTTATTGTGATACTTATAGAATGCTGACACCCATCATCCTCTTAAGACATCTATTTTCAAAACTGAGAAGTCTTCTTTCTTATGTATTGATAACATGCCAAGGTTGAACAATAGTGTTAGGAAAAAGTGTTTTCGAATAAAATATGTATTTTTTTATTTACCATGGAAGATTCGACGTTGCTAGAAAAAGAACATTCTCTGTTGTTTTACCAAGTCCATCAAGTTCAATAAGTATTTCACTTTTGAGACGCCGGGAGGCTTCATGTTCTGTTGGGTTATCCCTTTTAGATGCCAGTGCTTCAAATTCATCAATAAATATAATGGAAGGTGAGTAATGTCTTGCTAAATCAAATAACACCTGCAAGAAATAAAATTTTACTTCTTTGGTCCTGAATAAGGAAAAAAATCTTCAATTAGGGGTCTCTAATTAATTCTGATAGAAATATATGATGTGGCTGTTCACAATTTATAATATGGTAGAACAGCCACATGAGAATTGAATCCAAGTTGAAAATATTCATCTCTCAAAATCAGTTCAGCTTATAATTCTTTTTTTAACAAAATTACTGACTTACTGAAAATGACTTTAACTGATTGGTTACTTGTCATGTCTATTGTATGGGAGGCCTAGTTAGTGATTGAGGCTTTTGGCGACCTATAGTGATTGAGGTTTTAGAGAGGCAAGGTGAGGCCTTATGCCCCCATGACTAGAAAAATAAATATCAAGGCCATATCTAACTTCTTCTTCTTCCCAGTGTCATGTCAGGTCCCCCCAATGTTGAATATCACCTGAGAGTAGACATCTTTGTCCCCGGCAGCCCGAAAAAGATCTCCAACACCCCTTATGCCAGCCCAATCACGTATATTGCGGAGCCAGGAGATTTGCCTCCTGCCAACACCTCTTCGGCCTTCTATTTGGCCTTGGATGATCAGGTGCAGTAATTTGTACTTTGCTCCTCTAAGTACATGACCCAAGTAGGACACCTTTCGGATTTTAATATTAGTCAGCAACTCTCTATCAACTTTGGCTCTTTGAAGAACCCTTGTGTTGCAGACCATATCCGTCCAGGGTATCTGTAGCATTCTCCGGTGCATCCACATTTCGAATGCTTCCAGTCGGTTCATACTACCAACTTTGAGTGTCCATGATTCCACTCCATGCAATAACACTGACCAAACGTAGCATTTTACTAACCATTGTCGAAGTTTCAAGGTTAGATTATCATCACAGAATACGCTTCTCATTTTATTAAAAACGGCGGTCCACTACCCATGTGGTACTCTAGCTATCTAATTGCTGGATATGGGCTCAAAAGGTGACAGAGTTAAGGATGTTGCTAGAGAATATAAAAAAGTGCCCCCACGAACATATGTCTTCAGATCTCTGTACCAGCACTGTCCAAGGCGCTCTCTCATTGCAGCTTCCAAATCCAACAGTCATCTCTAATTTAACCATTCATTAGTCTAGAATATTGTTTCCCAAAGTGGGCGCTGCCGCCCCCCTGTGGGTGCTGGATAAATTTGGGGATCATTGCTAGTCTCAGTAACAGTAGAGGGGCATTGAGGAGCAAGTGGCAATAAGAAGAGAATTTAGTGCGGTCACAAGTGTTTTGAATAGAAAGAGGAACAGACTGTAAAATGTTGACGGCAGAGATTTAAGGATGTTGCTGACAAATACAAAGCAATAATATAAACAAATTGGTAGCGCAACAATAGGCGCATCCTTTTTTAAAGTGATTATTTTAAATTTTACTGATTTGATTGATATTAATCACTAATAATATTGAGCAATCTAGTGTGTTCCAAGTTGTTTAATTTCCAAACAAACTTTTTGAAATTAAAATATTACATGAAGTGCTACATAAATATTTTGAGGAAATAAAAAAAAAATGTAGATACAGCGGCACTTACAAATTACTTATTAGTTGAGATAGAAATAAAGTTTTCCCGCAGAGGGGTTCTGAAAAAATATCTTTGAAAAGGGGGCGGTAAGCCTAAAAAGTTTAGGAAACTCTGGTCTAGAAGAATAAGTAAAATAGTTCTTTATATGTGAAGTCATGAAGGTTCACATGGCCTCCAAATGTTCTCTGTTACTAAATAGTGCTGATGACTAAGGCCCGAATTCACAGTCTGGCCTACATACTAAATGCTAATTTCCTGATTTGAAACGACAACTAAATTGTCATCCCAAAAAAACAGTAAGGCTACAAGAAGAGATACGAAAGTCAAATGTTTTTGGGGTGGTTCAATTACAACATGCAGGGATCATAGGTGGCAGTGCTTAAGAAATGGAAGAATGCAAGAACATGTTTTTCTCTGATGTCAAAATGAAAGTATGTGATGTAAAAATTAAATATACCTTAATATTTTTTTCCGATTCTCCTCTCCATTTGCTGAGAATTAAACTTGCTGATATATTGAAAAAAGTTCGATTGAATTCACAAGCAAGAGCTTTGGCAAGCAATGTTTTGCCACTTCCTGGAGGACCATAGAGCAGAATTCCTTTCCAAGGTGAAACTAAACCTTGGAATATCTTTGGGTACATCAGTGGATAAATTGCTGCTTCTCTCAGTGACGTTTTAGCATTTTCTAAACCTTTAATATCTGTCCATTCAAAACCACTGTGTTTATATTTAGTTGTTTGGTATATTGCTTCAGCTATATCTTTATGTTCTGTAGAAATTTCAGCCAAGAATTTGCTGAATGGTTTAGTTTCTTCTGTGATAATCTCTATGTTGCATAATGAATTGGAAAAATTATCGTCACCCTAAAAAATGGACATGTGTATTAAAACTATTTTTTCCAATATTACTCAACTCAACTTTTGTATTGAGTGCTAAAATTGTTGTAATATTGTTATACGAGTATAACATATTTATGCATGAGTGATGAAAGTTTTGTAATGTGCAAGTTAGAATATCCTTGTAAGCTGTATGATAATTCATCACATCGACAAGCTTAAAAGTAGAGACATTAAATAAAAGTTACTTTACTACAATTGAAAAAGTACATTATTTACAAGAAATTAAACAGATATTGACAATTTTCAGTGTGATTTCACTTGAAATTAAGAATTGTTTAAAGCTGATCAAATTGAAATTGGCACGATTACATATATTCTATCAATAAAATAGTAATCATTAATTAATGTTTTGATTGCCAGTGATTTTTATAATAGTATCAATATAGTAAACATCTGATTGCTTACTTCATTTTGATGAACACGTTCTGTGCTGAGGACATGCCTCGCGTGTCCATATATACATATGCGCAAGACACATCAGGCATGTTCTCTTGATAGTATGTTTGTGTCTGCAAAATTTCTCAGCATGACATGTATATACGTACAATTTTATTCGAATTGAATGTGTTAATATCAAGGCAAATTATTTAAATATAGTCTTAATAAAAAATGTTGTTTTAAAAAGAATATACATATTTAACAGAAGTCATAGATATCTTTCTATCTCTTGAAAGGAGGTGAAAAAATACTTGTGATCTTAGTAAGTAGTTCATAATAAATCTTGGAACATTTTTTTTGAGTAGAATCAAATAATTATTGAACAAAACATTAATCTCTTTATCATTAAAAAAATAACATCAATTTTATCTTTACAAGACTTTATCCAAATTTACATTTCCTCATATATTTGATAAAACTTCTTACCCTGTCTTTCAATTGTGTGATTATAAATGGTTCTT
This sequence comes from Odontocerum albicorne, assembly GCA_949825065.1. Classification (NCBI taxonomy): domain Eukaryota; kingdom Metazoa; phylum Arthropoda; class Insecta; order Trichoptera; family Odontoceridae; genus Odontocerum; species Odontocerum albicorne. Next base: position 22,271,026 of record OX463853.1, read on the forward strand.
CATGTTTTTTAGAATCTTTTTCATTTTTATTCATATCTTTCTTGATCTCCTTCTGAGTTTTGGATTTTCCCTTTTTAGTTTCTATGTTGTTCAAGCACTTCAACATATCCTTTTCTACATCCTTATTCTTTTTACATATCTGAGGTTGCTTATTGAACTTTATGAGGTAGTAATTTGAAAAGTCTTGCAAAATAATATCCAAATCTATGTTATCACATACTGTGTATTCATTGGTCAAACGAGCTTCAGATATAAGACTATCTGCTGTTTCAAAAAGACCCTCATCTCGTAAAAAGTTCAAAATTAAATATATGAGATTTCTCCTCCGTGATTTGATGGCATTTTCTTTCTGAAACAACTTAAATTATGTATTTTATTTAAATTTATAATTCTTGCAAGATCTCCTGAATCACTGTACATTTAGAAGAATTACCTTTAAGTTGTTCTAGTAAATTTCAAATAAATACACTGTGGTCTTGTTAATAAGATGTCTATTTTATGACCCGGGGGTAATGGGTTCGATTCTCTTTGGTACCCACATCTTTGAAAAGGGTTCATGTCTGGTTCTCACTTAAGGGCTTTTAAATGTCATACTGGTTAATTGAAAGAGTCAAAACCAGACTGGAATCCTTTTTATAAATGTAGAGCCCGTAACCCCCGGGTATCTTACCAACTAGGCCACGAAGATCATCGGAGATTTGTTACACCGTATTAAGTGAATATACTTAAAAACGGAGTTATGACTGAGAAGACCTTCAGTTTGTCCTGTTTTCTAGTCCGGGGTGACGAGTTTGATTCCCGTTGTTACCAGATTTAAAAAAAAAAGGGTTCCAGTCTGATGTTACTAAAATGACCTTTTTAAAATATTTTTGTTTCATTGCAAGATATTATACCACATAGTGATAGACTCGCCAGGTTGTACTGCGTACAAAAAAAGTGTAATGCAATAATAAATAATAATAAATTTCTTAGCATTAAAAATTAAAGTGTAACTACTAACATTGATATCATTGGAAAACATTGTGATGTAAAGTTTGAGAGTCACATGTATGGACTACCACTATTTACTCAACCCCATTTGGCTTTGAGCAGTGGCGAAACTAAGCCAATGCGGTACATTGGGGCACAAAATGTTCGCATCGTATAAATATTTTTGGTAACAATACTTTTTCGAGTATCATTAATTTTCCGAGTCTTTATATGGCTATTTTTTTTAAATCTATTACACCCAGAAATGGAATTATTTAATTTATAAATCATTTCTCAAGTGCATTACAAAAACTAATATTAAGAACCAGACCATCGTCGCAAAGGGAAACTCGATGTTAAGCGAAGCAAGGCTATTTTTTCAGTTGTGAACAGGGCTGATTTTACTATAGAGCTAAAGGAGCTACAAGTCCAGGGACCCCAAACTGGTATCTTGAGGCAGGGGAAGCTGGCTCCTCCGCGTCAATGAGTTGGGGGTCCAAAAGCTCGACAGAAGTAGGTAGGTTTTTTCAATAAAGTATAATATATTATTAGAATTAATATTCTTATATACTAGGGATAGCCAACAGGTCAATCGCCAAACAATTTATCGTCGAAGTTAATTCCGCTCATAAACTTTTAGTTATTAGTTACCCTTCTTTAAATCTCGCGAATTTGATAGGTAGATCGCGACTATTTTTTAAGTTAAAAATCGATCGTGACATCAAACAACTCAGCCACCCCTGTTATATACTCGTACAATACAATACATATAGGTGGGCCCCTATTTCCATTTTGCATTCGAACCCAATTTTTTAGTTACACCACTGCATCCGACCAACTTTCTCTCCAACATTTCTAATGTGCGCAAACAAACCGGAACAGATAATATATTGTATCGAACCGTATTTAATTATTAAAAAGCTTTTCATATGGGTTGATTGATCATTAATATTTTCCTTGACATACTCGTACTATATACTTAGCTAGGCGCATATTGTCAGGCAATTGATTGATTTATCATTTTCATCAATAATTAAGTACCACTTTTAATATAATAATACGAGTATATTTAATAGGTTTCTTTCGGTATTGTTATATGAAATATGCTACAGCTTTTCGTTAGTAAGAGCTTTATACAGATGTATTGTTTTGTTACTTAAAAGCACTGTAAGAATTTATGATACGTACTATAGCATATATATTTCAGTTCAATTTAACCATCACCCACGTTATTATGAGGGACAAAAATATATAACAAGGTCCTAAAGTTTTCGATCCAATATAAATAATAAAAGGACAATTGAAATAGATTCGTTCATAGAGCTGGTTCTCCTCAAGGACGCCCAAACTACGCGATATTCATTTTTTAACATTTAGGGTATAACAAAACAACACGTCTTTTATTGTGATTGGCTGTAGTCGATATACTGAGGGTAGAAGTATCACATTTTAACTTTAACATCGCCTACCATGCGGTGTATGTGGTTTGCGTTGTATCTGTCCATACACGCGCTAACTTAAGTCGGAAACTTTTGACCTGAAACCTTAGTGGTAAATCCCTATCTTACGCGATCTATATTAAAATATCGAAATTTACTTACACCTAAATGTGAAAAGAATAGTAGCGAAAAAAGAAAACACTACAAATAAACTAAATAAAAACATAAATTCAGACATAAAACGGTCTAAGAGCAAAATCAGCCTGGAAATGAATCCTTCAGGAATCGAACCTGGGGTGCCTGTTTGCTTAACGTCTTAAAACATGTATATTCTTGCCATTGGAATTTTGAGTTTGGTTTTTTAAAACTGCTTGGGGAAGTACAACAGCTTGCATACTATAAACTAATACACGCACACAGACGTCGTCTATTTCACACTCCCAGAATGCAATGGATTATGAGTACGAATCTAAAATCTCACCCGCGTCCGGTGGAACCGTTGTTGCCACCAATAGCGATAGCGATAGCGAGAGCAAATATGGGTCCGGATGTAGTAACGCTGAACATAAAATTGATTTCAAACTACTTAATAAAAAGCTGAATATACTGGACGATATATAGAATGAGTTAATCAAATAAATATGACGACAGGAATAGAATGTTCAATGAAGTTTGCTCACAATAAAATAACTCAAATAGGATATTTTTGTATAAAAATAAAAAAATATAATGTATGGGAGTAAAACACGGACGTGCAAAAATACTGGAAGGAGCCGAATAAATGCTGTAGAAATGCATGGACAGCGGTGCATGCGGTAATGTACTGGAGTTCCTTGCGGAAAGTCGCTACCATAGGCATTCGGAAAACCTCCTGATTATATAAAAAAAACCTTTGGTTTTAACGGACTCCCCGTCGCCCGAATTAATCCGTTTTATTGTATTATAAACGTATCTCGAATCAAAATAATATGATCAAATATAAACAATTGGTGATTTTTGACTATGTTTTTTAGTGTAAAGCGTTGTTATATTTGGATTATTTTATTGTATTTCTAATCTTTCACAAAATTTATGTTATTTAAAAATAAATCAACTAATATCCTGCATTTTTAAACTTAGAACGCTACTGTTATAGCGTACCTATTGCTATAACAGTAGCGTTCTAAGTTTAAAAATATGCTATTCCGCATGATTTTCAATCAACTTGTTATTCAACTTTTCATTTTAAAATGCAATGAATATAGCTTTGAGGTACATGCCCGCGCGGTAACGTACTGAACTTCCGTGCGGAAGGTCGCCAGATTGAGCCTCGCGCAGTGCTACTTCCCTGGAATGACACAGGCATTTTCCCCATCTGGTATTCGAGGGTATAAGGATACCTATGACTTCGTTCATATATTTTCTTTCAAAAAAAGGAAAAAAACATGCCGGTGTGCTTCGATCTCTTCAGGTGTGCCATCGGACCCTGTACAGCGCGGCGGTGAGTTTGTCAGTGTGCAGCGGCTTAATCACTTAAAGAAAAGAAAAAGGAAAAAAGAGAGCTCCGCGGCATAGCTTTATTTTTCAGCTGAATTAACGTTGGAATGGCGAGGGGATTCTCGACTACGAGATCCAGCAATGACGATCGTATTGGTTCTTTAAAAAAAACATGCCTCTGTGGTTTGACCGTCTCACTTCGGTGTGCCAATAATTATTGGAATTTGAAACTCTCAATTTCAACAAAGCTCAAGTTCTGTGACTCAATCCAGGATTCGCCCGGGTCTGCTGCGTCCATTGTTTCGCCCCTGCTTTAATAACATGTAAAAATCGAGAAGTAAAGGAGATCATGGAAAACAGAAAATAATAGAAGAAGGTGCTTACGTCCAGATAGTATGGAGCGAAAAACATTTGTCAAGTGTTTAACGTCACCGATGAAAATGGAAAAATTAAAATAATTAAAAATATGTCTCGAATATGTTAGTGTTTGTGAATGAACTAATACGGCCGATATGGGTGACCTCTCCACATAACAACTGAATATAAGATCAATGCAAAGAAAATTTAATGTACAATATTTAAAATTAAATTTGTCAAGTGTTATAAAAATACTGCTTAACGTCACCGATGAAAATGGAAAAATTAAAATAATTAAAAATATGTCTCGAACAGTGTTGGTGAATGAACTAATAAGGGCGATATGGGTGACCTCTCCACATAGCAACTGGATATAAGATCAATGCAAAGAAAATTTAATGGATTTAAAATTAAATCTGTCAAGTATTATAAAAATACTGCTTAACGTCACCGATGAAAATGGAAAATTAAAAATATGTCTCGAACAGTGTTGGTGAATGAACTAATAAGGCCGTAATGGGTGACCTCTCCACATAGCAACTGAATATAAGATCAATGCAAAGAAAACATAATGTATTTAAAATTAAATTTGAAAAATATTTAAATAAAAAAAAATTATATCGTACAATAATAAAATAACAATAAGCCTAAAATAACAATCACTGTATACAACTTTTGTTGTATAAAGTGCAACCTGGCGAGCTTATTGTTACGTGGCAATATCTTTCGTTCAATCAGAAAGAAGTTAATGTGGCCTTAAGGATCAGATTGGAATCCTTTTAAAAAATCAAGGGTTCCAATGAGAATCGAACCCGCAACCTCCGGGTTGGGAGACGAGCGTTTTACTACGGAGCTCGGCCATTAAATCCTAATTTAAATAGAATTTACTACGAAAGAAGAATAAGCTTACTTGTTTCAGATAGAAGGATACGACCAATATCACAAGTTATGAAAAAAGAAAAAGAGAAGTTATAATATTGAACAAAAGGAAAAATATTCCAATCACAATTGAGTCACTGAATTCAATCACAATTGAGTCACTTTGCTTTGAACTTATTAATCCAATCATAGAAATAAAGGAGGAAAAATCTACTTTCTAAGTATTAATTCATTTCCAAATAAAAACAAAAAGAAAAATTGTAAAGAGCTTAATAAGCTGATTACGCAAATAAAAAAAGAGGAAAAAATCATTTTTACCAGTAAAATATTGTCACAGGCAGTGGATCGGAGCGTGGTTATTATTAAGACAGGAGTTTGAGCACATAAGCTTGCAGAAGTAAAGTATAGAGAAAATTTGTGTGAACTCTTAAATATTGTGTTTTTGATAGATTGTGGAGGAGTTTGTGATATGGGCTAGTATCCCAAGGATCGATTCATGTGGTACATACTTGTAAATTACCTCTCACAACTTATCAAGCCAATGAGAATTTATGACAGAGGTATTTTAAATACTTAATCAACAATGGGTTAAAAATATCAACTGATGTTCTGTTTATGTTTTCTGTAAGATACAGGCTAAAGTCTATTTTGCTGGGGATAGGAAAAATTAAAGGCACCAAACCTAGATGCATAAAAAATTAGAGTATTCACTATGAAATTTACTATTTTTTTTGTTTTTCATATACTATGTATATACTTGTCATTTATTTAATCGTTAATACATATAAACAAGAACTTCAATGATCGTTGTGACATTAATGTGAATAAATATAAAAGTACAACGGCTAAATGGGGAATGTAACGTTATATTGACAAATACCTAGAACTAAATAACAAACATGTATTATAGATAGCATCGTGCTTTGATCCTCGTCTTCATTGCTGAGCCTCATAGTAGAGGATCCGCTCGTCATTCCAATGTCGATTCAGTTGAAAAGCGAAGCTGCGTTGCGGAGTTCTCTTTTTCCCTTTTTATTTAAGTGAATAAGCCGTTCTACACCGACACTCACTGGCCACGCCGCTGTACTGGGTCCGATGGCACACCTGAAGTGAGACGATCGAAGTATACCGGCATGTTTTTTCCCCTTTTTTTGAAATACTAGGTATGACCGAAGTCATAGGTATATCCCCGAATACTAGGTGGAAATAAATGCCTATGTCATTCGAGGGGGAGCGCAGCGCGGGGTTCAAACCGGTGACCTTCCGCACGAAAATCCAGTGCGTTACCGTACGGCCATGCATTTCAGTGCATGCATTTCTACAGCATTTATTCGACTCTTTTCAGTATTTTTCCATGTCTGTATTTTACCCCTAAATAATATATAACTTTCTATTTAGTTGTCCAATGCGTTACTTCACGGCCATGCACCTCCGCGTGTCTTGATCATAGTTTAAGTCCAGTGCGTTACTGCACGGTCATGCCCCTCCGCGTGTCTTGATCATAGTTTAAGTCCAGTGCGTTACTGCACGGCCATGCACCTCCGCGTGTCTTGATCATAGTTTAATTCCAGTGCGTTACTGCACGGCCATGCACCTCCGCGTGTCTTGATCATAGTTTAAGTCCAGTGCGTTACTGCACGGCCATGCACCTCCGCGTGTCTTGATCATAGTTTAATTCCAGTGCGTTACTGCACGGCCATGCACCTCCGCGTGTCTTGATCATAGTTTAAATCCAGTGCGTTACTGCACGGCCATGCCCCTCCGCGTGTCTTGATCATAGTTTAAGTCCAGTGCGTTACTGCACAGCCATGCACATCCGCGTGTCTTGATCATAGTTTAAGTCCAGTGCGTTACTGCACGGCCATGCACCTCCGCGTGTCTTGATCATAGTTTCGTTAGACGTATAGATAATGAAAACTCTATTTAATTAATTATTATGTTGAAAATTTCAGATTATTTGATCTGCGTTTTGTTTGAAATGGGTAGCGAACCCGATCGAATGTGCCGATACGCAAATATAAACTTAACTCGACAACAGTACAGTACAATTATTAACTATTTAAAAAATATAAATTGGACTTAAATTGCCAACTACCCTGACGAATTATTCATTGAAATTAATAAGATATTCCAGGAAATGTATGAAAAATTTACATATTTATTTATTTATTACAGTGTATGGTCTTTTATCGGTCATTAAAAACAATTTTGAGTGTGCATAATTATAAAATCAACTTGTCATAAAAAGTATAGACATCAATATGAATCATGCAAAAACAATATCAGAAAACAGTACGTATGTTATATGCATAAAACCACATGAGCAAGAATCATTAAACGAATATACATAAAAGGGAAGACAAAAAATGGTACACGGAAGAAATTAAATCAGCGATATTTAATATAGACATACGAGCATATGTTCGAAAATAACAAATTTGTATGCAAAATTCATATTACAAAAAAAAAACAATATTAATATGCTAGGAATAAAGTAAACAGATAATTAAAAAAAGACAAAGAAAAATATTTTGACAAGTAATTTGTATGAAATGTGGAAAACGTACGATGAAGATCCTAAATGCTTATATTAAGTAAATAAAGTAGTCTTCAAGATGTAGATGTACGCAAATAAGACTCCAGCATTAGCCGCTTTACGGTATCCCCTAGGTCTCGGGGCCGTTGGACTAATTATCCAATACCATTAAAACAAACTATTGCGACAGTCATAGATTACTTCGGAATTGATTCGGCAACGGTTTTGACTTTGCATTCTTCATGGACTTGGAAAGGATAACTGCGGGGAGAATATACAACGTTTGCTGCGAGGATGGCGGGGAACTATGGGTTGGTCATGTTAAGAATGAGCGAGTTCCGCTGTCTGGGGTCTGACTGAAGAAGTGTAATAGACTACATCATGGTGTACTCTTGCCAATGGACATTGAAATGGTGGTAGTTGGCGAATTTAAAGGATTAACGATCAAGTCGAGTGGATATTATCTTTATTCTGAAGTTAAATATGTATTGTAGTTTTAAAATGCAAGCGAATAGAATATAAAACCATTATTATTACACATGCATACATATCATCACACCGTCTCCCTGTCGGGGCAAGCAGAGAGAGAGAGAGAGATCGCCAGACTTTCCTATCGCGACACACATCTTTCACATCCATACACCTTCCCATACAGCTCCTACGAGTCCTCTGACTTTTTACATATCATTCTTTCAAAATATCATCCATTTGATCCAACCATATTTCGTTAGCCTTCCTCCAGCACGCCTTCCACTCACTGTATATTTATTTTGCCAGTCGTCATTCATTCATTGGTTTAACATGCACAAACCATCTCAGAATGCTGTTTATCATCTTAATCTACACATCAGCCTTAAATTCACATTCATCCCATATCACTTAATTTTCCACATCCATACACCCTCCTCTTACGATTTTGCAGACTTTTTACATTTCTTTCATTCAAAATATCATGAACTTGATCCAACCATACTTTCCTTGCCCTTCCTCTACTACGCCTTCCACTCACATTTGCACTGTACGAGTATATTTGTTTTGTCAGTCTTCATCCATTCGTTCGTTTTATATTACTCTTATTATTGTTTTAATTTTGGTTGTTATTGTATTTGTGTTTCTGTGTGTTTTTCTTTTTTTTGTTTTGAATTTGTTTTTGATTTTTATTCTTATGATTGTGTGCAGTATATTGTGGGATGAATATTTTTGGTCTTTCTGGAGCGATAATGTGTGAGGAGTTGAGTTTCGCAGGATGTTTCCAGTTGTAGTTGAGTGTCACTGTTTGTCAGGTTGATGAGAGCGTGCAACGGGGTTTTTTGTGTTATCAAAAATCGGAAAGAAGTATCGATTTATTTTTTCATGCTAAATATCCTCAGTGAGATACAGGCAAAAGCCTAGTTTACTGGGGATACGACAAATGAAAGGCAACAAACCCAGATCCATTAAAATTATATGTCCAAATCAAATTACCTGTTGTTTTTTCTCAAATTGTGTATATTTCTTGTCATGTGTAATAATAAAAATATATAATAAAAAAAAAAAATATGCACAAACCATCTCAGAATGATCTTACTCTACACATCAGCCTTAATTTCACATTCATTCCTAATCACTTCATTCGATATTCTGTAAATACATAGTCAATCCCCCATTGACAAACTCTGTAGCCTAGGTGGTAAGACGTTTGTCTCTCAAATCCCAGATTTTTTACAAAAGGATTTCACTAAAGGCTTCTAACATATTTTTGGTTGGTTGTAAGATATTACCACATGGCAATAATCCCTCCAGGTTGTACTGTATACAACGAAAGTGTAATATAATTTAATACAACCCATGTAATCTAACTGCACGCATTTATTTGGTATGCCAAATTTGGCATTAAAATACTGTTTTTGTCATTCTATCATCATTAAAATTTCATTGTGTAATTGTGTAATATTATACACGTCTATTTTATTATTAATTTAATTTCATTGTGATAAACATTTCACTTCAAACAAAGTCTCGTCACTTTTCGTAAACTAAATATTATATTGTATAATATAATACACAGATTTAACTTGATCTTACCGCCTCTTTTGAATTGCTCGAATAATTATTAGTTGATAACCTCCCAGCCTCCAGCGACATGTTTCAGTGATAAATTTAATTAATTTACCCAGAAAATGTATTACATGTCTGTCTATTGACACAAAACTAAACAAGAGCAATGTTTTTAGATAGTATGTCAATAATAATATCGCCGGTTACCATGGTAATATAAATTCAAACCAGAAAGGGGTTGATAATATTTTAATATACCAACGACGGGGTAGGTACACATTTTTATTGTCATGGTGTTATTGATTTCTGTTTTAATGCGTGTCATTATAAAAAACCACAGATGTGGTCATTGGGTGAGTTAAATGTGTACGGTTCACGCGGGCGGTTAATTTGTGTGCTCGTTGTTAAAAAATATTTTGTTCACTTTGTGGTACCATGTTAGATGATTTTTTGTTGAATAAAAAAAAATCAAACAATATTTTTCCTAGAACCCACCACTATTTAATTGTTTATTTATTTTATATTTGATACAGGTTTACCCAATTACATAAAAAAACAAGTTTTTTTTTTAAATTCTGATAACAGGAACAATGTTACTTAGGTTTCCCTGTGAAATGATTTATTATGAGGTTAAATTCTAATTAAATAAATCTTAATTTATCCACCGAGATGTGGAAGAAATCGATATCATAAAATTCATTCATCAAAGATATTCCGTGTGCGAGTTGTGATGTTCAGTTAGTGAAAACGCCACCGAAAACAATCTTCATTCAAGATGGCGTAAATATTTGTTCCCTTTTTTATAATTACCTAATATAGTTCATTATCGGTTTCAAAGACCTCTATCTTTTTCTTCAGGTGAAAAGTAACTAAATTATATATTTGAAATCTATATTTTTAGTGGTCTCTGTGAAAGAAAGAGAAGGGTTAGTGGTAAGTAAGGTGGACGAATCGTTTAATATGGAGTCAAGAAGTTGGCGCTTAATGAGAAACAGGTTGAGGAGAGGACTATTACTTAAATTGGTCTGATTATTTATGATTAGACAATTTTTTTTGTAATCTCGGGAATCTTTCAGTTGTCTTATGTGTAAAATTCGCAATAAGAAATGTGTTTCTCAATCAATGGTTAACAAATTCTGTATATTTTTTGTTAACTCTTTCATCGAAATTACTTTCAGGTTTTCCTGTGTAAAAATGCGAACAGTAATTAATTAAATATGGACTGCCCAAGTTTATTTTCTTTGTTTTTATTATTGATCGACAGTTTTCTTAATTTATTGTCTGTATAAAATATTGTTTATTTGGATATATAGGTCAATTTAAAAAAATGTATTTGCAGTATTATCATTTATAAAAATGTAATTTTAATGAATTAATTTTAATGTATAAATAAAAAAATACACACACTGATATATTGTGTCTCATTTGGGATAGACAAAGAAGATATGTCTTCATACCACATTATCCAGGCGTATCTTGTCTATACCGTACAATACACACGCTGACATACTGTGTCTCATTTGGGATAGACAAAGAAGATATGTCTTAATACCACATTATACAGGCGTATTTTGTATATACCGTACAATACACACTGACACACTGTGTCTTATTTGGCATAGACAAAGAAGATATGTCTTCATACCACATTATCCAGGCGTATCTTGTCTATACCCGTACAATACATACACTGACATACTGTGTCTCATTTGGGATAGACAAAGGAGATTATATCTTCATACCATATTATCCAGGCGTATCTTGTCTATACCCGTGGAATTGGCCATGATATTTTATTTCTCACAATTTTCGCTCATTCCTTTTTAAGAATCTCGTCATTAATCTATTATAGTTTTCCTTCTTCGTTTTTCATTTATTTTTTTACAAATTTGTTTTAATCCTTTTACAACTCAAGACTTTTGTAGTATATTTGATAAGACACTTGTCTTCAAGTCGGGGTTTTACAAGATTTGTTGAGAGTTGTCAAATCACACGAGTGGCTATAAATTTAAGATTTATTGATTTATTGACTTAACAGATATACTCTAATTCTCACTTTTTTCATATTCAAAATATTCAAAGAGGCAACAAAATACCTAGTGTCAGTCCTGATAATGTAAAACCTTTCCCTCGCCTGCCGAGTGGTTATGAATGTTTAGCTCGTATATGCTCTTATATTTAAATTAAATAATTAACCCCTGTTTACAAACTCAATCAAATCTCGTTCAAGCAAACATTGTTTTTATTTATTGATTAATTTCAATAAGAACACTTCCAGTATATCTAACACTCACAATAAGAACACTTCCAGTGTATCTAACACTCACAATTTATTACAGATTATCTTCAGTATACAAATAACATTAACGATAAATATAGCAATTACCATTCGAAAATTTGTGAGCACTATTCATCAGATATGTGGCAGAATTATATAGTGGGCCAATATTGTCAATGGCACAATGGACGAAGATGTTGGATACGGTCAAGCTTTCCGTCGGCTTTCCCAAAACATATCTTTTGTAGTTCGAGTTCATTGAACGTAGAATACTCGTACATTAATTTAAATTGTTAAGGTCTCGTTAAATCTTTTTGGTTGGTTGGAGATAATAAGTCCGCCAGGTTATACCGTATGCAATGAAAGTGTAATACAACACAAAACAACGTACATACGAGGGTAGTCCCAAAAGTACCCGATCTAACAAAGAAAACACAAAAAAATTGGGAAAAAATATTTTTATTTCTCAACGTAGTCTCCTTTCAGCTCGACACACTTTTCCCAGCGATGTTATATAGCTTCGATACCCTGTTTATAGTGAGAACCGTCGAGCGCCTCAAAATAGCCATCAACCGCAGATTCCACCTCTTCATTGTTGGCAAATCTTTTACCACCGAGCCATTTTTTCAAGTTTGGAAAAAGAAAATAATACGAGGGGGCTAAATCTGGCGAATAGGGTGCGTGAGGAAGCAATTCGAACTTTAATTCATTGATTTTCGTCACCGCGATAACGGATGTGTGAACTGGTGCATTGTCTGGATGAAACAACACTTTCTTTTTCGCCAAATGCGGCCGTTTTTTTCTTGATTTCATCACTCAAACGTTGCAATAAGTTCGCATAATACTCGCCGTTGATTATTTTTCCTTTTTGAAGATAATCAATGAAAATTATCCCACGCGCATCCCAAAAAACTGACGCCATGACCTTGCCTGCAGATGGAACTGTCTTCGCCTTTTTTGGAGCCGATTCTCCCCTTTCAGTCCATTGTTTTGACTGTTCCTTCATCTCAGGTGTGAAGTGATGGACCCATGTTTCATCCATAGTTATGAATCGACGCAAAAACTCGGCTATATTGCTGTGAAACATCGCCAACACTCGATTGAAACATCCTCACGACGCTGTTTTTGTTCCATTGTGAGCAAACGCGGCACCCATCTTGCGCACAGCTTTCTCATGTCCAAATTTTCAGTCAATATGCGATGTACAGCACTTTTTGAAATGCCTACCATGTCTGCTAGCTCGCGCACTTTCAATCGACGGTCATCCAATATCATTTTGTGGATTTTCTTTACCATTTCTGGCGTGGCCACCTCATTTGGTCGACCACTGCGATGTTCGTCTTGGCAGCTCGTACGGCCTCGTTTAAACTCTGCCACCCAATATTTTACTGTTGTAAACGAAGGAGCAGACTCCCCCAGAGTAGAATCTAGCTCGGCTTTGATATTGGTTGGACTTAGACCTTTCAAATGAAAGTATTGTATCACATAACGATGACCATTTTTTTCCATGTTTACAAATTCACTGAGAGCGTTCACTATTGAAAGACTTAAAACTTGAAACTTAAGCTTTATAAGTTTAGTAATTTCTACCATAGTAATTTTTTAAAGCAACAACCGCCATCTATACGTCAGATCGGGTACTTCTGGGACCACCCTCGTAGTTCACAATATTAAGTTATGCGATGATCTGTCATATTTTGTGAAATAAAATATAAAGTTTGTTGTTAGTAGGGAATTTTAAAAAGTAAAGCAGTTTGATACCCGCAGTAACATAAATAAAAGTTATAGTACAATAATTACATTTTGGATCTAGTATAGTAATACGGGGAAAAATCCTGCAGCTGTAACATCACATTAATTGATATCCAGACTGTATTCCTTATTTTTCTGAAAAAAAAAAACTTGCTTCCAACGGGAATAGAACCCGCAAGACCAACAAAACGGACATTTTTACCAACTAGACCTCGGAAACCGTAGAAGAAATAATCAGCATTTTTTTCAAATACCACAACTATGCGCTTTAATTTTTTTAACTTTTTCTTTCGCAGTATACAGTAACTATGTAAATTTGAACACAAGGTGACCTTGTTGAATTTTCTCTTTCGCCAAATAAAAGATTTTCAGACTAATAAATCTTCGCGGCGATTTAATAACTAAGGCTCCCTTAAAATCACACTCGGGAAATATTATTTCTCGTGTAAATTCCCAAAGAAAAAAGTTGTTACTTGGAGAATATTTGAGAAATGCGTCAAACGTTGTGCTTTTATATAATCAAAATAATGATTTTCAATTCACATTTGTCATTTTGTTTCGTTTGAAATATTATAAAGTTTGCGTGAGAATTTTTTACCAATGCTTGCGTCCTTAAAATAGTGGTTTCCATGTTTTTTTTTCAAATGAAATCACAATGTATTCGGTTTACTAGGAATGAAGGTAAAACACTTTTGGATTTTCCTTCAATTCGAAATCACTGGGAACAATATTATAAATTATTTTTAATTTACTATCTTGAAGAATGTCTTTATTGAGTAAACATTTAGATATTTTTGAGTCATTGTCAGCATCACCATCACGCCACATACTCCATTCCTATTGGGATAGGGAGACAATATAAACATTAATTTAATAATTATATAAACATTATTTATATGATTATTAATATTAAATTATATAATTATTAATATTAAATATAATATTAAAATCCGAAAGGTATCCTACTTGGGTCATGTACTTAGAGGAGCAAAGTACAAATTACTGCACCTCATTATCCTAGGCAAAATAGAAGGCCGAAGAGGTGTTGGCCGGAGGCAAATCTCCTGGCTCCGCAATATACGTGATTGGACTGGCATAAGGGGCGTTGGAGATCTTTTTCGGGCTGCCGGGGACAAAGATATCTACTCTCAAGTGATATTCAACGTTGGGGGGACCTAACATGACGATGAGAAGAAGAAGAATAAACATTATTAAATAATCATACACATATAATATATACCATATCACCGTTCATTTAATAATCATTCACATATAATGTATACCATATCTTTCACTTCTTGATTTTTTTCCGATATTCTGAGTGTTGACGATTGCTGAACGACATTTCGGTGATGTCTCACTCACCTTACATTTCTTTCATTCAAAATTTCATTCACTTTGTCCAAACATACTTTCCTTACATTTCTTCCTTTCAAAATTTAATTCACTTAGTCCAATTTTTTTTTGTTGTCTTCAAGGTCGACTCACTCATACTTGAATACAAAATTTATTTAGTCAGTCTTTCGTTACCGATAGGTTCAATATGTACAAACAATTTTTTCACCCCGCTTAACAATTCAATTTCTTTGCTTATATTCATCATTATAAAATGTATTATTCTGCCATACAAACGATACACCATATATTATTTTCAGTGAACGCATTTTATCTTCATTCATTTTCCACGTTCATGCCTCACTCTTATACATCAATGTTAGCACTCATACGCTGTTGTGATTAAATACTTTTTAAAACACATCAGATTGACATGAAACGGTAACTCGATGTCGAGGATCTCCTCGCCATTCCAAAAGTCAATTCCGTTGGAAAGCAAAGCTGTGGCGTGGATTTTTTTGTTTATTTTTCATTTAAGTGAGTGAGTAGTTGCACACCAGCAAACTCACCGGCCACACCGCTGTACTGGATCCGATAGCACACCGAAGTGAGCACATCGGCATATTTTCTTTTTCTCATTTTTGAAAGAATATAGGTATATGACGGAAGTCATGGGTATCCTTATACCTTCGAATACTAGGCGGAAAAAATGCCTGTGCCGTTCGAGGGAAGTAGCATAGCGCGGGGTTCGAACCGGTGACTTTCCGCACGGAAGTCCTGTGCCTTACCGCGTGACCATGCACCTCGTGGTACTTTAGAGTCAGGTCAGTGTCAGTTTAAAAGTCTCAATCTTAAAGACATATTGTGCTATTTTGCAATTCCACAAGGTATGTCCTGTATCAGTCTATAAGTTTTAATATGTGTGCATTTAATATTTTTAGTATTCATGTATTCTTCTTAATGCATGCATTTCTACACCATTTATTCGGCTCTATTCAGTATTTCCCACGTCAACATTTCACTCCCATACATCAAAGTTGGGGCATAAATTCTGTTGTGGACTTTCATCTTAGTAGATTTTGATACTTTCCTGCTAGAGTACAAATGCTTTAGTGTCCCATTGACTTTTTTTCCCATCGCTACACGCTGTCCAATATCTCTCTTAACTTTTCCATCATCTAAGAAAAGTTATAGGCAAACTAAATGGGGTAATTTATTAAATAAATCAATTTTCACAAATAAATTATTTTCTTTGTTTTCAGTAACAAAATATTTATTTTATGGAAAATACAAACAATATTTATTATTTCTTAGTTTATTACGGAGTGCAAGTAATATCTATAACTGAAAACATCATAACGTTTTATTTCAAGACAACAGAATGTAATAGCATATAAATAAATTACCTATATAATATAATACTTTATAGAAATTTTCAAAAGAAAGGTCACGCGTATGAGTGATTATTTTCTCTTATTATAAATACTTGTTTTAATATTCTCTAATCACACAATATCCGCTATTCTCTTTAAGATACTGGAGAGACATAGTTTTCTTATTTTTGAAAAACGTTTCGTTATGCTCATGTTAAGTGAGCCTGACAAGTTATATTTATATTTTCGAAGGATGTCGCGTTATTTTTTAAGTGTGCAAATTGACTAAAATATTAATTTACAGTTTCAAATAAAAAAAAATGATAAATTACACCAAAGACACTTCATTTTATTAACACTTCATGGGTAGGGAAAGATTACGCACACATAACGGAAAACCATTAGCTCTACACTTGTTAACAAAATTAACAATATCATTGTGAGGAAACTGGGATAGAATCATTTAAAGACTGCAAAAACTACACGACATGTTGCTTTTATGTTCAACTGAACTTCAACTTTCATTGTTGGCTTATAAACATGTTTTTTTATAGTATATAAATATTTGTTTGTTTTTATAGTATATAAATATTTGTGTACATATCCCATGAAAGGTATTTTTTCCAAGTTAAAATATATCCTGACCCGATTACGAAATTCCTTAATTTAACCTCATCACCAACCTTTCATGATGATATCTTGCTAAAAAATGGCCTGGATAAGATTAGCAATTTTTAAACATTTTCATATGGCTTACGTGAATATGGATGTTTTAAACAAGATTAAGAAATGAACTTTAATATGATTTGGACACGGGGAATGAATACACAACGAAATTCTATACGAGACCAACCGAGTATAGGTTATAAGGTACAATTCAGAGGTGCAAGATATGCGTGGAAGAGATGGACCGATTAAGTGAACCTTATTTTGGAAGAAGTTAAAGTGAAAAGTATGAATAATAGAAGATCGTACATGAAATGTATGAATGTAAAAGAGGCGAAAGTTGTGGTGGTTGGATAGAAAATTTTGGAGATATGTTATCTCACCTAACTCGGGACAAGGTGTGATGTTATGCATGTATGTACTTATAGAAAAAAATAGATATTCAAATATTTTTCAGTCAATATAAAGCCAAGTGAATGCCAACGGGGGCAATATTTAAAAAATATATATTTTTAAGGGACGTTGAAGTATACAGAAATATAAGGGGTGTTATGGATTTCAAGGGGTCATTGTGATATATGCAATAAAATTGCAATAAAATGGTGAATGTAAAATTAAAACATGGAATTAATATTTTTCAATTTCATCTATGGCAGGGATGGCTAATCTATTTCTGCAAGTGTGTCAAAATACTCGTATATGACCAGTTCTTAAAACAATATTTGCGTGTCAGATAAATAATACGAAAATTAAAATGAAAACTCCTAATATGTTTTTACATAATTGGTTTATTTCAAATATACCAACAAAGTAGGTACCATGTTTTTAAGTTAGTGAGAATTTACAACTAAGTGAGATTTTTGTAGTTGTTTGTCTGATGCTAATTTACTAATTCGCGGTTTATAGTTGGAGACCTTTGATCCTAACATGCTGCTTGACCAAGTGCGATTTCTCACGTTCGATTTGATAAAATTCATCGACGAAAATAATTATTCGCAAACATAAGTTAACTCAAACATTGTCAAAATACCGGTTACTAATTTTTTCATTGATTTAAATTAACAACAATACACTGGGACATAAAACACCCCCTTTACCTCACGTTTGGCCGACATCGTTCTTTTTCTTGCTCGGCGCGAGTGAGACATAAGGGGCTCGCGTCGCGTATGCGTATTATACTAAATATGGAGAGTAGTTCACTAAGATGAAGGAATATTTTTCGTTCGTTCAGTAAAATAAACTAATTCACAAACAGTTATATTTACTTATTATTTGCTGAGGCAATGGAACAAAAAAACTTGACTTAAATACATGTTTCAAACAAAATTCGAACTTTGTCTGAGTGCCACCAAAAATTGTCCGCGTGTCACGAAGTGACACGCGTGCCAAAAGTTCGCCATTTCTGATCTATGGCATTGCATAATTATGGAACACAATTGGTTTATGAAAAACTAGAAAAATGGTTTCTGTAATAATTAATAAACAAATAAGGCATCGCGTGTTTTTCACCGATTTCGTTGCTGTTTAGTTCGAAGTACATTTTGTTTTTACCTTGGTTCTATGTTGTAAGGCTCACATTAATTATGATAATATTTTTTATTTTTATTCTAGATTTTTTAATCGTTTTTAGTTAGTAACAGTTTCATGACTAACACAATTTATTGTTTTAACAAATAAACCAGATTTATAATCATGAATAACGTGGAGAAAAATGTGTTTTTTAACTTCCTCACGTTGCAAGAACTAAAAATTATACTAAGGGGGATTCGACTTATCCTGATATGTTCCAAGGAGACGTTGGTTTAAAAAAGGGTTGTCAGACCCTGATCTAAAGTAATTAGTGTGTAGCATATCTGATGACTGTTTTCCATTTTTGATTAAATTAAATACAATTTAGACGCACATTACCACGGTATAAGAAAAGCAAATTAAATCAGATCAACGCGCCAATGCAAGCCAAATAGTCCTTTGACGTACTTCGGAAATATTTACATACTAAAACCAAAGTCTAACTCGTGCAGTTTCTGCTTTTCCCAATACTTAACTATGCGGACGTATATTTTCTGGATGTTACGAAAGGACTACTGGACAGACTTCACCTATTATAAAACGTACCGTCGACAAGTTCCTGTATTGCCCTTTATATATAACATCCTATTCTGTCCATTGGCACCTCTCGTCACAATACCTCGCCGAGAATGTGTAGCCTTTCTCCGACCATAGATTTGGGCTACGATCAAACAGATATTGCCTTTTGGCATTTTAAGTTCATCGCTTCCCCTACTTCACGTTGTCCTTGATTGTCTATGTCAGTGATGTCCAACCTTTTAGGGGCAAAGAGCTACCTTAGCTATTTCAAAACTATTGGCGGCCCCCCATACTACATCATCCTTGAAGAAGACATTTCTTTACATACTGGTCGATTTAGATAAAAACCTGAAGACAACATTTTACTAACGGTCATGGAATTATTAATACATTATCTTTATTGTCATAAAAATAACTGTAATACAAAACAAGAAAATTTTAGTTCTTGTGTGACAAATTTAATGTGCAATTTGAGATACTGCTATTTGTATGCAATCTTTGATCTTGGAAAGTCGATTCCTATGCTTCGTTTTATTATGTTTAACTGCGAAAATGTTATTTCGCAGAGGTAAGATGATCTAAAAAAAGATTTTACTTTTGGTGAAAATTTCACCAAACATAGACTCTATGTCATCAGACTCTGTAACCAGTTTGCCGGCTGCCATAAAAGTCTCACAAATATTAGATCTATCATCAATGACGAAAATCGTTTCACCATAATAACTTCATAAATGAAGCAAACATTTTGCTCAATTTTGTCTCCATTTGTCTTGTAATCCTTTAAGTGCGTTTAAATCTTTATCTTTCTTTTGAAAATAACGGAGTAACCTTTCAACTAGAAATTTGAGAGCATATACTCGTATATGACCCGATTTATTAATATGGACGAGGCGAGCGCCGTGTTCAAGGATAAAAAGGCGTGGAGATATGTTATCTCTTATTATGCTAAAAGGGGCATGGTTTGATGGAATGTACGAGTATGTATAAATGAAAAGATCGTTCTTGAAAAATGTCGGGTTGGAATACACGCTTTTGACCGAACAGGGCAAAAATTTCCACAAAAAAATACCACCTGTAAAATAATTTTAAAATAAATCAAGTAAGACCCGCCGAGTTTTAACACTTTCCATAGCGTGAATTTTTTCTTCTTATATATTTTTTTATGCTTTGATATTTATTTAATACCTGATACTTTTCCTCGTAAAACTCGCCACGGGAAGAATAGAAATTGCCAAGAATTATTAGTTATAAAATATGCAGTAAAAACCAATATCGTTTACATTTTCGCTTCGTGTTTTCATAATTTTGATGAATGGAGCGAAATAAAAGGTTTGTATACAGAGATTTTCCAACAAATTTTATTTTCCAATAAATTTTATTTTCCAATGGAAAACTATATTTTATTTACACGATTGCGATCTTAAATATGGGTGTTTGTTGTGATGTTGCCTTACTTTTTGCATTTTATCATTTATTATCAATAAGTATAATATATTCAAACCAGAGAAACACGAAGACTACATCCGTGGCTCAGTTGATATGACGCTGGGCTTTCATTCAGGGGTTTCGGGTTTATGGCACCCAAAAAACAAAAAAATAAATGGGTCCCTCTCTGATAAAAGAGTTCCTCTACCAACAATAAACACATGCCCTTGACGTGTGCGAGTGTCGTTGGCTCATCTAATAACATCCCCCCGGCCAAGATACACCCCACCAATATTGATATGTTGGCAATAAGTAGAACTTAAATAAATTGACAAGTGCTCTTCTTTTGTATTGCGGGCTATCATTTTTGAATATTGACATCTTCAACATTTAAGATTTTTTTTAAAGAAAGTATATTGAACATTTATTTCTTGTTTGATAACGTTTATTTCTTGTTTGTTAACATTTATTACAATGTGTTGGAAAATATACGGCTTCATGTTCCTGACAACTATTCGAGATACAGAAATAATGATTTGTTGGCAAAAAATATAGCTAAAATAAATTGCGAAGTGCTCTTCTTTTGTATTGCGGGCTATCATTTTTAAATATTGACATCTTCAACATTTTAGATTTTTTTTAAAGAAAGCATATTGAACATTTATTTCTTGTTTAATAACGTTTATTTCTTGTTTGTTAACATTTATTACAATGTGTTGGAAAATATACGGCTTCATGTTCCTGACAACTATTCGAGATACAGAAATAATGATTTGTTGGCAAAAAATATAACTAAAATAAATTGCGAAGTGCTCTTCTTTTGAATTGCCGATTATCCTTTTTGAATATTGACATCTTCAACATTTTAGTTTTTTTAAAGAAAGCATATTGAACTTTCTTAGTAATGGGAGTTAGTTGTTATGGCTTAATAATTATTTCATGTTCGTTAACATTTATTTGTTAACATTTATTACAATGTGTTGGAAAATATATGGCATTATGTTCCTGACAACTATTCTAGATACAGAAATATTGATATGTTGGCGATAAGTAGAACTAAAATAAATTGCCAAGTGGTTTTTTTATGTATTGCGGGCTATCCTTTTTAAATATTGACATTGTCAAAATTTTAGATTATTTTTAAAGAAAGCATATTGAGCTTTCTTAGTAATGGAGTTAGTTGTTATGGCTTCATAATTATTCCATATTTTTTAACATTTATTTCTTATTATGGTATCTATTTATCTCTTTAAACTTTGTATAAAATTGGGTTAAATCTGAGTGTGTAAACTTTATAAAATTAATAATGAAATAGTCAGGTGTTGTTACACACAAAAAGCGCACACAACAGGTGTATGCATACCTAACGTTTCTTGATAGTTTAATGCGTATAGCAGTAAACTTGAACAATATATGTATCATGATTAATAAATAAGAATATTGGACAAGTTTAATATTTTATAATAATGACAACCTTCGGAGTCTAGTTTAAAGACACCTGTTTTCCAACATATGGGTTCCGGGTTCGATTCCTGTTAATATCCAGACTTTTTAAAAAAGAGTTCCAGTTTGGTTTTCACTGCGGGCTTGTTTGATATATTCCTAGTAATACTGTGTATAATGACAGTTTAATCTCATAAATGGGTATAATTTAACAACAACCACACTCTCACGACGTCTGTGTGCACAAGGCATTCAATTTCACGGTCATAAGTGTAAATCTAGTTTGTAGTGTTGAAAAGTAACATTTTTTAGTGACTTGTTAGAACTACGATCATAAGACAAGTTGATCATAACATAAGTTGATTTTGTACTGAAAATGGCGTAATTAAGACTTTTAAGCGCAGAAATGTCTAACGTAAAATCTATAATATGAGCTTTTTTTTATTTAAGAACGAAATATATAATTCGAGAGTAATAAATAATTTCACTTAATTATTATAATTAGAGAAAAGTTTTTTGAATAAAATATTTGCGCTAATGTTGTCTTTTAATCATGCTGTAAAATTAGTTTTTTGACCAAATTTACATTAATATGAACGTTGCACAGTTAAATCTTACACCTTATTCATTAGTTTTTCATAATTATGGTAAATAATGGCGCCAGTTATATTGACTGCACTAGTTTGCAAAATGTATGTCACGAATGCGCGTATCTCAAATTTTTATCAATTAAATTATAAAGTTTTTTAAGTAAATGCAACAAAAAATAAATCAAAATAGAGTCTCAGTCTGGCAAAAGAGTTCTTCTGGCAAAATACTTGGTCTGGTAAACTAATTCGTCTGGTAACGATTCTGTCTCAGCATTGCCAATACGATGCTGTCTCAGCATTGCCAATACGTTCAATGACGAACCGTGAGTTCTAAGCCCGAAGTTTCAATCGATGTCCGAATCAGCATTTCGGATATGCCAAAGGTCGAAAGAATCATAAAAATGAAAAAAATGGGTAAATTATTTTTTGTAAACGATTTTAAAAAAGAATTACGGGAAAGACCCGTCGGGGGAAATGTCTTTGAAACCACCATCATTGTCATGTGTTGTCCCTGTTATTAGGACAATAAAGGAAAACAGAGGAGCCGTATTAATAAAGGCTAGGCCAGCACAGGATGCGGAATGGGGAATGTTTGTGGCACACCTCATTTCTACACCATACGTGTTTCAATTAGTTGACATCTGTGAACGTTGTTGGGTTTTCACCGCCTGTCTCACAGTTATTTTTACAAAATTCCCCAAACATGTATTCAACTGATTTTTGGTAAATAGTTTCTTTTCAACCAAGATGATCCAGATACTTTTTTGGTAAATAGTCTAAATTCTGGGTAGGCAGGTAAAGAATTCTAAGTTAATTATTTTTAAGCGTTTGGGCTTATTCTGGAATCAGGAAGTTTATTATTTGATATATTAAAAAAAATAAAACTAGCAAACATAAAAAATATACGTAATAAAATAGATACTTTTTTAAAGTTAAAAAAGTAATACGCACCACAAGCTTAAAAAAATGTTCTTTTCGAATAATACGAGTACACATTCTTGACTTATAGAATGCTTTGAAAATAAAATGTGAAAAAAAATCACAGTGTATTCTTTTGTAAAGCGAAACAGATCGGTCACTTTAATTTAAGTTATTGAGTAGATTTTTTTCACGTTTAAGTATCAAATAATTATGTAATAAAATGGAGCTCTTCAGTATAAATATCAATGAATAAATATTGACTCGTTTAGAAATAACATAATAAGATGAATTGATTTTTGAATAAATAAAATTTTCGCATCAGCATAGTTTTATGATTGACTAATCTATTATACTCGTACATATTGTGTATAATACACCTTGTTGATTACTGCTGATATCTTCCTGCAACTTGATTGAAAGGAAAAAAAAATGATTAAAAAAATCTTATACTGTCAACACTTAATTATACAAAAGTATTGTCAGTATCACGATCTGTTCAAGTGTATCATATAGTACACCTAGTTGATTATTGTTGATGTATTCCTGCAACTTGGTTGTAATATGTAGATTGACTATCCTACATTGTTTCAGCACTTGCTTTATTGAAGAAAAAAATGTCTCAATCGAAATACAAAAGTATTGTCATTACAACGTTCTGTAATAGTGTCGAGTACACCTAGTTGTTCCTTGCTGATATATTCCTGCAACTTGATTGAAATGGACAAATGACGATCCAACAATATATCAACATATTATTAGAAAAAAACTCAAGATTGAAATACAAAAGAATTGATAGTACAATGTTCTGTTCAAGTGTGTGGTATACCTGGTAGTTTATTACTGACGTATTCTTGCAACTTGATTGGAATGAACCAATAACGATTCAACACTAAATATATTAATTAATACATTATTATAAAAATATTCCTGATTGAAATACAAAAGTATTGATAGCACTATGTTCTGTTATAGTGTATGGCAGGGGTTCCCAACCTTTTTGTACTCTAGAGCACATTCTAAAATATCGGTAGGGTGGCGGGCACCACCTATTTTTAATCGACCAACTCCTTCCATATCTTCTCATTTTCCCATAATTTATTTTCTTATATTCATAATTTATTAATAAATAATAAACAAAAATGTTTCAAAATAATAAAATTATTATTCAAATTGCATACACACAGAGAAATGTATTTACAAAACGTAAACAAAGTAAACAAAAAACACAAATACAAAGAAAACATTTAATAAAAAAATATAATATCAATATGTCAATGTGATCTTTGGCATTGCATATCATTGGCCAGTGCCAGTGCCTCATACTCATAATTAGGAGAGTATGACGATAGCAGATAGCAGATAATCCTGTTAGCAAACAATCATAAAGATGCTCATCGGTGAGTCGAGATCTATATCTTGATTTTATTCAGTTCATGTTTGAAAACAATGATTCGCATAAATATGTCAAACCGAAAAATGATTCAATTTTATATGCCGCTTTTTTCAAAAATGGGAACTTTTCTCTGTCCACTGTATTCCAAAAGTCCTCTGATATTAAGGATTTTAGCAAAATATCATTCTTAAGGTCCAAAATTTCTAAGTCTAGTTCTTCTGTCTTACCTTGAACAAAATCTGCAATACATGCGGCCATTTCCATTACATTTATTTGGCAAGTAAAATGATTGATACAGAAGGAAACAATTGGCTCGATATGTGTAAACTGCAAAAATATCTCTTCAAACTGTTTTTTTAACACTTGAAGATGCTTAATAAATAATGACCCGTTTAATTCATTGTTACCTAGTATTTGCTTCATATGTGGAAAATGCACGAGAGAATTGATCTGCAGATGTGATATCAAAAAATCCAATTTAGCTTTAAATGACTTTACAGAGCTTATCATTTCAGCTATGTTTTTGTCTTTCCCCTGCAACTCCAAATTTAAAGAATTCAATTTTTCCATGATGTCTGTGAGAAATCTCAAATCAATCAGCCAGCGAGATTCAGCTAGTTCATCATAATTTTCCTTTTTATCGTTTATAAATGTTTTTATTTCTTCAATTAAACTCACAAATCTTGTAAGAACCTTTCCTTTACTGAGCCAACGTACTTCAGTATGCAGAATAAGATCATGTTCTTTATCTTCAGTATCTTCTAACAGGGCCTTGAAAAGTCGATGTTGCAAAGGAGCTGCTCGAATAGAATTGATTATTTTTGTAACTATTTTCATAACGTGTTCAAATGGCAATATTTTACAACACAGAGCTTCCTGGTGGATAATACAGTGGTAGGGCATAAAGTATGAAAATGATTCATCCTTCTTGCAGAGGGCAATAAATCCTTTGTTTTTACCTAACCATTGCTGGTGCCCCATCGGTGGTTATCGCAGACAGCTTGTGCAAAGGCATATTTATTGACTTGGCGTATGTTCTGAATGTATTATAAATATCCTCACCCCTTGTCTGTCCTTGCATAGGTAATATTTACAACATATCCTCTTTTACTGTGAAGTTACTAAATACCATTCTCATCATAATTGCTAACTGTGCGGTGTCTGATATATCTGTTGACTCCTCAAATTGTAGCGAGAACCAGTCACATATTTCCAAGTCAGTCTTTAACTGAGTTTGTATGTCTGTTGAAATTGTATGTATTCTTCTTGTGACGGTGTTATTTGACAACTGTTAGTCTTGTATTGCTGATACAATCTCACGTTTGTTAGAAAATCCGTTTTTCTGCGTGTATAAGGAGTGATGTGCAAATAGCACTCCCCGTTCCAGGCTAGCGTGAAGAGTGCAGTCTGGCTCGCCGCTAGACAAGTTGCGACAAGTACTGTCAGCAAAGGAACCACTCATACATACAATATCGCAAACATACGAAAGTATTTAATAAACCTAGGCACTCAAAAAAATTAAAACTCTAACAAATAAATAAAAATAATTCACATTTTTAATTAATGTTTATGAAAAAATTCTGTCTCTGTGGAATAGTGGCGGGCACATGCGAATCGTTCCGCGGGCGCCATGGTGCCCGCGGGCACGGGGTTGGGAACCTCTGGTGTATGGTATACCTGGTTGGTTATTGCTAATGTCTTCTTGCAACTTGATTGGAATTAACAAATGATAATCCAACAATAAATATATTATTAAAAAAATATTCCCGATTGAAATACAAAAAAATTGATAGTACAACGTTCTGTTATAGTGTTTGGTACATCTGGTTGTTTATTGCTAATGTCTTTTTGCAACTTGATTGGAATGAACAAATGACGATTCAACAATAAATATATTAATGCATTAATTATTATAAACACATTCCCGATTGAAATACAAAAGTATTGTCAGTATAACGTTCTGTTATAGTGTTTGGTACATCTGGTTGTTTATTACTGATGTATTCTTGCAACTTGATTGGAATGGACAACAATGAGTTGGACTATCCAATAATATATCAATACATTTTTAGAAAAAAAATCACGATATAAATTCAAACGTATTATCAGTACAACGGTTTTAACTAATGACAGTGTTCTGAAGGTTGTTTGTTAGTTTTAACTGCATTCTGGAAAGAACCAGAAGTGGGGATAACCATTGTTAAAGTATTTTTCAAGTGATGAGAATGATAATTGTAAGTCATCCTGTGAATTAGAGATGCTGAGATACGCCAGGGCGTATATTGGTTTATTGAGTACAAGCAAATACAGTCTTAGCAGATCAAACCCTAAGTTCCAATGTAAAGGTGATAAAAGTTCTAAAACGATCGGCAAGTTTTATCTGCTGCAGCCTTTCCGATAGGCAAATTTGTAATGTTAACACCTAATACATAGTCTTAGCAGATCAAACCCTAAGTTCCAATATAAAGGTGATAAAAGTTCTAAGACGATCGGCAAGTTTTATCTGCTGCAGCCTTTCCGATAGGCAGATTTGTAATGTTAACACCTAATACATAGTCTTAGCAGATAAAACCCTAAGTTCCAATGTAAAGGTGATAAAAGTTCTAAAACGATCGGCAAGTTTTATCTGCTGCAGCCTTTCCGATAGGCAAATTTGTAATGTTAACACCTAATACATAGTCTTAGCAGATCAAACCCTAAGTTCCAATATAAAGGTGATAAAAGTTCTAAGACGATCGGCAAGTTTTATCTGCTGCAGCCTTTCCGACAGGCAGATTTGTAATGTTAACACCTAACACATAGTCTTAGCAGATCAAACCCTAAGTTCCAATGTAAAAGAGATAAAAGTTCGAAGACGATCGGCAAGTTTTATCTGCTACAACCTTTCCGATAGGCAGATTTGTAATTTAGAAATATTTTGTCTTAATAGCATTATAAGAATTCATGATAAGTAGTTTACAAGCCATGAAGAAAAGATAATTTCAGATGGAATATGGTCTAAAAGGAAAAATATTTGGAACTAAATCCTGCAGGAATCGATCCTGGGACTACTGCTTGTTAAGTGTGAGTCCTAACCGTTAGGCCACGACCTTTTTGCGCCACATTGCAGAATGCTATTGATTTTATCAACATGATATATTTATTTTAAATGGCTCTCCTTACAAATATAAGTTTTTTCAAAAACGTGTGGAGAAAGAAAAAAGTTCTAAAGGATTACAACACCTAAACAAAGTCTGAAAAATGTCTTAAAACTTTACGAACAGTCCCTGGACTATTAAAATATATTTTTGTTTATCAATATTTTACGGGCTTTTGTTCGTACTTTTTATGTCATTTTGCTATCTGGTCATAAATATAAACAAAGGTATAGTTGCAGACTAGTTGTTAGAAAATAAATGTATTATTTTGATGTATCGTCATTTTTACAGAATAACTGGTAGCACGTGTATCAACAGGCAGCGAAAGATTGGATCAGCAGGCTACCGGGAATTTCCCGGTGAGCGATGAGTAAATGGGCTAAATTCAAAGTCCGACCTAAATACTAAATACTAACCTGAAAATTTCGTTTTCTGAATTGGACATCATACGCTGCAAAATTTCAAGTAATATTAACAAGACTCCCTTATTTAAGGAAACTACGACATTTATTATATTATTTGTTTTACTAAAAATAGTTCAGATTTATTATTAAGTTCGGACTTTGAATTTGTCCTTTAGAGTATAATTTTAAATCGTTCATAAAAATACACGTAATTTGACCAACCCACGTAATTTGCAGGCAAACAAGACACAGACGCTCTGACATTTTATAAATTATGAATATTTATATATCAACAAATTATTAGAAAGATCTTACTTAAAACCTAACTTAGCTTTTAGATTTTTCTAGAAAATGGAGACTATTAACTCTACACTTAACGATAACATTCGTTCTAACATTCCGAGTAGCTACATTGCGGGGGAACTGGGCTAAAATGATGAAAAATCAACAAAAGCTGCACGGTATGTTGCATTTGTGTTGCACGGTATGTTGCCTATAAGCATGTTTTTATAGCTTTTAAATATTTGTTAACCCTTTCGTCAACAAGGTATTCAGCGAGAGGTATTTTTCCAAGCTAAAATTATCATGATAGGATTACTAAATTACTTAACTCGATCGTTTCTCGAATCATTTATGACGATGTCTTGCGAAAACAGTCATTTGAACAATATTAGTCATGGTGTAATACACATTTTAATGTCAAAAATTTAATATTTAAATATCTATCTCATATAAAAAAAATAACAACAAAACAAAAAACAAGGGTAGGGGATGCGCTAATATTTGACACCAAAAAGTGGCCAATCTCAATCGATTTTCTGAACCTATCTTGATTGCAAGTCAGCCTCTGGCTCCAATACATCGATTCAGATGAAATATAGATTTTTTCTTTAAGATAATTATCTTTTTTGTAGACTTCAGTGTGTTTGGCATGAAATAATAAAACACGTTAAAACATATATTGGTCGGGACGTCATTGCCAACATGTGAGGATAAGTTTCCAAAGTAATACTGTATTCATTGTATACAATATAACCTGACAGGCTTATTGCCACGAAATAATATCTTCCAACCAACAGAACACTGTAAAAGAGGCTTGAAATTAAAACCATACTCGAATATGTTTTAACCGGGATTCCATCGGGAATCGAACCCGCAACCCTCGAGCTGGAAAACAGGCGTCTTACCAACTAGGTCACGGAGGTCGTCCATTACAAAGGAAGAAAAATTAGATCATTCAATTTTACCCGTAAAACAAAAACAATTTCTAATATTGTTTCCATTTAATTTTGTGTTCCTGCGAATTGAATTGCCAGCCCGGCGTTGGTAACAGGTCGATCGTGATTGACCATTTGCCGACCCCTGCTTAAACTAACGAGGTGTCTGTGATTACTAAATTGTTCTTTAGAACTGGGTGACGTCATATGTGGCGTGTTTGCTGTAAAATATTGTTAATTGTGTTTATGCTAGTTATTGGTAAGAGTTGTTCCACATCAACTCAACACACACGTTCCTTCTTACCCCTTTAAATTTCCTTGAATTTTGGTTTACAGTTTGCACCTATATAAATTTTTCAAAACAGTAAAAAATGAGAATTTTGTTCAGTTTTTGTGTTTTTTTTAGAATGAAGTTGCATATAATTTAAAAACCTACTTTAAGAGCTTCAAAATGATAACTATATGATTTTTCTATAATATATAATATGTTTATACCATTTCAGAAATATCGTAAGTATGTGTTCTGAATTTGCAGCGTTTAAAAAAATTAATGCGTACCAAAAATATCTGAATTGTGTATTATTTGGTATACTAAATAGCATCGCTTCTCAACTCCCAGGGGGCGCAGTGAAATAACAGGGAAATCACGAAAATAAAAATAAAACACTTAAGTGTGTATAAAAGGAAAATAAAATATTTTCTGAGAAAAACAAACATTTATTTAAAAATATAGTCTGAAGTCCAAGTCACTGTTTACTCCAATAGTGTGTATTAGGTAGCGTAAGTAATGTAATCATAATCAAACTTTGGAATAAAATGTAACCGAGCTAGTTTCTGGCTCTACGGATTGACAATATTTTGTACGAAAAACAAAAATCCCAATGTGACGGTTGCGTTTGTTTTTCATTTAAAGGTTTGTCCAAACGTGGATCTACATTACAAACAACTAACACATCGGCAAATTCAATGTGTTGAGCTGTCAAGTTAGTGACGTAAAATATTAGATAACCTTACCTTAGAAGATTTATCGTCATTGTGCATGTAAAATATTTGTGCGGGCACGTACACACGCATTAACAATATATTAAGTTTTAGCGGTGAGGTCGCGAAGTTTTATTTATTTTAATCATTTATGAAGTCGTAATGTTGAGGAACAATATTTCATAGGTACAAATTGTAAACAAAAAATCAAGAAAATCTAAAAGTGTAAGGCCGAATTTTTATTTAAATTGTGATGATTTTACATGGAGTTACCCTAAGGTATTCGCGTCACGGAGTATTATATTCATTGAGTCTTATCAATTCATGCACATATAACTGGGCACTGGAATGGGCGCTAAACATTTAAACGACATTTTAATTATAATTGTTTCGTTGGCGCAATTCTATTTACGACTGACCTGTCTTAGTGACCTCTTTTAACACAGTGCAAAGACTGAAATAAATATATATTCAATATGAAACTGTGCTTTTTTTATGCTGCTTCATGTTGTCATGTTCCGGCTTCTCTCGAGCCTCGCTTGCTCGCTGTGATTGATGCGATCGTCTCTTCCTTTTAGCATAAACGTGATCCATAAAAATAAGTCTGTAATCTGTCAGTTATAGAGGGCTCAAGCCCCAAGTTAGGAAACCCTTAAGGATACTTTGCTCTCTAATGCCATGTTTACACGAGCTTAGTATGTTACTTACACGTGTAAACAAGCATATCAATACTAAGCATTAGTAAATCTAGCAAGTGCAAGTGAATAGAAGGCCGACTTATTTACTAAGCGATAAGCAGCTACCCCCACCACAATTCAACTAAGCACTTGTCGCTTGCAGAATAGTCTAAACAGTCGCGGCAAGTGTTTAGTGACAAATTGAAACGGCAAGTGAGCGCTAAAATGAGCGATAAAATAATGTTTCAATAGTTTTTGAACACATTTCTCAAAACAAGGCGGCGGCGGTTGTCCATTCCGGCCGGATGTCGTGCTACTAATGCCTCTTCCTAACACCAACGTGTAAACGATTTCTTCTCACTTGTCACTAAGCAGCTAAGTACAAACGATAAGTACTAATGATAAGTACTAAGCTCGTGTAAATATGGCATAAATGGCGTTATATAAAATGTCATTTTATTGATATTATCAATTCAAATATTGTCATGCAGAAACAATAAAAAAACTTATATTTTAAGGTTATTTTAACAGTGATGAGTTAAATTCATTTTCGGACTGAAACTAGAAATGGTTAATAACATAGAATTTGAATTAAACGAAACTTAGAACAGATACAAGTATTTTATTGAGTGATAACTTTATATTACAATATATAAACTAATTAACAACCAAATTCATTTATTTACAAAGCAATAGTAGAAACTGAGTGAGGGCGATTTGTGAATCTAATAATTGCTTGTTAAAAAATGTTAAAAGAATCAAGCACTCTTACTCGTTATAAACAGCTAATTTATTTTAAAATTAATATTTTTCTGTTCAACAGAAAAATAATCTCTTATTAATACATATTATACATTATTTATCATTGTTATTTTATGTCTTATAATCATATCAAGAGGGTTACCAGTTACCAGTCAAATTATATTTGAAAAATAAAAATGTCGGAATATCAATTATCCGGACCATCAATTATGCCACGTGTTTCCAGTAGGAGGCAATAGAGATCGCCATATCATTCGCATCAATCAGGTCCTGTCCATAGCATGTACTCGTAGTCCCGGTGTTCGGACAAACTAGCATGTGTTGCGAGTCCTGTATATTCTCACAATCACATTGGCAACACGCGTATAATATAGTTTAGACCCAGATTGGGAGAACTCGATGTCCCTGCTTTGTCTTATCATTTTTTTTTCAATAATAAAAAAAATATTTCTGCAATATATTATATTATATATATATACTCGTATATATAATATTTCTGTAATAGATTTTTAAATGAAAAAATATTTAAGCTTGTTTTTTATGGTAACTGTAATGAAAACCAAATATAGCTAAAAATACAACGTGAAACAAGAAATAAGGGTAAGCTGTGCCTAGGTTTGATTCCAAAATTTGAAAAACTTTGTAGTAACAGGCTCAACAGTTCCACTGATTCGCATTGTTTAAGGTGCCTTAAAAAATCTTTATATGTAAAAGCTCTATGAAACGAAAATGCTTAAAAACCACTGCCTTAACCTAAAAACAGTAAAATTTATAATATTTCTTGTATTTCTACCGCTTAACTTTACTGAAAGTCAAGTTAAGCGGTACATCATTTTAAAGTTAACAAATCAAAGACTACATATATATATATTAAGTGGGTATATTAATCAAATTAAACATCTTACGAGACAAGGCGATCATTCCTTGTGATATTAGTTAAAATTCAGCTCCCTAGACCCTTGTTAACCTTAATATACGCGTCTGAACATAAATACTGACGAAACCAGTCGAGTAATTTCTCATTATATTTGAAACACGATAATTAGAAGCTTTTTGGGTCTGTTAATGATAAGTGCAAACATTGTTTTCATTAACAAGCCCTCAGTCAAAACAAAAACAAAACATCTAAATATATCTTCATCAAATTGAAAAATGTCTGTCAACAACAAAATATACGATCTAATATTTTAACCACGACTCTTTAAATACCGGACATCATATGTTTCAACCTGGTTTTCGTTCAAGATTAGATTGCCACGTAGCACCAGATTGTACTGTATAAACCCACCAGATTGTACTGTACGCAACGAAAGTGTAATATAATACAATACAATATTCAGCAAGCGTAGGGATCGATGGCTGGAAAAGGTGCTATAAGATAAACCTTTCTGGAAGACGAATGCGAATTCAGCTTTATAGTCTGTAACGCCAATACAATGTGTGTGACTCTATGTACTTGTAGATATTTGGTAAATTACAACTATGGCTTTTTCTTACAAATACCTAAATGCTGCTCTGTTCTGTTGTCCAGTGATATCCTACATACAATCATCAAACTATTTTCCTGTCGAGGTAGGCAGATAAGACAGAGCGCCATATTTTACTTTCTAGGCAACCATCATAACTCGACAAACATCTTCTACACCCATACACCTCTGACAATTTCTTTGAATTTCTACGTTTCTTTCTATCAAAATATAATTCGGTTGATCCAACCATACATTCCTTGGTCTTCCTATACCAAGCCTCCTATGCACACATTTGCATTATATATTTGTTTTGATAGTCTTTCTTCATTTATCCATTCTACATCCCCAAACCATCTCAGCGATGTCGTGGTAAATACAAATAATCCGTGGAACACACTTTAAAGTTTCTATAGCTTCATCATTCGATGTACATTTTCACTGCAATCAGTCACTAGAATAAGGAGAAAAAAAGACGTTTAATTTTCAAATCGATTATATTATTCTCAAAACGCAAAGCTCCCTTCCTTTAGGCGGCCTGGATTAACGTGCCGGTAAAACCATATGTAGGTTGATTTAATATTCATCGCAGCATGCTTCTCTAATACGGGGATAATTGAAAGCAATCAAATAGGGCCGACATTTCCTTTAAGTGGAACCAGAGGCTATCGAAAGCTTATGTTTGATCTTCAATATCACAATATTTATGGGATTTAAAATAAATTAAAAAGGCAAATAACCAAAAATATGTCCATATTTGATATACTAAATGTTGTATTCATGAACACTAAATGATTATTTGAATTATATTCTTGTAATTATTTTAATGGTCGATAAAATATCGTACAATGTGATACATAAAATTTTAAAAAAAAGAAGTTTTTCATATTAAGCATTTTTTAAGATTCTCGGATGATTTTTCAAATTGAATTAATTCAGTTTGTATCAAATTTTGTATTTTCTTGTATTAAAATTTCCTTCTTAAAGCCCGTATCAACGTTCATTTTATTATTATTATTATAATAAATAAACATTATTCATAACTCTTCATATGTCGAAACAAAATAGCCAATAGGCCAAACGCAAGTATTCATTAGTTATTCAGTTAAAAATAAAAATAATATTCGTCGATTTATTTAATTTAAAAAATAGTTATCTAAATTTAACCTATTTAAGTTATACATTTTATATTCAAGAACTTATATATTTTATGTCAAAAATTTAAAAAAGTAAACTCGATCAATTGAAAACTTTTCTCACAAAACCTCAGAAACTTGATTCTCTGCATTCTATGAGTCTACGAACCATATTTTTTCTTTATCGCTTATTCCTTTTTATTTTTCAATTTTACTATGAATTAATAGTTTCAAATGCTTGTTTGAAATCCAAAAATACTGCTACTGTATATAAAAATAATATTTATATGGTACACTTTAGAAATTACATATAGTTGCATTTTTTTATCTAGGGGCCTCAAAATCGATTTCAATCTCAAAGGGGACAAAACTTGAGAATAGCTTCACCGGGACACAATTATGTGATAATCGTCCAAGAACCCCTCAACATGGCAGCCGGAGGAGGTTTTCCTCATTCAGTGGACTATCATATATACAATAATAATAATGATAAATTGTGAAATCTTCATCTATTAGTGATTTATCATAACTCATATCACTATTGTGCCAATCACTATTGTAGTTTATACAGAGATTATAATATTCTAAAACCCATTGTTTGACATACAACTTCTAGTTTTGTTTTGTTCAAAATTTTCATTTTATTTTGTTACAATTTGTTGTTTTTTTCACTCTGCTTATTTACATTTATTGGTGTCACGAAATAATCGATTTATAACTTTGTGTTCAAGTCCTTTAATGGGACTCCATTGTATCTTTCAAATTAATGTTTGAGAGATGTTTCTTAGGAGAGAAGGAGAACTTTGAGGTCAATTTTGTCTTTATTGAATAAATTGATTGTTTCGAATCGATCCAATAGGGTGGGTAATTTATGACAGGACTTTTGTCACTGCTGATCCTGTGTAGTGAAATAGTCTTAAAGTGTAAGAATATAGATGACGAGTGCAGCTTTAGAAAGCAATTGAAGACATAGTATTTTGGGACGTCTTATAAAAATATATGATGAACACTACACACATAACATACTCTTACTCCATATAAAACTAAATGTGTTATTGTCACATATCGGAAGGTACTTTGTGGCTCATTGTTTTTATTAGGTACTTTGTAGTTCATCTTCAGTTGATAAGTTTTTTGCAGTTTTCTTTCCAAATATGTTTTTCTACGCAGATGTGGAGAATTTCTAATGTAATGGTCACAGCCACAACCTTCCCATACATCCAACATTAAAAAAAATCGAATCTGTCAATAATAGTGGGTTCGATCCCGAGTTAGAACGCCATTGAGGAGAATTACGGCGCTATATAAATTGTCCTTGTATTTTTATTTACACCATTTTTTTTTGAGATCATTTAGTGATCAGAGATTTAGCTGAATTTAGTAATCCACGGCAAACGCGTTTCAACGCAACATCTATCAAATAGTGTGAAGTACTCCAATATTTCTATGCCAGAGAACTAAGAATTATATTCAATGTGTCTATGTCATGCCAGCTATTACATGCCAGCTATTACAAATATGCCAGCTATTACAAATATTTTCATTTATTTATTTACAATTTATTGGTATTTAGCGTCTCTTATATAACTTCAGATCTTTTTTTTTAATAGTTTCCAACGAAATCGGGTCGGAAGATTATTGTCAAACATTGGAGGTCATACCCAAACGCCACATCTTAAACATTCCAATAAAATGAAGTTAAAATTTTTAATTAAGTATCATGAAAGGAATTTTATAGAAGCAGTTAAATATTAAATTTCCGTAAATGAAAACAAAAATAATTTCGCCTAGCGCCGGATGTGAGATTATAACATATGTAAATATTACTATATATGTAACGATTTCCTGAGATTTAATACCATTAGTAAACTTACTTTGTGCTGAAGGTAGAACAATGTTTGTAACTATATGAGTCGAGGGAAATCGTTACAACCAAATCCAATTTTTGAGACAATCACATTTTGAAGCAAATGAAAAAAAACTATAACTCATTCTATTATAAATCCAATACATTTTCAATTAAACCAGAGAGTTAAAGAATAGACGCTTTTGAAATGTGATACTATAGTTCAGAAAATGTAGGATGAGTCCTGTGACAGCTCACAAATTTGCCCCAATACAACCTTGTAACGATGTTCAGTAATT
Source organism: Odontocerum albicorne (assembly GCA_949825065.1). Lineage (NCBI taxonomy): Eukaryota > Metazoa > Arthropoda > Insecta > Trichoptera > Odontoceridae > Odontocerum > Odontocerum albicorne. The sequence continues at coordinate 22,307,908 of OX463853.1, forward strand.
TTAATTATTTTATCAACTTTAATATAAGCCTCAATTCTAATAAATAGCAAGTTATTTAGGTAAATACATTACATAAGGTTGTATTGGGGCAAATTTGTAAGCTGTCACAGGACTCATCCTAGAATTTTCGAATTATAGACGCGAATGCTTTGAATCCCCTGAACAGCGAGGAGAACTAATGTATGAATCCTATAAGATATTAAGGGTAAATTATAGACTCTTGTTTATTTGCCTGAAACGTGGCCTCCAGTTTTTCAAGAAGATTTGACCATTTGGAAACCAGAGTAACTTAGAGAGGCTGGTAATTACAGTAAGTGTGGAAGGGCATTTAGGGAGAGGAAATAGTAAAGCGTTTAATATAAGCAAGAAGAAGTGAGAGTCATGACCCTCAGCTATGAGGAACACGGCAAGAAAGGAATTAATAAGTTTCATGCTGACGAGGAAAAACTATAATTGTAACAAAAGAAATGTGTAAAATCATTATATGAAATTTAATTTTTCAACAGTAAGCGTACAATAGAAGCAATAAGAATGGATCATCAAGACCCTCAGCTATGAGGAGCATGACAAGAAACGAATTCACACATTTCATTCTAACGAGGAAAATATTGTAGTAACAAAATAAATATGTAAAATCATAACATCAAATAAAATTTTCCAATAGTTAGGTGTATAATAAAATGAAGAAGAATGGAGGGTCAAAATCCTCAGCTTAAGAGAAACACGACAAGAAAGGAATTAACAGGTTTCATTCTATCGAGGAAAATCTATAATACTAACAAAAGAGATATGTAAAATCATTAGATTAAATTACATAACATCAGATTAAATTACATTAAACAATCAGTTAAACTTTCCAAATATCCATCCCCTCCATTTGTTTTCTATCGAAACACTATCTCCTCGACTTCACGCACACCTGTCGCTATTAGCCACAATAGAGCAGTGCTCCGCAACCTTTTCTCACCTACGACACACCAAAATTCTTCCTAGAATTCCGCGGCACACCAAAAGCTAAAATATATAGGTATTAAATTGATACACAAATTTTGTAATAAATTTTAGTTTTTTATTTGAAAAGTATACATACATAAAAATGTAACATATTTATTTTTACGCAATCTTAATAATTATTATAAAATAATAATTAATGAATGTGATACCTGCGCTTGTTTCAATGAACACATAAGTTTTATATTCGGCTCGATTTCTGACAGCGCAACCCGAAGTTCTTGGTCAAGACCTTTTAATCACGACCGCTTATCATTTTTAATTAATACAAGAGTTGAAAAACGGCAATTCATCCATCCGTGCAAACAGCAATGCAATTGCTCCATTGAATATTATATATTTTGAAGAAATCATCAGTCACTTGAAAAATTTCTTCACCGGTAGTTCGCTCTGGAACCTCCTTTTGAAATAAATAATGTTCTTTAATAAAGTCCTCGTCAACGAAACGTACAATAGCTATCAGCTGTGCTTTATTTTTAATATCGGTTGTTTCGTCGATCTGAAGCGCAAATTTTTCAGCCAATAACAGTTTTCTAATCAGTGTTCCTAAAATATCACTTGACATATCATGAATACGTCTTTTAACAGTATCGGCAGACAACGAAACTTTATTCACTTCCTTAACTTCATTGGGCCCAAGCATAAGTCGAACAATTTCCATGCATGCTGGTTTAATAAATATTTTATGTAGTCTTCGTCGTACTTTCTTTTCACTATCTTCTTTGGTTTTTTTGTAACACTTGTGCTGGGTTCTTCATCATCTGTACGTGAAGACGGATCTTTTCCACGTAAAAATTTATCCATATTTAAAGGGGTATAAAACTAAATGTGTATCACACGAAGTACGCTAACCACACACAATTCAGCAACACAATTAATAGTAATTATCGTTAATGGTAGAAACTTGTTTATTTAACTTTGTGTTGTTAAAATAGTGACAGCTCTGCACACGACAGTAATGACGGACGAGTGAACGTGATGTAACGCGTGCAAATGCAGTATAACGCATGCGCATGAGTCTTTAGCGACGCGCATAAGGATCATTTTTCTTTGTCTATGACTAATTTGGTGCGGCCATGGTGTGTACAAAGCACACTACGCAGTTTTCAACAGTTGGCACCAGGCGCTGGGGGATCATTGAAAAATTATTTAATTATAATAATTATTCTATACTACATTTTGAAAAATGGACAATATTATGAAAAATAATTTGTCATTGTGTATTAAATACATAATGAAAAATTGTAAAATGTTAAATACATTGAATTTGACCACGGCACACCTGTATCCGGCTCACGGCACACCAGTGTGCCACGGCACACCGGTTGCGGAGCACTGCAATAGAGGATATGACCTATCGATACATAAAAACACTATCTCCTCGACTTCATGCACACCTGTCGCTATTAGCCACAATAGAGGATATGACCTATCGATACATAAAACATAGCCATAAGAAACGTGTGTTTAAGAAATATATTATGTATAAGATTAGTATCTTTTTTACCCGATAAAAAGACAGATGTCTTTGAAAATATTTGTTAATAATATTAAATTAGGGTGCATGCAAAATTAAAAGGTGCCTCATTGTTTATTTGAAATCGTAAATATTTATACAAGAATGTCAAAATATAATCTCATCAAGGAGAAAAATAAAATGATGTGTTCTTTTCAAATTATATCAATCCAAATCGGGTAAAATCTGCAAAAAACATTATCATAAATAATCGAACCAATAAGTTTACGAGTATGTTTAATTTGGACAAATCCATAAAATTAAAAATCACAAAATAGTTGAATTGAACATCAGGTGCAAACAACAATTGTTCAATAAGCTTCTATGAAAAAACATCTCTATTTTTATTCAATCTGATGGATTAGGTCATGTTTGATTTACACCGACTCATATATTTTAAATGAATCCCTTCCGTCAGTATTAAATATGCTCAGATAGGGTAAGGATTAACAGCAGATCATGAAAATCCCACTTATGGAATCTTCAAGTAGTTGTTCTAAATTTGTTTGATGAAAAGTTAAGATTGATGTATAGAACCTAGATATACGAGTATTTTTCAGTTCTAATTTTTATCAATATTTATTTTTCAAATAAAAGTCTACTTATCTTTAGGTTTCTATTAATAAATTTAGTGTTATGTTAGATGGAGGATAATTTTAAAATTCTTTTTTGCTATCGTAACTCAACCAGCTAAATTTAATGCGTTCTGTGAAGAATTTTAAGACACCAGTGCGTAAAAGAAAAAAAATTTCCACTCGGTTTTGCATATTTTATGAAAAAACATTCAAAATAAATGTTCTAATATTGTTTTGTTTTCTCTTGTAAAACTTCCCAAATACTGATAACGATAAATTAGATTTCATTAAAATGTTGTTTCTGAAAAAAAAACTCGTTGCAGACACTTTTATACAATCAATGGGTATTGAACCCGAAACTCTCGTGTGATAGACAAACAATTTTCCACCTGGAAACATTTGTTAACAGATACCTTAAATTGTTCGATCTTTATTTTAATTAAGAGTGATTCTCAGGGATTAATTAAAAAAATCTAGGTAATTAGAGTTCTGTGTTTAATTTACATAAACTTATAAAACAAATATTTATGTACGAGTACCTTATATTTATGTATTTACCTTACCTTCACATAATTATCTTTATGAAATATTTTAGGGCGATATATAATAATTTATTTATGTTTGACCTGAATACCAGATTGTTTATGTAATCAGAATATCGACATATAAAATATTTTGTTTGATTTGGCTTTATTTGAGAGTTGTCTTATTAAAGTTTACATAAAATAATTTTAAATATTATACGATTTTTTACCACATAACGGAAAATTTCCATACTATTTTGTCGCTTACAGGTTTGTTTATTATTAGCATTGTATAAATACAGGTTTGTTTATTATTTGCGTTGCATAAATACAGGTTTGTTTATTATTTGCATTGTATAAATACAGGTTTGTGTATTATTTTGTCTCAGCACATAATGTTTCGATTTTAACCCTATGGGTACACTTCACGTAGTATTAAAAAAGCTTAAAATAAAGAATGATTAGTACGTGTTAGAATTGTATTAGTACGAGTATAAATAATAAATAAATTTTGAATGAAAGCACAGAAATTTTAAATGTTTACGAATACCTATGTCGGATTAAGGTTTTGGTTTAGATATTAATCGTGTTAGTTTGTTGTGATCAATCTTTAATTATTCAGTACTGGTATCTTTCTAGGTCTGGCTTTTTTTCACTGGTATGTCTTGATGAAATCGTTGCTGAGTATAGACGTTTTTCGAAGATTTCCATTTTTGCGGTCTCTCGTCCCCCTTTGCCAAGTAGCGCCTGCGAAGGGTCACTCAATATATCTTGTGGTCTTCTCCTTGGTCTAATTGTATCCTGTGGTATACAATCTGTACTCTTTTTTGTCCATCTGTTATCCTTCCTTCTCGCCACGTGGGCAGGACGTGCATTTCCATTGGCTTTTGGGTATTCTTTCCATTCTGTCTGTGATCTTTGTTTGGATTCTTGTTCATGTTATTGTTTTTCTATCTCTCCAGCATACTCATTTCCATGTTTGTGTAGTGACGAAGCGCTATATTATTTTGAGTTAAGGATCTACGTTTCATATTCGTATGAGTATCGGGAGGATGCATTGATCGAAGACTTTTCATTTTAGACACAATATAAGGTTTTCTCTATAAATACTGGTATTCCTTCAGAAAGCACGGCAGCCCATTTTTATTATTTTGTTTATTTCGTTGATCATATGTCAGTCTACTGATAGTTGATGTTTCAAATATATGTTATCTAGTAAGGGACTTATAAGGGTACGTCATCAATCTTAATTTGTCTCGTTGATGCACGACTATATTGGTTAAACATTACTTTGTCGAGATTACTTTTTAAGTCAACTTGATCGCTGGCTAAGTTAAGCTCATGTATTATCCTATTTAGTTCTTCCCTTAATTCACAGGAGTGTGGTATCATCTGCGAATCTCAAGCTGCAGAAATTTTCACCATTGATCCATACCTTCCTAGTTTAAGGTTTTAAAGATTTCTTCGAGTATAGCTGTAAAGAGTTTGGGCGACATATCGTCTCTTTGTCTCAATTCCCTTTGCGATTGTTATTTCCTCTGTGTTTTCTAGTAGAAGCACTACTGCTTTTGCTTCATGGTAGATTTTTTTAATTTTTTTATATAAGCTGGTTTATTTCCTGAATGCTTCATTAATATGTTCATATTTTACTGAGGCAAAGGCTTTTTCAAAGTCTATGAAGCACATGCTTAGGGGTCTGCGATATTCATTCGATGTTGCTATTACTTGCCTCATTGTGTGTATATGATCCATCGTACTATATCCACTTCTAAATCCAGCTTGTTCTCTTGGTTGCATATCGTCTAGCTGTTTTTGTATTCTAGTTGTTATTATTTTGTAAATGATTGACATAAAACTGATTGGTTTTTCAGATCTTTTTGTTTGTTTTGGCCATTGAATTCGAAAACTACAGCGGGTCTGCAAAATAGGCCACGGAGAACATCTATAGTTGACGATAGCCATTATTTTGGGAAGAGAATACTGGTGTTAAAAAAATGCTTGTTTATTATTGAAAAATTCTTTATTGAGGTATTTAAACAGCTTTATGGGGATTTTTCTACTAAAAATGTAACATTAAAGGTTTATAAATAAATGTGGTAGGTAATTTTTTCCCGTATAATAGACGCTAGAATGGGCGTATATAATAGGTTTGCCCAACACATCTATTACCTAAAATGAGGGCCTATTATGAAATTGTAAAATGGTAATATAAGGGCGCTATCTTCATGAACATAACCGAGCTTATAATGTTGTTTATAAACGTGGTTAGAAAGCTTTTTCAAATCCCTTTATACAAAATAATTTTACGGATGGAAAATATGATAAAGATAAAAATGCAAATTTTGGTGCTTTGGTCATTTCAGATATATACCTGAAGTGATTTATGACTTCGAGTTGTTGCCTTGTTGAAAAACTGTACAGTAAACATACAGTAATCGCTGTACGCTTTGGTACTCAACTTGTGTACCCAATATGGAAGGGAAACTTGGACTCGGCGGATGAAGGATAAAATTAAGATTGATGCCGTGGAGAGGAGACGCGTGTGAAAGAAGATGATATAAAGATAATAGAAATGAATGCACGGATAAAATGGGTGTTTTAAGGAGCAGAGAGGAGATTTCTTTCAAATTGACAGTTTTAATCAAAATTAACACAGAAATTTAACAATTAACGTGTTTCATGTATTTTTTTTAACATTAGCTGCATTGGCGGTAGACATTGGGTATTATTTAGACAAAAAAATGTCAGTTGGCATCAATAACCACAAAAATATCCCGCAAACCACTCATTCTTGGTGAACGATGAGCACTTTTCTTAAAATTTCCGCATTAAACGTTGAAAGAATACAATTTATCAAATAAATATAAAATTATTTTGAAAAATATGTTTTCTGGAGGTCTGCAAAGTAGGCCTCCGTGGCGGCGATAACCTCCTCATTCGACTCAAATTTCTGCCCGGCGAATGACTTTTTCAAATTTGGAAACAAAAAGAAGTCGCACGGGGCCAAATCCGGAGAATACGGTGGATGGGGCAGCAGTTGGTAGCCTAATTCTACCAATTTGGCCGTGGCGACGGCTGAGGTGTGAGCCGGTGCGTTGTCATGATGGAAGAGCACTTTTTTCTTCGCCAAATGGGGCCGTTTTTTCTGCAATTCGGCGTCGAATCGGCCCAATAATTCGACATAGTAGAGCCCTGTGACCGTTTTGCTCTTCTCCAGGAAGTCGATGTAGATAACACCTTTTGAATCCCAGAAAACGGTGGCCATCACCTTTTCGGCCGATAGGACAGTCTTCGCCTTCTTCGGAGCACGTTCGCCGGGTGAAGTCCACTGTTTCGACTGTTCCTTGGTCTCGGGTGTGTACCAGTGTATCCATGTTTCGTCGACGGTCACGAAACGACGCAGAAACTCCTTCGGATTGCGCTTAAACATCGTCAAACACTGCTCTGAAGTGGTCTCACGGTTGCGCTTGTTGTCCGGAGTGAGCAAACGCGGCACCCATCGCGCCGACAGCTTTCTCATGCCCAATACTTCATGCAGGATATAGCCCACGCGGTCTTTTGAGATGCCTACTGTCTCAGCTATCTCGCGCACCTTCAATCGGCGGTCTGCCAATACGAGATCGTAGATTTTTGTCACGTTATCCTCCGTGATAGCCGTTTTCGGGGCACCTGGGCGTGGCTCATCAAAAACCGACGTGCGACCACGTTGAAACTCGTTAAACCAATTTTTGACGGTCGCCATCGAAGGAGAAGAGTCACCGTACACAGCATCCAAGCGCTCTTTGATTTCGCTGCGTGATTTCCCTTTCAAAAACAAGAATCGAATCACCGACCGATATTGCTCTTTTTCCATTTTTCTCAAATCCGCGGACACGCTCGCTTCCACACGCGGTCAAAACAAAACTACGAGTCCGATTCGGCTGAAATTTTGACAGTAGCTGTCAACGAGAATGTACTACGCGATAAAAAATTGCTCTTGCGATAGTGGTGCCATCGGGTGGTGAGGCTAAGTACTTATCGGACCGCCCTCGTATATTCGTAAACTTGGTCGTCAATGGCAGTTTTTCGAGTGAAAAGTATAAAATTTCCGTCAATTACGGAATATTAATGGGGTTACGTATTTGGCAGATTTGACCGTTTTATGTCATAAAGAACGAAAAGCGTTTATTTTATAATTTTGTCATGATTCATTATAAATTTACATTTTTTTTACCAAAAATTAGTTTTTTGTTGGTAACAAGCAGTGAAAATCTTTCAATCTGAAAAATATTGACGCAAAACATTGAAATATCGCAAAATTAGAGATTTGAATCGAAAAACACGTAGAACAAATAATAATTCTGTCATGATTTTGTACATATATTCGTAAATTTGGTCGTCAATGGCAGTTTTTCGAGTGAAAAGTATGAAATTTTCGTCAATTTCGGAATATTAATCGGGGTTATATATTTTGCAAATTTGAACGTTTTATGTCATAAATAACAAAAAGCGTTTCCCTTATAATTTTGTCCTGATTCATTGATAATTCTAGCTTTCATGTACGAAAATGGCATTTTTGTTGGAAAAATTCATTCAATCTAAAAAATATTGATGCAAATGATTGAAATTTTGCAAAATTAGAGGTTTGGGACGAAAAACACGAAAACACGCAGAACAAATAATAATTATGTCGTGGTTTTGTACATATATAGTATTCGTAAACTTGGTCGTCGAGTAAAAAGTATGAAAGTTCAGTATATTACTAAGAAATGTTCATGTACATTTAGAAATGTTCATGCACATGTTAAAAGTATGAAATTTCCGTCAATTACGGAATATTAATGGGGTTACATATTTGGCAGATTTGAACGTTTTATGTCATAAATAACAAAAAGCGTTTCTTTTATAATTATGTCCTGATTCATTGATCATTCTAGCTTTTATGTACGAAAATGGGGTTTTTGTTGGTAAAAAGTAGTAAAATTCTCATTGCGACTTTGGTAAACTTAAAGGTATAAGCTATATAAAGTCGTCAAAAGGCGCATACTAGGAAATTATACTATACAAATATCGGTTTATTGGTACAAAATGATATCTTTTAATAAAATATAACCTTGAAATGCAACCAATAAATATATTGAGTGTATTAACAGTTGAGTGTATTAACAGCCAACGTCGGGTGATTTCAAGATAAAGTAACATATATGGTATGCGTCAAAACCAGACTAACGTGGCACCAATCAATCATTTTGTGTTCAATGATGAACGAATGTTTCTGATTTACACCAAAACTATGAAAATCAACACTTTTGTACATATTTTACTAAGCGTAAGGCATAATTTGGTGAAAAATGGACATTTTTGAGGTTGGAAATGGAATAAATAAGTGTTATTCCACCGAGCAAGCTGAATTTAGAAAAAGGCTTTATGTTTAGTCTCATTATCGCTTTAACCATAAAAAGATCAGTTTTCTGATGAATTTGTAAGTGTAAGATTCATTGGGCGCATATTTGGGAAAATTTATTACAATGTTCAGTGTATTAACAAATTTGACATGGCATTATTGAAATTAGATGCATTGGGGCCATATTTGCTTCAAAACCACACAAACGTTGCACCAATCAATCATTTTGTTTGAAAGATGAGCTACTGCTTGCTTTTTACGCCAAAACAATGTAAAAATAGGCACTTTTGTACATATTTTACTAAGAAAAGGTATAATTTGGTGAAAAATGTGTGTTTTCGGGGTTGAAAATGCTGCAAAATTACAAAATACTGCATTCGGTGTTAAAAATGTCAGACAACAGATAATGCTTCGGGATCCTGTGCTTATAACGGAAGGGTAGATCGAATTTAATCTCGCAAGCCCCCAGGGCGGCGACTAAGGGATTGCTGTGATTTTGTTGACTTCTATAGAACTTCACGGTCCAAGCGAGGATGTGGTGTTGTAGGGTTTCTTCTCGCTGATTGGCGTGAAGTCGGGTAAGGTTTGTTTTGGGATGGGTGTTGAAAGAGATTTTGAATGCCTTGTTCTGCACTCGCTGGAGTTTCAGGTGATCCGTGTTGCTCACACGGAACAGCTCCCCAACTGTCTGGATACCTGTCCATTCGCGAATATTGCGTAACCATGTGCTTTCTACTTATTTCGCAGCGACCCTGAATTTTACCCATACATATAGTGGTATTTTTCTCATTTCCAATCCCATATATGACCCAGATCTTTTGACATTTTATCGTATTTAAGAGTTCTCGTTCTATATCTGTTCGGCTTTGTACATCGGTGTTTGAGATAAAATGATACAAAGAAATTGTGAGCTTTCTCTGATAAATCGACATTTCGAATGCTTCCAGGTTATTTGAATATTATTTCGTAATATTCACATTCATTTTAATGGAAAACTATATTCCTACGAGTATGTTAGGGTTTATACTCGTATTTAATTGTGATTAACCCCTTTTCCTGTTAATTAATATTAAACATGACTTTTATCTCGCTCCAACACGGCATAATTATTCATTTTCACGGCATTTTCCACGGTTTATCCATTTTATCATTGGTGAGTTTAATTTACTGATAAAAGCGCTGACGTGGCCATTATTTGTCCTGTGTTGTCCGACATTGAAAGTAATATCATGTTTTACAAAAAAAGTTTCAGCAGTTTTATTTTTCATATACGGTCAAAAAGCAACTTCAACCCACCTTAAATTTTGCTGGTTTTCATCATTATCCCTATCACGCTTTATCCGTCTTGGGACAGGCAGAGAGAACAGATCCCTACTTCATTTATATCCTAACGCACATATTTTGCTTCTGTTAAATTCATGCGTACTATCTATAAATGATTTTAATTCCTCCCTATTTCAGAATATGATTAATTTGGTCATGCCACTTATTCTAAACTTTTTACATCTTCAAGTATTCATACGAGTATTCAATAATTATAAATGTTTTTTGTCTAACGCTTTTTAAGATAATTAAAAAATATACTAAAAATCGACGTACGCAGGAAAATAGAGCCTACATTAGAATGAATGGTGCATTGATTGAGTAGTTTGGTATTACAAAAGGGTTAAGCAAGGATCTGTAATGTCACCCTGGTTGTTTAATGTTAAAATAATCGTTATTTACCCGTGTGTAGTCATCTCTGAAGGTCATAGCGTGTCATAAAAATATCTAATGGGAATGTATTTGGATTGTTTTTTTGCTAATTATATGGATAGTGTTAGCGAAGAATGAAAACAGCTTAATGTAAAAAAAAACAACTAAGAACGCATGTTGTAAAATCCAGTCATTATCTAAAAAGGGAACTGAGAAGTAATTGCGATATTTTGTTGAATAGTGAAATTTTAGAAGTGGTTGAAGAGTTCTGCTATTTGGGAATTATGTTCTCAGTATTGATGTATGGGAATGTATCGAGGAAGTGCAAAATGAGTTCAAAAAGTAGAGTAAATGCTGGGGAAATGGGAGTAATGAGAAAGAATGTGTTGATTGGATGAGGGATTAAAAAATATTAAGTATGAATATAAGCTAAAAACTCAGGTTTTTTTTTATCCACTTTGCACAGATTTCTCCTGTTACACAAAGAGGGTAAATATGGTAAGAAAGATTACGTTGAGATGGTTTAGACATTTTGAACGAGTGCCGTAAGACTGACTAAACAAATTTAGAATGCAAGCATGAATAGAAGTCGTGGAAGAGGATGAACGAGAAAATTGTGATTGGACCAAATGAAGGAGGTTTAAAAAAATGGAAAGGTGAGGAATAAGATAAACGAGCTGAGTAAAAACAGAAAATGAGGTGAAACAGAATTACATCGTGATAGAATTGTTTGGAGTTATGTTCTTTTAAACTTCCTGTTCTTCTAACAGCTTTCTGTTTGGTTGGAAGATATTGTCATATGGCAATAATCCCGACATGTATTGTATGCAGCGAAAGAGTAATACAGTATAATATACAATACAATACGCGTTGGATTTTTATTTCATACTAGCTGTACCCGGCCACGCATTGCTGTGGCGCAGTCTGGTTAAGTGGAAAAGAAAGAAAAGAGAAAGCACACGTTTCTAATATGTTTAATTTCCCAATGCTTGTGGGTATACAATATTTTTGACGTTTTTCAGCCACTCTCAGCCTGTCGCGTTCATTCTGTTGCGAACGAAGCAGATCTGAAGCTCCAGAACGCGATCGCCGTGTTCGCAACCGTCCATCCTCAAGTCTGGCTGCACGTCACTCTGCTGCTTCCCCGGCATTTTGATGAACTAAAGTAGATCGATTGCACTGAAAAAGAAGAAAGAAAGTTAGAACAAAAACATATAAAATTGAGAAACATTAAAAAAGGAACTGAATAATATTGTTAAGTTCGTAGACGTCTTTGTTCTTGGCGGCAAGAATAGCTCATTCACTCAGCCAATCGTGATTCTTATAATTTATTTGAATATTGGGAAATACTTTTTCAACCAATTCTTCTTTTGACGTCACTAAATTGCAGAAGTTATAGTCTTCCAACGTTAGTTATATTACTATCATTTACAACGGCATCTCGCAAATGAACGTATTCTTCAGAGCGAAGCTTGGTCTGATTCAAACGGATGAATATCAAACGTTCTGTTTTCTATGACAGTTAAAAAATTTGCCCCAATACAACCTTGTAACGACGTTCAGTAATTTTAATAATTTTATCGACTTTAATATAAGGCTCGATTCTAATAAATAGCAAGTTATTTAGGTAAATACGAGTACATTACAAAAAACTAACAATAATGACAAATTAATACATCTTGTTACAAATCTCCATTTCTACATACAATTTGATAAATTTTGAAACATAAACATAGAGTTAAAATTAAATTCTATATAAAAAAAGGTACTTTTGATATTACTACTGACCTCTTTCAGCCACTATCAGCCTTTGAATCTAATCATTGATTCATCGTTAGCCAAAAACTGATCTGGTTGTAAACATTTTAGATTTTTTTTTGATAATTCTTTTAGGAATGGTCACACTTTATATAACTTCTCAATTTCTGGTGAATTTCTTTCAGGTTGAATCGAATTGTCATTCAGATGTACGTGATTTAGGAGCTAACTAAATCTATTGACAGGCATAAAGGATCTGACGAATCAGAATCGTCTTCAATATTTTCTATTAAATCCTCTAATTGCTCACCATCTTCATCAACTTCCATTTCTTGGTTGTCATTCGGATCCAATTCACCAATTACCAATTCTTGATCAGTTGGAAGATATTCGTATTCAGCGTAAGACTAAATTAAAGGGTAACTCTTCCAACGTCACCACCAAATAATGCCGAAATACATCCAACTAAAATTATTTTTTAACCTAAATATAATCTCAACAACTTACCACAATCACTGAAGTCAATTTTATCACAACACAACAATTTTTTATTAAAATTTAATACAAATATATAAAGTTTTCTTTTAACCGCAACACAAAGGACGCTCTAAAAATACAAAATGGCCGACAACAACTTTGTATATTTTTACGTCAGCAGATTGGCGCTAATGTCACGACTTTTCAATAAACGTATTTGAAAATTTAAAATGTATTATTTATAAAATTTATTATCAAACATTAAAATATTTAATATTTTATTTATATAGATTTAATTATTTAATATTATTCCGAAACGTCGAAAATGCAATGTGACATAACTGTCAAGTTAAGTTTGAGTTTGTCGCTGCGGGAGGCGCAAACGTTATTTTTTCTGATTTATAAACTTTTTTATATACACCGATATATAAATAAAAATATATAAACATTTTTGTATAGGAATGCCAACTTTTGTCAAAATTTCAAAGCGATCGGTAGATAACTTTCGGAAATTAGAGATTTTTAATTTACGAACATTTACATTTTTATTTATATAGATTCTACACTCTCTATATTTACAATGTACAACTTTTTAATTCACCTGTGTTTGTGAAACTTGGATAACAACAAAGTATTTGCAATGATGTAAAAGGCCGGAAACTTTCCGTGTTTCAACATCAATCATCGGTAATCGGAAACGCTATAATGAACCTTATTTGGAAATCAGTCCTAGTCGAGTGGCGACAGCCATATTTCTATCTTTTTCAGTGGCTCCAAGCTTTTACGCTTTTAAATAACCCTTAACAGTCCTTTAAAAGCTTAATATACCATATTAGTTAAAAAATCCAATGTTTTAAATTAATAATTCAATTTAATAAAAGTACAGCACCGTTTACAGAGCAGATACTCCTCAATGGCGCTCTAAGTCTGGTATCGACTCCACTTTTATTGAAAGATTAAAAATAAGTAAGTTGAGTGTAAAAATCTGAAGGAGGCGGTTGCGGTCATCAAATTGCACACGTACCTGCACCTGCATATGTAAGGATCAACATATTTTAGACTGACATTTATAAAGTTCCAACTGTAAGTTAAAAAAGATAATGTTTTGGTACTAAGATTTGCTTAAACTTTTATTTATAAATACAAAAAAAAATGTAAAAAATAACTAACAACTGATATAACAAGTAAGATAACGCGATATTAATAAAATATAATATAAAATTAATTATGTTTTCAATGTAATAAGCTGCTTATCACAGGATTTAAAAGTTAAAATTAAAAAATAAATTGACAATACTTATTTGTTTCATATAGCATGTTTGCCAATTAAAATAATAATTAATCAAAATCACTCCAAAATAGAAATATTTCAAACAAAAAAAAAAGCATTTAAATAAAAATAATCTCTGAATTTTGATAACAATTCAACTTAAATATTTTTTACTATGCTTCTAGTTTTGACAAGTCATTTAAAATTTTATATTTTATAACAGTACGAATTAGATCTTTGAGTTGGATTTTTGGTGAGTAGGTATACCTTGTAGATGATGCGAGAGAGAAGGACGCTTTTAGAATCACATCCATTTTTTAAATATTTTAATAAAATAAAACTCCACAATAATATTTTATCTTACAACATAATTCAACCTTACTTCTACATGACATAAAAACTCTTTCTAATGATTCTCAGAACACCGCTTTGTCAGCTTCTCGATTGTTCCATCAGTTAAAATGTTAAAATAAAGTTCAAAAGAGATGCCTGAATAATTTTTTTAAATAGGCAATCCATCCAAACTAGGGTGATTTGTGCCACCAAATTAAAGGCATTGTGCAATTATATACACACACGTTGATTCAATATAATAAAACCAATTTTAATATTTCGAAGATTTTTATAGATTCAAATTCGGAACTTCACCATTGATACTTTGTGTTTATGACTCAATGTTTTTTTCATTATCTGAGGATGTGGATACAAAAATAATATAAACGGAACAATTTAACACTTGGAAGTGAAAAAAAGTTTTACACAATAAAATTACGAATAAAAGTGACAGGCCTGTTGCGCTATTAAAAAGCATCGGTAGACTGTTTGGCAATGATTTTGTAAAAAAAAACAGACCTGTCACTTGTGAGTTTTTTATTCCAATTTGAGTGTTAAATCACCCTGTTTAAAAATACATTTAAATAATACCAAATCAACTAAATTGTTTTATAAACAGTTATATTTTTTAGTCAATATTATTTCAGTGATATTTTTTTTATAAAACACGAAACAATGTTTTTTTTTAAATTTAAAGTGGAGTTTTAAAAGTGTATAAAATTGTAAATATTTTTATTTTCAGAACTACATTAATTGAAATGTTATTACTCTGGCTCTCGTGTTCAACATGAGAATGGCTTCAGTTTCTGCGAGTGTTATTCAATATATTTCATACAAAACTGTAATGTCAGTTTATTGCCTGGATTCCCAGTCAAGTGAATTGCAACATCCCAATTGCATTTAAACTCTCTCACATACCGTCGATGGAAGTTGCTGTGTTTACGATTAACCTCAATAGAATCTTAAAAATATAAATCTCATTTATATAAAACGCTAAGTAAACAATGCTCTAATTGTATTATTTATTTACGATCGATTTTGACCATTAAAATATTTAAAAAACGCAATTAAAATGCTGTCATTGTATTTTGTAAATGTTTTATTAAAAGGAGATACAAGATGTTACAATAAAGATATAAATATAAAAAAAATAACATGATTCATATAATTTGTTGTCAAAAGAAGTACATATGTACTACTGCATCAAATTGGCCAGGGCTTATAAAGCCATATGCCGTGTTAGAAAAAAACTAACAGAATATACTTCATTAAACATGTCATATTCTTCCTTCTTTTTACCAATTCAAAATAGCTTGTACAAAAATAAAATGAGTAATAATATGAAGTAATATATTAAGTATAATATTTTCGTTTTTCATTTTATTGATTAAATTCGTGTGCGTTAGTCAATACCTAGGTCAGCTAACTGCGAACCACGTGCCTACTTCAGTGAAATTAAACCAAAAGGCTAGACTAATTTGGGTAAAAACAGTGGTTTCTCCCAGTCACGCTCCTCAACAAATTCGGATATACGAGTATAATTAAAGATACCACACGAACGAAGAAAAAAATACAAATGGGAATCCCTCAAATCACCATTTTATAAAAATAAAAAATATGAACTTTATTTAAATATTGTTCTCCATAAGACTCATTTAATAAATAACAAATAAATATTTAAAAATATTAATAATTTTGTTTGATAGCAAAAAAAAAAACACACACATTATTATAGTATAGGTTTCAAACGATTCACAACAAACAATTCAAACCAGATGTCACCAAAAGGTCTGGGATCAACTTGTATAACTTTCGTAATTAGGCATGTTAAGAGAAGGCCCCAGTGTTAAGATAAGAAATCCAACTGCAGGTCTCATAGATGTTTTTTTCTTTCTACACCTTCATATCGTACAAAAACTCAGAGAAAAAGCATAACTAACGAGTATAGAGTATTGATTCAAACGACATCCAAGGCTAATATAATAATATATAAAGATACTTTTTAAGAATATGTTTAGACTCGACCAATCAAGTGCCAGAATTAATTTATGTATGTATTCATAGACAAGAAAAAGAAGTTCTTTATTTGAAATTTCTATTTCTTATGTTTCCCACCCTGTTACCTCGATCGTATGTTGAAAGTCGCTGCTCCGTACAATTTAACAGAATTTGCCTCAAACCAAACAAAAGTTAGAAGGTCGTTTGTAATTGACGTCACGCGTTTTTAGCCAATTTTTATTCCCCTTCTTCATCGTTTATCCAAGCCGTTGGTTGAATTAACCCTTTAAAAAATCCAGCCTTTTTTTCATCCTAACGACAATTTAAGAGTTCAATTAACCAGATAAATACTTGCGATTAAAAGATTATTCTTGAATACAAACGTTTTTGCTACGGTAAAATGGTTAAAAAGGGAAGAGAAATAGAATGTTTCAGAGATGAACTTCTTAGATAACAAAATCTTTTTTTTAATGTTGTGATGTTTTGTTCATTTCTGTTAAAATTTGATATCTCTTATCAAAGGTTTGAAGAAACGAGAAGTGTGTTTCAATTAACTTACTGGCACTTATACAAATCAAATAACAAAATGTTTGTATTCGATTTTTTTCTGAGATATCTGTTTTTATGTTCATTTTGTATGTTTACGATAGTAATTTTGGTTACACAAATATTTTTCCTTTAGACATCATATTTCCATAATTTGTTTTTTGCACAAATGATATTTGACACTTTTTAAATTCTAACTAGGTATTTTAATACCCTTTATAATAATAATTAATATACAATTTATGTCAGGATATCATTGCCAATTTAAAAAAATCTGAAAAAAAAAACGTTTTTTAAAAACGACAAAAACAGGAAAATGTGAATAAGCATAAACTTAAAATTCTCTTAAGAGAGAGAGGGCAGGTAATATAAATGTTTTTTAATTTTAAAAAATGTAACAAGCGGGCTGTTTGTTGAAATCCAAGCGTTTCAATATTTACATATTTCGTGTAATGAAACGAGATGTTTGTGATGGATTTTCTTCAGAATTTTATAAATTGACAATGATATTCCGACGTATTTTAAAATGTACATAATATGTACAAAATTGTAATGATTTTTACATACATATGGTACATATTGTCACGCCGTGTCCTTTGCGGAGTAGGCAGATTGGAAAGATCTTCAAAATTTTCTCTTCAATAACACAATTTTCTTTTCAAGTAGACAACTTTCGCCTCCTTCAAACTACAGTCTCTGAGGTTTGGTCATATTTGAAAATTATGATCTAATATAATAATGACGTTTGATGATGAATTTAAAAGGGCTGGTTACAATAGACTTCGAGACAATTTTGATGGACCTCTGACTCTGGTGTATGCGTTTTTCACATTTTTTCAGATAATTTGGTAAATCGCTATTTCCTGACCATTACGATTACTTCAAGAGCACATCCTAACCAACTCAACCTATTAAAAAAATAAGGATTAAATGATAAATTCAGATGTAAAATGGTCTAAGGATAAAGCCAAAGTGTAGAATGGTCTATGATTATTACCCCAGGTATCGAACCTGGGGCATCCACTTGCTTAGCATGAATGCTATCCGTTAGACTACGGTTACCAAAAAGTTTTTTTAAATATAATATTATTTTAACACTAGACTATTAACTCCTACCATGCACGGTTTCAAAGTTTTTTTTAAATGCTTCTGAAACGGAGCTTATATAAAAAACATTTACAGGGTTAACTACTTACTGCTTTATAGAACATTTTATTTAAATATTTTCAATAAAAGTCCGCATTAAATACAACAATATCGCCCAACACATCAACTGATAGCTGAGTTTCCAAACTATAAAATCTTCATTCACAACTCTCATTTATTTAACAGTTCATCAGGACGTGGTTAAAAAAATATAATTGAATAATTACGGCGCGCGCCACATTTTATTTTCAGCACCGAAAATAATGCATCATCTGTTATAACAAATCAGAACTATCTAAATTATTATCGACAATAATGTGTTATTTGGGTGACATCAAATTTTAAATTATACTTCGGACAAACTTCAAAGCGTCCCTAATAGTTCTTGTACTTGGATATTAATGTAGTTTTAATGATACTATATATTTATAATATAGCAACACTGCTATCTGTGTAGTTTGATGAATGTAATAATACACGAGTATCAATGCTTCTATATGAAAATATTGTGATGTATCAGTTACACTATTCTGTATAAGATGTATCTGAATTCATTCAATTGTCTACCATTGTTAAGTTCAATAATTTATTCATATAATATTACATATTGAAAAGCGCGGTGGAGAGACAATATTTTCTTGAAACCTATTAATCAAACCTTCGTGCTTAGAACTACTGAAATATGCAATATACAGCACATCAAGAAGCAACAACACTTGCACACGTCTAGTGTATGTAAGTATTGTTACTATTTTAAGTGTTTTACCATTCTGGCCCCTTTTTTAGGCACTACTGGGTTTCGAGCTCAAACACTCGGGTGGAAATCAAGCATCTTGCCAACTAGGCCACGGAGGTTATCACAGGAAAATAAAGCTTCATACACAAATGACGACCTCCGTGGGAAAAATCGGAATTTAACATCTTTCTGGTTGGTTAGAAGAGATAGGCACCTGGCAATAAGCCCGCCAAGTTGTATTGTACGTAACGAAAGTGGAATTATAATAGAAATAAAAAGCAAAATATTTAAAAAGCTTAGTATTAAGTGATTTTTGCATACTTTTTTGTCGGCGGGTGTGGTCTAACAGTTAAAATTCTCGCTAAGTAAACGGGCACCCTTGATTCGATTCTTGGCGGATTCACTTCCGGGCTGATTTTATTCTTATAGCATTTTACACATGAATTTAACAATTCAGATGGCGCTCTTATCAGCGATATTGGAGTCTTCAAATTCCCTTATTTCTTTAACACTTTGTATTCCGATCCCATGTTTTAACGTGATAAACTTGATTTGCGCTGAGCTGCGGTCGCGTGTTTTCATGTGATCGGCACCTCTTCTGAAAAATGACATTTTACAGGCATCAAGCAAATATTTTTGTAAACAATTCAACCTTTAAACGATAGTTTCTTCATGTTCAACATGGACAATATGTTAGATAATGAAAATATGCATGAATTGATTTATGATGGAGATTTTAATGTCGCGTCATCAATGTGCAGTCAAGTGTCGGATCTTGAAGATTTTGACACATGAATCTAGAGACTACCTACAGTTTCCGGGTCCAAATAGAATAAGAAATTTGCAGAATCCACCAAACAAGTGGTCAAAGAGAATGTCTAAACATGTGTTGATATGTATTCCATCAACTGACAAAAATATATACCCTGCAGAACTTGCAAGGTATGTACTGAGCACAAGAAGAGAAGTGAGACCCGGTGCATACATAAGGAATGTGATGTAGCGCTGCAGAAAGGAAAACATTTAGCAGAATTATAAAACTAAACTAAAAAAACTAGACGTACTAAAGCATTTTAAATAAATATACAAAGTCTCATTACAATATTATTAAAATTTACTAAGATAAAGTAATTTTAGTAAACCATTCACAAAAATCAGAATTCATCAAAATCAACCCGGGCATTCGGGAAAGATTGTTATAATTTTGATCGGGCCTTAAAGTGTAAAATAGGTTGAGTTTGTTAAGAAGCGGTTTTGAGGTGAGATGTGAAACAGTGTTATACCAAATTATAATATCTAAGAAAAAGTTTACATATTAAAAAAAAATAAAACGTTTCCAAATGGTTTTACTAAATACGAATAAAGTCGACCCTCAAGTTGATAAAAAAGTTATTTTCCCATTTTTCGCTGAAAATACTATTTTTAAACTTTAAGCACACCCAATATAAAACCTCCAAATGTGAAACTTTTTGAGATATAAAATTTTATTCAAGAGCACTTCATTTAGTCCCCTTGAATAAATTCTTTATTCATTGTTTGGGACGCTTATTGTTTGGGTCATTCATTAAATTTCATATTATTTCGGCACAGAATAAGCCGAATTATACATGAAGTAGGTAACGTAAATTTATATTCAGTTATGTAAAAAATATTTTAAGGTAGAGGATGACAGGGCTCT
This sequence comes from Odontocerum albicorne, assembly GCA_949825065.1. NCBI lineage: Eukaryota > Metazoa > Arthropoda > Insecta > Trichoptera > Odontoceridae > Odontocerum > Odontocerum albicorne. Next base: position 22,328,554 of record OX463853.1, read on the forward strand.
GAACACGGGGCACTTAATTCCAGTTTTTGTTCCTATCCCGAGGATAATTCAAGTGTTTGTCCCTATCCCAAGGATATTTCAGAATTCCAATGTTTCTTCAAATTATGAATTTCACAAGTTTGATAATTGGTTTTTGTGGTAGAAATAATATATATTAAATTTCATTCGAAAAACTAAAACATTTAATAGGGTGTTTTAAAGTATGTGATGTGAAATAATATTTATAAATTATTGAATTAACTTTAACAGTATTTTTTTTCATTAAACGCAGCTAATAAATGGCACAAGGAAGAATGAGGCTTTAATATGAACAAGCAATTCCTCGTGACCGAGAATGATTATACGATCCAGTGGATGAAAGACACCTTTACGAGTCTTCAAAAGTCTTCGAATCTGCTAACCAGTGTACCAAATGACAGTGGTCATGTCGTAAAAATGATTCAGCTGTTGCATTACAAAAAACATACAGTCAATCAATGCCTTTAAGGTTCTTAAGGCAGAGAGATCAAAGTTGACCATGCCGATCTGCAGGCAGGGGGTATGATATGGCGAAAAACATGAGAGTCTGCCACTTTATGTTATAACGAGTGAACTAAATAGAGTTTAATTTTGACATTCAAACAATTTTACGGCTTGCGATACTATAGGATATCCCTCGTGATCGAGTATGATTGTAAGTATCCTAAGGATGGAAGACACCTATGCGTGTAATGGTTTATAGTGTGCATGCTGTTGTACTTCAGCAAGCAGACAGATCTAATCTTATGTTTGTTTTAAAAATATATTAACCTTGCGCATCATCTTTCAAATAATTGTAACCAATAAAGTCAATTGTTCAATAAATTTGTGAAACTTTTTTCTTCTTGTTATTAAAGTAGGGCCTACCTGTGTTACCTTTTAAATATTCTCTAGTTTGCCACTTGGCCCACATAGCCTAAAATATTTACTATTTGGCACTTGACAAACAATATTTGCCGAGCGCTGAACTAGACCAACTAGAAAATTGTTACAGAGACCGAATGTTACAAAGGCCGTTTTCACACTGAATCTTTAATTTATTTTTTTGTTTATTTATTCTGTTTCTACTGAACCTTCTAGCCAAGTATTTATCTGTTTACTTTGTAAAGGTTTCCTTATTGGTTGGTAGAGTTTTTATAAATAAACAAACAAACAAACATGATGGCTTTAACCCGCCATCATGTTTGTCAATTCATTAACATCTATCATGTTTTTACATCCGAGAACTTATATTTAATTTTGTTTTCATTTCAAGAATACTTTAATTTATCTTCAACATATGAAACACAAAGATAAGTTTGAATGCTATCAGCTTCTTTAATAATGTTCAACATTTCGTTGAAAAAATTAGAACCTTTGTTTTTTGTTATTTTCACTTTTTTTTTTCGTTTTTGGAAGCCGAAAGTCATTGTGACTTCTTGTGGCATAATTATGGACCTATTTACTATGCATCAAACCTTTCAGTATTCTTTAACAACAAATTATTATATAACTTAAAATATAAACTAAGATATATAAAATTAAAGATCGTTTTACTGTACCTACACATTATCTTTTTTTTAATGTATCCTTTATTCTAGAGTAATTTAAAAATAGTCATCATCTCTTTATTCCACGCAATTTAAAGTTTCGTAAAATTACACTATACAATACAATAATTACACTATACAATAATTAAAATGTAGTGTTATATGTAGTTGTATCATATACGAGTACCAATTAGGTAAAATTTCAACACAATATATTTATTATTATACGGAGAAATCTATAGCTTCTTATAGATTTCTCCGTATAATTATATTATTATAATATCCAATTTTTATATAGTTTCATTGTTCATCATATGTGGAATTAAAGTGTATTACACGCTTGTTGTACACAGTACAACCTGTCGGTTTTATTATATTATTTATCTCTTCCAACCAACCAGAAAGATATAAACAAGGTCTTAAATGAAAACCAAACTGAAGCCCATATTCAAATTGGGTACGAATGTGAATCGAACCCACAACTCCTAGGTCGGAAGATAGTTGTCTTACAACGAAGTTCATCTATAAGAAATAAATGAAGATATTAGATTAATAAAACGGCCACATCTAAAAGCATAATCTTAATACTTCCTTCAAACGTACCAATCCTTAAGGTTGTAAATAATTATTCAAATATCCCACATTGGAAGATTTTGATGGGAATGTTGAGGGTTCCAATAGTTCTTACTAAATGTTTGTATTTATACTAGATAATAGATAATAGCACTAAATAACTCGTTTGATTGTGAGGAAATTTAATTTTCTTCATTTGAATGGAGAAACTCAGAAATGTATCTATTCGAATGAATTCAGTGAAGACGATAATTTTGACCAAATGTGGCATTTGAATAAGAAATTATAGCTATAGAATTACGTCCCAAAACACAAGAGGCCGATATAATCGTCTCCAGTAATATTTATACATGTCCGGTAAACGTTAAATAACGTATTGATTATTGTATTATTATATTATTTAGCGTAAAATAATTATTGAGAAAAGGAAAAAAACGACTTCGATTATCTCTAACTAATCAAAGTTATATCATACTATATTATTAAAAGCGTTAAACTTCATCCCAAAAGTAGATAAAAAATACGCCTGTTTGTATGTCAACAGATGAGATATGACTCTAAAAATACGCCTGTTTGTATGTCAACAGATGAGATATGACTCTAAAAATACGCCTGTTTGTATGTCAACAGATGAGATATGACTCTAAAAATACGCCTGTTTGTATGTCAACAGATGAGATATGACTCGAAAAATTGAAAAAAAAATATTTTCTATCGCTGCTCAGAGTTATTTCATGTTACCTTACGTGTTACACTTCAACCCCGTAAAGGGAAAACGAAGCATATTTGTATGCCAGCAGATACATTACTCTTGAAAAATATTTGAAAAACGAATTAATTTTCTATGGCTTTTCAGAGTTTTTTCACATTAAAAACAGATAACAAAATCCGTTTCTACTATATGTCCGCAAATATATGACTTAAAAATATATTTTTTAAATCATTGTATTAAATATTAACATATTAACTTTGCATTACATTTCAACTCCAAAAGCAGAAATAATGAAAGCTATATACTCGTACAACAAAATATTTCTACAATACAAATGCAAAAGTAGAAAAATGCTTGGTCTTACTTAATAATATACCTTCATGTGTAATCTAGGGACATTCTGAAAGGAATCTTAAAACGTTGAATACATAAAATAAGATTTAAAAAATATAAAAATAAGTCCGCTAAAACAACCAACACATACTCGTATATGTTATTAGGGGAAAAGGTAAAAACACATTTATTAAGGAAAAAGGTAAAAACACGTCTATTAAAATTATTTTTTCTTCAGAAAACCACGTATAAAAGGTACATTCGATTTGAAGTTACACTACTGAACATATTTTAACTTGATACGTACCTCCAAAAATACGAGAAAACCAAAAGACAACTCAAAATGATTCTAGGCTAACGAATGCTTGAATGAATAATAAGCGTGCAGGAATTATTGGCAAACACAGAGCTTATAAAAGGCACTCGAAGCTCGAGGGATATGTGTATGTACGAAGGCAAAAATGGTGCGGATCCTTGAGGAGTCGGCACAAAACTGGGATTACTTTTTGCTTACTATTATATTCATTGCTGTATTTATCTCACATAATGTTATAAATATCAAATATTTCGTTTCTGTCAAGAAAAACAACCGAACAATTAATTAACAATAATATTTATTTAACGTATTTTTGTAAATTAGTAATTGGAGTCAAACAACTTAAAGAAATCGATATACCAAATTATAAACTTTTTTTTCAATAATGTAAAAACGTGAATTATACATAAAATGAGTCGGGTGATAGTCCCAGATGTACTAAGACGAAAATGTCATAACAAAGGGGAACCTTGAGATTGGTTATACTCCATTAGTACAGAAATTTGAGTTGAGAAATCCCTTTAACTGTTCGGGACATGTAACCACCACAAAAGCTGCAATAGTAAACAAATCATCATTTTATTTATTTTTCATTCGTTATTTTGTGATTAAGTTCGCTATAAGAACGCTTAAGTTTTAAATGTAACATCTCTCAAATAGATAAAAATGAATATAAGAATTCTCAAAATATTCACGACCTTCCTGAATAATATGTTTAGAAACCTTTTGGGAGAGGAAAAAGTAGTTCGCAAAGTTGATGTTTTTCTCAACTATCTGAGGTTTGCAAATGATATTGTTAAGTTATTTTCCAATGCTAATTAGCTCCAGAGTTGTCTTCAAGAACTAGCAGATGCTGGCAGAGTTGTATGTACATAGATCTCAATATCAATTTAGTTATTTTCCAGCGCTAATTAGCTCCAGAGTTGTCTTCAAGAACTAGCAGATGCTGGCAGAGTTGTATGTACATAGATCTCAATATCAAATTAGTTATTTTCCAGCGCTAATTAGCTCCAGAGTTGTCTTCAAGAACTAGCAGATGCTGGCAGAGTTGTATGTACATAGATCTCAATATCAATTTAGTTATTTTCCAGCGCTAATTAGCTCCAGAGTTGTCTTCAAGAACTAGCAGATGCTGGCAGAGTTGTATGTACATAGATCTCAATATCAATTTAGTTATTTTCCAGCGCTAATTAGCTCCAGAGTTGTCTTCAAGAACTAGCAGACGCTGGCAGATTTGTACAGAGTTGTATGTATTGTACATAGATCTCCAAATTAATTTAAGCAAAACAAAATATATGCATAACAACGTAGACAATGCATTATATAATATAAGTACAACTAGAATTGGTCCAGAACAACATATGTGTTATTTTACCTGTAATAAAACAAAGATTTTTTTACTTGTTTATAAATTTGAAACCCAAAATAATTGTTAATTTTTATCAAAACATACATACTTACTATCGAGACATTTCACCTATCGGGGAAGGCTGATAGGATAGAATGTCAGACTTTTCTATTTTGACATCCTTCTCTTTTATAGATACATCCGTCTCATACAACTCCTACGATTTCTGTGACTTTTAACGTTTCGTTCTTTTAAAATATCATTCACTTGATCTAACCATACTTTCCTTGGTCTTCTCTAACCACGCCGTCCACTAACTGTTAATATTTCTTCATTCATTCGTTGTACATGCCCAAACCGTTTTCAGAGTGTTCTTCTATTATCTATCTTATTCAACACATCAGTCATAAGTTCACATTCATCCCTAATCACTTCATTCCGTATTCTGTCATAGATGGTCACACCATGTATTCTTCTCATTGCACGCATTTCTACACCATTTATCCGGCTCCTTGCTCCGATCTTTCGTTGTTTGCCCATATAATTAAGATTACTTTTCCTTTCACAGTTTTCTATCACCATGGTGATAGAAATTAGATGCTGCAACATTATTTTCGACCTCTGTAGTTCCTTTACACATGGATAAAAAGTAAATATCAAATAACCAGGTTGATATAACGCATTCTTGCTTTACCCTTTTTGAAATATTAAATCACTCAATCAATGCACCGTTCTTGCAAACTAACATGTTCAGCGTATAATGACGCAATATTAAATATTAATTTATATACAAAACCCTATTCATAAAATATATTCCATAATTTGCCTCATAACACGCGAACATAATTTTTATCAAAGTCCACAAACGTACAATACACGTTTTTATTTTTTGCCGTACATTTTTCCACAAGCATACGCAAGGAGAAAATTTAATCCACGTATCCTCTTCCACTTAAATAGGCACCCTGAGGATCCCACACTTTCTTTTGGATCAGCCAAAAAATAATTAATTTTAATCAAAACATCTGATTAAATTTTATTTTTGAAGGAAAATGATTTGAAGGAAACCATTAAAAATGTATAGAGGTAGAAACCTTTTGAACACGGCAAGAAAGTGAGCGCCGTGATTTTGCAGATATTTCGGAACCAAAACATATATCTTTGCAGGCTTTTATACTTGTAAGTAATATAATGTAAAGACTTTTCAATCAATCTTGTGTGTTGACTAAGATAGACTTCTTATTTAATTTGGCTATTTAGAAAATCGGGATTCTACCCTATTCAGCATTCACTATGTTGTGTGTGGATAAGATGATTTATAGAACGCCGTCAAGCGATAAATATCCCCTGAATATTCCATTTTGAATGCATGTATGACAGCTAGTAACTAGGTCTAGGCTGATTTAAAAAAAATTATTTCGATCATCAGTATCACTTCTTAAGTTTTTTTTTTAACCTTGCGAGTTAAGTTAAGTTAACCACACCAAGAATTTAATAGTCCTCCTGTAGTTATCTCAGCTTCAATCTCCCCGATTTTAATTTCTGAACAGGTATTTACAGTACCCGGCGGTAAGTAATACACGTCGGGCTTAAGAAAGAGACTGTCGGCCATAATCGGCTTTGTAGAGCGGCGTCTCTGTCCCTAGAACGCTTGACAACGACTGACAAATCGTGACGGAACACGTGTACCGGAACACAGCCGAAGTTAGCCGATTATAGCCGAGTCTTTTTCTTAAGCCCGATGTGTTATACTTACCGCCGGGTACTGTATTTGCATGCGTGTTGTCCTGCATGCAGTGTAGATGCCTTTACCAGTGTAGTCTAGTGAATTCAGTATTATGTATACTGGTTTCATGATACACACGTAAAATATCATATTGTATTATTTTTTTTTATCCAGGTATAATCGTCACAAATTGAGTCGCATATTTTGTGGATGATATTTTTTTCACAGTTTACAATATAATAAATTAAGATGATATAAAGTAAAACCAGCCCGGGAATCAATCCAGTTTGTAATAAGTAAAAGTCAAGATATTCGGTTATTATGTAATAATAGGCCTTCCCTCGGTTTAAAGGACGATTGTTAACTATTCCTCTTATTTATTCGGTAGTATCACAGTACGCCCCAACATATCCGAATTTTCATCGATGTTGATATATTAAAGAGCGTGGACCGGGAGACAACATTATCTTCGACACCGTTAATTGAACTTTTGTAGAAGGTATTGACCTTGTAGTTCGTCATCGCACGTGTTATCAACACTACCGAACGAGAAGACGTGAATACTTGTATATCTCCAGCGTGTGAGTTACGTTACTAGACGAATTCTATCAGACTGTGACCCTTTTTTTTTGGGTACTAATGGAGATCGAGCTCAAACCCCTCGGATGGAAGTCAAACATCTTACCATCTAGTTCACGGAGTTCCTATATATATATTACATATGTGCGTGAATATGCAAGTTGATTAAACAGGCATATAATCTTGACAGAACGAATTCAAAATACCGATCTCAAATAAAAAACGATTAGTAGGTTTTATTCTGTAGAACTCGGAAGAATCTATCTCGAATCCAGCTTCAGGTCATGTTGAGTGCAACATTCATCGACAATCTGTTCATAATTATTCATAATTTTTAGTAACTACGAGTTTTTCTCTTATGATCTAAGGTCTAAAAGTTGAACCAGAATGAAATATACCAAGTACCAAACCATGAATGCAACGTTTTAATTTACTTATTCATATGGTACTCTTCAACTTATTCGACTTGGTAATTTAAACATATATTGAAGAGCGTGTCCGGAAGACCGCATTCAGGAAAACTTTCAGGTTTATAACCACTGGGTAGGCCTGGAACTCGCTATTTTCTATCGCTCGTATTAGCAATACTGCCGTACGTGAATAAGTAACAATACTCACCACATCTAACGCGTGTAAGTATTGTTACCATTCTGGTAACAATACTTACACATGTTAGAGGTGTGCGATAAGTATTGTTACCAGAATGTGACCATAATGGTAAAAAAATCGGGTACAATCGGGAACCGAGCCCAAAACCCCCGGTTAGAGTGTTAAGCACCTAACCAACTAGACCACGGACGAATGTATTGATTGTTTGACTATTAAGACTTCTTATGTTAATTAAATAGTAGGTACGAGTATTTTAATAATTGTTCGAGAATGCTTATATCAGTTTTCGGTTAATTTTTCAATGAACATTTTGAGACTTTTCAAACCTTTTTTACTATAATAATCATAAAAGGGATATGCTTGTGTAATTTATTAGTAATAAATTCTCTAAATTTTATACTGAAGAGTGACCTAGTTGGTAAGACGCCTGTCTTCCATCTAACGGATTGTGTAGGTTCTCAACAAATTTTATTCTATACAAAAAAGTGTAATACAATAAACTTTAATTGCACACATTATGAAAGATAGATATGGGTCTAAAGTAGATATCATCAAATATTTTCAACTATTCCGACTAATCATTTGAAATTACTAAAAATGGCGAAATAAGGTGGATTTTCCGTAGAATTAGAGATAAATTATGTCTTTGCAATAATAGATGGAATGAGTTGTGAAAGTGAAAAAAACAAAAAGGAATATCAATAATTGAGACATTAGTAGATAAATAATAGTAAATGTTATAATTTTGTAGCACTTTTTTTCAAAAAATAGATATGACTGAAGGCATAGGTTATATTCTCATAAACTCGGCGATAAAAATAACGTATTTCTCAAAGGGAATAATGAAACGCGGAGCTTGAATAATCTACCTTTTGCATTAAATTCCTTTTGCATTAAATTCTGCGCGATTTTTCAAAACTCGCAAGTTTTTATAATTTAAATATCTAAAATACATCTTATGGTCACTAAAAGTTCAAAAGGAACGAATTCTGAAATAACGATCAAAACTTGAATTTCAAGTTGAATAGGGTCCGAAATGTGTATCAAAACCGGAATTCCAGGGAAACTGGGTCTGAAATTGATATAAAAATCAGAATTTCAGATGAAATGGGGTCAGAAATTTATATCGAAACCGGGATTCAGGTGAAGTGGGATCTGATAATGAAATCAAAACCTGAATTTCAGGTGGAACGGGGTATGAAAATTTTATCAAAACCGGGATATCAATATGGTTAACATTATATACCACGCTATACGGCCTACTAACACCAACAATACTGCCTGTTATATATCTGCCGATATCAAACATACTTTTCCAAGAAATGGGGCAGCCCTATATGCCTATGATAAAAAAAACTCGGAGAACATTTTAAACAATGCTGCTTAAGGTTAGCGCCGTGATGTAAAATTTTGAAATAAAATTTTAATACACACTATATAATATGTTAGACACTAAGAAAGAATGCAAATTGAAAGAAGATGGGAATATCTGAAATACGTATCATGACCTAATTAATTAAATTCTGAAAGAGTGAAAAACTTTTGTAATAGGAGAGTATGCATGACGAGATATATAGACGTGGCAAAAGCGAAAGACGTATTAAGATCAAATGAATTGAAGATGTATTTTTTCTGCCTATCCCTAATAGAGACATGGTGTGATGGTGATAATGATGATGACTGTATATCACAAATTATGATTTTGTTACTTACGGCTTAATCGTTTACGCTTTGTATCCAAAACAAATTTCACAGATGTCTCTAATTCTATTGGTGTTAGAACTAAGGCTTTAGTTTCACGTGTTGTCATAATAGTATAAAGGGGTGTCGTGCCGAGTGGGAGGGTGGCCAGGACGGTGGCCGGGGGCGCGGGAGGGATGGAGGGACGGTGTGGGGCGGCGGGCGCCCTGCCGCATTGCTCCGTCAGTGTGCCGCAGCGAGAGCGGGAAACTGCCGCTTACTCACAATGTCCGAGCATTCACCATAAATAATATTATCTCGTTTACAAATCCATGCGGATCATAAACGAAGGAAAATATTCGGTTGTGCCTTCATTTCCATTTGGATGTGCGATATTAGAGTGCTAACATGTCTTTTGGTGTTATTTCCTTTGCATCTGCCATAGTGTTAATTGGGATTGTAGGTAAGTTCGATTGCCGCATTATTTTATATACATACTTATATATATGTTAATTATTTGTTTTTCCAACTTATTTTTCCTAATAATCTAAGTAATCTATACAAAACACAACGCATAAAATATAAAATCATTTATTTGTTTTGTTTATTTTTTCATGTTTTTTAGAAAGTTAAAGAAACAAAACAAGGGAGAAAATTATTTTCTGAAACTAAGAAAACAAAATTATATCGTTTTGTTTGTGTATACATTGTATTTGCGTGATAGAATAACAGATATATTTTCCTTTTTAATACATTAATCCTGTATATTTGTAATAAACTAAAACCAATTAAAAATATATTTATTTTTATTTATATATATATATATATATATATATATATATATATATATATATATATATATATATATATATATATATATATATATATATATATATATATATATATATATATATATATATATATATATATATATATATATATATATATATATATATATATATATATATATATATTTATATATATTGGGTCCTTACATGTGAAATTGGCGTTTTGCCGTACTGGCAACTTTGATCTCAAATATCTTCTCTTTGGTTAAGAATTCCAAATTAAAATTTATACAGCTATTTACTCAAGCATTTGTGTTTCGAAAATTATAATTCATTTGTTTTTTCCTCAATTGTTTTTTTTCTTTGCGTCACTCAGTTTACCAAAATGGAAAACTTGAAATATCGCGTTATTTACGAGTACGAGTTCCACCGTGGCACCCAGTGCTGCAGAAACGGCTCGAAGGATTAATGATGTGTATGGCGACGGTGCCGCAAAAGAAAACACAGTGCGTTTTTGGTTCCAACGTTTTCGTTCTGGAAATTTCGACCTGCAGAAAAAGCCCCGTGGACGGCCGGAGACCAAAGTTGATAATGAAGAATTGAAGGCTATTGTGGAAGCGGATCCATCGCAAACCACGTCCGAGTTAGCTGCAGGCTGCGGTGTTAGTGATAAAACTGTTTTAATCCACTTGAAGCAAATTGGGAAGGTGAAAAAGCTTGAAAGGTGGGTACCTCACGAATTGAGTGAAGCAAATCAACAAACGCGCGTTGACTGCTGCGTTGCATTACTCAACCGGCACAATAATGAAGGGGATTTTGAATCGAATCATTACCTGTGATGAAAAGTGGATCCTGTATGATAATCGGAAGCGCTCATCGCAATGGCTGAACCCTGCCGAACCAGCCAAACCATGCCCCAAGCGAAAATTGACTCCAAAAAAGTTACTTGAGTGCTGGTGTCGTTCACTACAGCTTTCTTAAATCTGGCCAGACGATTACAGCAGATGTCTATTGTCAGCAACTGCAAACCATGATGGAAAAGCTAGCTGCTAAACAACCGAGGCTGGTTAATCGCTCTAGGCCACTGCTGCTTCATGATAACGCTAGACCACACACTGCACAACAGACGGCTACCAAATTAGAAGAGCTTCAATTGGAATGTCTAAGACATCCACCGTACTCTCCGGACCTTGCCCCAACAGATTACTATTTTTTTCGAAATTTGGATAACTTCTTGCAAGGGAAAAAATTCAACTCCGATGGGGCAGTCCAAACCGACTTCAAAGATTTTATTGATTCCCGTCCGAATGGTTTTTTTTAGTAAAGGGATCGATGAACTACCTATGAGATGGCAAAAGTGCATAGATAGCAATGGTACATACTTTGATTAAATAAATATATTATATTAAAAAAAAATCAACTTTATGTTCCTCCCAAACAAAACGCCGGTTTCATATGTAAGGACCTAATATTGTATATATATATATATATATATATATATATATATATATATATATATATATATATATTTATATATATATATATATATATATATATATATATATATATATATATATATATATATATATATATATATATATATATATATATATATATATATATATATATATATATATATATATATATATATTTTAAGGGGTTTCAGGTAGTCAAACATTTTTTTATAGTCAATAAAATGCTTATAAAGTTTTTTTAATAAATTTTCAACAATTATATTGAATTGTACTTACAATAAGTCTCAAATCATGAAAGCTTACCTGAAAAAGAAATAAAAATTACATTAAACATATAGAATACGTATTTTAAAAATAATATTTAAAATTAACATAAGAAATTAACTGAGATTTCACAAAAAGGATTTCAGTGTCAATTTTGATGTATAGAAGTAAAGCGCGGACGTAGAAAAAAACTGTAAGCAGTCTAATAAATGTTGTAGAAATGCGTGTATCAAAAAGTATATATTAAATAAAGTGACAATGTATGACATAGGAATAAATTGATTAGGGATAAAAGTGAAAATTCGTATTAAGTAACATAAGTTGTGTCCGTTTTTTTCCAATTTAAAAATGAGCACAAAAAACAAAACAAAATGATAAAAATTATACGTCATTTTACAGACAATTTTCTGCTCTACAAGATATTGTATTTGCTTTTACGTTACATATATTGTTTTATTTGATTACAAGCCTTCAAAATGGAATGTCAAGTAGACGAAAGTGTGCATTTTCGACACCTCCAGTGGACTTCGATGAGGACCGCTTAAACCATATTATTCATGAAGAACAGATGAATTATAGTCACATGACTGTATAACACTATCTTAAATCAATGGGAAAAGTCCAAAAGTTTGGCGCTTGGGTTCCATATGTTTTGAGTGAAAACAACAAAAATCAACGTTCGACAATTTCTGCTTGTTTGCTCGCGCGTCATCGAGCTACGCATGGCCACAAGCAAAGGTTTCTTTACCCCATCATTACTGATAATGAAAAATGGTTTGAAAATTGTGATGAAAAAAATGGTGATGCTAAATGTTTGAAGGGGATCTTCATTAATATGGTTTAAGCGGTCCTCATCGAAGACGACAGGTCGTCCGGAACGCTCCATGTCTTTCAGGTCGAAATTACCGTCT